>ULGT01000010.1:116230-747702 GCA_900519025.1 Yarrowia porcina | reverse complement strand
GGGGGGGGGGGGGGGGGGTGTACCATGTACCAAACGTGTAAGGAAGGTTGATAGAGGAGGGAGCAGAATGATATGAACGGTTCCAGAGTGCACTTGTATTGCAGAAGTACCAACGGGAGCTTCTCAAACGAGTGATATGAAAGTTGTACGGTACCGGTACATTATCTAAGAAGTATCCTGAATCAATGTGTGCTTGTAACTGATACTGTAACCATTATCTAACACGCCTGTTTGAAAATATATATATATATATATATGAACCATGTATTGTATTACACCAGAGAAGATACTGTACGAGGAGCAAAGGGTTGCTCTTATGTATTCTTGTAGCGAAGTCATAATCAAATGAATGTATTGGAAAGATAGACTGATGTTTCTACATCACCCCAATCACATCTTTCATTCTGGTGGTTCAGCCAGAGCATTATACTGGTGCTCTGACGTCAAAGTAAGACAAACATATATGACTCCAATATTGATGGAGAGAAACTAGTATCTTCATCTGTTTCCAGTCGTCTCAATTACCGCACCGGTAAGCGTGTTTGCTTATCATATCATTCATTAGTTACATTGCGTATCCAGATTTTCTCTGATACACCTCTTCCTTCGTTGATGACGTTGACTACTGTTAAGTCACCATCATACTCGTCCATTGCATCACTCGTAACACAATTACAAGCTCTTGTTCATGAAATGCCGTCTGGTGAACGCCAACCAGTACTTGTTAGGCTTGGAAGGGTCGTCCTTGTAAATCTTCTCAATCAGTCGCTTGGCCAGCTCCTGTCGGAACTGCATCAGGTAGCCTCGCAGCAGCTCGACCTCGTTTCGGTCCTTGGGGGGAGCATACAGAGAGTTGAGAGGGAAACCAGCGTCTCCAGGAATGGAAAAGTGCTCCACAGCAGCAGTGTTGAGCACCTTGTTAGCTTCATTAGCAGAAGTAGTGGGCTTCAGCTTGCCCAGACATTCGGAGACGAACAGAATGCCGTAGATGAGAGCTCGGTCGGCAGGGCCCTTGATTTCAAAGTTCTTGAAAAACGAGTTTGCTCGAAAGAGATCCAGAACCTCGTCGATAATGTCGTAGTCGGAGTTGCTGGGATAACTGGGGCCTCGGAACGACGTTTTGATGGGCAGAATGGCAAAGTTGCCGACTACTCGGGTGTCCTGGTCCTCGCCGAGAAATGTACTGTTCAGAGCTGGCATTGTAGGCTGTGATGAAGGTGGTTAACGTTGTGATGCGTTGTAATGAGAGGTTTGGGTGATGAGGTGGAGATAGCTGGTGAACTCTAATAATGGCGCAGTGAGGAGGATCACCATGAGAGGTGGTATAAAGAGTGATGTAGATTAGATAATTAGACAATTGAAGTGACAATCAGTCAATTGAGTGCTTCGGAAAGTTTTGGAGGTGTTTATGAAGTTATTGGGTACTTATTATCAACTGTTTGGTTGTATCACTGGGCAGTGTTTTATCAACTATTACAGTTGGCTTTTAGTTGAGACAGGTTCGGAACGTCTGAGCTTGAAGTCTCCGAAAGCTCCTTTGATTTGGCTCATGTCTGGTAAATTATTGCAAGAGTGAGGAGAGACCAGAAGCGCTACCAAACACGATACAATACAATACATTTCAATACAAGCACGATACTCTTGAGGATCTATTAGTTCAGATCAGTCTCAATGACTCCTAATAGATCAAATGTACCTTTTTATGGACATTTACAACTTCTCATTTTAGCCCTTCTCGCAAGTCAATGGCGTTATATCGGAGACAATACTGTATGTATACAGTTGAGCCTACAGAGCTCCGACAGGTTCGTTATTATGCTGCGTGGAAGGTGAACCAAAGAAGCACGTACTGTACGATACATGTGCGATACTTAGGTGACTATACATTGTCTGTACCGTATCTGTTAGTGGACTGTTTCTGCTCAATCTACTCGTATAGACGCACCTATATATTGATTATTCTACCTTTGTATAACTCCTTTTATATTGCTATCATGATACCCCTGTGCTTATTAACGACAAATGAGGTTAACTAAGGGCCTGCATACGACGGACATGGTAAGGAAATAGGGCCGAGAATAGTGCTGAGGTGTAAGCAGATGAGATGGAAGAAGCAGGTAGAGTGAATGAATAGGTAGAGAATGAGCAGAGAACAAGTAGAGTAAATAAGGCCGATGAGAGTGCAATTGATTACTCACCAAAAACCCACTTTTTGTTACTTTCTCCTCCACCTCTATCAAGTCCTACAGACTCTACTCCTTACACTTATTCAGGCTTCCCCAACCCTGGTTTTTGACGTTTTCGGCAGTTGGATAAATGCCGAAAAAAGACAGTTTTTGTCGAGAAAAAATGAACTGGACAAAAGCACTATAGTGAGCCGTAGCAACAACTGTAGCCGACATGTGACACACGTGCTATATCTTTTACTTCCCATTTAATCGTCCCCACACTAATACCGCAGGTGACTAAGCAACCTAAAGTTGGCACCACACAACACAGCCTCGTGCGTCTTAGGGCACTACACTTTTTCAGAGCCGCCAATCTCTACACCAGTTGTTGTTTGCACGACACAACGCCCCCAGAGACACACCACCAGTACCACTCGACCCAGGGCAGCTCAAATGGCGCAGGACGTGTTGGATATTCCGTTTACCGATATTCCGTCGATGCAGGTGAGTAGATGAGACACACAAGGAGAGAGACCCTGACAGACACGAAAAGACTTGTATGGGAGGAAGGAGATGGAAGGAGACAGAGAGGCGATTGGCAAGCGATGCAGAGCTGGATGGAAGGGCACACGCAACAGTTTGAGAACGGATTTGGTTCATTTCGAGACAGTTAAAGGGGCTTTTTTGCAGGGTACTTGCGCAGACCTAAGGAAAGGGGTGACTTGAGAGATGTAATGAGGAAATGTGGGACGGAAAAGGATGTGACACCTCCATGCTACTAACGCTCACCACTGTCTCCATGTTATTCGCTCGATAGTTCTCACCCTCACCCCGGACTACGTGCAGGTTTTCATCACACGACCCATGACGACATGTCCTCAACACGCATAACAACACGCATGCCGACAAAATACTACTGGTCCATTATGACGTCAACATTTACCAACAAAGTCCAATCTGAACAAGTCCAATCTAAACAAGTCCAATCTATTTGTCAGCTAACTACTCCACACTTATAACCTCTGGTACCCCAGTTCTATCATACTAACCCAGCGCATTCCCGCCTCGCGGTCCATGCAAAACCTCAACGAGCGGTATGAACAAGGTCAAGCTCCGCCCCAGGGCCAGGCCCAGCATCAGGGCCAGGGCAAACAACCCATGCAGCCGGCGCATCACACTCCTCACCCTAATCCCCCACCCCAGCATCACCAGCAGCAGCAGCAGCAGCACATGCCTCCGCGCCACTACCCGACCAATCGGCCACAACCCGGACAGCCCCAGCCGCAGTCGCCGAGACAGTATGCACAAGGACAGCCCCAGGGACACAAGGGCCAGACCCCCTACCCTTACGCAGTAGGACGCCAGGGACAGGGACAGCAGGGACCTCCTCAACATGCTCCCCAGCAGATGCCCCAGCATGCTCCGCACGCGCCGCCCCAGCAACACCACACGCCTCCTCCGCAGCATCACGTTCCACAGCAACAGCAGCACGGTCCTCCCCAGCATGGTCCTCCCCCGCATCAGCAGCAGTATTCGCCCCAGAAGCAGCACCCTCAGGGAGGACAGGGAGGCCAGGGAAGTATGGGCCCACCACCAGTGATGGGCCAGGGAATGCCCCAGCCACCAGGAGGATCACCTCAGTATGGAGGCCAGCAGTTTTCAAGACAGCAGCCACCGCCCCAGATCCAGACCCAGGGCAACCCTTACCACATTTCTAGACGGCCCCAGATGCGGCACACGCAGTCAGCCAACTCGCCAACCTCGCCGTCCAACCCGTACTCGCAGTTTAACCAGTTCAATCCCGGTAGATCAGTGTCTGGAGGTCCTCAGCAGCATCATCCTGCACACCACCAGCAGCAGTACGGACGGTCCATGTCGCTGACCCAGCAGTCGGTAGCATCAGCGTCCCGAGGGAACCCCAACGTGTACGACCGAGACCCTGGAGGACGAACCTCCACCATGACTTCTACTTCTTCAGGTAGAGTCATTCCCTCGCGTCAAGGAGGCCCCCCTCCTGGAGGAATGGGAGGAAGCACCCACGCAGTCAACGCGCAGGGTCATAGCATTCCTGGATCGACCGTGAGCCTCAATTCGACCGTGACCCCTTCAACGTCGGCAACTCATCTGCCCTCGTCATCCTCTGCCTCGGTATCCACCTCCACCACGGTTGTGTCTCCGTCGCAGCAGTCCAACTTTGGAAACCACCGAACTACCTCGACGTCGTCCATGCGGTCATTGTCGTCAGAGTTTGGTCCTTCTCCCCGTTCTGCAGTGCTCACCGCTTCAAGAAGAGCACCTCTCGTCTACCCTGCCTTGCTGTCCAAGGTGGCTGAAATGTTCCGACTCACCGTTGTGGTTGCAGACAAGAAGAAGAACGAGCTGAGTTACTCCAACTCGTTTTTGGGTTCTGAGGCTGTGTCCGTGATTGCCGATATTATTAAAACTACAGACAGAAACCTCGCTTTGCTTCTGGGCCGATCTCTGGACGCTCAAAAGTTCTTCCACGATGTTACATACGACCATCGACTGCGAGACTCACCATTTGAGCTCTACCAGTTCAATGAGATTGTCGAGGCCAACGATGCGGCAGCGCAGACGGTGGGTATGCCCGTCAACGGTGTGTTCACCCTGCTGACCGAGTGCTACTCTCCTACATGTACTCGAGACAAGCTGTGTTACTCTATTGCTTGTCCTCGACGTCTGGAGCAGCAGGCTCGGCTTAACATGAAGCCCAGCGGTCTGAAACGATCCGAGTCGCGTCTGTCTCTTCACGGTGACAGCGATAACAAGGAGCAGAAGCTGTGGCGAGAGCGAGTCACCAAGGAGATTGCCAACAGTGTGGACGACGAGGAGAAGAAGCGACAGGAAGTCATTTGCGAGCTCATCTACACCGAGCGGGACTTTGTCAAGGATTTGGAGTATGTGCGGGACTACTGGATCACTCCTCTTCGAACCTCAAACATCATCCCCGAGGCTCGACGAGAGCGGTTCATCAAGATGGTCTTTTCGTTCATCATGGATGTCCACGCTGTCAACATCAAGCTGGCCGAGGCTCTGACCAAGCGAGAGCAGTTTGCCCCTGTCGTGCGACGTGTCGGAGACATTTTCCTTCAGCACGTGCCTCGATTCGAGCCGTTCATCAAGTACGGAGCCTCGCAGCTGTATGGAAAGTACGAGTACGAGCGTGAAAAGTCGTCTAACCCTGCTTTTGCAAAGTTTGTCAACGACACTGAGCGTCTCGAGCAGTCTCGAAAGCTGGAGCTGAACGGTTATCTGACCAAGCCTACCACTCGTCTGGCCAGATACCCTCTTTTGCTTGAAGCTGTGCTGAAGCACACCAAGGAGGATAACCCCGACTATGGCGATATTCCCGAGGCCATCAAGCAGATCAAGGCATACCTGATGAAGGTTAACGAGAAGAGTGGTCAGTCCGAGAACCGGTTCTCGCTGATGCAGCTGAACCAGTCGCTGGTGTTCCAGAAGAACGACTACGTGGATCTAAAGTTGATGGAGGAGTCTCGACGAATCATTTTCAAGGGTTCTTTGAAGAAGCGAACCCAGGACACCCAGGGAGAGATCCAGGTGTATTTGCTGGATCACTTTTTGCTGTTTGTCAAGGTCAAGGTGGTCAACAAGCGAGAGATTATGCGAGTTTACAAGAAACCCATTCCTCTCGAGTTGCTACTTGCTGCACAAGCCGAAGAGATTGGTCCCAAGAGTTCTACTTTCCGACGACCTCCTTCTTCGTTGATTCCCAAGACCGTGTCTAAGGAGTCGTCCAACGGAAAGTACCCTCTCACCTTCCTGCATATTGGACGAAAGGGCTACGAGCTGACTCTCTATGCTGCCAACTTTGCTGCTCGAAAGGCCTGGTCTGACAACATTGAGTCTCAGAAGAATGCTCGACGAGAGCTTGGCGATGTCTTCTCACAGTACACGCTGTGCTCTGGCTTCTTCCATGGCAACAACCGAGTCAATTGTGTGGTTCCCATTGACGGAGGACGAAAGGTGCTGTATGGAACCGACTCGGGAGTGTTCATTTCCGATATCCGGCATCTCCCCAAGCAGCAGGGCTCACTGCAGAACTCCATTGTGGCCACCACTCCCGTCAAGCTCATTTCTACGAGCAACGTGACCCAGGTGGCTATCTTGGACGAGTACACGACGATTCTGGCACTCGCAGACAAGACTCTGTACGCTTGGCCTTCCGATATCATCGATACTCCCGATCCCGTGTCCAACTCGCGAAAGGGCAAGAAGGTGCTTGGCCACATCAACTTCTTCAAGGCTGGTGTGTGCAACAACCGAATGTTGGTTTGCACGGTCAAGTCGAGTTCTACCTCGTCCACCATCAACGTGCTGGAGCCCTCGGAGCCGCTCACCAAGAACAAGCGACAGACCACCCTGCTGTCTCTCAAGAAGGGCCGTCAGGACACCGAGTTCCGGTCGTTCCAGCAGTTCAACATTTCGTCGGAGATTATCTCAATCTCCTTGTTGTCTCTCAACCTGTGTGTTGGATGTGCCAACGGTTTCAAGGTGGTGTCTCTTACCAACTTCGACACCCAGAGTCTGCTTTCTTCGGCAGACACTTCTCTGGATTTCGTCATTGGCAAGGAGCAGCTCAAGCCCATTGCAGTGTACCGACTGGACGGCGAGTTCCTGCTCAACTTCTCCGAGTTTTCGTTCTACGCCAACGCCCACGGCTGGCGAAAGCAGCCCATGTGGCGAATCGACTGGGAGGGTGTGCCTCAGAACTTTGGTATCTGGTACCCCTACCTGCTGGCGTTCGAGCCCAACTTTGTGGAGATTCGCCATGTCAAGACGGGCGAGATTGTGAGCGTGATTCACGGTGAGAACATTCGGTTCTTGCACGAGTCGTCGCGGGAGATTATCTATGCGTACGAGGACGAGCGAGGCAACGATGTGATTGCGTGCCTGGATTTCTGGGAAAAGAGCCAAAAGAGAGTGGCGGCGTAGGAAAAAATCAGTTTAATGGGGGGAGTGTATGTACATTTATTTATTTAATCAACCAGCGAAGAGGCGCGGCCTTGGAGCAATTGTAGAGAGGGGGAAAGGTGAAAGATGAAGCCATTGATACAGGTCAATAGTAAGAAGGGGCTGAGTAGAGGTCAGATGTTGGCGTAATAATATCTGATGCATATCAGTCATTGAAAAGTCCACATTTCGCTCAACAGTGTAAGGCCACATCCATTTCAAACTGTATAGTGCCACATCCAGGCTAGTCTACTGAAAGCGGATCAATTGACCTTCTCGTGTGGATATTATCTGTGAATAGGTCTTAACCCTCCCCACACCTATTTTCGTCTCGCTACACACTGCCCTTTTAGCGTTTTGCAGCTTGGACAGTTTCTCCAGACCTGGATACGCGAGATGAACGATGTGAGCGATTGAGTTCTGCTAATTGGATTTAAACGTCGCTCAACAGTCCAGGGTGACACTTTCTCTTTTCGACAAGCCTTGTTTGTCTTTGATAATCCGGCAGAGGAGGTATTATGGTACCCACCCAGGTTAATCCGGTTGTAAAAGAGGGGAAGGGAAAACGACGCTACTTGTAGATAATATCTTCGTGTGGACAAATAAATGTGGTACTACTGAAGGGGTTAGGGGTCTAGGGACAGGATAAGGGTTGTATGTTGGCTGAACGTATATGATTGCTTATCTACGGCGTTTCATTAGGGCTTTGTCTACGCTATCTCTTGCTCAACATGCCTCAAAGTTACTTGTATCTTTGAAATATAGAGGTGCGGGAAGTGGCAAAAAAATATGGGGCATGCAGGGACCGTTAGGGATAACCAAACAGAGGGTGACAAGAAAAAAAAGAAAAAGAGCTCAAAAGAAAGCCCCAGAACAAAGTGGGCCGTCTGTTGAGACAATTGGGGGTCAGGAGGCAAGCCCCAGAGATCGACAGTCTGGATCTTAGACCTTGCAATTAGTGTCTGTAGTTTGACCTGGACTATTTACAATGACCTATCGATACTCCTCTTCAATGTACTCCTCAGACGACATAACTTATGCTGACTCACTCGAGAGGCATACTGAGTTGACTCGAAACAGAGGAGACTTTCTTTATCTGCCTTCTTTGCTACGGCTGCCATAAACCTGTTGAGCTCAACACCACACGCCATCCACAGAAGTGCGTTTGTGTTTCCGCCCCGAGCAAAAGGAGGGGTATATAAGTAGCGCTATCTCCGCCATTTTTATTTTCCGTACATACAATTCTTTCTTCACACACACAATGTTCTCTTCCAAGCCCAATCAGCCTACAGTTACTACCACCACCCAGATCCCCAGCGACTCTAAGCCCTCTACCAGCGGGCGTCCTGTTGCCCAGTCTACCACAGTCAAGCCCCAGAGACTGAACAAGCCTTGCAATCTCAACACCAAGGACCAGGAGCACCTGCTTCTGTGCGATCTCAATTAGAGAAATTCTTTCTCTGGAGACAATGACTCTGGTCACATGAGAAATCCCAGACTTCCGCTACATGCAACCCTCATCCATGCACTCCCACCTGGCTAATCTCACACGTGCATGGATTGTGTATGCGATACGACAGCAAAGCTACACCCTAACGCTGGACTAGAGAACGACAGCAACCCGAGCCCAGAAAAGAAATAATACCAAACCGCAAGAACACCACTAAGTAGCTATAATAAATGAGTATTGTAACAAGTGTATGGTGGTGTTAAGGCAGTACAGTAATAGGCTGCAATTCGTCATTATTATCGTAGATCCATGGTGCCTAATGGAGTTGGCCGTAAAAAAGCCCTTCGGATAAGATACTTTCGAAATACAACTTATACAAATATCTCATGTCCAGGTGACCTATCGACCCACCCACTCTACCTCCTGATCAGAGCATGTAGAATAGTTCATCTGAAATAGACCATCTAATATAGAGCAAAGAGTGAAGTGTATGGCAAGCCCACCTACGATACCAGTTCCACTTGCTACATCGTATTACTACTCCACACTCTTCCAGCACTCCACACCTATAACTAACCTTGGATCAATAGCTACAAGTAGGACGGTCTAATCTACCTGAAAACCCCCACCCCTACTTGCTCAATACTTACTGATCAGACCATTAATTAAAAGCCCATACGCGGGGCTGCGACTCCTGCATTATCTTTGCTAGCACCATTCAATGCGCTGGTGTCATGGTCTTAGTATTCTCCCTCCGTCCAATATTAAGACAGGCTTGAATGTCTACATACAATACAAGACGTCTGACCTACGAGTACCAGTAGAAGTATCATATACCGTGTTTTCATACCCATGTACACTGCGTGTAACACGGCTATGTCCCTCGCTCAATTAAATCACTGCATAATCGCACGGGTACCATGTCTGGAATGTCTCTCATTCTAACAATGAACTTGTCTCCCAAGCTGTGCACGCGTCTCTGTCAAACCTCGGGTCGCCCAAAAAGCGGGGTTGTAGCCCCCTCTTAAGCCTCATAAGCAGGTACAATTGATTGGGTAAACTGAAAGCGGGAAAACCAAGCCATTCTCCTAAAGTCAGTCTATTTCGCTTGACCTGCAAAGTCCGAGCCGAGGCCCATTTAGGGAGTCGGGGTGACATCAAGTGAACGGCACTACACGTCAACCCCACTCTGAGGGAAAACAGGTCACGTGCAAAGAAAATCTGTCCAGAAAGACCGCCAGGTCACATGACATATACCTTCACGTGGCTGTCTAGCCCCCCACCACTCGCACCCCTCTCAATCTACATTCCTGCCGTGCATGAACGGAATGCATTTTGGTCCGTGTGAAAAAAGTCCTTGAAACACTTTGCAAAGGGTTACTTTACGAGGCGATAGGGAGGAGAGCAGATTTTTCTAGTCTTAAAGAGACGGGGAACGCCTCCCGATAACACATTAGCACTTACACTTCCACTATTACTGTACTTTCTCCACTTCTCCATCTTTACATTGCTCGATGGAACACGTTAATCCACGCCTAAAATGGGTTAACCATCAAGCTCGGTAAAGTAAAGTGACTTTTGGATCCAAGAGGCTGTGCGCTGTTCAGGGGGTCCCACTTTAGTTTGAGGCATATTGTCTTCCTTTAGCGGTAGTGGGGATCTCAAGGCGGTATACTTCATCTCCCGGTTACCAATTCCATACAATTCTTGCCTCTTTACGTGCACTTTTACACTCCATTCGTATACTGTATTCTATGTTGTTCCTCCTGTCGCCTCGTCCCATTTAGCTCTGACTTTTTCACACGCTCATTTTTCCATGGCCTGCGTGCCCTAACCTCGGAGAAGCCCAAAACCGGCATAACGCAAAAGTCTCTTTCGTTTTCCGCACAAGCAAAACCTCCCTTCGCTTCTCGCCAGTTGTACTCTCGTTGCACCGAAAACACGTTTGCTTGGCGACAGAAAAATGAGTGAGTATCAAACAGAAACAAATCGCTTCTGACGGCGAAACCACATCGCCAGAGGCACTCCCGGCAGCGGATGGCACGCAAATACCTCACGTTTGCAGCCTTGATCATGAACACGTTACATCGACATGGTGACACGACCAGTGTAATCGACCACTCAGTCCAACGACATAGACGTGGGATAGAGCCATGAGTCGACCGGCGGGGGACTGGAGACACAGTGTACATGATGCTATAGCCAGCTGCTCAGTCCACGCGCTATCACAGTCGCTCAGTTGTCGATTTGACCCCTGATCTACGCGTCGCGTGTAATGGAACGTGGCAGATTTCTGGACGAGCAGTCAAAGGACTACTGAGAAATCATAGAGACAAGGTCATGAGATGTATGCGATTACTCCAACGCCTTGGATCCGTCTCCATCAATCATGTCTCGTCTCACCTGTGCCGTTGACGCCTGATCTGTTGCCCGCCAGGTGTTTGGGGGAAGTCTGAGCAATCACCCACTTGAACGTGACCACGATCATAGAGTGATAACGAGGTGAAGACTCCCATATCTCTGACGTGATTTCACTCCCGCAACGCTTCTATATCGTGCTTTATGTTATCTTCTCATACTAACTCAGGCGCTGTCCCTATTGAATTCAACGTCCCCTCTGTGGACCGACCCTTTGGTATCTACCTCTGGGCCATCTTTGACCAGGTCTGGGAGAAGCTTTTCGGCTGGCCCGCCTCGTCTTTCATTTTCGTTCGAAATGACCCTAACATCCCCTTCTCCTCCACCCCTCCCGTGATCATCGCCATCATTGTCTACTACGTGGTCATCTTTGGCGGCCGAGAGGTTATGCGAAACCTGTCTCCCATCCGACTCAACTGGCTCTTCCAGATCCACAACATCTTCCTTACCCTGCTGTCCGGTATGCTCCTCCTCCTCCTGGTCGAGCAGCTCTTCCCCATCATTGTTCGACAGGGTATCCTCTACGCTATCTGCGACTACGGATCTTGGACTCAGCCCATCGTTTTCTGCTACTACCTCAACTACCTGACCAAGTACTTTGAGCTGATCGACACCGTCTTCCTCGTGCTGCGAAAGAAGAAGCTGACCTTCCTCCACACCTACCACCACGGTGCCACCGCTCTTCTGTGCTACACCCAGCTCATTGGTCAGACCTCCGTCTCTTGGGTCCCCATCACCCTTAACCTGTTCGTCCACGTTGTCATGTACTTCTACTACTTCCTGGCCGCGCGAGGTATCCGAGTGTGGTGGAAGGAGTGGGTCACCCGGCTCCAGATCATCCAGTTCGTCATCGATCTTGGATTCGTCTACTTTGCCTCTTACACCTACTTCACCTCCACTTACTGGCCCTGGATGCCCAACATGGGCTCTTGCGCCGGTGAGGAGTTTGCTGCCATCTACGGCTGTGGTCTCCTGACTTCCTACCTCTTCCTCTTCATTGCCTTCTACATCAACTCTTACCGAAAGCCCGCTGCCAAGGGTCCTTCCAAGCCTGTTGTTGCTGTCGATGGCCCTGTTGGCGGTGTCAACGCCCAGACTGGTGCTTCCCGAGGCCAGACCACTACCCGATCTCGACGAGCATAAAGAGGGGTATGAACAGTGATACAAAAAAAGCAGTCTTTACTGTAGTAGATTAGATAATAATATGCTCTTTCGAACATCGAATGTGTAGTTTTCCCGAGTGTTGGTATCCCGTGATTTCTTCCGTTTACTTGTAGCCCGAATAAGACAATGGTTGCCCCGCAACGGAAGCCACCCTGATTCAATAAATTTCGAGCGAGCGCACGACCAGTGATAATTATCTATAATAGTTGCAATTGAATCTCTTAGCAGTCTCTGAAACTTACAACCAGTATAAGTTGACCAGCGCCGTTTGAATCAGAGTTGATCGTCACTGATTAGGTCTTGGACCTATGACCAGAGTGAAGTTCAGCTACAGTACCGGTAGCTTGATGATACAGCAATAAGGACAGGCCTTTATACAAAAAGAAAAAACCAATTGAATACTTTCTCAAGTCGAAATTAATGCTGCACGTTAGTTTGGAGTCTCCCTATAAACATCTTGACTGATCTTCCTCATTTAGATTAAAGTACGAATTGAGTTGGTAGAATGACTGAAAAAGTGGGCCATATGGAGTAGGCAGAGTGAATATGAAGATATGAGCGTTTAATTCAGTCAACAGACTTTCATATTTCGAACTACTGGGTGCCGCATAATTTTTCACTGAGCGTGGAGGTGCTGTTTCTGCAGCGAGATCCCCAGGTGGATATAGCTCAACGGATTTTCTCAATATGGAGTGGAAAAGAGAAGATAGAGACTTGCAGACTTCATCGAGACTTCAAATTGGCTGGAACAAGCATTCCACAAATATACCTGACCGGTTCTATTACCTCTACTTGCTCAGCTAATGGATGATTTCATCCCAAGCTCGACACACACCACCCACAAAGCTTCCTGCTATTAATGCTACCGGTACGCAATGAAGAAAGACTTATATCAGATCAAAGTCCACTCAATTGTGCGGCTTTTTCTGTATTATATTTCCACGGAAAGCTTTTCGACCTGCTCTTGTCTCTCCTTTCAGCTTGAATTGCACAACACAACTGCTCAGCATACCATGAGACAAGAACACCGAGCAGTAGTAATTATAGAGGTCAAGTACAGATGTAGGAGTGCAAGACAGTTAATAATGCTCCACTAAAATCAATTGCAACCCTAGATCGATAAGATAAAAGACTATTCGTCAAAGTTCAATATCACCAACCGAGGGTTCCAAGGCTATCATGCCCACCCTGAACTCGAATTTAATCATGATCACGAAATATACATAAATGTGTTTTTCTCCGTCTAATATATGGCCAAACAAATGCTTCTATTAACTCTCCTTCTCTTCTCTTTGGCTACTACTGCCTTTACTGCCCCTGCTCCAGCCAAGGTGGTGGCTCTCCCTGTTACCAAACACCACAATTCAACACGTTACTCTTCCCTTAGCAAGAGAGGCTCTGCTTACAGGGATCCCATTATCAACAAAGAGTACTACTACTCTGTTTCTTTGTCTCTGGGCACTCCTCCTCAGGGGTTCAATGTGATCCTGGATACTGGATCTTCTGATCTGTGGGTCTTTGCTTCAAACGCTTCTGAATCGTGTGATAACCACGCTTGTGACTTCACTGGTCAGTTCGATGCCAACGACTCTTCCTCTTATCGCTTTATTGGAAACAACTACTCCATCGAGTATGTTTCTGGAGATAATGCTACTGGTAACTGGGGAACAGATACACTGTCCATGGGTCAAGTTACTCTCCAGAACTTCCAGTTCGCAGCTGTAACTCACACAACTTCTCAAAGTGGTATTCTTGGAATTGGTCCTCAAGGCTCTGAAGCTGTTGTTCTGGTGAAAAACGAGTATCCCGACTTTCCAGACCAGCTAGTAAGCCAGGGATGGATTGACCGGACAGTCTATTCTCTTTTCCTCAATTCTATCAACTCTACTGAGGGAACTCTGCTCCTTGGAGGTTATGATACGGCCAAATTCTCTGGTGAGTTGGAGGTGCTTGATCTTGCAGACCGAGACGACTTTTCTGTTCCCTACAATGACGTCTCATGGAATGGAAACTCGTATGGAAGAGCCAGCGCTGCTGTTTTAGATTCTGGAACCTCGTACATTTATATGCCAAACGATGTCTTTTATGGTCTTTCAAGTGATATCAACCTGAACGAGACAACTAACACCGACACCAACCTCCAGTATATTTCCTGTGATGCTGGTATCAGCGTTGACGTCACCTTTGGAGAAACAATTATAACACTTGGACCTGATCAGCTCATTCTTCATCTTTCTGAACTACTTGAAGACAAGACTCAGACAGAATGCGTGTTTGGAATCCAGTCCACTGATTACTCCAGTGACAACATTCTTTTTGGAGACGTTTTCCTCAGATCAGTGTATGCTGTATACGATCTCGACAACTATCAAGTTGGAGTCGCTCAGGCTGTTTACACGGATGAGACCAACATTGTAGCTGTTGGTGTTAATGACAGCATTTGATATTAAGCAGTTAATCAATAGATATATCGCCTTTGAACAGTGTAACAGAACAGAATACATGAGATTGCAAAAAACGCACGTTGAGGTGAATAAAAGTATAGATGAGACCTCGAAAAGCTGAAAAATTGCTTTCAGGTCACCTTCGGCAACCAAAAAAATGTGTTGATCAGCTTAGAGAAGCTACCGGAATCAAACCGGCTTATTTTCCTCCACTGTCATTATCATGACATGGACAGGAATTGAACCTGCAACCCTTCGATTACAACCTTAGCGACTGGAGTCGAAAGCTCTACCATTGAGCCACCACATCAACACGGTATTTTGAGCCTTTTTTGGGTCTACAAAAGCTAATCCCACATAAGTCACGTGACCATAATTTGAAAGGCGATTTACAGCTGAAATAGGGACTATTTCTGACCGGAGTTTTTTCCTGCCATATAAAGAGCACGTGAATTTTCAATTAACACCGTCAGATCACGTGTAAGACCTCAATATCACGAAGTGGAGAATTTTTCATTTTACAAGCGAAAACTTACATTTCGCGTCTCAGGCAATAACGCACGTGCAAAATTTTCGGAGAAGGGCGTAGGAGAGGCACGCGCTGTATTCAATCTATGCGCCTTGTTTGTTATTGTTTGCTGTGGGTATTTCTTTGCGCGACGGCTCGGCGATTGTTTGAACTCTGACGCACGGCATTCCATCGCAAACAATAAGACTCTATCGATCTTTTGTTATTGTTCTTTGGAATGTGCAAGTTTTTTGCCCACGTGATTGGCGCGATCCGCGTCGTCTCTGCACGTCCACATGTGTTTCTGGGTTTGTCTGTAGGGGGAACAAGCTGCCGTTCAAGGGGGGGTGCGATGGAAGGGGTTGAAAATATTTATGGGACCATTGCACTTGAGGGATGTGTGAATGCAGAGGTGTTGATACATGGATCTGGGTGAGCAGATTCGACGACTCTTTCTCCGTAAAAATTCCCGCTGACAGCTCTCTTCTGTTTACCATTCTTGCTGCTGTCGATCTCGATTCGAGATTTGACATTAGACTCATTAAACTCACTTCCAAATGCAACCAACCAACCCGATGGATGGGTTACTCGTAGTACAGTCGATTCCTTATAGTGGTGAGGACATGTGATGAGTACAGGAGGGGCGTCATTATCTCATGTCATGTGACCCAGCGGGATTATTACTGGCTGTGGGGCCGTCTTTTGCGCTGTATACGCCTGCACGTGGGCTGTATTCCAGTGTCAATATCACTGCCCCATTTATCTCTGTCACTGCCGCTTTAGTTACTGGTTCCGACCTCAAGTCTATTTCAACTCAGGTAGGGGGCAACGTTAATTTAGGCATGTCTTGAAAAAGTGTGGAAAGAAGAGACAACGGCTTTGATCGTCGTTGTATGGTATTGGTTGAGAAAGGAGAGGTTAGCGACGTGTCATTCGTCGAAAGTGCAATAATTTTGCTAGTTAGTGGCGGAATCGACTGTATAACTCTTCAGTCCAGGTCTAGTGAAGCAGCTAGTGGGGGTTACTTCTTCGAACTGGCACGCGAATTAGCGCGCACCACACCTGCATACTTTAGGGTCATTTTCCCATCAGGGGTAAGTGGAGGAGGGAGAGGATACCCGGACTCGGAGAGGATATTATCTGGGCACACACGAATACAGCATGTTCAAGGGGTAACGGCCAGTACAAGGGCGCGGATGGGGGTACAAAAGGAGTGCCTTTTACTGCTTAGATCATGTGTAGTTTTTAGGGCCACCTGGGTCTTCCCACATCGACTCCTATATGTCGTCTTGATCTCTCAATACGCTTCCCGGCTACATAAAGCCGAGTGTGAAATTGAAAGTGACGTTGGTGAAGTGTCCAAAGTGGGTGGAAAAACGTCCGTTTTTTTTCTTGATCGATTCTGGGACGGCTGCACAATATAAATACGCGTCTCTTTGCTCTCCAGTTGCTCTCGGAAAACCAGTTTGTAGCGGTCCTCGTGTAGCGTCAAAGGCCAATTTGGGTTGAACGTTTTTAACGTGCCAAAACCAAAAGCTTGGTTTGGGCTGTGCCATAGTAACAAGGACAAAGCCGAGTGGTTCTTCTCCTTTTCCACACCTCCAGTAGAACAACATCATCCACCACCACCACCACCACTAGAACCACCAGCGGGCAACCACACAGACACACACAGCGGGACACGCACCCCGTACACATCAGCCCACAGCACACACCCACACTTTTGCACCACACCACACCTAATCATCCACCTTCTTTTTCCTTCTTATTCATCTTCAGCATAATGTCTACAGCCCCCCCAATCCACATCCCCGGCGCGCGGTTCAGCTCGGCCACCCCACCGCCCATGTCGCCCAACACCACGGGCTCCAAAAACCCGTTTCGACGGACAGCTTCAGACTCGTCGCAGGGCAGCGGGTCGGTTCGACACAGCTCGTATGGCAGCTTGCAACAGCCCACGATCCGATCTGTGTCGGATCAACGCAGCAACTCGCCCTTTTCGGAGCCCGGCGACATTTGGGAGACGCGGATTGCTTCTCCCTCGTTCGACAAGTGAGTATAGAGATTTCCCCAATGTTTGGTGATATTATATGACATGTTGGATGTCTTGGTCATGGGACCAGTCTGAGATGGGTAGATCACCTGCAGGGTCAGTGAACGACAGCAGTGTTGGGAGTAATGACTGTTTGTGAGAGCATTGCTAAGAGCAGTAACCAGATGTTGGTAAGAGCAGTAATGACTGTTGGTAAGAGTTCTCTGTCTACAGTTGATTTTGGCTTTTATCGATATCCGTGTCCGGAGGTGTCATTTTACTCAGCACCACATTCAAAGTGTGGGGTTTGATAATTGGAGTGGAGAAGAATGCGGAAAGCGAGCAGAGACGAAAAAGCGACACCACACAATGACACGCAAAATGACTGCTGACTGATCAACCTCATAGGGTTAGCTCGATGAGCGATTATCCGAGGTGATCAAAGTCTGAGTCTGGCTACCGGTTCACGCCAATTCAGGCTCACGGATTAGCACTGCGCAGAGTAGATACAGACTTTGAGGATAGCACAGCAAAAGCAAGGACAATGGAACACACTGAGCAACGGGCATACAAAGCCAAGAGAAAGAACAACAAACACACTAAAATCAGCTGTGGCACGAGGCTCACACTAATTTGTGGGCTACTCGCTTGACACATGGCACGTGCATTGTGGCGCCAAACAACGAGGTAGAGCCATGTGTGCTGTTCGCGTCTCTGCTGCGCTGGTCACGTGACCCCCATCATTCTCCGGATCTGAGGCTGTCTCAGTCGTTCTCGTTGCGCGTGGCTGGTGGTGTTATGTGTGGCGTGTTGGTCTTTGCTGTGTTCTATTCTTGTCCATGGTCTGTGTGGAGTGGTGTGTGGGTGTTTTGCTATGGTTGGATTTTGGCCCAACACCATGGTACAGCCCCAATTTGCGCAATCGAGAAGCGGATCTTTAGCGCGGATACTGCCCCAGATATAAGTGCTAGAAAGCACAGCCCTTCTGAATCACCGCCTCCTTCGTTATCAAGCTCCATTAATACCTCGCTCGCTACACTGCCTCATTCACTCGCTCTCCTGGTGTAGGTCTCATGCCCCTTTTTTGCACATCGCATGCTCCCAAAACCTTGTTGCGCCAGCCATGTTGTCCAAGCGTGCGTGTATGAGTAGAGTGTGTCGTCTCACCGCACTCTAAACTAAACGCAGCATTACTTTTGGTTTTGGTTTTGGTTTTGGTTTTTGCCAGCAGGAAAAAATACCTCTATCTCCTACCTCATCCACTAACGCAGCCGGAGCTACGCCGCGCCCAATCGCAACAACAACCACCGAATGTCGCTCAACCCGTTTCTGGCAGACCTGTCGCCCCAGGACCCCTCGTACCCGAACCCTGACCTCGCCGCGGGCTCGCCCTCCGCCAACTCTAACGTTGCAGCAACCGCAGACTGGGCCTCGTCTCAGCCCTCCTCTGCCCCCGCCTCACGAACGCGTTTCCGCACCACCCAGCAGCAGCAGACCTCGCGGCCCGTGACCTACTACGCCACCGAAGAAAACAAGGACAGCGAGTTTGCCATGTCCAACCGAACCACCAACCGACCCCGCTCGTCGTCCGACCTCCAGGGCAGAGACTTGCCTTCTTATGACGACGTGCTCCAGGATGCGCCTCCTCGAACGTATGGAAACGAGTACGCTCGAGGCGACGAAAAGGAAAACACCGAGCGAGCTCCTCCGCCTCCTCGATCTCGACGAGACCACTCGGGAGGTCATTCGTCCCAGACCCGTTCGCATTCACACTCCACCTCGCGTGAGGAACGGCAGCGGTCGGGACGAAAGCCAGAGACCCCTGAGGAGCGACGGGCCCGAAAGGAGCGGGAGTACGAAAAGTTCAAGCGGTACCAGGAGCGAAAGGACCGAGAAGCTGCCATTGCCGCTGGCCAGAAGCCCAAGGGACGACTGTCAAAGACGGGCCAGCCTCTGGACACCATTGATAAGCTGGATGTGACTGGTTTTGGCTTTGGTTCTGGATTCCACCACGACGGACCCTTTGACGCTTGCAGACCCCACAGAAACAAGGGCACCAACTTCAAGGCGCCCGTGGCGGCCTTCCCAGTCAACGGCGCCAACAACGCTCTGGGCCCCTCCAAGCCCTCTGACGAACAGATTGATGCATGGGGCCGAACAGAGACAGAGGCATTTTCCGACTTTTCGGCACCCCACATGGCGTCCTCGGGCCCCAAGGTGCAGAGAGCCGAGGGCAACACCCGGTTCGACCCCACTAACAAGGCTGACCAGGTCCACGGCGCCGCATCGCAGGGTCTGGGTACATCCACCTTCCTGGACGGCGCCCCAGCATCGCAGGCTGACATTGAGGCGTCGTACCATCAGGAAAAGAACTCGGGTCTGGGCCGAAAGAAGTCGCTGGTGCAGCGAGTGCGAAAGGGAGTCACTGGATCCGACTCGTCGCCTCCTCCTCGACCCAACGACTCGTCCAAGGGAGTCTACCGAACATACTCTAACGACAGCGACCTCAAGGGAGGCAAGGAATACTACGGCGAGAAGCCCGCGTCGCCAGAGAGCAACGGTCTCTTGAGACGAGTCAAGAGTCTCAAGGTGAGAAGAAAGAGTTAAGGAAGTGCACTCTACAGTGTGTGGCTTCACAACGAACCCGACCAGTCAACGGCACATCACAACAAGTGCCGGGCGGGTGGACCATAACCTGGTTGTCTCTCATGGTCTCTGATCTATTACCGGTTAACAAGATCAGGGCTTGCCGCAACCTACACAATTGCGACCTAGAATTCTAGAGTCTGGATATCATGTAATGAGTATGTAGTTATAGAGTGTTTGATGGAATTGAGGTGTGAGAACGATAACAGTCTCATAGTCGAGAGAAAAAGTAATTATTACATGCGAGTATCCCGTGCCGCTTACTCTGATACAACCAGCAATTAGCTCCATGGCGGTAACTAGGCCTGCTCGTTTAATCGTTAGTCCAAGCTTGTGGAGTGCAGAGTTCCAGATTGGCTTGGAAGCTCTAGAATGAGGCTCCATGTGTTTGTCTGAGCCAATTGGCCTGTTTTATTCCGTCTCTGGAGCTTTGTCTCTTCTAAAGCAATAAAAGCTGCATTGGGCTCTATTTTTACTGCTTCTACGGAAATTTGCTCATTTCTGGTTCTCCACACAGTGTATCAACAACTGTACAGAAGACCTGCTTACTGCAAGGGCGGAGATTGTAGGGGGAGGTATGTATTGAATGGGTGATTGGTCTAGTAGGTACTAGTAAGATGTAACCTCTTTACAGAGACTGGTATGCCTGAAACAACTGGATACCCTTGCCATGTATATCTATAATTATCTTATCCACTATGAAAGTCGTATTTTCGAGTGGAGATTTATTAGCGTTCATGATGATACAGTGCAAGAGGGGAGCATTCTAATGGAGAACATGCCTCATGGACTGCTAAAATAACAGGCTAGGAGCGACATTCTTGCACTAGAAGGCTGCCACAGTGGTTATTTCTTCTTGGCTAGCGTTTTCAAATAATAACGGCCCCGGTACACCACAGTCTAGAGCCCCGGCCAGCAATGAAACCTCCTTGTCTATCATTCTCCTTGTCCACTTAGTGCTCGCATGTCTCAGCCGTATCGAGCCAACGTATTATTAGAATATAGAAGGCTTTCCATGTCAAAGAGGAAGGCCAATTGTAGATCTGAGCCGTGTGAAAATAACAGTGCAGCCAAGTCGAGTTTTTGATAAAATTATATCTCGTTTAAAGAGATACTTATAGCAGCAGGTGTTTGTAGTCATAACCTGTCCTTGGGCTTATCTATGGAGCTATGAGACGTGTATCTGACTTATCAAGAAGGTAGGTGGCTTTAGAAGAGAAACATGTCAATTTAACGGCTGAAAGAGTTACAGTAACGGTTATACTGGAATAGTACCATTATCTAAAGTCTTTACTTTAACAATATCAATCTAGATAAATCGAGCCAATGCACCCATCCCAATACGGTGACCACATGGAAGGAACTCCAAACGCGGCGATGAGGCACAATTGAGCAATTGAAAAGTTGAAACAGTCGTTTATTCTCGGATGCATTATGAGCACGGGTATATACATGTTCCAGAATTGATAAGCCCTGACAGGTCCTTTCCGGTAACCCTATTCCAGGAAGAGCGCTTATGTCATCATTGAGAGCGGGAACATCTAACGTCTTACAAAACATTAGAACTACGACTACCAGAACGGAAGAACTAGCATAGAAAATCGTCAATTTTGTAATTGCTTACTTTTTGTTGTTATATAGCACCCTAACCTCTTCTCAAATCACATTTTACAATTCTTCTAATTTCCCCCCCTCTAGTCCACCACCTACTTGGCCTCCCCACAAGTACCAAGTAACCTTATATACCTGCAAATTAGCTTTGGTGAAATTTTCAGGTTGGCGATTTGACGAACACCACAGCACAACCACACCACAATGCTTTCTCTCCGACGAGCTCTTCTGGTGCCCCGGCTGGGCCGGGCTCTGCACACCATGCCCGCATATTCCGGACTGGGCTCCCAGGCCGCCCCCACCCAGATCAACAAGTTTCTGTCGGCCGAAACCGTCAAGTCTGCGTGGTTTGAACACCAGAACGAGATGCTTGAGCGAGTCAACGAGGGTCTGGCCAACAGCGAGGAGCTGGAGGGTCTGGATCTGCAGAATCTCGCGCTCGAGACCTGCAACCGATCCGAGGATGCTCTCCATCATTTTGCTTCCGGCGCTTTTGCCAACGACTTCTTCTTCCAGGGTCTGGCTTCCACTGTCAAGCCTGGAGAGACTTCTCAGCCCATTTCCGGCTACCATGGACTGTATGTGAGTCCCCGAGACCCCGATTACCAGACCGTGATGCCTGCTCTGGCTACTGGTGAGACTCCTGCCTGGGGAAACCACCCTGGTACTGATGATGCTCTCTATGATCTGCTCCTGACTTCATTCGGTACCGTGGAGGCCTTCCGAGAGCATCTGCTGACCAAGGCCGACTCGATTTTCGGCAACGGATACACATGGCTGGTGCTGAGCAAGCACTCCAACCGACTGCATCTGGTCAACACCTACAACAACGGCTCCATCCAGAAGAAGGGCTCCAACTCCGCTGAACTGGCTGCCGAGGCTGCTGCCAAGCGAGCTATCGAGGCCGACGAGAGCAAGACTCTGGCCGAGCTCCAAGCCGAGCTCCAGAACAAGAAGCTCAACGTTCTGGAGGAAAAGATGCTCAAGAACAAGATTCACAAGATGCAGGTGGCCAAGCAGATGCGACAGGCCCAGCCCAAGATTCTGCACGACCTCAAGCCTCTGCTCAACGTCAACGTGTGGCAGCACATGTGGCTCAACGACTACGGCGCGTTTGGCAAGCGAAAGTACCTGGACAACTTCTGGGAAAAGATTGACTGGAACGTGGTCAAGCGACGGCTGCAAGACCACTTTGAGAAGCAGACCGATCTCAGCAAGAGCGAGCTGTTTGGACCTTACGTCTAGGGGGGATGTCACCAACAAAAGTGAATGTATGTAAATAGTGAATGATGTGCATAGACAACTGCCAAGCCTGGCTATGCCTGTGATGGTTAGAAGACGATACTTGTAGTACGGTGAGACCATGGGGGAGAGTGGAGGGCTAAAAGGGTGTAGCATGGGAGAGAATTAGAATGCCTTGAAGTGAGTGAAGTGGATTAAGGTCCACGGGGACTTCATATAGCTGTAGAGTAGAGTGGAGTGGGTCTTACGAAGAGAAAAGGGAGTTTAACTGGCTACCGGTACTCCACAATTGTAAGAATTTACCAATCATTCCCTAGAGACTTATAGTAGCGGTACATAGCTGTAGATCATAAGGGAGCAGGTCCTACCACCTACCAGTATTAGAGAGAAAAGCAGGAACTTGACTGGGTGTAGCTCGATGTTTTGAGATTTATAAGCTGACCTAAGTCATTCTGTGATGCCAGTACTTGTCGTAAATTACTATTTTCTCAATACTGTTCCTGGCTTGTACTATCCTTGTGTTGTTCTCTGTTCTGTCAGCTTCAGCTATCATGGAGAGACTTACATACTGGCAAGGGTATACTTCTACTCAACAGTCGAAAAATGCACACTTGCACCAGTTCATTCCCCGAAGTTTTGTACGATCCACGGAACCACTACCACTGCGGCTTGATTGTGGCTTGTAATACCTCCGAGCAACGTCCGGAATACCTCCTTAGCTTCACCAATTATCCGGTCAGCGTATTGGCGCGTGACAGTGTCTTAGATGCTCGTATTAGTTAGTTTCTCTTGAATGGTTGAGTGCTTAGCCACAGTAACTGAGTGTTGTTCCCTAAGAGTCCATACGGCCGTTAAGAATGTACAGTAGTCCAACGACGACATTAGTATGACCCTGTTCCCATTTCACTAGACTCATGTGCCGGTACGATACTGGTTCAATCAACTTTTCTGGAGTCTTCATTTGCTCTCTCGTATCTCGTAGGTTTCAGTTCACTCTTACTCTTCCTTAGTCAACTCCCTCAAACGGAACCCGAACAGGCTTCACGGACATATACAACCCCGCGTTTGAAATAACAGTCTCAGGACGAGACGCTAACGCGCAACTTACACTGTTGACGTCTTTGGTCGTTTTTTCAGTGGTCTAATCGGAGTTAGATTGAGCCAGAGGAATCACATAGACAGTGAGGAACAGTGGTTGGAATCACAGACTATATTTCAATGACTGTATTGTTTTTTTTTGGGTTATCTCGTCTAGGTCACGTGACCAGCTGAAATACCCCTGTTTATCCCCTGTTTATCGACCGTTTCTTTACCGTTCTCCCACCGTCTTCACACCTCAGCCGTGCTTTAGCTCTCATACGAAAGTTTCATTTCCCCAAGGTTGATGCATTAATGGCGTAATGTGGCTGATAAGACGGCGCTATCTGAGTGTTTCAGGGAGGGGATGGAGGGAAAAGAGATGGGTATTTGGGGTGAAAAACTGATAGATCGGCGTTAAAACACCAGTAGAATATGACTAGCCCGCTTCTACGCTCATAGTGTATATTTTTATCTCTTGATTTTGTCTGCCCAAAAACCGACTCAGGACGGCGACTTATAACTGTAAGCGTTTTAGACTCCTCGCTACCTCTGCGCTTTTCATACCTCATAAGACATGTTCATTGCAAGTCGACTGTGGCTGATTTTAGAGAGATTAGATCTTGAGAGCAGTAGATTTTGATTGAAGCTCTTTTGGGGTCTCTAGAGTGGCTATTAGTTCTGTTATTGCTCGTCAAAGAACATCAGTGGAAGTTTATTTTCTCCATGATAACAAGCGAGACAGAGGGCTATCAACATGTTCCTGATTGCTGGTTTGTTCAAAATATCTCCTCCAGGCTTATACCTCTTTCTACTGCTTATCCGCTGAGATTAGAACGTCTAATTCTTCTTGCAGTCTACCTTTTGTGTCGTTCAGTTGTGTACAAGGTTAACCTCAGCTGCTAAGACAATGATAATTTATAAAATGTGGAACTTTTCCGTTGGGTCCAAGGACAGCTAGCTACAATGAAAAACGGCACTGAGGTGGTAGCGGACAGTGTGGAGCTCTCAAGTGTCTACCAGGAGTCTCCTCCTGCTTTTGACAGCAAAGATGTCTCGAAAGTTGTCGTCGACACGGACATTAACGAGATCACAGCCTTTCGAAGCCGTGAATCAGGCGAATCAGATATTTCAAAAACTGAAGAAAAACCCGAGGGACTCTATGGAAAGATCTTTGGACAAAAGGAGAACAAAACTGTCAACGGTCTGTCTTCTAGACATGTCACTTTTATTGCTCTAGGAGGAACGATTGGTACTGGAGTCTTCTTATCTCTAGGTCAGGGTATCACTATTGTTGGACCTATGGGTTGCTTTACCTGTTTCATCATTGTCGGTGTGTTTGTCTATTCGGTTGTTATTTGTCTGGGAGAAATGGCTTCTTACATTCCTTCTTCAGGAGCCTTTGCTCATTATGGACAACGGTTTGTTGATGACAGTTTTGGATTTGCTCTAGGTATCAACTACTACTTGCAGTGGGCATTTAGTATTCCTAGTGAACTGACTGCAGCTGCTATCATTATCCAGTTCTGGGCACCTCATATCGGATCATGGGTATGGGCTATTGTTATCATTGTACCAATGTTCTTCCTACAACTCATCTCTGTCAAGACATATGGAGAAACCGAGTACTGGCTGGCCATCATCAAGGTCTTTTTCGTTGTGGCTTTCATCATCATTGGTCTGTTTTACGACTGGGGAGCTATGAACGGACTCAAGAATGCCGTACCTTCTCCTGGTCTTAGTAACCTCAGAAATGGACAGGCTTGGGTAGGTGGATTCAGTGGATTCTTCCAGGTTGTTGTGCTATGTTTCTACTCGTATGGAGGAACCGAACTGGTGGCTCTGACTTCAGGAGAAACTGCTCAACCCTGGAAATCTATCCCCAGTGCAGTTAGAGCTACAGTCTGGCGAATCATGATCTTCCTGGTCATGACTGTCTTTGTCATTGGACTTTGTATCAACTACAAGGACGAGAGACTTTTAAATGCGGCTTTCGACTCAGATGTCGCTCAGAGTCCTTTCACTATCGTGTTTGAAGACGCTGGTTTTGGAGCTGCTAAACATGTTGTTAACGCCATTCTTCTGACTGCCGTCTTGTCTGCTGTGAACGCCTGTTTCTTTGCTTCGTCTCGTATGCTCATGAACATGGCCCACGATAGACGAATGTTTTCTGTCTTTGGACTTGTCAACAAACGAGGAGTTCCCATCGGAGCTCTGCTGCTTACATTTGCCATTTCTTGTCTCGTCTTCCTCACTACCATCTGGGGTAACGCTGTTGTCTTCACCTGGTTCATGAACATTACTGGAGCTTCTGCTATTCTTACTTGGATGTCTATTGGACTTGTCTCTATTCGATTCAGACAAGCTCTTAAAGCTCAGGGTATTCCTCTCACTGACTTACCTCTCAAACAACCCCTTTACCCTCTTCTTCCTATCCTGATTCTCATTCTTGGAGGCTTCCTCTTTGCAGGTATGGGATACGCATCAGTCAAACAGGATCCCTTCTCTTGGAAGAACCCCTTTGGAACTTATCTTGGTGTTGCTGTCTTTGCCATCTGTTACTTTGGATGGAAGGGCTGGAACTACAAGACTGACAAGTTTGTGCGATCTTCTACAGCTGATCTAGTCACAGGAAGAGTCTGGGATGTGGGTCATGGTCCTGATTATATGGCTGCTGATAAGGAGGCTGTTGAGGCTCGAATCAGGGCTAACAAAGATACAAACATTTGGGGTAAGATTGCCTACTACAACTTCCTTATGGAGACGACTGTGGGAGCTGTGTTTGAGAAGATCACCAGTGTCTTCAGATGGCGAAAGTGGTCCAAAAAGGAAGAGTAGAAGGAGGGTTATTTATAGGACAAAAGTAGTTAATTTATTGTCATTGTGAAAAAGAGTAGAGACTCAATCAGTTATTATGAATGCTGTAAGTATGTAAGAATGAAATAACAAGAACAAGAAGAACAAGAACAAGAAAGAACAAGAACAAGAAAGAACAAGAACAAGAAAGAACAGAAGGGAACGACAACTACAAGTAATACACAACACAAATCTACAATACAATCACTACAATTCAAATATCGGGTGGGACTCTATGGTCCAAGATTTATTAACCCAAGAGGTTCGGAATTTCACCTACTCCTCTTAAAAACTAGATAAGCAGGTTCGGTCAGTTACGTCCTCGATAGAGGTTCACTGCC
Organism: Yarrowia porcina; assembly: GCA_900519025.1. Lineage (NCBI taxonomy): Eukaryota > Fungi > Ascomycota > Dipodascomycetes > Dipodascales > Yarrowia > Yarrowia porcina. Next base: position 720,750 of record ULGT01000010.1, on the reverse strand, counting down.
TACTCCTTGAATAGTGTGCAAGACTGCTCTGGCTCTTATCGGCGACTGGCTCATGGTGGCTCTGGCTCTCATTGGCAACTGGCTGCCGAGGCGGTCATCAAGACTCACTCTCAAGTCTTCCTGGCTAGCACTTATTGCTCATTGGACTTAGTGGCTCTGCCCAGGTGGTAGCTCTTATGGCCTTGTAGGACTTAGCGGCTTGTAGCGGACATGCCTCTGAGGGACTTACTGTTCTTGCTAACGGCATTTGGCTCTTATTGCTTTGTAAGACTCACTGGCTCTTGCTCGTAGAACGGTTCTGGCTCTGGTTCAATGACTCTGGCTCTCACCGTTGTAGTGGCTCTGGCTTCTCAGCTCTGGCTCGATGTGTGCTCTTATTGCTCTTCGGACTTATGGGCTGTACTCTGGCTCATTGAAGGCTCTGGTAGTGTACTCTGGCTCTATGGCTCGGGTACTCGCGATGAACTGATGCACTTATTGCTCTCTGGACTTATTGGCTTGCTCTGGCATTGCTCTGATTCGCACTTACTGCCCTAGAAGGACTCACTGGCTCTGACTCAGGCATCTGCTCTTGGCATCTGTATGGCTCTTTGGCTCTGCGTTCGCTCAGACTCGTTGTCGGCGTTGCTCTGCTCTTATCACAGCTCTGGCTTAGTAGCTCTGGCTTGTAGCTGGCTCTGGCTCTCACTGCTCTTTGGACTTATCGGCTCTGGCACTAGCTTGGCTCTTTTGACCCTGTATCGATGTACCGTACTTGGGCGTCTGTCTAGCAGATCTTTGCTCTAGAAAAGCGTCTCAGCTCAGCATCTCAGCTGGCTCCTCGGCGTACTAGCAGCTCTGGCATTTCAGCTTGGCTCTTTAGTTCTAGGCGGCAACCGGATAATCGGTAACAGGACTTTCACCTGGCTATCTCAAACAGGACTCGCCTGTGAGAATGAGTATCTCAAAATGAGTATCTCAGTCGGTGGCTCTGGCTCTGGTATTCCAACTCTGGCACTGGCCCGCTCTGGCGGCTGCACATGTGGTCCTCAAGAACTCACAAGGCACGGAGAGGCATCTCAGCCAACTCGCTCTTAGCTCATGGTTTCCCATGGCGGTCAGCCTGGATTTATTGACAACGATCAAGAGGGTCAACCTGGAGTTTCACCAGGATTTATTGACACTTCTCAAGCGGTCAACCAAAGGATTTATGACACTTTGCACAGGCAAGTACGAGTTCAGTACTCGCCTCTGGAAAGAACTCGCCGAAACAACAAGTAGTCTCAGCTCAAACGCCCAATCAGAAGCTGTCGCACTGGGTTCGCACCCTTAGCTCATGCATGTTTTTCAATGCGTCATTGCTTCGTAACCGACACTCTTGGGTTCTGGTTCTCACCACATTGCCCAAGTAACAAGTCAATGGACAAAGTCCTCCTTGTTCAACACGTCATCAGACTAGCTAGTGAAGCTGTCCTCTTGTGTATGGCAGATCTAAGTTAACTGCCTGGGAAGTGCCTATCAGCTCTGTCGAACAGGCTATCGCGTCACCTTCCCTCAGAACGACTCAGAGTGAACTGGTCTGATTCTGATGAAAAATAAGGGACCTAAGGGGGGTTTATATATTCTTGGATCAGAATATTATGGCTCGTATAAGATGGCTGGTGGCAAAAAAATGTGCATCAAATATGCACTCCAGCCATTAAGATGCAGGAGGAAGAATCGCGTCGAATTGAATGGAATTATCTGGAACAAGTGAATAGAAAAGTCGACATGAAAAGTAGTTAGATATTATTGACACCTGTTGGGGACACTCTCATTTATTTCCCAGTCTCTATACTGCTGTTTTTGAAGCCGTTTTACCCTCCCCTCTTACACCCTCTGTGAGTCCACTTTGTATCCAACATTTCTATCATGCGCCTCCTTGTCTACCAGGAGAAAGTCATGGAAAGACTGAGTAATTTCAAGCCGCTCCAGGTGGGAAAACTCGGCATGTATCTTCCGCCTTGATCAACTGTAGCAATTTCTGATGACTAACCCGAAGGTTACTCTCAGAGTTTCAGGTGAAGAGGGAGAGACGGAGTCGGTATAAGAGAATGTCCGATAGAGCAGAACTAGTTTTGATGGAGTGCTTAAGGGAGAAGCAGAAGCAAGATACTACAGACAACCTCATCCTGATATCTAACAATCTTTAGTTATATCATAATCCCTTAGGTCTCTTTCTTTGTAGTGTCTGTTGTAAATGCGCTCCTATCCTTCTTTTACAAGTAACGAAGTGGTTTCTTGAAATACCAATAATACAAGTATTTACTCTTCACTCGTTAGATCATTTCAATTCGTTATATAAATATGTGACTGTGGTTGTCACCCTCCTTCCTCCTCTAATACACCTTGAGTTGCTTTCTCTCCTTTCTCTCCTTTCCCTTGAATAATCCTGCCATGAACTTGACTGATTTGCTGGAAAATGGAATCAGCAAGTTGAGAACATAGATTTTGAACACCAGTAGCAGCCAGTAAGACACTGTATTGGTGCAATAGTGGATCAGAAGCCCCGAATACTGGACTACCGAGGCCTCCTCATCCTCCTCTTTCATCGACTTGGTCCTTGCTCTGATTATCCTTGCGCAATCGATCCATGTGTTGATTCCCGTCTTTGAACCTCCGATATCCATCCAGGGAACTCGGTTCTTGACTTTGCGACGCACAATGCTGTTGTCAACGTCTATCAGGGAGTCTCTGAAGGCTGTGCAAGTCTCTCCGAGTGCTAGACACTCTTCCAGATCGCATTGTGAGAAGATCAGACTGCAAATTTCGTGAGGAAGCATGATTCATGGTCAAATGAAGGGTTCCCAGCTTCTTTTATTCTGTCTTTAAGACGCTTTGAGATGCTTTGAGACAGACTATTGATGAGGGGGAACCTTGAATTGACGGACATGAGGATATGGACCGGAAGTGGGCGGTAAAAGTGGGATAAAGGGCCTTAAGCTGGCTTAAATGGTGCTGAATATCAATTTGTCATTTTCCCTCTTCGATTTCATCTACTTTTCATGATTCTACGTTGCTTCTTGAAATTCGATAGTCTTCTCCTTAGTGCGGCTCATCAACATGTTAGATAATCATTAAATGGGAATATGGAGGAGTGTAGTTTGGGTCTGGGTAGGAGAAAATGTATTATGAAAGTATCTTTAGGATCGCAAAATCTCAGAGAACAATTTGGTGACTATCTTCTGCTCAAAAAACACGTTTATGAATTAAAATGTTCACTCCTTTAATCCACTCATCGTCCATCTGCAGTCCACCCCGCATTTTCAAGGTGGTGTTTGGAACTTTACTGGAGGGAAGAATGAGGTGAATTTTGAAGATATGAAAAAAAGGAAAGTGCAGTGAGCGAATAGAGGCGATTTATGGACATTCTTCTCCTTTCGATCACGTCAATCTTGTCCATCTCGGCATATCAATAATCATCAAACCCGTGTGGCACGTGCAGGGTGCATGAGGAATGCGATGGTTGTGCGGGTAAATTTGAGGCAGGATATGCCCAATTGGGAGGATAGAGAGTGGAGACAAATGAGAGGTGAAGAGAGGAGAGTGGTGAGAAAAAGCAATTTTGGTGTGTCAGAGTTGATCACAGGAATAAGGGCATACTTGTACTTTTACAAGTACATCGTTTGAAAGTGCCTTCAAGTTGCTATTTCACTATGTGAGAAGTTCCATAGGTCTATAAATTACTTCCCTTATACTTAGCTTTTTGGTTGGGACTTTGTTGAACAAGCTCTGCCTTATTGCTCTCTGGAATGATGCCAGGAACTCCTAGCATTCTGCCAACAACACTTTTTTTTGCTTCTCAAAATCCAGGAAAGATGCTTGCAGCCACCTGTATGGTCACGGCTATCTCCTAAGACATGCGGCACTTTGTCGCCACTCTTTCCACTCTTTTCTCTATTAGTTTAAATAATACACGTTTTCGTTTTATACAATGTCTAACCTCGTCGGGTCTTGACGGCCTGGGCCAGCTCCTCCAGCACCTTCTCAGTGTCCTCCCAGTTAATGCAGGCGTCGGTCACCGACACGCCGTACTTCATGTCCTCCTTGTTATCGCAAATGTCCTGTCGTCCCTCGTTAATGTTGGACTCGATCATGAGACCGCAGATGGCCTTCTCTCCAGCAGCAATTTGCTGGGCTACGTTCGAAGCCACCAGGGGCTGGTTCTTGTGGTTCTTTGACGAGTTGCCGTGCGAGCAGTCGACCATGATTCGAGGACCCTTAGTCTCTCCAACCTGTTTCTTGACCTCGGCGACATGCTCAGCATCGTAGTTGGGGCCCTTGGAGCCTCCTCGCAGGATCAGGAAACAATCCTCGTTACCGTCGGTGCCGACAATGGCAACCACACCGGGTTTGGTGACGGAAAGGAAGTGATGAGGGTGGGCAGCAGCCTGAATGGCGTCCAGAGCAACCTTGATTCCTCCGTCAGTTCCGTTCTTGAAACCCACAGGGAAAGAAAGACCCGAGGCCAGTTCTCGGTGCAGCTGGGACTCGGTGGTTCGAGCTCCAATGGCTCCTACCGAGAAAAGATCGGCCAAGAACTGGGGAGAAATAGTATCCAACAGCTCGGAGGCAATGGGGTTGAGTTCGGTGAGCTTGACAAAAAGATCTCGAGCCACTCGAAGACCCTTGTTGATCTTGAAAGATCCGTCCATATCGGGATCGTTGATGAGACCCTTCCATCCAACAGTAGTTCGAGGCTTCTCAAGGTAAGCTCTCATGACGATCAGAAGCTCCCCAGACAACTTGTCGGAGATCTGCTTGAGCTTCTGGGCGTACTCCATAGCAGCCTTGGGGTCGTGAATGGAGCAGGGACCAACCACAACAATGATTCGGTCATCTTTACCATCAAGAATATCGCAGGCATCCTGTCGACCCTTGAGAATGGTGGCCTTGGACTGCTCAGTGAGAGGAATCTCGTGCTGGAGCAGATCGGGGGCAGTGAGCGGGTTGTAGCCCCGAATTCGCCAGTCTTCGGTTCGGTTTCGGTCTCCCTGGGCGTTAGAAGCGTTGTGCATGGCAGGCATGGTTGTGTGAATGTGTAGTTGTCAAGAACTAGAGTGCTGAAAAATCTTACTTTTTTTTTATGACTTGGATTTTCAGACCTTCCCCGAGACAACAAGGTTCTATTTATCCGACCGCTAACATAATGTTACAAGCTGCTTAATAGAGTCATACTATAGAGTCATACCACGTTACATAGAGGAAAGTGAATACTGTACCTGTAGCAAGAAGTCGATTTATCAAGAAAATGAGCAGACCAAAGTACACCGATTTTCCACTCAAAATACTCCCCTAGGCTCCCTCTACACAACCACACCATTGTCTCCCCTACCCCACCGTTCCACGCAGCGATATCGGACTGAAAGCCATACATGCCACGTGCGCGGCCGTGCGTATTTTCTGTCGCCAGAGTTATATGAACTACGTCATGGAGTGGGTGGACGGCGTTGGACGACAAGTATGGTATGTTTGGTATCGTAGAACGGTGATCTGCATTTTAGAGTGAAAGAAGTTCGACCTTGCCATACCACTATAATGGCAGGTACAGCTCACTACACACTGGACTTGTGCTGTCTCTGCAGGTACAGAGCCGTTAATTGTACCAAGATCCGACCGAGATCACATCTTAGTAGAGCTGTGCATTTTTTCACCGTCTTATAGCTGTTTCTTATACCTCTGCTGTGTGCTGTGGTGTTAGTCACCGAGTCGAGGACTGTGAACTTCACTGAGTCAGAGTAAAACAAGAGTGCGAAATTTTCACCACAGGAGAATAGCAAATTAAGGGATACTCAGAATGACGAAACGGGAGTGCCAAAATAATGGGCTACAGTGGACCAAACAAACAACAAAAACAAACGTCTAAATTTGGTATTTTAGCATCTTGGCTCCTGATGTCTCTTTTGTACACTTTGACGTCCACACTAGCGTCGGATAATTACCACCAATCATGAGACGTATAATGACCTCGCTCTCTCTCTTTCACGTCTTATTATCCGATAGAGTTTGGCAGTGGGTGAGGGAGAACTGAGGATATGGATGGAGAAATAAGAGGTCGAGTTATGTCACATTTTGAAGCACATTTTTGTATGACAACCAACCGGTTTCAAGTGAAATATCAACTCTATGGGCGTATACGCACCCGTATATATACTTGTTTACCCCACAAGAAGCCCATGCGTATTATTTGCAGGGTCTTTGAGGGGGGGCGAGTTGATGGTGGAGCTTTGAACATGAGATAGTAGAGATAACGCAAATCTGAAAGTACTGACGGACTCCTAGAGCTCGTGCGAGTCGAATGGTGGTGGTTTTATCGTTGTCAGATGCGTATTAGCCATTTCGGTTTGACCCCCTCTTCCTTCCTCCATCCTATTCCAGAAGGACGCTCCCTTGGTCCACCCCGCACGAAAAGACGAAACCAAAGTACAAGTATGTACGACAAGTTTTCTACGGGTATAAGGAGGAAGATGCGGTGTAGCGATGCAACGGTTTCGTACGTAGCTAACGGTCATTGTAGTTATTTGGTGGTTATGGAGTGCTACTGGCAGCTACGATACTTGTATATTTAGAACTGCTATTTTAAGTGGTGTCAAAGTTGATGAATAGCGGTCCAAGAGACAACATGAAAGATACGTCTTGTTTGAGTGGCAAATGAGACAGTCTAGAAGTAAAGGAGGTCAGCCTCTGTCGTCTCCTGACGAATACGAAAAGGCTCTTTTCAGCTTTCTACTTTCACGTCTTCTCACATTTTTTTTTCAACCCGTTTTGTCATTCCACTGACGTCACATTACAGTTTGATTCTCACGAAAACAGGTGGTTTGGCATGCCTTTGGCCGCGGTCCAGCTGCAGCTGAGCCGCTGCACGGGCCAATGGAGTGGTGACGAATGTGATTATTTGAGAAAAGAGGAGTTGCAAGAGTGTCCAGAATAGGTCGTTTCAGGTGAGGGGGCTGCTATGAGAGAGTTGTTGCAAGTTCGCCACCATTTACCCTGTTATAGACGTGTTGTGGTGTGTCGTGGACCGGCCCGATATCGCTCGTCTGACCGTTTTTCAGTCCCACCTTGTTTGGCCTGTTTACCTTGTTTGGCTGTTTGAGATTATTTTTTCACCCCATTTTTTATTTCCTTCTTTTCGCCCCTTGAACCGATGCCCACCGACTTTCCGACCTGGAGTCTCTCTCTCCACGTCGCACAACCCCGGATGTGCCGCAGCTAAACTTTGTCGAGAGATGCCCCGGACTTTTTCGCGGTAAGAGAAGAAAAAAGTAAGAGTCATGGGACGGGTACGGTCTGGTTGAGGCGTTGTCAAGGCGTAAACTGGACTTTCTTATCTTCTCCAAGTAGGCTTTGGGCTATACCATTATACGGAAATGATGCTTTGTAGGAGAGCCTGGAATAGGTTGTTTGAAGGTGTAGTTATCCACCGGAAAAGCCGGAATCTTGTCTCCCTCGGCTGATGTAGCACCTCTTTTTTTTTGTCTGTCACAGCAGCAGCTTGGAAAGCACCTTGTCCTGTGTCTGTCTGTCTCTCTTGTCGTCTGTCCAAGCGTTTGTTTTCGTCTTTTGATTTTGCTTTTTTGAACTAAAAGCCGAGGTCGTCGAAATGTCAGAACGGTGTAGAGATAAGAAAAGGGAGGCGAAAAAGCCATGAAAAGCGCTCAAAAGAAGTTTTACCGATGCAATTCATATTCAGGCGGTCTCCAGCGTTGGTTTGCCACCATATACCCATTTCTCTCTCTCTATTCCTCCAGTTTCACTTGACTTGATTAGGTTGGCGCGAGTTCCTCAGTCAAACCCAGTGGCCGAACTTTCACATTTCCACTCTGGAGGGGAAGGTGGATAGGACCTCGCTGCTCTGGTGCACACTTTGGTGTACAGGTGTGAAAAACAGTGCAAAAAACAGTAATTATTAGGGGAGAACAACAGCCAAAAACAACAAGAAGAGTCTCCAAAACCTCTGTAAACCACGCCAAACACTTTTGTAGGTCCACCACCCCCAGCTATCTGACACTTTTTCCTCGTATCAACGTTTGTGAGTCACCGAAGACATGTGATTGGCTGATGGGAGCGCTGATAACAGTCTGGAGCCATCAATCACGCCGGCAGACAAAGCCACGGGTGCAGGAGCGCGCATGCCTGGCGTACTAGCCACGTTTATTTGGGCCAATGGAAGCCCGTCTATTAGCCAGATTAGCCTCCATCTCAACCCGACTTCAACCTTCCCCGCAGGTGGCCAAACCGATATACATAATAAGCTATCCCCAGAAATCCATCTTCAGACCCTTAGCCAGTTTGATTGAGCAAATGTGAGTATTGAGTGGCGACAAGTATCGACGACAAAAGTACAACCTCAAGATCAAGACTAACAACAGACACTGTGCGAAGAAGGAGGAAACTAGCATGGATCACGAAGAACAACAAGAGGTGAGTAGCGAGAGGTGGAGAAAACTACGACAGATGGATTGGAGACTGGACTCCATGGCTAGACGTTGGTTGGACTGATTTGCAGCTTTAGTGGTGGGTTAGTGGTGGTTAGTGAAACCTCACTATCTGCTACTAGTCTCGCTTAGCTTATCGATGGATTCGCTTAAGCGTGACGCAGGTTAAGGTTGGAGAGGGGAGAGGAGATTAAAATGGGTGAAAAATGAGTGATCTGAGGAAATGAGGTGGGAAAAATGGGCGGAAAAAATGAAAAACGCGACGTCTAACGTCCAATTTTCGACCATTCACTTGTTCCAGGACTCTACAGTATTATTACCATCTCCCCTTTCCCTCGCCTAATCCCTTGGCATGCACCTGTACATTTCAGGAGCGCTTATCAGTCCAATCAGGGCAACTCCATAGTAGAGGAGAAATCAGCAGGTAGAGGAAAAAGAGGTGGTTTAGGAGGTAGACGGAGGTCGAATCAACGGGGGTTTGAAAAAAATTCCACGAAAATCGGCCAATTTCAGCCCTCCAACCGACCTCATACTCCTCCCTCTCCATCCTATCTTTCACTATGACTTTAACTAACCAAGTACAACCCCATCTCATACAACGAGAACAATGGCTCGTGGGCAGGCGCCCTCCCCGGCAAACAGGGCCTGTACGACCCCGAGTACGAAAAAGACGCGTGTGGAGTGGGATTTGCCTGCAACATCAAGGGCCAACAATCGCACAAGATCATCTCCGACGCCAAGAACCTGCTGTGCAACATGACCCACCGAGGAGCCGTGGGATCGGACGCACGAGACGGAGACGGAGCCGGAGTCATGACCTCCATTCCTCACAAGTTCATCAAAAAGGAGTTCAAGCGGCTCTACGACTTTGAGCTGCCTCCCATGGGCCAGTACGCCTGTGGAAACCTCTTCTTCAAAAACGACCAGGACGTGCTGGCCAAGTCCAAGGACACGTTTGAGTCCATTGCCAAGTCGCTGGGCCTGGAGGTGCTGGGCTGGCGATACGTGCCTCGAGACTCGTCCATTCTGGGTCCTGCTGCTCTGTCTCGAGAGCCTCTGATCTTGCAGCCTGTGGTTGTTCTGTCCGAGGCCTTCAAGTCGGGCCCCCATACCGAGGACGAGTGGGACTCCAAGTTTGAGAAGCTGTTTGAGCTGCAGCTTTACGTGCTGCGAAAGCAGTCCACTCACACCATTGGTCTGCACAACTGGTTCTACATCTGTTCGCTGTCCAACAAGAACATGGTCTACAAGGGCCAGCTTGCCCCCGTGCAGGTCTACAACTACTACTACGATCTGCTCAACGTCGACTACGAGGGCCACTTTGCTCTGGTCCACTCTCGATTCTCCACAAACACCTTCCCCTCTTGGGACCGAGCCCAGCCTCTGCGATGGGCCGCACACAACGGAGAAATCAACACTCTGCGAGGAAACAAGAACTGGATGCGAGCCCGAGAGGGAATGATGAAGTCTGGTCTGTTTGGCGACGAGCTGGAGCGTCTCTACCCCATTGTTGAGGAGGGAGGTTCCGATTCGGCTGCCTTTGATAACGTCCTGGAGCTGCTGGTCATCAACGGAGTGCTGTCCATGCCTGAAGCTGTCATGATGATGATTCCCGAAGCTTGGCAGAACAACACCACCATGGACTCCAAGAAGCGAGCCTTCTACGAGTGGGCTGCTTGCCTCATGGAGCCCTGGGATGGTCCTGCTCTCTTCACCTTTGCTGATGGACGGTACTGTGGAGCCAACCTGGATCGAAACGGTCTGCGACCTTGCCGATACTACATTACCGACGACGACCGAATGATCTGTGCTTCCGAGGTCGGAGTCATTCTCATTGAGTCTGAGAAGGTGATTCAGAAGGGCCGACTTCGACCCGGACGAATGCTGCTGGTCGATACCAAGGAGGGACGAGTGGTTGATGACCGAGAGCTCAAGAAGAAGATTGCCAGCCGAGTCGACTTCAAGTCGTGGATCCACGCCAACGTCATCACCATGGAGGATATGCGACAGAAGGTGGAGTCCAAGATGCCCTCTATTCTCGATGTCAAGATTGACGACTTGTCTGTCCAGACTGACCCCCGTCTTCCTGCCTTTGGATACACTGCCGAGCAGCTTTCCCTGCTTCTGGCTCCCATGGCTGCTTCTGCCAAGGAGGCTCTGGGATCCATGGGTAACGACGGACCCCTGGCCTGCCTTGCCAAGCAGCCCAAGGTGCTGTTTGACTACTTCCGACAGCTGTTTGCCCAGGTGACCAACCCTCCCATCGACCCCATTCGAGAGGCCATTGTCATGTCTCTGGAGTGCTACGTTGGACCCCAGGGTAACGTGCTGGAGATGAACCCCAGCCAGTGCAACCGTCTGCTGCTGCCTTCTCCTATTCTGACCATCCAGGAGACCGCCATGCTGCACGAGATGCACCGACACTACCCCAAGTGGACCACTGACACCATTGACATCACCTTTGACAAGTCTGAGGGCGCTGCTGGCTACCAGAAGGCTCTGGACCGAATCTGTGAGGAGGCCTCCAACTCCATCCATGCCAAGCACCAGATTATCATTCTGTCCGATAAGCAGACTTCTGCCGACCGAGTTCCCGTCTCTTCTGTGGTTGCCTGTGGTGCTGTTCACCATCATCTTGTTCAGCAGAAGCAGCGATCTCGAGTGGCTCTGATCGTTGAGACTGCTGAGGCCCGAGAAGTGCACCATTTCTGTGTTCTGCTCGGCTACGGAGCTGACGCCATCAACCCTTACCTTGCCATTGAGACTCTGGCCAAGATGAACCGAGAGGGACTCATCAAGGAGCCTCTGTCCGACGACCAGATTGTCGCCAACTACAAGACTGCTGTTGATGGAGGTATTCTCAAGGTCATGTCCAAGATGGGTATCTCTACTCTTGCCTCTTACAAGGGAGCCCAGATCTTTGAGATTCTCGGTATCGACAACTCTGTGGTTGACAAGTGCTTTGCTGGTACTGCTTCTCGAATCAAGGGTATCACTTTTGATTTCATTGCTGAGGACGCCATTGCCATGCACGAGCGAGGTTTCCCCTCTCGAGACACCGTCAAGACCAAGTCTTTGCCCGAGTCTGGAGAGTACCACTACCGAGACGGTGGAGATCCCCACGTCAACACTCCCGTGGCCATCTCCAACATCCAGGACGCTGTTCGAAACAAGAACGAGAAGGCCTACGAGGCTTACTCCAAGGCCGAGTACGAGGCCATCAAGGACTGTACTCTGCGAGGTCTGCTTGATTTCGACTTTGACGCTGCTACTCCTGTTCCCATCGATCAGGTCGAGCCCTGGACCGAGATTGTGCGTCGATTTGTCACCGGAGCCATGTCCTACGGTTCCATTTCCATGGAGTCTCACTCTACTCTTGCTGTGGCCATGAACCGACTTGGAGGAAAGTCCAACACTGGAGAAGGAGGAGAAGATCCCGAGCGATCTGCTGTTGCTGAGAACGGAGACACCATGCGATCTGCCATCAAGCAGATTGCCTCTGGACGATTCGGTGTCACTTCTTACTATCTGTCTGATGCTGATGAGCTCCAGATCAAGATGGCTCAGGGTGCCAAGCCCGGAGAGGGAGGAGAGTTGCCTGGTCATAAGGTGTCTGACCAGATTGGTAAGACTCGACACTCCACTCCTGGAGTCGGTCTGATTTCGCCTCCTCCCCATCACGACATTTACTCCATTGAGGATCTCAAGCAGCTGATTTACGATCTCAAGTGCTCCAACCCTCGATCTCGAGTCTCTGTCAAGCTGGTGTCTGAGGTGGGTGTTGGTATCATTGCTTCTGGTGTTGCCAAGGCCAAGGCTGACCATATTCTCATTTCTGGTCACGATGGAGGAACTGGTGCCTCTCGATGGACTGGTATCAAGTACGCCGGTCTTCCTTGGGAACTGGGTCTTGCCGAGACCCACCAGACTCTGGTTCTGAACGATCTGCGAGGCCGAGTCACTGTCCAGACTGATGGTCAGATTCGAACCGGTCGAGATGTCGCCATTGCTTGTCTTCTTGGAGCTGAAGAGTGGGGTTTTGCCACCACTCCTCTGATTGCCATGGGCTGTATCATGATGCGAAAGTGTCATCTCAACACTTGTCCCGTTGGTATTGCCACCCAGGACCCCGAGCTGCGACAAAAGTTCAAGGGAACCCCCGAGCACGTTATCAACTTCTTCTACTACATTGCTAACGAGCTGCGAGGTATCATGGCCCAGCTGGGTTTCCGAACCATTGACGAGATGGTTGGTCATGCCGAGATGCTGCGAGTCAGAGACGATCTTCGAAACCACAAGACCAAGAACCTCGATCTCACTCCCATCCTCACTCCTGCCCATACTCTTCGACCTGGCGTTGCTACTCGAAAGGTTCGAAAGCAGGATCACCGACTCCATGTCCGACTTGACAACAAGCTCATTGACGAGGCTGAAGTCACTCTGGACAAGGGTCTGCCCGTGACCATTGACTGTGATATCATCAACACTGATCGATCTCTGGGTTCCACTCTGTCTTACCGAATCTCCAAGCGGTTTGGTGAGGCTGGTCTGCCTGACGATACTGTCCATGTCAACGTCAAGGGTTCTGCCGGACAGTCGTTTGGTGCCTTCCTGGCTCCTGGTATCACTCTGGAGCTGGAGGGAGACTGTAACGATTACGTTGGAAAGGGTCTTTCTGGAGGAAGAATCGTCGTCTACCCTCCCAAGAACTCTGGTTTCAAGGCCGAGGAGAACATCATTGTGGGTAACACTTGTCTTTACGGTGCTACTTCCGGTACTTGTTTCTTCCGAGGTGTTGGAGCCGAGCGATTCGCTGTTCGAAACTCCGGTGCTACTGCCGTGGTTGAGGGCTGTGGAGACCACGGTTGTGAGTACATGACTGGAGGACGAGTTGTTGTGCTTGGATCTACTGGCCGAAACTTTGCTGCCGGTATGTCTGGAGGTATTGCCTATGTTCTTGATATGGGCCAGGAGTTTGCCAACAATGTCAACTCCGAGACTGTGGAGCTGGGTCCTGTTTCTGACCCCCAGGAGATTGCTTTCCTGCGAGGTCTCATTGAGGACCACCGACACTACACTGGTTCCGAGCTGGCTGACCGAGTGCTCACCGACTTCAACCGAATCCTTCCTCGATTCGTCAAGGTGCTGCCTACCGACTACGCCCGAGTTCTGGAGGAGCAGGCTGCCAAGGTGGCTGAGGCCAAGAAGCGAGAGGTGTCTGGATACATGCACGCCATCAAGGAGGATCCCGATGCCGACATCACCAACGGAGAACTCAAGCGAGCTGCTACCCCCAAGCCCTGCTCTACTCCTCGATCCAAGAAGGAGCCTCCTGTTCAGGATCTGGAAGACGCCATTCTGGACCACAACGCCACCAAGGCCAAGGCTTCCAAGCTGGTCAAGCTGGACAAGACTCGAGGTTTCATGAAGTACACTCGACGAGCTGAAAAGTACCGAGACGCCAAGACTCGAACCAAGGACTGGGAGGAGATGAACACCCGACTGACCAAGGAGGAGCTCAAGTACCAGACTGCCCGATGTATGGACTGTGGAGTGCCCTTCTGCCAGTCTGACACTGGATGTCCCATTTCCAACGTCATTCCCAAGTGGAACGAGCTGGTGTTCCAGGACCGATGGCAGGATGCTCTTGATCGTCTTCTGATGACCAACAACTTCCCCGAGTTCACCGGTCGAATCTGTCCCGCTCCTTGTGAGGGTGCCTGTGTCCTTGGTATCAACGAGGACCCTGTTGGTATCAAGTCCATTGAGTGTGCCATTATTGACCACGGATTTGAGCAGGGCTGGATCAAGCCCAAGCCTCCCACCACTCGAACTGGTAAGACCATTGCCATTGTCGGTTCTGGTCCTGCTGGTCTGGCTGCTGCTGATCAGCTCAACAAGGCTGGCCACACCGTGACCGTCTACGAGCGAGCTGACCGAGTCGGAGGTCTGCTCATGTACGGTATCCCCAACATGAAGCTGGACAAGCGTGTTGTCGATCGACGAGTCCAGCTGATGCGAGATGAGGGAGTCACTTTTGTCACCAACACCGAGGTTGGAGAGGACAAGGAGGTGTCTGTTTCTGGTCTTCGAGCCGATAACGACGCTGTCATTCTGTGTGTCGGTTCCACCATCCCTCGAGACCTTCCCATCAAGAACCGGTCGCTCAACAACATCAACTTTGCCATGCAGCTGCTCCGATGGAACACCAAGTCTCTGCTTGATGGAGACATGGACGAGGTTCGAGAGTCGCTCAAGGACAAGCATGTGGTTGTTATTGGAGGAGGAGATACTGGTAACGATTGTCTGGGTACTTCTACTCGACACGGAGCCAAGTCCGTCACCAACTTTGAGCTGCTTCCTCGACCCACTCCTGCTCGACCCAAGGATAACCCCTGGCCCCAGTGGCCTCGAATCTTCCGAGTCGACTACGGTCACACTGAGGTGGCTGCTCACTACGGCAAGGATCCTCGAGAGTACGGTATTCTGTCCAAGGAGTTTGTTGACGACGGAGAGGGTAATGTCAAGGGTATCAAGACTGTTCGAGTGGAGTGGAAGCAGTCTGAGTCTGGAGCCTGGCAGATGAGCGAGATTCCCGGCTCTGAGGAGTTCTTCCCTGCCGATGTGGTGCTTCTGTCCATGGGTTTCGTTGGTCCCGAGGCCCAGGAACTTGCTGCTGAGCGAGACGGACGAGGCAACATCAAGACTCAGACTGGAGATGTCAAGGATCTTGGTCTCTACAAGGTCCAGGACAACCTGTTCACTGCTGGAGATTGCCGACGAGGACAGTCTCTGGTTGTCTGGGGTATCCAGGAGGGTCGACAGTGTGCTCGAGCTGTCGACCACTTCCTTATGGGATGCACTCGACTGCCTGGTAACGGATCCATTGAGCAGCGAGATCTCAAGCTCAAATAGATGGATTGGAGGGAAAAGGATTCAAGTGGAGAAGAGAAGAGAAGGAGTGAAGGATTTTGTTATTAAATTAATTGATGTTTTTATTATATCCAGTAGTGTAGTTTCTTGTACCAGTAAGGAGAACAAATACTTGCACTTGTAGTCCAAGTGTGTTACCAGACAGTGTTTCTCAAGCAGAACAACTTCTTGTTACCAAACTCCATTTTTTCCAGGATCACGTGACCTATTTAGCCTTACCTCTAGCGCCAAACACCTTTTCTGCCAGTTGCGGCCATATCCTGGTGAAAATACGGCTTCCCGTCCGATCAGCCATAGTCAAGCACCAGAGAGCCTAGTTAGTATTGTAGTGGGAGACCATACGAGAATCCTAGGTGCTGCAATTCTCTTTTTTGGTGTTGGTAGACCTCTTCTTTTTGATATGTCAGGTGCAGGTTTGGTATGGTGAGGAAAAGTGTAGAGTCTTGGGATGGAGAGGACACGGGAGAACGAGATGAAGACGAAAAATTAAGATGGAGGTATATCTACATGATTGATAACATCACTTGGAGACGATATCTGATGTCCTTTTCACGTCTTGTCGCCCACCAACACATCTCCTTGTAGGGGTGGCATGTCAACTATAGGCCGATTTTTAGTTGATGATATAGTTGAGTTTTAGTTGGTGTCAGATGCTAGGGTTTCTTTTGTTCATACCGGAAGTTTCGATTCGCCACCTTGCGGCTATTCTCCACAATTGCTCTCAACTCCACATGACCTTGGGCACCAAAGCTTGCTCATCTCGGTGATGTGGACCTCAATTGACTTTGATCGCGTTCCAGAATCTTGTGGAAGTGGTGTTCTGAGACAACTACTCGTGGTCAATTGGGGCGAATAAAACGCGTCAGACACGGACTAATGAGTGTCACGAATACCAGAACAGAATTGGAATAGTTCAATAGACCTCAATTTCTATTTTGTTTACTCATCATCGCTGTCCACCACCCCATTCAAGGCATCATTCCTGCGGGCCTCCATCCGCCTACCGTGCGGCTTGAAAAAGATCCCGCTCCGTTGTGCGGCTCGAAAAAGATGTCTTAACCAAGGCGGGGAGAGAATAGGGTGGAGTAAATGAGGTGAGTGAGTGAGTGAGAAGAGGAAAAAAGAGCTGATATAGCACTAAAGGAGCTAGTCAAACTAGCTGACATCTTCAGAATTTGTCCAACGCACTGTCTGATGCTTCTAATGGTCATCTAATAATCCCCTAATGCACTGCCAATTCGCCTCCGCAATGACAAACTCAATCAACCTTGTATTTCCGAGCCGCACAAGAGAGAGACTCACGGATCATCTCAAGGCACGATGTGGAGACACGAAAATTGTATATAAGGGGGTAAAACCACCCCGATTCTAGTCTCCATCGACTACAGTCACTCACAACCACAACCACTACAACAACTACTAAAATGAAGGTCCTTCTTGTTCTTTACGATGCCGGCTCCCATGCTGCTGATGAGCCCAAGCTCCTTGGATGTACCGAGAACGAACTTGGTCTCCGAGACTGGCTCGAGTCTCAGGGACATACTCTGGTGACCACCTCTTCCAAGGACGGTGCTGACTCCGTTCTTGACAAGGAGATTGTCGACGCCGAGGTTGTCATCACCACCCCCTTCCACCCTGGATACATCACCAAGGAGCGAATTGACAAGGCCAAGAAGCTCAAGATCTGCATCACTGCCGGTGTTGGATCTGACCACGTCGACCTTGATGCTGCCAACGCCCGAGATATCGCTGTTCTCGAGGTCACTGGCTCCAACGTCCAGTCTGTTGCTGAGCACGTTCTCATGACCATGCTTGTTCTGGTCCGAAACTTCGTTCCTGCTCACGAGCAGATCATTTCTGGCGGCTGGGACGTTGCCGCTGTTGCCAAGGACTCCTACGACCTTGAGGGTAAGGTCATTGGTACCGTTGGAGGCGGCCGAATCGGTCAGCGAGTCCTCAAGCGATGCAAGCCCTTTGACCCCATGGAGATGCTCTACTACGACTACCAGGCCATGCCTGTTGATGTCGAGAAGGAGATTGGCTGCCGACGAGTCGAGTCTCTGGAGGAGATGCTTTCTCTGTGTGATGTTGTCACCATCAACTGTCCCCTGCACGCTTCCACCAAGGGTCTCTTCAACAAGAAGCTCATTTCTCACATGAAGGACGGAGCTTGGCTCGTCAACACCGCTCGAGGAGCCATCTGTGTCACTGAAGACATTGTCGAGGCTCTTGAGTCCGGAAAGATCCGAGGATACGGTGGAGATGTCTGGTTCCCCCAGCCTGCCCCCAAGGACCACCCCTGGAGAACCATGCGAAACAAGTACGGAGGAGGAAACGCCATGACTCCCCATATCTCCGGTACTTCTATCGACGCCCAGGGCCGATACGCCGAGGGCACCAAGAAGATTCTCGAGGTCTTCTTCTCCGGAAAGCAGGACTACCGACCCCAGGATATCATCTGTATCAACGGTCACTACGGAACCAAGGCTTACGGAGACGACAAGGAGCACAAGGAGCATGAGGTCAAATAGACGACTGATATAGAACCTTTATTAACTAGTTAAGATATGTATATGAAAGAAAGACGCTTGTAGTCATCAAGATGTAGTCTCAACATTGATTGAAACTTGAAATGGGTATAGAACGTAAGTTAAAGTATAGTGTGGCGAGAATATTACATGTGGAGAAGCTCATGACTGTATATTGCATCTAACTGACCGTAGTTATTTTATTATCATTCCCTGCAAAAAGATAATCCACATTTTCGGGTAAAACTGCAACATTTTAAGAATAAAACTAAAGTTCACTTTTTGAGGTCACAGCCCCCGGTCCCTTGGCCCAGTTGGTTAAGGCGTCGTGCTAATAAGAAATTAGCCTCTTTGCAACGCGAAGATCAGCAGTTCGATCCTGCTAGGGACCATTCTTTTTTGCGTGGAATCAGGTGCATTATTTTTTGCTATTACACCTACAAAATGCTTTCGTCTTGGTTTATTTTCGTTATCGATGCATCTCTTCCATTTCTATATAGCTACTGCCTAGGAACATACTTCAGGGGGACTCCACTTCTGTAGGTCAACCATCTAAAGGTATCTGTTCGCATTTCCAGCCCAGTGATGTCCATACCAATTTTCCGCTTGGCAAGAGCAATCAACGAGGGACCAGTCACCTGGGTATCTTTCAACCCAATGAATTCCAGCTTTGCAAGCTTATCTCTCATCGTGAGGGCGTTCATCTCCAAATCACTTAATTTGCAGTTGGTCACATCTAGGTGAACGAGATTGGGAAGCCGGTCGGCGAGAAGTTCAAACCATCCAGGCATGGTGTTGGACATGTAGTTTGTAAAACTGAGGGTCTCAAGACAAGGCAGAGACAGATTGAAGAGATCATTGACTCGAGTAGGAACGAGGTTAGATCCTAGCCTGAGAGGACCAAGAAGGTCCAAATGCAGCGATTTGAGCTGATGCAGAGAAGTTGACTTTGTCAACGAGTTGAGGAAATGCGGGGTATGATGATTGTCGAGCTTGATGTGTTGCAACTTGGCCAAAAAGTTGGGCAGGTAACGTAGCTCCATGAGATGGTTGCTAGCTGATAGTTCCAGATGAGTCAGCTTAGAAAGCGGTTTGACGTATTCGATAGGAATAGCAGATAGCGAGAGACTTTCAAGGGTGTCTGAACACTGCTCTACAATGCTGGCCACCTCTCTGTATGCGTTATCAGCATAAGTAGCATCCATTCGAGCAGGAATGGTGTTATCCTGCACTCTGAGGTTTGTGAGACACAGAGGAGCCTTCAAGGGCTCTGGAGTGACAATATACAGCGACTTTTGATCATGGTTGTTGATCACTTCCAGAGATGTCAGTTTGGGCATGCAAGTGAGGATATTTCTAATGAGAATATCGACATTGGTGGAAGTGCAGAAGAGCTTGAGAGTCGTGATGGTCTCTGTGGGTGAAGCTCGATGTTCAGGAATCAAGTCGGCTCTTTTTTGCAAGTAAGAAGAGAACTTGATGGTGTTAATCGCATCAAGAGAAATATGAATACTCTCAATGGAGAACCAGAAAGCTCCTAGCCACTGGTTAATGGCGTACTCCTGCGACTTTGAATGCATACCGAGCAAGTTGACCACACGGATATT
The DNA here is from genome assembly GCA_900519025.1 of Yarrowia porcina. Classification (NCBI taxonomy): domain Eukaryota; kingdom Fungi; phylum Ascomycota; class Dipodascomycetes; order Dipodascales; genus Yarrowia; species Yarrowia porcina. The sequence goes on along the minus strand of ULGT01000010.1, from coordinate 701,226 downwards.
GTTGTTAGCAAGCTTTAGTTCCTCTAGATCTGTAGTTGGAGGAGTTCTAGTGGCCAACTTGAAGTACCGTTCCATGGCCTTGACAGACACAGGACGGTCTCTAGGAGCCGCAGAAAAGTTGATCCGGCTATTCCACACGTGCCGCATGCTTTCAATAGTGGTTTGCCATGTTTTAGATACTCTCATGCTTCTCACAATGGTTCTGAAAGGTACATGGTGGAAGATGTTCTCTACAACCTCTGCAGGTAGAGTAGTCATTGGATCAGCACCTTTAGGAGCAGATTCAGGAGGAGCAGAACCACCAGACTCTGTAGGTGGACTCTTTGAAGCTCTCTGAGCTGTCTGAGGAGATTTCGTCTTCTTAACACCCTCCAATCTTCTCTGAACTGCTTCCATCTGACTCTCAAGAACATGTCTGAATTTATCATCCTCAGGACACCGTTTGAGACCAATCTGGTACATTTTTAGAGCAGCTTCATCCTTGTTGTTCTCCTGCAAAATCTTGCCAATCGTCAGATACCCAAAGCTCTGGTTTGGAGTCAGATCGATGATGAACTTGGAGTACTCGACCGCCTTTGTAAAGTCTGTAGGGGCCACCTTGACGGTCATTTGTTTGTACACCCTTGCGAGGTTTTCTTTGAGTCTGAGCGTCGTTGCCTCATCATGGCTTCCTCTGAGCGCGACAGCCAGTTTTGTGCGTAGTACTTTGAGCTCTTCGAGTGTAGTCATGGTGGTTAAGACGCGTCTCAAACATCGGGTTATTATGCATGGTTGATGTGACAACGATAATATGAGCCAGCAACGAATAATAAATAGAGAATGTGTACAAGTAAAGAATGTGGAATATAATAATGACGGAATGTAGAATAAAATAACAGCAACATTTTGTTGATGACGGTTACCTGAAATGGACAAGAATTGGTTTCTACTAGGGCAATGTTGATCAGAGCTATGGTCCTTCGCTTACTAAGCTCTTTGGGAGATGCATGTCTTATTCTAGAAGCTAACGTTTGTGGGGAGAAAACTGTCTTTAGAATAACTGTAGTTGGAGCAAGTTACAGCCAAGTCAGGGCAACCAGTGTGTTAGGGCTATAACACTCACCAAATCCTTCACAAAACTCCAATTATCTGATTACGTAAAAGTGGCAACAGAATCTTTCTTTCTCTTCTCACCCTCCCTCCCTTTCTCATTGCTTTCTTTTTACCCACACGCCAACACCAGCCCACTCCAGCCTAACTCTAAGCTTCAATTTGGTTTCCCAGAATGGAGAGGCAAACTGCACGCTAAAGAAGCTAACAGAAGGTCAGAGGGATGAGGAACGAGTAGAGGAGGGTTGGTTGGTGTTTTGGACGATAGTAGTCTTGGTAAAGTCATATTTCAGCTTTGACAGCAACCTCGTTTAACATTCAGATTAGCCTTCTTTCTGGCCATAGTCTAGCTCTTGTTCTTTGAACAATGTCGCAACGCTATACAAGAAAGTGACTGAAGAGACTCGCATAATGCAGGTGGGAAATTTTGATAAGGCGCGTGAGAATCTCCACTTGACGAAACCCACACCACACTCGACACTCGACGCTCACATCGAGTCCACATCACACACACACATTCCCGTAACAACATGGCGGGATTATCGGCATCCAGATGGGCCAAAAAGGCGGCCGAGCTCAAGGACGTGGCTCCAGCTACAGACAAGGACCCGAGTCCACCGGGCTCAGCAAAGTCCAAAAACGACAGACCAGTGTCTTCGTCAACGGTCTCTGTTTTTTCAGAAAAGGACTCTTCCGAGTCTGACAGTGACGTCGACACCTCGACCATGTCGCCCGCAGCCAAGGCTTTTGCTGCTCGTCTGAGTAAGCCTGAGAAGGGCGAGAAGGACGACAAAAGAGACAACAAAGATGAGTCAAAGAAAGAAGAACCCCATACGCCAAACGCGAGCCCCAGAAAGACTCTAGGACAGTCTCGATGGGCTAGCAAGGCCGAGACCAAGCCAGACACAAAGCCAGAGCCCAAAAAGATTGACCCCAAGGACGTTCCTCTCATCAGTACGCCTCCCAAGGGACCAGCCTCAGAGTACAAGCGAAACGGCCAAATGTCTGCCAATGACCTTCGAGCCCGTCTAGCTCCTCCATCCGCACCTGTAGCTCCATTCGAGACTGTTCCTGAAGATGTAGCCAAGCGTCAGCGTCGAGAACAGCGCGAGAGAGAACGAGAGGCCTACCGTCAGAAGAAGATGGGCCATTCTCGAGAATGGGACGATCCCCAGCAGTCTCAGCATAGCAGTCATGGTAATGGACATGGCCACGGTCATGGACACAGTGGTTCTAATGGCCATGGTTTCCACAACGAACCCAGAGAGCGACGCAACTCTCGAAACGGACAAGTTCGACGGGACTCAATGAACCACCATAAACCTGATCACCAGAAATTCGATCATCATCATAAACCCGAGCCTCGATTCGAAAGAAAACTGTCCAAGGGTCGACTGCCAGAGCGTCAGGAACGGCCTGAAAAGTCAGCGCCCAAGAAACAAGTCCCCTCTGCACCTGCCAAATCCGCTGCACCTGCCAAATCCAAGGAACCCACGGCCGAGGAGAAGGAGGCGCTACGGCTCAAGTTCGAGGAGCACCTCAAGCTGTCCGAGTCGAAAAACTTTGCCTGGGACGATGACGAAGACGACATGTGGGCGTGAACGTGAAGAACCCACGACCAACGAGACATTGACGTGAAGACACCAGCAACGAACGAGACATTGACATGACAACCCCATTTACTCAGAGACTGTATTATATACATAATTATAATTTATTATTGTAATAGCCAATTGCGAGTGGAACTCGCGGTCAGTATGATTCTGGTATGTAAGGTATACCAGCCTCCCGTATGTATAGATGTATGGGAAATTAGACACTGTAAGATTACAAGTGAGGTGAAAGGGGTCTACTATTTGGGGAAAATGGTTGGTAGAAGACTCGGCAGGAGTAGTAATACGTATAAGGAGTATTTTCCTCGATCCAAGGTGTTTCTGGCCGTTCAAGATAGTGGCACTTTAGGGGGTTGGTATGCTTCAGTTAGTTGGGCTTTAGTTGACTTTTAGTTGAGAGAAGCGGATATGAGAGGACCACGTGTATCACTACCTGGTACCTTAGGGGGTGAGTTGAGAACTATAAGAAGATGGTATAATGAGCAATCTGGCTACTTTTACTACTTGTACTTTGAAATACTCATATGACCAATTGTATATTTCTTTGGTGTTCTGAGTGGATGCGGAGAGAGGGAAGGAAGAGCTATCTTGACTAAGACCAAACTTGACATTCTAGGAGTACGAGTAGGTCGAGGACTGTTTCCTGAAAGGCACTCTTTTCAGCTGTTCACTGTATTACTACCATACTATCAGGTGGTAGATACAAGTGCGTATCCCCTATCTTTGAAGCCTTACTGTACATACTGTAGCTCTTGTTATCGTGTGTTAATGTTCTTACAGTATGATCTCGTTCATAGAGCCTAGATCCCATCTCCAGCCAATGGCTTTATCATTTAGAACAAGTGAGTAGGTCTACCAGTATGCTACAAGCCGCATAGATAGAGCCAAGCAACTACTGGTACCGGTACCCGAATTATTAGGATCTGCAGCTTTTCTTTTTTCTGAAGTCGTTTCCAGTGTCTAGTTACCTTCTCTTGGCACTTCTACAATTACCTACAAGTACACTATACTGATATCACCAGCACTCCACCCACCTACAATCTACAGCCTACTTCTAGTACCGGTGCCCATTCTCACTACAGCACCCGGTAACTATTTTTTGTTAAAGTCCATTACCTATCGATGTTTTTTGGGCACTAAAGTAGCCACGTCGAAAGGAAGAGAGTCCGCGTAGGAGCGGAGCGAGTTGACGCATTCCGTGTTGGAGTTATCGTCGGCAACGAGGTTTTTGGTAAAGTCTTCCATCTTTGTGCGGAAATCGAACTTCTCGGGCACCTGGAAGTTGAAGGCCACACGTTTACCCACCACTATGAGAGTGGTGGGCTCAACGGGGACTCCCGAAGATGCGAGATCGAGCGCAAGAATGGAGACTACCTCTTGGAATGACAGTCTGGCGGGGGTGACCCACCCACAGAAATACAAGACGGATTCGGTAATGGAAGGTCCGAAGCCGCTGTCAGCGAAGATTTTCACAGCCTGGTCATGAAACGAGGACCAGGAGGATGCCTTGAGCTGTCTGATCTTTGTAGCAAAGAAGTCGGGGAGTAGGCGGGCCAGATAGATGGGTACGAGAGCCAGTCGTTGGGGCTCGGAGACAGGAGCAAGAAGCGTGGAAAAAGTGTACCAGAATCGCCCTAAGAAGACCGCAATGGGGATGGGAGAAAAGTAGTAGTTCCCGGAAGGAACCGTCCATCGGGTCTTGAGGTAGGGGTGGTCAGCCAGGCTCTGTAGCTCCTGCATGAGAGCGTTGTCAATAGGAAGGCTTTCGTTGGCTTGGGCGCTTGTTTTGTCTCGGTGATCAGTCTCGTTCTTTTGGTCAATTGCACGCTGAAGAACTTCTGCGGAACGAGCCTCAGCCTCGGCCAACTTGGTTGCGTCCAGCACCTCATTGAGGGCGGCGGCCAGGTCGGCATCGGTCTGAGTATCTCGCATCTCTTTCAGTCGTTCAAAAGCGGCATTGGCCTTGTCCATTGCCTCTTTCGCAGCCTGGCAGCGGGTAGCTACTCCGGCTCGAAACAGGTCTCGGGAGGCAATGTCGGGGGTCTCGGGATTGCTCATCTCAGAAAAACAGCTATGCTAGATTCGCGATGAATTCAGGTCGGATTCGTGGAGTCAGATAAGTATTGATCAGTCGGATGCCACCGCTCAAGAGTCACGGGGGCCGACTAGGGGGATCAAGAGTTAGGAGAGTGTTTTGAAGAACTAACTGAAGAGCTATCGAGGAAATTGGGCGTTTATATAACATGGATAACATGGGTGGAGTCGTGCCGTGTGAGGGGGCTGACTGGTCATGAGCGGTCATCAAGCGTGTATAATTACAGGGTAGAGTTAGAATCAGAGGAAACGGAAGGGGAGGGTTGTAGGGGGAATTGGTGGGTGAAAATTGTTTTTGATACTACCATTAGCAAGAGGAGACGTCTAGGATCATTTTGGTACTACTCACTTGTCCATTCGGTGTATCAATGCCCTGATAAAATGGCCCCAATTCCTTCTCCGTTTCTATTTATAACATTCAAGATCAGACACATTTCAAGGTCAGACACATTTCTTCGTTTGAATGTCAAAATCATAATACCAAAGAGGATTCGAGCCGTGTGTATGACTCAGTGGGGGGTATGACTGAATAGTTTTGGTCCTGGTACGATAGCAAGTGGGTGCCACATCTAAGTGAAAAGTTGTTTGTTTTTTGTTGTTTTTTGTTGTTTTATTGACCTCCAAATGAATGATTCAATCTCCATCACCTCTCACCATTCATACATTATCATCTATCAAAAATGTGGGCCTTGCATGCGATACGAGATGTTGTACATGGCACGAACCTTAGCCAAAGCCGTGTGGATGAGACACTTCCTACGTAGATACAGCTTAGAATTATAGGTGTGACTCTACAGTACATACTACGGTGGCAAACGTGGTAAATGTGGTTTGAAAGTACCGGTACCGGTAATCATCTGCTGTGAGTCATACTTGGTATTGTGGCGAAAAAGCCATCAGAAACGACACTATTTGTACCTGTATGAGCTCATTACAAAGTCAGGATCTTTTTATCACTATGAAGTTACCCTTGTAAGGTCCTATCTGTTCACTCTTATCAAGCTTACTGCTACGGACTGAATGTATCGTATCTTAAAGACATCTCTTGCAATGTTGCATGGCGAAGGGAGTCATGACATTACCAACACAAGACCTGGAATAGGAGAATTTCATAATAGCAGTTCAGTTATACCAACCCTGATAATGTTCAGCTTTTCTACATACTCTTAACACCTCTCCTCCTCAACACCTTAGGTGTCTACTTCCTCCTTTATGACAACAGGTTATGTTGATTGCAACTAGCTATACATTGTGTCCGCCCCATACTTTGTATTCAATTGTCCACATCTACATTCAGTTACATACATTCACTTATTCAACTACCGGTACTTAATTCATTCAATTATTACTTTACTCAACTATTGTCAATGACTCCACTGTCTAAAACCTCTTCTTAACTCCCCATCCTCCGAGAGGTAGAGCCGGCTTAGCTTGAGCCTTCTTCTTTTCCTGCTGAAGCTCGACAAAGGCGTCTTCAAGGGTACGAACAAGATCCTGAAGTTGAGAGACTTGATGAAGATAGGCCTTACGGTCGGTGGTCAGTCCCCTAGCTCTAGTCTTTGACATACCTTTATCAGAAATCGAGCCAGAGTACTCCTCCAAAGTAGAAGGAACCGTCTTGAGAACATCAAACATCTGTTTGATCTTGGTCTGCATCTCAGATTCAACAGGCAGGTTTCGGTTGAACAAGATATCAATCGACTTACCGGGAAGAGGAACATGCTCTTCAACAGGAGTGTTATCAGCAATCAAAAGAGTGACATCATTTTCGCCGGTAATCCGGGCAATATGAGCCTTGAGACTGTCAATCTCAGCCTTGAGCATCCCGTTGTCGTACTCCACGTACCTCAACTTTTCAAGAAAAGCAGTGGCCTGTGTCTTCAGATTTTCAATCTGCTTGGTAAAGGCCTCCAGATACTTGTTCTGTCTCTCATTGGTTTGGATGAGCCGTTGGATCTCATTGTTGACGATCCAGACTCTTCCTGAATGAAGAGTAACAAGACCGAGTTTCTTAGCTTCCTCAGAGAGTGCAATTCTCTTGTCATGAAGCTCTTGGGGAGACATTCCCGACGCTTTATCGTCGAAAACATCGTGAGAAGATGTAACCATTCGACCAGAGTAGTCGGTCAGTCTATGATTCACGTATTCTCCAACGACATAGGTCTCTTCAACGAAACCTCCCTTGACTTTAGTCATCGTTCTGTAAGTGGCAGTTTTCATTTTGGTGTGCGGGTTGGTGTGCGGGTTGGTGTGTGGATACTCAAGAAAAGTGGGTCCCTTCGTCCCTTTATATATTTTTCCATCCTCAGACGACTATCCCGTCCCCGCAGTTTCAGCCTCTGAAATTGTCTTGGTATTGGAGATATTATTGTAAGAGCCCAAGTGTGGCCTCGGTGTGGCAAAGTTGCACCAAAGTGACAAAAAAAGGGGCAAATTTTCTGTAAAAAAAGGAAAAAACTTCAGAAACCGTATCTGTGACACTTGTTGAGTATCCTAGCCTTTTTCAGAGACATTTTTGGCTGAAATTCGTATTCCTCTAATTATGGTCTATGTTTTTCTCCTCCAAGTCCTCAGAGTTGGGCCTTACAGTGGGCTCTAAATCACGTTGGGAGATGGGGCTAACGCGCGCCCTGCATAATCTGTTCTTATCTGAAATGGAGAGTGGGTCAACAGAGAAGGAGTAGATCTTGAATGGGGAGACATTGACCATGTAAAAGTGATCCCTCCCTGTAAATAAACACTCTCTAACACTTCCAACCCTTTTTCATCTTTATTTCCCCATTAAACCCCTTCCTTCATCAGCCCCAGCACTCCCTGCATACATCCCATGCAGCCCCAAGGGGATGAATATATCATCCAAATTTCACATTTTTCTAACAAATTCTTTCACCGCCACTGTTTTTCATTCTACGACCACCATGAGCACTTCTTCAGCCATGTCTGTTCTCCCCCCTGATATAATCTCCCATATCGCTCTCTATGCTGATGGAGACACTCTTGTCGAAATGAGCTGGGTGTGTAGGGACTGGAGAATGATTATCCAAGACAGTCATTTCAAGGAAGCGCTTCGAGACACAAATCCACTGTTTTTTCAGAGAAATATCTCGTTCAGAAAAACATACAGAGACTGTGTATTGACCCATCGAGCTCGAATGAAGGCTTATAGTCAAGAAAGACCTGCTCCTATTGAACTAGAATGGCTCTTTTGCGAACACAAAGTCAACAAAAAGCTTCCCTGGGATTTCTACTGTCTTGGCAAATTTCGGGTTCGCGAAATCAAAAACATTTACTCGGTTTCGTGTCTTGATACTCATGATTATGGTCTTCATGATACCAGAGGAGAAAAGGTTGTTCCTCTAACCACCAACCTTTACCATGATCAATGGTGGAGAGATACTTTATTTCAAGATGACGTTTATACCAGTCAGTATGGTCTTACTATCCATGATGAGGGTCTTGGAAACAAGTTTCATATGATAGCTTCCACTCCTGAAGTTTTGGTGGTTCTTATGGGAGGAACAAGACCCAAAATATTCATCAAATACGTTGATATCACCGGTAAGACTTTTGTGGTAGACGATTACAAGGGGAAATTTGATTCTGAGACTTTTGTTTTTGCTGCTGGATCCCAGGCTATCTTTCGAACAGTGGATAAAGACTTTATGGAGGAGTTTTATTATCTGACTGGATTTGGAGCTACTCCTTTGATATCTCGTAAGAAACCTGCTTACAGACGAGTCTTTTATTTCATCTATGATGGTACTATTTGGGAAGTGTTTGATGAGTCTGACAGGAAGATGATGGTTGTTCAGGATCTTCTATTCAACCTTCCAAGCTTGTATTTTAGCTACGATACCAAACTCGAAAAGAAGAAATGGAGTGACTCAACAATTACAATAGACTACAATTGGTGGGCTGTCCATGACCCCTGTCAAAACTACAGATATGTGGTTATTTACGGGGTCTATAACGCGAGATTTGTGATTGATATGCAAGAAAGAAAAGTCATTACTTGGGATTGTAACGTCACTATTACTGATCGTTTGTTAGTGGGATTATCTCAAGGAGAAATATGGACTTATATGTACGACCATGAAGTTCTGTATCCCCTTTGGAAGAGAGAAATGGCCTATGATGATAGTCTTACGAGGGTGGACGCTTTGTGACAGACTTGTAGAGTCTAAAACACTTACATTAAGCACAGTACTGGTTGGACTATGAGATACTGTATGAAGAGTGAGAAACCTACAATAGACACCCTATACATTGAATTTGAGAGATACTTGGTACATACTGCACTTGTAGGTATATACTCGGACAAAATTGATAAGTTGTACAAGTACTGCGTACAAGTACAAGTTTTGTGGTGTTCTCTAAGTATCTACTTGTACTCGTACTTTAGATGCCCAATGTCAGCTTACCTCGTAGCACCATCAGATAGCCTTATACTTCTACAGCCACTCCGAACATCCCCCAGTGAAATAGAATCCCAATTATCTCGAAATAATATGTAGAAAGTACCGCTAGATTTTGGTTTAGCAGATAGATAACTGCAATCTGGTTCTTGCACCTTTTTCCTGCCGCATTTTTTCTACAAATGGTGTCAATATGGTCCAACGCTTAGGGTGTATTGATGTAGTGTTCGCGGTTACAGTATAGTGTAATGGTATGAGTACCGTACCGGTAGACATTTGAGGAGCAGGTACAATACAGAAGTGCCATAACTGAACATACCTATACTGAACATAACCACACCGCTATTGGTTAAAAGTTCACTGACCTGTACGTAACCACTCATCCGGTTATGTATTTGTAAGCCACCTATATCGCATATCGCCACCCCACTATTGACACTACAATACTGCAGTTTTTTCTGTCAAATTTTTCCACCCATAACTTTCCCCCTATAGCTCACCCCATAGCCTACTCCCTTAGTCCTTTCCTCCACTTATCCTCACGATAGTCTCTTTATCAGGGTTCTACTGAATTAACGGTGCAGAGTGTCTCAAACCACCTTGTTCTATAGCTGGGGAAACAGAAGCTCAGGCATTTCCCCGCTCGTTCCTGTTGAGCTTCTAACGAACGGCGGTAATAGGTGAATGGGCTAATTTCTCGACCTCCGCATGTTTCCGGCAAGAACGTTGAGATTCATCGGTACTCTTCGGGATGTACTCCTCACCATACTCCACTAGAGTTATAGATGTGCGGGGAGATGATCCGAGTGAGTGATCTACGGCAATATTTGTACAGCAGTATTTGTAATATCAATTGGACGCGCCGTAATGTCTTATATAGAGCTCATTTTGGAGATGACTGAGACATGATTAACCAGAGTAGGAACTGTAATTAACCTGTTCATTAACCATATAGTAAGTGTCTTGCTTGTAGAGTATCTTCATATTGTAACTGTATGTATCATGTTCATCGGTTAAGTGCCTTCCTCCCCTCATCCAACCACATCCGAGTCATTTCGTTTCATTTCGCTTCTCTTCACCACACTTCACTCCACTTCACTTCATTCTCTCACCCCTCAGTCCAGGTGACCTTGGTACATTCTGAGAGCCACTTTTGGTCTAAAATCGAGGTCCAGAAGGGCTAGCACGAGTCCAGTGCATACTGTAGCAACTATACAAGTACAGTACCAGCTTTAGATCGTGTTAGAACTGTGGTATGTATCTAAATCGCTTTTTACGTCTACTTTTTCGCCTCTTTTTCGTCTCTTATTCGTCTACTTTCGAACCAAGGGCGGATAAAATGACAGAGTTCGATGAGATCAAGGCTCAGACACGGTCGCTTAGGCTAGCCGACGTTTGTATCGCGTGAATGGCTAAGACTAAGAAAATAATTTTGATGAGGAGAAGTCACGTGTCTAGAACTGTGTCACGTGTGTGTATTCGTCGCGTGTTATGTCCTTGTCACGTGACTAAATCACTCATTTTCAGATCTACTTGTACATTTCATTTACGTTCTTCCCCCCAGCTTGTCCTCGCTCTCGCCTTCTCCTTGTATGCCCCTCTGCCGGGTGCTCCACACTTGAAAGTGTAGAATGCATACGGTTTGAGACATGCAGAATATCGGTCGGGTGCCCCAGAGCGAGTGGCTCGATCTGACAAATGAACGGGCTGCAACTTTGCTAAGCTGGTGCCGGTAGGTTCGAGTTATTGTAGTTTGTGTTTTTTGTTTTTTTCCGTCTTTTTACAACGCCACCTGTCGTTCAGTTCTCAGGAACAGCTTTTAGGGGATTTAGAGGGGACGTTTTCTGTCACGTCATTGCCAAGCCGATGTTGTAAATATGAAGAGAGTAAAAAGGGTGTGTAAAAGAGTCGACTTTGATGGAACAAGATTGACAGACTGACAAAACTGACAAGACTGACAGAATAAGACAGACAGAACAGACAGAACAGACCCACTTTCAGACAAAACTTGTTAGTAAAAACATGTCCCAAAACGACGCCTACATGATCATGACAAACACAACGACATGCACGGAAGACCCACTGTGAGGCTGGTGAGGAGGTATTACACTACTCGTACTCGTACATCGTTTGGCCCGTTTTCTTGCCCCTCATCCATGGTCTACGGATATTGATTTACCTTCTTCCCCGCCATGTTGTCTATTGCCAGCCTCGACAATCTAGAACGGCTAGTGCCAGCAAAACTGCTAAGGAAAATAGGGGTCCATGACGACACCACACCTGCGTAGATGCTGCTAATTGTCTACTGGCCAGACTGTGATTGTTTCGCAGAGCGCACGGAGCATGGAACGAGGGGCTGCTTCTCTCTAAGACATGGGATGTTTGCAGGCTTGGCAAAACTGATAACGTGACCGAGAGGAAGAAGGAAGAGAAGGAAAGCGCCGGGGAATGAGGAGCAACGAGTAAACGCGTTTTTTGCTATTGCTGTTTTTTTTACTGCAGTTTTTTCTTACTACAGTTTTTCTTCTCCTCTTCTTCCCCACATTGCTTACAGTTAGAATGGAGCTAAATGCTGAACCTGCCAAGATGAAAACTCGTTGACAAGACATCTTAGCCAAGGAAGATGACATTCGCTCTCTTGTTGCATCTCTCTCGTCTCTTGTCACACCACAAAGCCGGTCTTTGAATCCTGCATTTCCCTACAAAGAACTCTATCGTGTCTTGCGTGGTTGTCTTGTTCTGCAGTCGCAAGACTTTGATCGCTCTAGCAGCAGCATAAGCTCCATAAGCTCCTGTCGGCCAAAAGGAGAAGAACAACAGATAGCTCTGGGGCTCGAGACAGACAAGGAGCTGGCCGAGGTCAACAGGGTTGGCTTTAGTGATAGTCGGGTATCGTGAGACAGGCAAGGAAAAATATACAACATTAGTAAGCAGAGTAACACGAGCATAACATGTGGCTCTTGCTTACACAGTATCACCCCTCCTATCTGTTATCAGATACTAGCTGCTTCTAGAGCGTGTACTTATCTTGTCTGCGGCCAATCACAGGTCCAGCCCTCTTTATCAAGGAACCATGCGTTCAACAAGCGAAAGGTCTGATGCACAGCTATCAACTTTATGCCGAGCCCCCGGGGTTCTTTTACTTTCATGAGGGTGATGGCAGGACAAAAATGAACTAAGGCGTGTTGATGGGAGGAAAAAGAAACAGCCTTGGAATCAGACCAAATCCCATATCCCCACTCCAGATTGAACCTGATCGTTTGTTTCTCTTCCCCCCTTCTGTCTTATCTCTATAGCACGGCTCTGGACTGAGTCTCTTTGGAGCTATCTGCTATTAGCGTTCCAAACTCGTTAAAGTTGCACTTTAAGACGAGCTAGCTTCACGCTGACGTACCATGCCCTCAATTAACTCACGAGCACACTACAAGAGAGAGACGCCTTTTGTGGGGAACAGTCGGTCGTCGTACATGTATATATAGAAGCCATGGCCCTCTCCCCAAAGGATCTGAAACACATCTCCCTAGACTCTCTAGAGCCATGAACGACATTGAAAAAAACCAGGAGGCCTCCTCAGTGCACTCCTACTCCAAACAGGAGGCTCCAGCCTACGATGAAGAGCCTTCGGCCATTGGTTCTGTCCATGAACACAAGCAGGGCCGATGGCAAAACTTCAAGGACTCCTTCAAGCCCGCAGACTTGTCCCAGTACGATACTACGGGCATGACTGAGGTCGAAAAGGCTGCTCTGGCTACCGCCAACTCTCCTCTGTCTCGAGGTCTCAAGCCCAGACATTTGCAGATGATTGCTATTGGAGGTTCTATTGGAACCGGTCTGTTCGTTGGTTCTGGAACTTCCTTGGCTACTGGAGGACCCGCAGCTCTTTTGATTGCTTACGGAATCATTGGAGTCATGTTGTTCTGTACTGTCCATGCTCTTGGAGAGCTGGCCTGTACTTTCCCCGTTGCCGGTGCTTTTGCCACTTACTCTACTCGATTCATCCACCCGGCCTGGGGCTTTGCCATGGGCTGGAACTACGTCATGTCCTGGTTTGTTGTGCTTCCTCTGGAACTGGTGGCTGCTTCTATCACCGTCAACTTTTGGCAAGATATGAACGGCACCAACATCAACAACGCCGCCTGGATCGCCATCTTCTGGACCATGATTGTCTGCATCAACCTGTTTGGAGTCAAGGGCTACGGAGAAGCCGAGTTCATCTTTTCTCTGACCAAGGTCATTGCCATTATCGGTTTCTGCATTCTTGGAATCGTGCTGGTGGCCGGTGGAGGTCCTCACCAGGGCTACATTGGAGGCAAATGGTGGCACCGACTTCCTGAGGGCACTGTTGGACCTCGAGGAGGAGCTTTTGCTCATTCTTTCAAGGGTGTCTGTGCTACTTTTGTTTCTGCTGCCTTTGCTTTCACCGGTACCGAACTGGTTGGTCTGGCTGCTGCCGAGACTGAGAACCCCCGAAAGATGCTTCCCTCGGCCACTAAACAGGTCTTCTGGCGAATTCTCATCTTCTACATCATTTCTCTGTGTCTGGTCGGTCTGCTTGTTCCCTTTGACGAACCCCATCTTCTCAAGGGCTCTTCTTCCGTCGACGCTACTGCTTCTCCCTTTGTTATTTCCATCAGAAACGCAGGAATCTCCGGTCTTCCCTCGGTCATGAACGTTGTTATCATGATTGCTGTGCTCTCTGTGGGTAACTCTGCCGTCTACGGCTTTTCTCGAACCATTGCCGGTCTGTCTGCTATGGGACACGCTCCCAAGGCCTTTGGATACATTGATCGACAGGGCCGACCCATCTTTGGTATTGTTTTCGTCTCCATCTGGGGTCTGTTTGCCTTCATCTGTGCTGCTCCTGTGGCTACCCAGAACGCCGTCTTTGGCTGGCTCATGGCTCTCTCTGGTCTTGCCTCCATCTTCACCTGGGGCTCCATTTGTCTGTGCCATATTCGATTCCGACTTGCTCTCAAGAAACAGGGTCGAACCACCAAAGAGCTGGTGTTCACTGCTGCTCTAGGTATCTGGGGATCCGTTCTGGGCTTTGTCCTCAACTGTCTGGTTCTCATTGCCCAGTTCTGGATCGCTCTGTTCCCCATTGGAGCCCCTAAGCCTACCGCCGAGGCCTTCTTCAACGCCTACCTCGCTGCCCCCGTGGTGCTCTTCTTTGTCCTCGTGTGGCTCGTGTGGAAGCGAGACCCCTTCCTGCGAATCGACCAGCTGGATATCGACACTGGCCGACGAGACACGGATCTAGTCAAGCTGGAGGCCGAGCTGGAGCAGGAGCGATACGAGCTTGCCCAGCGAAAGTGGATCTACCGAGTCTACAAGTTCTGGTGTTAGAGTGCTTGAAACAAGGTGCTCGCCTATTTATTCAATTGATGATGTTTACAATGAAGTGGAGTTGTAGAGTAGACCGTATTGTAGGAAGTAACTGTAGCAGTATTACCATTGACAGTATCACTATCAGAAGTTCACATACAATATCAAGATAACAACTAAACGAATCACATAAGTATCGCTTCCCTGAGGACTTCTCAGATCAACTTTGCCTAATCTCGTCTCTAAGAAGTATCTAAGAAGGATCTTCTTCCTTGGAGAACGTCTGATAGTTAGACTCCTATCTCAGCAGATATTCTCGTTAGAGGGGTCGTATCTCTTATGAGGTCCGACAGAGCATGGCATCAGAATCATACTGAGGATCTTCTCTACAACACTTAATGAGGAACTTCTCTACGTTGCTGGTATGGTCTTGAGCCATACTTGACCAATAAGCTGAACAAGTGGAACTACAGAAAACATATGAATTGTAAAGTAGAAGTGTATGCGAGTACCGAACTCCTACGGTATAACAGTCGCCTTTTGTCAGTTCTATTAGTCGATACTGTCAGGATATTGACTCTCCTATTCGATCTTCTCTAACCCTTCTTACTGCATACGACACTGGATGCATACGAGCAATGGCATACGACATCCAATATTCCGATCTTGTGTTATTGACTATCTTTAATCGTCTGATTTGACGTTGCTTCAAAAGCCGCCATTCGTCTCTATCACCTCCAGGTAAGTTCTTAGATCTTCTCTTCCTCCGCCTTATCTCCGAGCTGCCCTGCCACCCATGCCACCCATGCACTTCATCTCTTGGCTGCATTAATTAGCGAGCTTGTAATACGCCGTTTGGTAACTCCGCACCAGTAGTTTCGCAGAGTTTGGCTATCAGAAATTCCAGCAAAAGGTGCGGGTATCAGCCGTGTCACAAGTCCGAGAAACGTTCAGGGGTGGAAAATTAAAATGGCGGTTAGATTAACCACTGTAGTGATTTGGTTGATTGGAGTGGTCAGGAAGGAATATGGAGTGAGGAGATCGGAACTGGACGATTTCAGAGATATAACAGTTGTCAATCTGTTCGTAGAGACGAGCTCTATCTAATTGAGGACTGCTCATGGTTGATAGTATTGTTACAGCACGTGTTTGAACAAGTAGATAGACAACTGTATACTTGTAGTTCCGTTACAGCTGTTGAAGAACAAGATACAGAACATTTCAGGAACACTCCCATTCTTCCATTATTTCATCTGTTACTTGTACCTGGTGGTTTTTTTGTAACCTCCATTGACTCCTATTCCACCCGTTTAGCTCCAAACACCACTGTGACACCAACTCTACATCGGGTTAGCGTCAGTAAATAAACATGGCGAGGAGGAGCTCAAGGAGTCGAAATCCATGGTATATTGAGTGATTGGAATCGATCGGCGAAGTCCCGGTGGCTGTATCTGTCAAGGGGGGTCCTTTAGACTCGTCCTTCTTCTAAGCTGCCTTACATAAGTATACTCATTCACACATCAATCATTTTGCTTCAAATGACTCAGGGGTATGAAATTCTGATATTCTGTCGAGATCCAATCATCCTATGACTTCCTTGAGGTCAACAATTGATCTATTCCTCGTTCACAGGTCAATCTCTACTGTGCACTCCCTACACTCTTCGTTTGATAAATATTACTGAGTCTATATGCGCTTTTCGAATCTACAAGAGAAGGGGCAGGCCAATGGCAGCCAGAGCAATGGGAGCAGCGGTCATCATGGCACCGGCGTTCTTCTTGTGGTGGGTGGCAGCCTCGGGGAAGTATGCGGGCTGGGAGCCGGTTCCGGTGGCATCAGCATCCATGGGAGCAAACACCAGGTTGCCGGAGGTGGTAGCGACCAGAGTGGTGTTGGCGGTCCAGGTAGCACCGGGGCCCTCGGCGCTGTAGGGGGCCTCCTTGGCACCGTGGTGGGTAGCAATGGTGGCGGTAGCAAACTCGGCGTCGGAGGGCACGTAGGCGGCCAGAGCAACGGCGGGGAGAAGGGCGAGAGCGAGCATTATGGGATGTGTGTGGAGGAGAGCGGAGGTAGAGAAGGGTCTACAGAGTATATATGAGAAAGCTGCCAGAGCCAGAGTCAAAGCGTTAAAACTCCAAAGCGAGCCAAATCGCGCATTTAGGATTCCGAGAAAGTGGAAACTGGTAGGGGGATATATGAATAAGAAGGGGATATAAGGGAGACGGAAAAAAGAAAACAAATGGAAAAACAATTTAATGACAGCCACCCTTGGTTTCTAATACTCTTATCCACCCCATATCTTCCCCCCTCCTAAATCTCATTCTCGGAGTTACAATGTTTGGAGGTGTAAACGGCATAAGTCGGCCCAAAGAGGACATGTGCATACACACCAACAAAGACGAGTTTCCCAAAAAGGCAACGGGCTCTTGTGAGAAGAGCGGGATATTAATGGGGTTGCCCCGATGATGCGGCGTCATGTGCACGTAGGTCCGCCAAGCGATGCCCTGCGGCATTTTACGAGCACACAAAAGGCCCGGGAAATGTGACATATAACGGTCTTTCCAGTGTTCTATTTTCTCTTGTTTACAATGTGTCAGTGTGGGCGGCATTAAAATTTGTCTACCGTGTAGTTAATACAGCCAGACTCGTTCTAGTGCACACTCAAAAGACTCACAAATTTAAACGTCTATCATTGGCAGAGATTGAGTTGCAGAGATGTAGAAGTTGGTAAAGATTGGTAGCAAATGGCGACAAATTGATAAAAAACATATGTTGCTCCACAAATGGTCTGTTTGCGGATTTTGCACTTCTGACTTCTTTTGGTCACGTGATATTTCGGACTTAAACAGCTCCAGGCTAGGAACCTCATTGGTCGATCGAACTTCCGTCTTTGCTGGGTAAGGGTAAGTCTACAATCTTGAGTGCATAGATGGGGGGAAGCAGAACTGCGAGTACAGTACTCCGTACTGTAATTGTAGGATGTTAGGGTATATGACGGTAGGTGAAATGTTCAGGTTGCTTGGTTAAAGGGAATGAGCCTCTTTTTTATGTTATATTTGCTTTTCTATAGCTCATATCCTTGATGTCTTGTTCAATCATGTTCTTCACCTCGCTTAACAAGGTTGAGGTTGAGAGGTTGGAAGTGATGTCAACCAAAGGAGGTAACTAAACCACTGCAAAGATGGATGAAATCACCCTGAAGTTGAACACTTGGTGATTAACAGGCATGTAGACCTTCTATAACCACCCTCAGACATTTTTCTCCTATATCACACTTTGCTGAGCCATTTCTTCCTTCGTATGATACACCTCCAAGATGCACCTGTGAGACTGACTGAGCTTGTCCTGAAAATTGATGGAAGGCTGCAGAGAAGAAGACAGCAATACGAGGCAATTGAAGTGGTATTGTAGCGACGGTGAAGAAAAAGAGGTGAGTGGGCTCAAACTGCCTCTTTTGATTGAATTTTGGTCACGTGATTCCCCTCAGATTGATCCCTTCTCTTCCCAACGCACCCCACCCCAAAACTCCCATTGGCTGGTGTGAGTGAAGAGCACCCATACCACTCATAACCTGTATCCTACCTGCAAATATTCCAAATATCAGTCATACGAGAATAGCACGTACTTCAAGAGTTATATTGGGTATCAGTTGCTCATTCAATGGCCAATCCTTTTTTCATCAGGCTCAATTGTTGACCTCAACAAAAGCTAAGTATCATACTAGACCATGATACAGTCAACCAGTGCTTCGATAAATCACTTATTCAGGACCCAAAAACTCACACTCTACCCTACACCCGCTTACTAACCACTCTAACTCCCCAATGGCCCTCCAGTCCCTCTCATTACGTCATCACAACACCCCTTCGTATCTTCCCTCCTTCCTTCGTTAAAGTTCCCATGTTTACATCTGAAAACAACGTCAACCTTGTTCGCGTATATAAACACGGTCGTGTCTGGAAGTGTGGAGGCATTCTGGAGGTGACATTGATAATATTTGTCAGTGAGCAAGCGACAGGGCATCAATGCCAACCACAGTATGATACCTCCTAACGCAGTATCCCTAACCCTACCCTTCCCTCACTAGCGCCACATGCACCCCACCATGCCCACCATGGTCTACTATTGTATCAGATCACACCATCAGCCGTATACCATCAGCTAATATAGCTCAATGTGTGGGAATATGTAGGGCGTCCTTTTTTTGCTCCAGCCGCACAGGCGTATATCTAACACCCGTGTGAATCAGGTTTGAAATCGATCTCTGCTTGAGTCAGTCTTGTTGAGTCAGCTTTCAACTCACCCCTGTACATTCCAGCACACCTTTGTATGGTGTGTTTATGTTTCACATTGAGTTTACGCGATGAGTGGAGACCAAATCAAGGCGATACATACAAGTCTAGGAAGGAGAATAGATCAAGCAGTGTAATAATTGCAATTGAGACGAATGATGATGACTAAGAGTCTACTTTCGGGGTATTACTTCTTCAAATGACAAGTATTTATTTCATTCTCTTCATGAGCCTACCAGTACGTACTCATCCGTGCTTGTACTTGTATGTAACTTCTGTTACTGATGTTATTACTGAATAAATATCTATGTCTCTTAAAGGAGAGCGGCCAGGGGAGCGGCGAGGAGAATGGCGGGGATGACCATGTGAGCACCAGTGTTGGCCTTCTCGGTGGAAGAGGAGGCAGAGGCTCCGGCGGCAGAGGCAGAGCCGGAAGCAGAGCCAGAAGCAGATCCAGAGGCTCGAGCAGATCCAGAAGCTCGGCCGGAACCGGAGGCGGTGACCAGAGCGGAGCCAGAGTCAGAGGCGGGCACGGAGTTGGTCAGAACGCCGGAAGCACCGGAGGGAGCAGAGGCAACAGAGATGGAGTCACCAGCAGCTCCTCCAGCAGCAGCAGTACCGTTGTGGGCAGAGGTGGCCTCGGCGGCAGCAGCGGTGCCGTTCTCGGACTGCAGAGCAGAGGCAGAAGCCAGAATGGCCAGAGCAGCAGAGTCGGTGATGGAGGTTCCGTTCTCGGCCAGACCAGACAGAGCAGCGTCAATGGAAGCCTGTTGCTCACCGTTCTGGATGAGAGCAGCAGCGGCAGAAGAGACGGCGGCAGGGTCGTAAGAGGTCTCGGTCATGGTGAGCAGAGCAGAGATGTCGGTGGGGAAAGAGGCGGAGGTTCCGAATCCAATGTCGCCAGCAGCGGGCAGAGAGACGGTGGCCAGGTTGATGGAAGAGTCAGACATTTTTGGTATTAATGAGTGTGTGTTGTCAAAGGAGGGACCGTGGTAGATGAAGAGAAAAGAGAGAGGGACGCACGTCAAGTATATATATATGCCCTCTCTCTTTCTCAAAGTCCTTATTGTCTGTCCAACGTACGGAGATCGTTTCTGGTTTCGGTTAACCTTTTTGGTTTAGCTCGAGGGTAGACAAGACAGGGTAGACGTAGACTACCGTAGGACTACTCATTAGTGACTACTTACGCTTGGTAAATGGTCTGTTAGATAGTACTAGTACGTGTCACATGATCTATTCTCTTCAATACACTTTTCCCCACTCTTTTTGCACCTTTCCCTATCGATATATCCACCTCTTCCCTCGCTAAACCTCGCCTCCCACGCATACATGAACCACGCTGGGTCTTGAAAAACGCCTACCTCGGTCAAGCTTTGTCTGAAGCTTGAGTCAAGGGTAGATGCTATATATAAGTGTCAGGGGGTTAGTCGCGGTGCGGGGTAGGGTTGGGCGGTGGTTGGTGGTTGGGCGGTGGTCGGGGCATCATTGCTGGGTTTAAAACGAGTTTCTGTCGTTCAAATTGCCTGTTTTGGAAGACTCTCAATTTCCCTTTTTTTTGTCTTGATTTTTTCAGGTTGTTTTAAAACTGCCGTTTTTTTTTTCTGTTTCGCTCTTGCAACACTTTTTAACCTCGTTTACCCCGCCCGTAGACACATTTCCCCAAACGGTAGGCCCACTGCAGATCCGAAGCCAATAATCTGCACGGACGGTTCCAAAGTTGAGAAAAGCGTGCCAGAAAAAGAAGCGCGTGAAAACGACGATCACAGAGCGCGTGAAACAGACCATAAATCGCGTTGAGTAATTAGTGATCGTGGTGACGATGTGTTACTACCAGAAAATGAGTCCTGTACTCGTGGTGGTATTAGGACTACCCTTACCTCCATACACCCCTGTTGCCTGCCACTGCTACATTCCTAGGAGACAGCCAGATCATGTATGTACAATTCTACGATACAATATTACAGCAAGGCTGTCAAGTAAGGTACAATACTCCAGACCAAACAGGGGGTGCCAAGATATCCTGGGGATTATAACTATAGAAGTGCCGGTACTCTTGTTACAGGGTGAAAAGTTGTAACTAATATCTTCTTGTTACAGCACTCGTAGCTACCTCCTCCTTGCTACACCTCCAGGAACAACTGATACATGTCCGGGTTGGCCGTTTTAAGAGAGTGTCGATATGAAACAGCCTCCCGAGAAGAGCTGCCGGCCAAATGTGCCCGACACGTAAAACACGCGGCCGTCAAAACTATAGTTGGCAGCGTGACAGACTCCACCACAACTGTCATGGTAGATAGAAGAGCAGCTGCCCGGCGGGTCTTATGATCCACTTGCGAGGAGGAGGCTCCCAAGAGCTTGTCAAACGCGCTCTGCAGACGGGGGAAGAGATCGACCATTCTAGAGCGCATGAAAGAAGCATCGATGGACTGCAACAGGACACTGATGGTGGTTAAACAGGACTCGGCGACTACAATGTCGTCTGAAAAGGCACCGTTTTCAAGCAAGGGGTAGAGGTCGTTGATACTTGGTAGGTACTCGCTTTGTTGCTCTTCATCAATACCAGCAAGTAGAGGTGCACAGATTGAGACTAGACGACAGAGAGAGACGATGAGTTTGGGTGAATCTGAAGTGATAAGATTCTGGACGTATCCAAAGATTTGTCTGACCAAGATATAAGTCGGTTTAGCCAGACTTCCCGTCCACTGTTCTTCAGCAGGTTGTTCTTCAGTAGGTTTGTCCTCCTCCTCATCCATTTTGTCTGTCTCTCCAAACGGTTTATTAGGATGAGATTCGAATTCGTGATCCTCTTGTTCCCTCTCTTGTTCCTCTGACTTCTCCTGTCTCTTGCGTAACTCCTGGATCACCCCCTCTAATGTCAGTTTCGGCTTTTTCACGTCCTCCACCCTTTTCACCTTGACTGACGCCTCCATTACCTCAATCAAGGCAGTAAACACCCCAATGACACTCTCCACCAGCTGCGGATAGCCGTGGTAGCTGTCAAGCAGCCGAAATAGCGTCTTTACCACGTCATCCAGGTACCCCACAATGTCAGATCCAGCTAGTTTGATGAGCACAGTCAAGATCTGAAAGGTGCCAGGAGAAACGTCCATGGTCTGGATAGCCAGAGAGATGGAATCCACGAGATAATCGGCGTTTTCCACCATCATATTTTGGACAGAAGAGTACCCACAGGTTGTAGATAGTTGTAGGAGAGTCTCTCGAGCCATATCGCTGACTAATCCGTGGTTTGAGGGAACTAATGCAAGAATAGGGTAGAGAATGTCCATTAGGGAGTCGTTCAAAGAAGTCTGGGCAGCCATAAGACCTATTCCTTGAAGAGCTAGGAACTGGTACTGATGTTCGGGTGTTTTAAGAGCATCAATGTAATAGTTTTCAAGCTCATAAGCGTCAAATTTGTCGTCTGTCATTCCAACAAGCCAGTCGTCGGATTTGAGCATCAGATTGGACATCCACAGCTGAGAGACTTCATCGGAAGATTGAATTTCTTCAAAAGAAACGTCAGCTGCTACCACAACTTCCTCCAGAGCAGTCTGAACTTCATCACTCAGCAAAGTCGTAATTCCAAAACCTCTAAAGGGCATCACGTGTTTCGCATTATGGTCCACCTGAATAGCACGTTTATTGATTCCCTCATGTTTCACAAAATTGACTGGAGTATCTGCTGATGGTTTTTTGTTCTTGGGTACAACAGCATGTTGATTGATACTGTTGACTGCTTCAACCAGTTTTTCCACCAGTAAACCTCTTGGACCGTCTTCTTTTTGAAGTTTCATTCCGACTTTCAGACACTTTAACACTGCCAGAGGCTCAGTATCGTCGTTTCTGGTCAATAAAGAAGGTAGATTGTCCAACCAAACGTACATTCGTTCATCCAGAACCAATTCAAGCTTGGATTCATACTTGAGAAACTCCTCCGTAGCGTCTAGACTCAGTAGAATGTCCACACATATCGGTAGACAGTTCTCTAGACTCTCATTGCACTTTCCAACGATATCTGAACATAATAGAATCAGTTGTTGATTAGTTTGATCATGTTTCCTTGTGGATATCGTCTTGAGGGTAACCAGGTACTGTTTTCTGGTATATTCGAGCCATTTTTCATCTTCCTTGCATCCATTATGAAGGGCTGTTACTGTGACTTGTCGTAACACCTTTAAGGCAGCCACAGCCACTTTATAATGTCCATTAACGACCTTTGAAACGCCCGAAACGACTCCAGGAAGAATCTGAGCTGTTTCTTTACTTCCTAACCCTTCAAATAAAGCCAATAGAGCCATCCAAGACTGTTCTCTGAGCTCTACTGATCCACCCTTTTCTCCCCATTGTAACAATAGCATAATGATAGGACCAGCATCATTAAGATCAGGTTTTGAAGGAAAAATGCCTGCAAAACATTTAGCTGCTGCCAATCGTGTTTCATCGCTTGTTTTATCGTTATCTCCAGAAGATAAGTTTGCAGATAAAGACAGCAGTTCTCTAGCTAGAACCTGGTTCATATCCAGACTCCATACCTTGTCGATAAGTATGCCGATAATGACCAAAATACATTCTCGAATTCCGTCGCGAAGGTCTAAAATGTTGGTAATGCCCTGGAGAAGATGCATGATGGGAAAAAATGTGTAATCGGCCAGACTTTTGGACCAAATCAGGTCTTGTTGCTGTAAGAACGCCCTCAGGTCCTTTAGACGAGTATAGATGGCATCTTGCTTTTGTAGTCGTTGTTTTGGCGGTAACAAGACTTCCTTTGATAGAGCCACCGTGAGAGGTTGTAGCTGACTAAACTGCTGTTTTCTGGCCACCTCCTGGTCCATGGTTGTGTGATTCAATAAATATAAACTGATTTATCGATTATACTGCTGCATCTGTCAGATTGAATTCAAACCCCCCGGTTAGGGTTGCAGCATGGGGGGTTGGATTTACTTTGTCCCAAAGAGCATGGTTTTTGGTGTGGTCGTTAGGAAGCCAAAAAGGGTTGTTGGCCCTGACTCTATACTCCACAGTTTGCAAGACATACATACACACTCTCACCCCCACGATCCTTGGCACTCTTTTTCATCCTCCACTCTTACTCTGTCTTTTCGATAACTGGAAAAAAAAAATACTTCTTTTTATCGATCAACAGCTAATGCCATGGGATACGACCAGCTTCCCGTGAGTGTTCCCGATCGCCAGCCTCCCCCATACTCCTCTCCATTTTCCCTAACACAGCACTTTCCCACCCCCCAGGAGACCTTCAACTCGGTCCCACAACCTCCACCCTCCTATAGACACGGCCCCCCGCCGCCACAGCAACACAGACAGCCGCCGCAGCAAATGTACTCTGGCTACAACAACCCCCGAGGCGGAGGAGACGACCTGCCCCATTTCCCCACCCCTGGAGAGACCTTTTCCGACGCTCCTCCTCCGCCTCCTCAGCAGCAGCAGTATGGCCGGCCTCCTCCTAGCGGTCCTGGACGTCACCAGGCTCCCCGAAAGCCCTCAGGAGGTAACCAGGGTGGTCACAACAACGGCGGATACAACAACAACAACAACTACAACAACTACAACCAAGGAGGCCCAGGAGGCCCAGGTTCAAGCGGTGGCCCTGGAGGCTACGGCAGCAGCAACAACAACAACAATAACAACTATCCTCCGCCTCCTCCTCCTCAGAACCAGCCCCATCGACCCAGTCCACGGGCGCACAACCAGCAGCTTCAACAGCCTCCGCCCATGCATCAGCCTGGAGGCCCCAGTGGCCAAAACAGACCGTCGTCAAATCGCCACAACAACAGCAACAATAACAACAACAGTGGAGGCCCCAAGCCAGCGACCCAGTCGCCCATTCCGTACGCTCCTCTGCCGGATGTGAATCTCAAGATGCTCTTCAACGGAGTGGACAAGAACAACAACGGACGACTCTCGGAGAAGGAGCTGGGCAACGCGCTGGTCAACGGAGACTTTACAAAGTTCAATATGGACACTGTGCGGGTCATGATCAAAATGTTTGACCGGTCCGGCAACGGCACCATCGAGTTCAAGGAGTTTTGCAACCTGTGGCGGTACCTGGGCGACTGGCGCAAGCTGTTTGACAAGTTTGATTTGGACAAGAGCGGGTCCATTTCCTACGACGAGTACGTGCGCGCGCTGGAGGCGTTTGGATACCGGTTGTCCAACAGCTTCATCCAGTTCATGTACAGCAAGTACTCGGACTTCAACAGCGCCGGCGAGCGGGTCATTGGCTTTGACCTGTTTGTCCAGAGCTGTATTTCGCTAAAAAGAATGACCGACTCGTTTGTCCAGTACGACACGGAGCACACGGGCTACGTGAATCTCTCGTTTGAGCAGTTTCTCATGGAAATCATGAAACTCACAAAGTAATTAATGTATATTAGTGGTTATTTTTTTCACCTTCTACCGTCTATAGCTCTATCATAGCACGCGCCAAACAGTCAAACAGTGTGTGTACCCCTGTCACGAGTGGGGTGGGGGATTTGAGTTAGGTTGCGAGGTACGATGTAAGCGAATCTGCATGTCAACTTTGATTGTATAGAGGTAGGGGAGATGTTATATAAATGGATACGTGTTTCTTCGTTTACATCCCGCTCTTCTTTCCCAGCTATTTGTCTGTTTGTTTTTTTTCTCTCTAGTGTGCAGTTTTTTTTTTCACACCACGATCGCCACTAGTTTTTTCCGTCCATTTTAGAGCCGTTTGTTTGGTTCTAATGTCCCAATTCCGCTGGGGGTGCTGCAACCGTATCAGATGATTATGAATTCTATGGCCATCAGAGTTTGCGGGCCCTTTGAGAGCCAGTGAGGGGTCATAGAACGAGCGCGCTAGTGGGGTGGGAATTGGTGGGCGTGCTTCAGGCTACTGAACGTGGTTTTTGCCGTTCTCCTATGTCGACCCTACGACCTACAGTGCTCTTACCAGGTTCACTGTGCTGTAGCTCTTTAGTCTTGTGGAAGTATAAGTTAAGGATGTTCAGAAGAAGAAGTCCACTGTAAACTGAGGTAAACTACAAGTTGATAGCAGGTGTCGTACCACAGTAAAAGAGTATGATAGGGCATTACCGTGGCTTAGTCACGTCACCGCAGCCTTGAAACACATTATTCCGGTTTCGTTATTCATCCTGAGGCATATTCAGTTGCTGCTTCGCCTGTTTGCATTGCTGCTATCCAGCGTTTCTAAGGCAAGACGTTCGCAAAAGTTGCTATTTTAAGATCCACGAAATGGAGTTGGGAGAAGAGCTACAACTAAGGAATCAGCGTATGTACGGAATTGAAGAGAAGGAACACCATAACGAAGAACCCATAAGAAAAAGGTATGAGAATGTTCAATAAAGGACTAATTCAAACGAACAGAATACATACAGCAATAAGAGCAATCTCACGAGTTCTCTAACACTCATCTTTTTCGTTTTCGTCTCAGTACACCGCCTTGTTTTATCTTCATAGCCTGCTCCATAGCCTCCACAGCCTGTCCTAAAAATACCAGTATCACCTCATCTCATCTCATTCATGACAGGTGTCTGCTTGATACGAGTCGAGTCGCCACGATCCGACACCTCAGGGTCTGCTTTGTTTCACTGCATGAATGAGAGAAAGAGGAATGCCAGATATTACAACGGGAGAGAATGCATCGAGACGGGTGGGAATGCTGCAAAACGTCCAAACGTCCAAAAATGTAGCAAAAATAAATCCGAAAATACCAATAAGAATTTTCATAGAGCGATATCAGACATGGCACAGGTACCTTGTTGATGACCGTAATATCCACACTGATCAAATGACTATATTGCTGACTAATGATCTCATCACTTACTCCGGCTTGGTCACATGACTCACGTGACCTTTTCACACATCTCTCTTCTCCTCTCACACGACCTCGGCTGCATCTCTAACCGACTAATCGCATCTCATTGTTCCACCAAACTGAGTTTCGCACCTTGCGCCTTTCTTTGTTTGCAACACCCCCCTTAGAAGCCATTCAGGCTTCCTCCGCAGAGTTACCCTACCGAACGCTGTGCGTCGACCTTCTTCCACCAGTCTGCAACTTTCATTTTCCACGTAACCACCGACGATATTCAACATGTCTCAAATCATTGATCAGGTTCAGGCCGCTCTTCAGAACATTGACAAGGAGCTCGAGAAGTACCCTGCTCTCAAGCAGCTCGAGAAGCAGATTCGTGAGTATTTACACCAGTGTTACATGGCAGCCATCGGGTGGGCAGCTGATAACTGCGTATAAAGCGTTACAGACATTTCCCCGCGTCTGTCAATCAGCAGGCCTCACTATTCAAGTGACAATGAGCTATACCGTTGCCAGATACATCATTATTCTGTTCAGATAGGCCATTGTTGTTTGTTCAGATACGTCATTATTCAGATAGGTCATTGTTTGGTCAGATTGTTGTCTATCAGATACACCATGTTGGTTGTCTCTTAACATCGTCCTACAATGCTTAGCTATTTCTACCACCATACTAACCCAGCCGTCCCCAAGTCGTACCTTCTGCTTGGTTTCGTGGGATTCTACTTTATCCTCATTTTCCTCAACATTGGAGGAATTGGCCAGCTGCTGTCCAACATTGCCGGTCTGGTCATCCCCGGCTACTACTCTCTGCTGGCTCTGGAGACCCCCGGCAAGGCCGATGACACCCAGTACCTGACCTACTGGGTTGTGTTTGCCACCCTCAACGTCTTTGAGTTCTGGTCCAAGGCCATCCTCTACTGGGTGCCCTTCTACTACCTCTTCAAGACTGCCTTCCTTCTGTACATTGGTCTTCCCCAGTACGGAGGTGCCGAGCTTGTCTACCGGGCTATTGTCAAGCCTCTGGCCCAGAAGCTCATCCAGATCCAGCCCAAGGCCGGACCTTCCGACTCTCTCAAGGCCCAGGCCCAGTCTGCCGTTGACGCTGCCGAGTCCCACATTCCCCAGGGTCACGCCACCGGTGTTTCTCTCTAATTGAATACAATGGATAGACATCATAGGATGACTGTGTAGAGCCTAGTGAGGCAATTGTAGAGGTTTGTAGTGAATTAGGACTGTTTAGACTAAATGAGACTAATGCAAGTTTGATCTGGGCAGAATGTAGCGATTGAAGGATAACAGTCCATTGAAGGGTCGTGAAGATAGAAAGATGTGATAACAACTATACAGATGTCAATTGATCGTGTAGAGACCAGATTATACCGTGCTTCCGGTCAATTTCTCTTCTAAATGGTCCAGTGAGTCTCATTGGAATGTTACATTAAGATGAAGACTTCTAAGAGCAGTTTGAGATGTCAATGGATCGAATGTGAGCTGTATCTACATACTGTAGGAAGCATCTTAATGGATCTAGAGAGAAAAAGCTGTAATGAAAGTTGAGAATGAAGATATGGTCTTGAGAATAAAAAAGTCATCTTGTTACAGTACCGGTAAGGTAGAGAATTGGGGAGTTGTATACGTTGTATCTGAGAGTTTCTTGTTGATATACTGAATGGACACACTCTTACATTACTTACTTAGAATTAGTATCGTATCATCTCTACACATCCAAGTCTAATCATGATAGTCAGTATGACCTGATACTCAAGCAATCCCACTCTCATCGAGGGCAATAAAGAACAAATATCGTCCAAGTAGCACTTCAGCACGCCCTACATCATTTCTTTTCTGTGAATATCGTTTATTGCAGCTTGGTAGCTCTTATGTACATCTAGGCCTTGAGAGCCTTGGGTTCTCGGAAAATGTCGCCCTTGTCGTGCATGGACTGGATGACGACTCGCTCGTCGGACATGTCGGGGTCGGGCAGAGGGATATCAATGGGCGACTCGAACACGGTTCCGGCCAAAAGACACTTTGCAGGAGAGTACGAGTTGTCGTAGACACAACCAATGTACTCGGTGGACTTTTTGGTGGTGGTTTTGACCTCGTCGGACCGTCGCTGAGATCGCAGAATCTTCTGGGTCATGTCGAATCGGTAGATGATGAGAGTGATTCCGGGAGCATGGTTGGGGATGGGCAGGTAGGTGAAGTTGACCACCTTGGGCACCTTGGCAAACTCAATGGGACCATACTGGAACTTGACGTCCTCGGGCAGGGTCTTGGATCGCTCCACAAGAGCCTTCTTGACCCAAGTGTTCATCTTGTCTTCCACAGAGTCGAGTTCTCGGGCAGCAAAGGCCTTGTTGACGGCAATGTAGTTGAGAATGGCGTCGTTCTTCCACTCGGTGAATCGGGGCTTCTTCTTGGTCTTGAGTCGGTACTGGGCCACGTTGAAGGTGTTGACCACAAACGCGTACATTCGTCGGTAAAAGTGCTTCACCAGACCCTTGGGGTTGGTCCAGGGGGCATGGGACAGAGGAATGATGGGCTCGTTCATGATACCAATGTGCTTCAGTTCGAGCCGCTGGCCCTGGGGAGAGCTCGATGCAAATCGCACGGGGGCGTAGGTGGCTCGCAGGTGGCCGGCCATGTTGAACGGCCGCGCCACCATCCGTCTGGAGGCCAGGTTGTGGATCATTATTGATGTAATTAAACAATCTCGAGGTTCGAGGAAGATGATCTGAAAATGTGTTGGGAGAAAGCCGTGGGTTCGATCCGGGGTAACAACTAATTGTTGATGTCGAAAAATAAAAAAAAATAAAAAATGTCGAAAATCATCAGAAAGTGGTATACATCACGTGCATTCACTCTGGGCCCCTCGTTGGATCTTCTTTCATGTCTCAAAATCACCTCCTTTAGATCACCACCCTATTATGATGCAACACCTATAAAGGCAGCATATAGGGAGGTGGAATGCATATGAAAATGTGATGTCATATGGGGGAACGAACCTGTCAGACGGCACGTGACCAGATGGACACCTGACATCATTTTATACAAGTCACATGATCACAGGTGACCTCACCACCTGGTCACTTATCTCGTATATATACCCTTACCTCGGCTGGTCACGTCACGTTCAGTTTGAGTTTAGCGGGGTGATGATAAATCTCTGGCACCACACACACGACCGACTTGTCCTTTACCATGCTTCAGTCGCTCAACCGAAACAAGAAACGGCTGGCCGTGTCGACCGGGCTCATCGCCGTGGCCTACGTGGTCATCAGCTACACCACCAAGCGGCTCATTGAGAAGCAGGAGCAGAAGCTGGAGGAGGAGAGAGCCAAGGAGAGGTGAGTAGGGTGTGGAGGGGGTAGGGTGATAGGGAGGTGGTAACAAGGAGACGTGGATGTTAAGGTAGGGGTGTTGTGACTGGGAAAGCGTGTCTCCGTTTTCGAGACTTACAGAACACGTAGGGTACCCTATTCTTATCCCACCTTATCATTATAAGACTTACTCCAAATCACCACATGCATTATGTGGGGTATCACCATGGTACATTACTAACCCAGACTCAAGCAGCTGTTTGCACAGACACAGAACGAGGCTGCGTTCCATACCGCATCCGTGCTCCCCCAGCTATGTGAGCAAATCATGGAATTTGTTGCGGTCGAAAAGATTGCCGAACAGCTCCAGAATATGCGGGCCGAAAAACGTAAGAAACAGAACCTCGAGGACGACAAGCATTCCGTCTTGTCGCTAGGAACAGAGACCACAGCCAGTATGGCAGACGGACAGAAAATGAGCAAGATCCAGCTGTGGGACGAACTCAAGATCGAGTCCCTTACCCGCATTGTCACTCTCATTTACTGCGTCTCGCTGCTCAACTACCTTATCCGACTCCAGACCAACATTGTGGGCCGAAAGCGGTACCAGAATGAGGCTGGGCCTGCAGGAGCCACATACGACATGTCGCTGGAACAATGTTACACGTGGCTGCTGACTCGAGGGTGGAAGTCCGTGGTGGACAATGTGCGACGGTCGGTCCAGCAGGTTTTCACGGGTGTCAATCCACGACAAAACCTGTCTCTGGACGAGTTTGCCACTCTTTTGAAACGGGTTCAGACTCTGGTCAACTCCCCACCTTATTCCACCACTCCTAATACCTTCCTTACATCGCTCCTTCCTCCTAGAGAGCTGGAGCAGCTGAGACTCGAAAAAGAAAAACAGAGTCTGTCGCCAAACTACACCTACGGCTCGCCTCTCAAGGATCTCGTTTTTGAGACAGCTCAACACATTCAGTCTCCGCAGGGCATGTCGTCCTTCAGAGCCATCATTGACCAGAGCTTCAAGGTGTTTTTGGAAAAGGTAAACGAGAGCCAGTACGTGAACCCACCATCTACAGGTGGTAAACGGATTGCAGTCGGATCTCTACAGCCGCCCATCATTTCCGGCGGGCCCAAGAAGGTGAAGCTGGCGTCTCTGCTGTCTGTGGCCACACGACAGTCGTCTGTGATTTCGCATGCCCAGCCCAACCCCTACGTTGACGCCATCAACAATGTTGCAGAGTACAATGGGCTGTGCGCCGTGATTTACAGCAGCTTTGAACAATAGACAAGTAATTAATTGCCCACAAAGTCTATCTCAGTTATGCTTGGACTACAATGGCCAGGCACCGTCGCGGGTATGAGACATCGCTGTGCCTCCCAATATTACCAGCGAGGATTGCTTTTGTAGGTCTCGAATGTACCCTGTGGATCCCGCCCAGTGCATCCAAGGGGTATTAAGCGAGAGCCCGGGAATGTCTCATTGTCTCCAGCTCGCGTACCTGAGCCGTACCTGAGTGAGAAAAATCAAAGGCCTGGGCCCTCCTCTGCTTATAGAAAAGAAGAAGAAGAAGATTGTTTTGATGCCGTGCCATGCCGATACGATATGGTTAAGTCGCTTCCTAAAGATAACCGAGGTGTTCCATGCATGGGTGTAGATGTGTTGCCGCTTTGACTGGGTGGCTCCGGGGGCTGGACAAGGCCCAGGGGGTTGGTCTGGAGGGGATTGTAGGGTTTAGGTGTCGAGTGAGCCCTGAATCCAAAGCCGCTTTAGCCACGAGCTTCTTTCCTTTTGTTTCATTGCTCTAGTGTATCAGTTTGCGCTGTAGCGGTGCACCTAGGCGCCAGCATCACAAAGATTCAGTTTGACACATACAGGAATACGAGACATGGGCCAAAGCTAAGCTGAGGTTCGATTGATTTACGATTGGGTCTTTGTCTGTGGAGCAAGCGGATCTAGATTTGTGGCTCCGTGGTCCGCCACGACCATGCGGATAGACGCTCCGAACACTCTTGTCACCATATAGACTTAGCTTCCGCCGTTTTATTATGACAATGATGAAACAGGTACGCGAGGATCCCAGGAGGCTCTCTTGCCATTGCAAGACTACAGTCCCACGTGAGCGGCCAGGCCCACCTGCTTTTATTTTGAGCTTTTTGAGCTTTTTGAGCCTTTGAGCTTTTGGAGTCTTTCCAGCCCCCAAAGCGGCAACTCCAAGTGTGTACCTGGTAGTTTGTAGCTTGAACAATCTGACACCCGCGACAGTTAAGGTCCATGTAATAGATGCGGGTAATGGAATAATAGAAGCCCCCTCGTCTACCAGGGCCTGGCGTCCACACAGTGGGGGATTCTGTTTCAGAGAGTGGGCGTCAGGTTAGGAGAGCCGTCTGAGTCCCCCTGTCTCATTATGAAACATGGGTTTGTGGGCGAGCGAGCCTTTGGAGAGGATCCGAGTAGTAGCCAAGACCCAATGTCTCAAGGGAGCAAGATTAAACACACCGATGGTCACACCCCCAGTGCGTCCCACATGTTGAGTGTTTCAGAGTGTTTCACTCCAAACTTTTTGGCTAACAAAGTACGACAACATGGTTCCAACTTTGGCGGTCCCGTCAATCAAGCCACCTCTAAATATAGTGTATACGAAAGAGCCCGCCAGGCAGCCATCCCATACCCTGTAACATTGTGCGACAGAAACCTGATACAGGCACTGTTTGATAACTGATTCACAAGTCCGGCTGTCTCCGTGGAGATATTTCCACCCTCGGGGCCCTCGCAAGTCCGGAAAAACACAAAGCCAGATTTCCTCTGACGGTTCCCAATTGGATCAGTACCTCCGAACGCTTCGATGGAGGGGGGGAAAGGGGAGCATGGAGCAAATAAAAAAGAACGCATAACGGCTCGGAGGTATGATAATTTTTGGGATGCATTAGCAAAAAGACGCTCTTTGTCTTTATCTCCACGGATATATACCTCCGGGATCCCCTGGACGTGGGGAGAGAATACGGCTGTCACAATAGGGGCTCTTTGGCACACCTGGGCTCGTGGAGAGACACGCCGACGGTACGGGAACGGTAAGACAGGCAAAGATCGGCAGTTACAAAAAATAAAACTGGGTTAGAATGCAATGCACAAGTGAACCCAAGCTTGGGAAACGCACAGAGCTTCTTTTCTCTTGTCTTGTTTGCACAAATAAGGGGGGACCACAACAAAACCAAGCCCAGACCCGCGCTGTGGGGCGTCTTCTACAGCAAGCGAGTTTCGGGGGTGGAGAGCCAGACTTCTTGTCCCCCTTGTAGCCCCACGCGCAAAGTTTTCCAGCTCGTATTTACGCACATTTAGGGGTCACAATTACTTCACAACAAAGGTCTCCATTCTTTTGCGCTTTTTCTTCTTTCCAGCCGTTGTCTAGCTTCGCGTATCATTCCAATCTTAGGGACCAAGACTACCCCTATTACTAAGACTCGGAAAAGGTCCGAGTTGGTGATGCACTGCGACAGAAGATGCGGGCTAGGCAGAGGCACAGCTACCAGTAAAAGTACATGCTTGTAAAACGGTCGGTTCAAATGTGTCAATTGGTGTTTTCTGACTACGCGACAATCATGATCAACATCGATAAGGTTAACAAAGGTGTTGGCCATATACAAGTAGAGTGGGTGCTAAAGAGATTTGAGAATATACATTGTAGACGATACTGAGACTGGGGAAACTTTGGAAACAAAAAAAACAAAACATTCGAGAATCAACTGTACATACAGTATGAATGTACACTCGTTTCTACGTGTTTGAAATCAATTGTACGCATTAGCGAGCTCCCAAACGACAGAGCTCGTTTTCCAGCCGCCCAAATGGTCCCAAATCGGCTTGTGGAATGCAACGCCAAACTGCACCGAGGAGCAAAATAAGCAGGGCCAGGGCAAAGCTCTCCTAAAGAGGGAAGAGGCGGCAGATCCGGGACGTAGCCGGGGGCCAAACAAACGGCCCAACAGCCCATTATTAAACTGGAGCCAGATGGGGGAAAATACGACACTCAAGTGGTTATCTGATCTGCACACCCACAGACCAGCGAAAAACACAAGTTGGAACATATGCAGGCCCACCAAGACTTTTTTTTCTTTTGGCCCATCCAAGATTGTTTTTTTTTTCGGCACCCCTCATAATACTCGGGCAAGCAGGTGGACCCGAGTGCCGTAGCATGGGCCATTGTGAAAAGGTGGCCAATCAGCTTAGTGGGGAGCAAGAGGGGCATATGGTTCTCTGTACACCTGTCTGTAGAAATGTGTGCACTGCTCGCTGTGCAATGAGGATTGTGCGCTGAGCTTACCGTCAGTAGATGAAGCTGAGGGAGTTTGTTTAGACGGACGGAAGGGATACTGAAAGCAGAAGGGACCCTCTACAGAAGGAAGACTCAAAGTAGAAGGGAGACTCGCCCCTCCCCTCTCTTTCTCGCGTCAGCTTCGTGTCTCCTTTCGTGTTTTTCCTGTCTCTGGTCTTCTACTCCTTCTAATGCCTCATGTATCGTGTGGTTGCTGCATCACACAGGCTTTTTGGCGTGATTCTGCAGACCAAAAAGAAACGACGGTGGGCAAGACAGCCGGCGTGTGCATTAGAGTCTCCAAAACGGGTGTTCCTGATCCTACGCAACCTGAAACGAGCTGGGAAAAGCTGAAACACAATGTACACCTCTTGTAACCTGTAGGGGAGAGATGGGGCAGCATACCAACTGTGCTCAGGACGAGATGCGACGCTTCAAATGCCGAAAACCGCTTGCACAGCGCCAGGGGTACAGTTTTCAGAAGGCTTGCTCCACCCACTGACACAGGGGAGCCGTCTGCGGGTCTACACTCTCACAGAAGCAACAGCAGAGCCATATCAGAACAGTAGCGATCGAGAGTGGAATGTAGACTGGAATGGACGTATCGGTATGGGCGATGTATGACCTGATAGACTTGGTATGTGAAGGCTTTCATATAGACCTATGTCCTGGTATAGATCTATGTCTGTTTGGCCAGTTTGCTAATTACCTCTGTTGATCGCCGAAAGTCATAGTTAGTCATTGTAGTCAGCATTACCATTGTCATGGTCCGATTTACGGAGGTCAGGGGAAAGTTGCTAGCAACATTCTTCCAGAAGTCTTCCTGTGCAGAACTGGCTCTTTTGTTGTTTGCTTGCCTGTTAGTCTAGTCCAGGTGCAGACTACACGTAGAGAACAAGTGGGTGGTACAGTGCTGGCTTCGTACCTACATGACGGTTATGCTGTGAAGATCGCAACCGTACCTTTTGAGAAGGAGGTGTTTTTTTTCGCCGGCTTCTTTGAGACGCGTGACAGGAGACTGACACCCAACAATGGGCCACTAGTGCACTGGAGGCTCAGGTTGCACCCCTGACAGCAAGCACCAGCGGTCTCGCCCACACAGGTGTCTTGGGGCACCTGAGAGCACCCACAGCGAAGCGTGTAGCCGTACCCCTGTATCAGAAATATTAGGGCGGAACACTCTCCAACCAGACATGTGCTGTACTATGGAAGCTGGTTCCTGACCCAGTTGTTCCCGGGGTACAGCTTTCCTTCTGAGCCGTATGCAAACGTGAAACAGAGAATGCATCTTGGCGGAGAGGTGACAGCAACGGCACAGGCACAGGTTTCTCGAGCCACGTGACGTATAATAATCCGTGCTGGTTTTAGCAGAAGTGCTAACGTTAGCCTGATGGCCGTTGACGTTGCTAGTAGGGGACGTTTTTTTTTGCCAACATTTTTCTTTTCAGCGTTGGTTTTTCAGCGTTAGTTTTTCACCCTTGATTTTTTCCATCAATGTTTAGGTCCCCTAATTGATTGCACTGTGATTGCTTCTATGGGCAAGAAGAAGCAGGCCAGACAAGAGCAGAGTGTTTATTTGGGTTGGCAGAGAGAGAAAATGAAATGCGGAAGACGTGTAGACGTAATTGAGACAAGGCCCAGCGACGGAGGCTAACCCAAAGGTGCAGTTTGGGTTAGGCTCTGTGGAAATACAAAAGGGGAGCAGAAAACGCAAAACGGTAGATGAAAAAACGAAAAAGGATCCAAGGGGAAATCGAAAAAGTAAAAAACCACAACGCTCTCGCGCTTCACCTCATATAAAAGTAAAGGACCAACCCACCCATTTCCCTCTTGCAAATCTGCCTGACGACACAGATGCACTAACTGGATGTCTCCCAAAACACCCGTAGCTTACCCTCACCACCCATTCTCATCTTACAGCTCCTCCCACAAGCATCATCATCTCCAAGCCAACAACCCGCCTCCGCATTACCCTCAGCACTATCCCAGTCCCCCAAGCCTAACCACCAGCCCCCATGACAAGATGGAAGAGGGGCAGAGAGACATATGGTACTATGAAGATGACTCCCAGCAGCAGCAGCAGCCCCCCCAGGCCCAGCAGCAAGCCCAGCAGCAGCAGCAGCAGCCTCCCCATCCTCCTTCCAACCCTCAGACTTCTCTGATGCCTCCGTCTCAGCCCCAGCTCTCCCAGAGCCTCCCCCAACCCCATCCCCAGCCCTTGGTTCCTCCCTCCAGACACTCGTCTTCCTCCTCGTCCGAGGCTCAAGTTGGATCAGCCGCTGGTCCCGGTCCTGGAGGAGTGGCCCATTCTGCCGCCGCCGCCGCCGCAGCAGCCCAGTACGCTCCGTTCCGAGCTCGAATAACTACTACGCTATGGGAAGATGAAGGCACGCTGTGTTTCCAGGTCGAAGCACGGGGCGTGTGTGTGGCACGGCGAGAGGACAACAACATGATCAACGGCACCAAGCTGCTCAATGTGGTGGGCATGACTCGAGGCCGGCGGGACGGCATTCTCAAGACGGAGAAGATCAGACACGTGGTCAAGATTGGCGCCATGCATCTCAAGGGCGTGTGGATTCCGTACGAGCGAGCGCTGGCGTTTGCTCAACGGGAACGGATCGTCGACGTGCTCTATCCTCTGTTTGTTTCGGACATTAAGGAGCTGCTCTACCACCCCGTCAACTACTCGCGAACAGCCCTGGTTCTGGCTGTCGCAGAACGACGCAAGATTGAACAGCAGCGGCTTCAGCAATTGCAGGAGATCCACGCCGGCATGGACACCCAGCTTTTGACCCAGGGAGTGGCTCAGCCCGGAGCTCAGCCTCCAGTGCAGCAGCAACAGCAGCAGCAGCAGGGTGGTGCTCAGGTCGCAGGCCAACCTCAGATTACACCCTCCGCCTCCACTCCCTACTCCCAATACCAAACTCCTCCCCAGTCGCAAATGACCATGGGACAGTACCAGTCGTCGCAGCACTCACAGCAGCAGCAGCAGCAGCAGCAGCAGGTGCAGCATCAGCAACAGCAACAGCCTGGAGCGCTTGGCCAGCCCATCACCACCGGAGACCCCTATCCTCTCCCGTCGCTTCCATCGACACATGAAAACAACATGCGCCACGCCCAAATGTACTACCACCAGCAATACGGCTACCCTTCCGACCAGTCTCTGCCCCCGCCCTTGCGCCTTCACCAGCCCCAGCCCGGACAGACCCCCCAACAACAGCCGCAGCAGCCGCAACACCAACAGTCGCAGCCGCAGCATCAACAGCAGCAATTGCCTCCCCAGCAGGGCCAATTGCCGCCTCCTCCGCATTACGGGACCCCCGGAAACTACGGTAGCTAATCTTAGTTACTTGTACATTTCACCCCTCCACACCACTTGACACTTTCAGGCTTCACTTCTCGCACTGGTTCATCAATATGTATTTAGTTGTATTATAGAGACCGGTTCTCACATATTATTTTTCACACGCACCACAGCCTCGTACAATGAGCCCTGGTTGGAGACTGTAGCCACTGTAGACACTTAATATTTTTACATTCTCTGCACATTAATCTCCGCTGAATCTCTTGGACATGCACAAGACACATACCACAAGTGAGACAGCTGTAGGCTGGGGGTGCCCGCAGCATTGTAGTCGAGAGGAATGACAAAATCAGGGCTCCCGAAGATCACAAACAGAGAGGGGAAGCGACAGCGGGAATGTACGCCCGCAGAATACATCAGCAATTTGTGCGAAAAAATACAGAGTCAACTTTTCGAGGGATATTCCTGCGGAAAAACCAATTATATCGCCGCAACCCATAGTTTGTTTTTCGTCGTTGTCGTCTCAAAACATGTCGTAGAGCTCCAAAGAGTCCGCCAAAATGTTCTCACGAGTGCAAAATACCTAGGATTCAACTTTTCTATTCCCATCGTTCCCGTCCTGCCGAGATTTTGAAAAGCGAACGAAGAATCTGCTTACTGTGCTTGGTACAGCAAAGTACTTACAGCTACATGAAGCTAGTAGAGTGAGTCATTCTGGCCTATCAGACACTCGACATCCAGCATCGCCAGATTCCAACCTACAAGAATAACCGAAGTGCGTTTGGAGATCTGCTTGCGCCTTGCAAATGGCGTGGTTCTGTTTTGCGTCTTGCACCATATGTACGTTACGAAGAGTGGACGCTGAAGCGCGGTAGTCAGTTGGACGTAGTGGCTGACTGGGAATGCAAAAAGCCTGCTTTCAATCTCTCTTGTGTCACACCTTTTACCGGCTATTGGTTTGGAAAGAAGAAACGTTTGGTCCCTGAATCCACTCTGCTTGCTTTTGGTGCGCACCTCGCTAATGCTGGGTGAGGAGTGTGGGTACTTGTGCTGATGTAACTGTGGACTCTAGGGTCAGCCTATTTACGAGGATACAGCACAATGCCTGAGATAAGGACGTTCTGGGGATCCGAAAACTGTCCGTGGCTCGTAAAATTCGCCTTACTACATTCTCTTGTGTGTCTTGTCAAGCTGCGATTCTCACACCCGTAGGTGCACACCTGACCAGGTGCATGGATCCATAAGACACTCAACACCTCCCTTAGATGTGTCAGGCAATAACTACCTGAAGACTCACATTGTTGCCATTTACTTTTAGCCGTTTCAGAGACATTGGCTGCAGTGAAAAGAAAGTGCACAAGAGACATTTTTTTTTTTGCGGAGGACCCTGAGCACTTGGAAATCAAATTATTCATAAATATACGCTTTTTCAAGTCTTGCAATGGCCTTCTCTTTCTATATAGAGCGTTTTGCTGATGGAATCATGTCAAGGTGGATGAGGACACATTTAGGGCTGCCCGTTTGGCTTAAGCTTCTAGGGTGGACCTTATTTATAGCACATCGCCTCTGAGGTGCAAAGCGCCCAGAAAAACCACATGCAGCCAGCCACGTGATTTCAGGGCGGGGGAGAAGGACGTCTTCGATTTGTTACCTATGAGGGGCATTGCAATATTAGATCTCAACAGTTTCAAATTCCCCTCCACAGCTCTTACATGTTTAGCTTCGAAAAACGAGATTGATTAACACAAAGACACAGTTTGTAGCTTGTATAGACGAGAAAGTTAACCTTGTGAGCTTATTATGTGGAAGCAGCCCCCATCTCACTGAAAAAATAGCAATATCGCACCGCGCCAGGTCGGCTTTTGTCACATGATCAGCGACGGGCGAAATTAACGGTTGGGCAGGAATAGGCGTGAGAAAGGCGAAGACAGCTTCATGACGGCTTTTTGGCCGTTTTGGCTCAAAAACGACGTTGGAAAGCAGGGTCTACAAACTGCAGAGTGACAGCTGTCCGGTATAATACAGTAAGAGTACCGGTAGTGTATAGTCGCCACCAGCCTTCAATGAGTGTCCGTGAGTTTTAGTAATAATATCTTTGATAGATACAATGGACCAGTTCGATAGAGTACGAGCACTCGCATATAGTGGATCTGAGTAGCAGTATGGACGGTACAATTGGTTATCGTACCAGTGCATTAGGTGGATCTATCTACAAGTGTATGATACTGCCTCTACATAGCCCAGCTAGACACTGCCATCCGGTACCACGTCACATAATTCGGCACCTCAGAATTCGGCTGAGAATCGGCTGTGAACTCGGTTGTACTCGTATTTCTTCATTTTTCTCATTTCTCTCGTTTTTCTCATCTCCCTCACATGGTTGCTCTCGGAGGTATCGACCAGAAAGGACAAGACTGCCTCCATCTCGTCACACGATCTTAAAAGCCTCAGTGAGCCGAAGCCCAATCTTGACAAGAACAAACCAAGCCCCACAAGATACTTCTGACCTCGCCTCAGGGAAGCCATCGGTCGGCGATTCCGGCACTTACGGTTCAGGTGGATCGCCACTGCAACGATCTTCCACCCGTGGATCTTGGCAGCACTACAGTTTGATGGGTAT
The DNA here is from genome assembly GCA_900519025.1 of Yarrowia porcina. NCBI lineage: Eukaryota > Fungi > Ascomycota > Dipodascomycetes > Dipodascales > Yarrowia > Yarrowia porcina. Next base: position 661,025 of record ULGT01000010.1, on the reverse strand, counting down.
TATGATGGTGTGGAGACGATACTGAGATGATACTGAGACTATACTGAGAAGAGTATGTATGTACTGATATGATTACACACCATATAGAACGGAGTACATACAGTAGTAGTTAGACAGAACGGGGTAATTATAGATCTGGCTAGACGGCTGCTGCAAAGCGCGGTAAATTAGTATCCCCAGGTGCTATAAATGGGGAGCTATAGATCGGATCACTTTTTTTTTTTTTTTTTTTTTTTTTTTTTTTTTTTTTTTTTTTTTTTTTTTTTTTTTTTTTTTTTTTTTTTTTTTTTTTTTTTTTTTTTTTTTTTTTTTTTTTTTTTTTTTTTTTTTTTTTTTTTTTTTTTTTTTTTTTTTTTTTTTTTTTTTTTTTTTTTTTTTTTTTTTTTTTTTTTTTTTTTTTTTTTTTTTTTTTTTTTTTTTTTTTTTTTTTTTTTTTTTTTTTTTTTTTTTTTTTTTTTTTTTTTTTTTTTTTTTTTTTTTTTTTTTTTTTTTTTTTTTTTTTTTTTTTTTTTTTTTTTTTTTTTTTTTTTTTTTTTTTTTTTTTTTTTTTTTTTTTTTTTTTTTTTTTTTTTTTTTTTTTTTTTTTTTTTTTTTTTTTTTTTTTTTTTTTTTTTTTTTTTTTTTTTTTTTTTTTTTTTTTTTTTTTTTTTTTTTTTTTTTTTTTTTTTTTTTTTTTTTNTTTTTTTTTTTTTTTTTTTTTTGTCAATTTTTTTCTCATCACAGCCACTCAATCCACTTTCTCACCATAGCCACTCACTCCACTCTTCCACTCACTCCACTCACCAACTCACCTTGTCTGGTCTCACTATAGCCCACTGAAACCTGTGGGTGACAAAGAGTGAGGACAACGTTGGCAACCTAACAGCATATACAAAAAGACGGTGGGCAACTCTCGGACCATCTAGCTTTGCCGCTTAACTTTGGGACCCAACTTTTCTTCGTATTCGCTCGCACTGCGTACCCATCTCAGTCTCTTCCGCTGCATGGAATCTGCTCAAGCTTGCACAGGAGATCGGCACTGGTGTGTCAACTGAGGAAGATCGCCCAATCTTGTGAAAAGACAAAAGCGAGTCTCAGGGCCAAACAACGGGCCGAAAACCAGCATATTTGGAGAGAGAGTCCGACTGAAATACAGTACGTACGACTCCCGACCAGATGTATTCATAGAAGACCATTTATTATTTCCCAGACACATGTCTCAAGCGTCCCAAGTGCATGTCCAGCTACACGGCTCACTATCGGACGAGAAAGGGCGACGATCTTAGTCGGAGGTTAGCCGAGGCAAACCATTGACGATGATGTAATAGCTAAAGAAGGAGACAAGACGAAGACAATATACTCCGACACCATACTCCGACACCATACTCCAACACCATACTAATAATCACACTCTTACCCTCCCCCGTCGTAGACACTGTACTCGTAATATAATTGAAACATTGTTTACACAGCCATTATTTTCTCTGCACTTACTAGGGGGTGACATTACAATCAATCAAGGTAATCAACCAAGGCAAATAAGGCAAATAAGGGGGACAAACAAGCAACGATGTTTCGATTGATTGCCAGTGGTGACAGGGGCTGACCCGTGAAAACAAATGTGAGGGGCTAGAGTAATCGAGAAAAACAAATACTGTGCTCTTGAATTCAATCCAGCATTCTGTGCAGAATCACAAGCGTGAAAAGAGTAAAGTAAATGTACAAGTGGAGAACCAAGTCAGACAAAAAGAACTTCACAGCACAAGGAACATTCTATACAGGGAGGGGGAAAAACAAACCACATTCTATACAGCGGGAGAAAAACCAATATATCCAACATTCCAGCTAGAAAAACAAACCACCCAAGTAACCTACACCGAAGAGTACGACAATCCAGGTAAACCTACGGAACAGAAGCTCAGGTACAAAGACTTGGCTATAAACAATGCCACTACAAGTAGGGCCAAGTCTTTACTTGTTGACTCATGACAATTCCTTTAGGCTCGTATTTCAAATACAGTATCGTACGCTACGCACCTATACATGTCTCAGATTCGTGCTGTCTATTTATATTTATACTATGCTTAGACCCGTCGCTCAAGGAAAGACTTGATGTTACCCTCCTCGGAAGCCTCATACTCAACCAGCTCCACCTTGCCATCCTTCAACACAGTGTTGGGCTGGACAAAGATTCGACGGGGCTGCTTGGAGTCCATCACAACCTCCCGGTATGCTGCCATCTCCTCAGACACGTTGGTGGTGGCGTTGTACAGAGCAGAGCCCTTGGCAAAGTCCGCAGAACACTTGTAGATATGCAGCTTGTTGAGGTACTCGCCCACGGCTTTCTGGGCAGCGGGGATCTTGGATCGGTCCAGAACAATGGTCAGATCGGAGAAATCGGGCTTGGTGGACTTGAGCTCCACAGCGCCGCAGTCAACAAAGCTTCGCATGATGGAGTATCGAGCCTGCATGTGAGGCTGGCCCCACTTTCGGGTGGCAGGGTCCCAGAACTCCAGGGCAAGCAGACCAGCTCGAGCCATGAGCAGGTATCCAATGTAAATGACGTCATCGGCCTCCTGACCAGTATGACCAAAGATCTCCAGCAGCTTCTTGTTGGTCAGCAGGTACATGGCGACACACTCGGCTCGACACTCCTCGTAGGAGCCAGCCATGGCGCCAAAGACGCTTCCCCAGGTCTCGCCGGCCTTGTAGTAGGTGGTGACCTTCTCTCCAGTGTTGGGGTCAATGGGAGGGTTGGCATTATCGTAGTTGAAGGTTCCGTCTCGCTCCTGAGAGAGCAGTTTACCGGTTCCATGGCCAAGAAGCTCATGAATACCAACCTGGACCTCAAAAGCAGGACCCTTGAGCTGCTCAAAGAGAGGGAGATCCTCTTCCTTGAGGAACGTGATCTTCTCGTTGCTAGACTTGGAAGACAGAATGTTACCAAGGGAGACGTTCTTGAATCCCACAGTCAGTCGGATATCGTCGTAGTTGGGAATGTTGATTCCAGCAGGGATTCCAGATCCAGCAAAAGTGAGAACCTCAAGAGACAGGAAATCGGGAGGAGTAAAGACATCCTTCTCAAACTCAGCGTCCCAGGGAAGCTGGGAAACGTACTCCTTGGCTCCCTCAACTAGAGCTCCAAACTTCTTGGTTCGCTCCTTGTTAACGACAGCAACAAGACCCTCCCATTCTCCTCGAACTCCAGCAGGATCACGGTAAGTCTCAATGAAACCAATGTTGGTCTCAACAGCAGGACCGAGATCCTTGACCCAGAACTTTTGAGACTCTCGGTGAGCAGCCATGGATCCAGTCTTGAACGAGTCCACGTAGGCTGCAATCATCTGCTCCTGAATATGGTTGGCAGCATTCTTTCCAGCAGCAGCCATTTCCTCGGCAATCTGGGCAAACTCGGTCTTGGAGTCTCCGTAAGCCAGCTTGAGGGTTCCAACGTCGGGAATCTCGTACGAGGCGTCAAACTGGGTATCCTGGGCGATTCCTGTATCAGCAGAGGCGATTCTCAGCTCAAACTCCTTGGGGCCAGTCTTCCACACCCGGGTATTTTCGGGATAAATGGTCTTGGAGGCGCAAAAGTCGTTGATCTTGGTGATTTCGTCCTCGGTGATGTCGCCGCCATAGTATGCGGTCACGTGACCCTTGTCCAGGAAGCCCAGCAGGGTCTTATCGGTCGAGTAGATGGCGTCGGCTACTTTATCGAAAGCTGCAGTCTGGTTGGCAGTGGCAGCAATGGACGCAAACTTGGCTCGGTCCAGTCGAGGCACAAACTTGGCGTCTCCAAAGGACTTGAAGTTTCCGAGGTTGGACAGGAACTGGGACGAGTACTCCAGGAAGGATCTGACATCGTCCTTGGAAACGGACTCGGACTCGAGCTTTGAATAGTCCTGGTTGACTGACTCGGCAATGGCCAGAATCAGGTTGTAAATGTCCTCAGACTCGGGCGACACTTGTCGTAGCACGACTCTGGTTCCAAGATGAGACGCTCGAGAAAAGTGGTGAGCATACTTCTTCTCGGTATCGGAGAGAGCGTCAAAGTGATCTTTGATGGCGAGCTGGATATGGGGCGCCTTTGTGTCGTTGAGAGACATGTTGTTGGTTGCAGAAGAAGAAAGAAGACGGTTGAAGGGAGTCAGGTGCTTTTGTACTTGTCCTAGACGATGTGGCACGGCACTACTCAAGCGGCGAAGCATAGTGTGGGTGAAGTTTAAGTGTGGGGGAGGGAGGGAAGGTGCAACAGGTGAGGGATCATAATAGGTACAGGTGGGACTAAAAAAGAGTAAAAAACAAAAGCCATTTTTACAGTGACGAATTGATCGTATATGGGCGAAGGCGGAGTCATTACATTATCAGTATTGCATTGCCCTCTACACCTCTCCTTGATCCACTTCTTCTCCCATCCCTCCCACCACTCATTCAACCTTAACTCCCAATCCATTGGGTGGACGTGCCTATCGCGACCTGTCTTCTATGAATCGCCAAGTAGACGGCACACCAAACTTGCATGGAGCCGTGCGTATAGCTGGGGGAGAAGAGCACCAGGGTAGCCAATGAACAGCGGAGAAGTAACATCTACGTGAACCACACCAGTAATAGTGCGGTCATTGTACCATGGTTGTACTGTAGTTCTCCACTTGTATGGTAGTCCCCCTCCACATCTAACTTCGTGCTTTATTATCTACGTGACGTGACGTATGGAGCAATGTGGAGATGTTGAGATGGGGTCAGCTTGGGTCATTTGAGGTCAATCTGATTGATATTTTTGACAGGTAAACTTGCTCTGAAAGTGATAGTTTTAGGGTAACAGCGAAGGTCAGTCTAGTCCATTTATAGACCCTAGCTCTCCGTTTGATCCGGTGTGGTTCGTCCCTGTTTGATTAGCTCTCTGCATTATTCGGATTCCGAAGGGTCAAAGTGGGCTAAACTGGGGCACTGAGTTACTAAGTCATAACCTGTGATGAAAAAATAAAAAATTACGAAAATGTCAGAAAGACTGTCTATATCCTCTCTGATCTCCTCCGCTCTCGTTTTTATCACAGTCAGTCAACTACCATGGCCTGTTTTCTTCACTCCTTCCTCTACATCCCCAATGCAGAGTTTTAATCTGGGTTAATTTTTTTTTAGGACTGAAATATCAACATGTCGAAACGAGATCAGAGCGAAATGGACCTTGAGGCGGAGACTGCAAACATGGGAAAGGAGGAGAAGGAGTCGTTTGTGCACAAGCGGCAAAAGTACCGACAGGAGCAGGAGGAAAAGCGGCTGGCCGCCAAAAAGGGAGTGTCGTTTGAACAGCCCGAAGACGGCGAGATCAAGCTCCCCAAAAAGAGATACTACAGACAGCGAGCCCATTCGAATCCCTTTTCGGACCATCAGCTCGAGTACCCCGAGTCTCCCGCTGATATGGACTGGGACGTTCTTTTCCCTAACCGAAAAGAGGGCCAGAAGGTCGAGGTGGCCGATATTGGATGTGGATTTGGAGGTCTACTTGTAGCTCTGTCTCCCCAGCTACCTAACCAGCTGATTCTGGGTATGGAGATCCGAGTGCAGGTTACTAACTACGTGGAGGACCGAATTGTCGCTCTTCGACAACAGAACAAGGAGACTGATGGGTACCAGAACATTAGTGTGCTTCGAGGCAATGCTATGAAGTTCCTACCCAACTTTTTCGAAAAGGGCCAGCTTTCCAAGATTTTCTTTTGTTTCCCCGATCCCCATTTCAAGCAGCGAAAACACAAGGCTCGAATCGTGACCACTACCCTGTGTTCCGAGTACGCCTACGTTGTTCGACCTGGAGGAATCGTCTACACTATTACTGATGTCAAGGACTTGCACGAGTGGATGGTCAAGCACCTGACTGCCCATCCTCTGTTTGAGCGGCTGACTAAGGAGGAAGAAGATGCCGATCCTTGTGTGGCCACCATGTTGGTTGAGACCGAGGAAGGCAAGAAGGTGGCTCGAAACGAAGGAGACAAGTTTGTCGCATGTTTCCGACGAAAGGAGAACCCTGAGTGGTAAACAAACTGCAAAGGAGAGGGTAGCATAGACGAAGAAGGAAAGTAATGTAAGATAGATATTTGATAGTGAGTGGTGAGGAGGGAGTACCAGGTAGGTGAGATAGACTACCGTTAGAGTAATGTTAGACTATGAGGGGTAGAAGAGCTAGTGAAGTGAAACATTTAGACCTCGTAGAACGACACGTCAATCCTGTAGATCAACAGAACGTGGAACGGCATGTAAAAAAGATATTGCCTTGCATTTCTTGGGCAAAAAAACAGGGCCCAACCGGGAATTGAACCCGGGACCTCTCGCAAATTGCCTAGGACACCCTAAGCGAGAATTATACCACTAAACCATCGGGCCGCTGTTGCCCGGAAAAGCGTACTTTCGTTTTACGCGAAACAGAAGCGAAAAATGGCCCGAAAATGAACACGAATAAAACGTGCAATTCCGTGATCCCAGCCCAAACACCTTTTCCCCTGAATCGCAAAGTCAACTTCCTCTCGGACAAACGCGCTACACCCGCTGCAAGGTGTTTGTAGGCTTTGAAACATTGGGCCATACTTTTTGAGACAATCGCATTGTTTGACGTTCACATACTGAATCTGATTGTCTGACATGTATTGAATCAATGCCGATTTCTTGCTGCTCCTTTAATAACACTTGGCTATGATCTCCGCCTCGATCTATATAGTGGGCAAAGGAACGAGAATAAGAAACGAGGGTGTAATCAAACGTTGTGTTTCTTGGGCTGAGACTTTGGAGATTGGCTCAATAAAGGATTATAACGGGAAGTACGCCCGTTGAAGTTCAATGTTGTTCTTGTACAATGAACGCTATCAGTCACAGTAGGCTCCGGTAGTGCGATGGAACTGAGAACAAAAAGCAATCGAAAAAGGCTGACTCCATATTACTGTACCGTCAAAAGCAACCAGAAATGTATGCACCAGGTACACATTGGCCCATCACAAAAGCAAGTGCTGTTTGTACTGTTTTTCACAAAAAGCAAATCCATTGTGCGACACAAGCAATTCTGACGGCAGTCGATCTGTTTCAGTGGCAGCCGATGACCGGCTACCGGTAGGCAATAACAGCGAAGCACGTGTGAAGCCCTGCCTTTAAGCGGGTATCTCTATTTTACAGTAGCAGGCTTATCACACTTCATAGAGCAATCATTAAAATGTCATTGTTCAATACATTGTCTGATTCAGGTGAGACAATGTGCATGCTGATACGGACGCTAAAAGAAAAGCCAGTGGAGTGCAGAGAACGTGAGACATATATAACAGTATGTACCCGTATGTACATTTATTATTTCATCAGGGGGGTTCAGATTGATAAGTGGATCTGGGTACCAGTACGATACCGGTAGGCGGACTTGATAAGTTGCATCTTATTAATGTTCTGTCTATGACGTCTTTTGAGAGACACATTATTATAGCATTGTATCTTAAGGGGGACATTCAAATTCACTGGCCGACAGTATTTCACATTCAACTGAAAACTTGGCTTGTAGCCATGAACTGTTGAATAGCAAATACAACGACTTATATATCACTTTCCTGGAGGGGGTTGCGATACCTAGACTCCTCTCAACAGAGATACTAGTCAGAGGGTTATACTACTCTTATGAGGGTCCAGACAGAACGGAGTATAGTGACGCTCCATTTACTATATCAGATGATATATTTGGATCAGTATTCTACCTTGAAACAGGATTTCATGGTCTACACATCGTCATACGGGCAGGTATAATCATGCTACAATATACTTAATGGCTTCAAGCTGGACAAGTGCATCCCTATAGAATAGAGGAGTTGTAATTTCAACGTGTTCTGAATGTGTTTGTACTGGGAATACAAGACATGAGCTCATGAAGTTCATACAATTGGTAGAAACACTTTACATCTCGGGTCCATCTACAAGTGATATCAAACAGGCCGGCTTCTTACCCCGTGGAATCGCCCGAATCTGAGAAGAAAGCATCGTCAGCATGCCAGGCTTGATCCGTTTGTTGTGTCTAGGGAGAGACACTTGATGTATGTTGGACTGACCCTGCTAACACGATTTACACCCTTAAGTGATAGACTCCTGATTATCTTGAAATGATATGTGGAATGGACGGCTAGATTTGGTATACTTGATGAATAAAGAGGAATATAATTTCTAACAGTTCCTTCCTGCCTATTTTCTTCTGCATGAGGGGTCAATATGTTCCAATGACGTAACATCTGGGGGTAAGTCTTGTTCAAGATAACAGTACTGTATCAGCTCTGTCCAGGAAGGGGACTTGATAATGGCTGCTAGGAAGTACCTTGTCAAAAAAGTCTCTTGACCCAAGTATTATCATTGCCCTGTTCAATCAATGGAGCATTGCTCTATTGATCTTTCCAGGTGCTATAGCTGGTCAAGAACGAAGGACTTAATATAAGCTGTATCTTGGAAGTACAGTTTCTTGTCTGGGACACCTCTCAAAAGAGAATTTATCATAGTCTGTTTCATCAATCAAAGTATCATAATATCTCCACCGATACTTCTTCCATAGGACTATTATTATAGCACAGTTACATCAAAGAAGCATGACAGTATCGTACGAGTTTCTGGTATTATATCTCTACTTCATCAAAAGCACTATGATGTCACTGCCGGTACTTTGTCCATTATTATTCAGTAGCGCTGTTTCATCAAACGAATTATGAATGCATCTCTACTTTATCAAAGAATTCTTATATCACCGTCTTCCTACTGTAATCCTTCCCCCACTTTCCTGTTTACTCATAAGCATTAATTACTATTACATCATCAAACAACACACTCTTTGGGCACGGTACACAGCCCGACTAACACCAGAACTTGTAGACTCGGTAGAAAAAGTTCTTGGAGGCAATGTACTCGCGCTCGGCGGTGGTTTCGGCCCGAACACGGTCCAGATCCGTGTCTCGACGGCCAGTGTCAATGTCCAGGTCCGACACCCGCAGGAAGGGAGGTCGCTTCCACACCTTCCAGAAGACCCAGAAGACAATGACAATGGGAGCAGCCAGGTAGGCGGCAAAGAAGGCCTCGGCGTTGGGCTCGCCGCCAATAGGATACAGGGCAATCCAGAATTGGGCAACGAGCACCAGGCAGTTGAGAGAGAGACCAAAGATGGAGCCCCAGACTCCAAAGCCGGCCACAAACGTCAGTTCGGACGTGTCTCGGCCTCGGAACTTGAGGGCCTGTCGGAACCGAATGTGGGCCAGGTTGATGGAGCCCCAGACAAGAATGGAGGAGAGACCAGACAGGGCCAGAAGCCACATGAAGACCTTGTTTCGAATGTCGGCTGAAGCGGCGGCAATGAAGGCAAACAGACCAAAGGCCAGCACGGCAAAAATACCGTAGATGGGCCGTCCGTTCTTGTCAATGTATCCCCAAAAGGCGGGGGCTTCGCCTCGTAGAGCCATGGCGGCAATGGTTCGTGAAAAGCCGTAGACAGAGGCGTTTCCGACCGACAAGACGGCAATCATGATGACCACGTTCATAACTGAAGGCAGACCCTTGACTCCAGCGTTCAAGATGGCAATGACAAAGGGCGAGGCCTTGATATCGACGTTGGACGAGCCGTTAAGGAGTCTGGGGTCATCAAACCGGACCAGAAGACCCACCAGAGTCAGAGAAATGAGGTAGAAGAGACAGATTCGCCAAAAGACCTGCTTGGTGGCGGTGGGGAGCATTTTTCGGGGATCTTCGGTCTCGGCAGCAGCCAGACCAACCAGCTCAGTACCAGCAAAGGCAAAAGCAGCCGTGACAAAGACGGAACAGACTCCCTTGAAACTATGCGCAAACGCTCCCGGTTCCTTCCACATGCTTCCTCCAATGTAATGGTCGTAATCGTAACCCTTGGGTCCTCCTCCACACACAAAGACGATTCCCATGATGATGAAGCCAATGACGGCAGCCACCTTGATGATAGAGAAGATGAACTCGGCCTCTCCGTATCCCTTGACTCCGAAAAGATTGATGCCTGCAATGAGCGCCCAAAACAGACAGATCCAGGCCGCCGGGTTGATATTGGTGCCGTTCTGCTCGTTCCAGTACTCCACAGTAATAGAAGCTGCTACCAGCTCCAAGGGAAGAATGGCAAACCACAACAGAGTGTAGTTCCAGCCCATGGCAAAGCCCCAAGCAGGATCAATGAATCGGGTAAAGTAGGTGGAGAAGGCACCAGAGACGGGGAAAGCCACCGCCAGCTCTCCTAGGGCATGGACCGTGCACAGCAGCATGCATCCAATGATACCATAGGCGATGAGAAGAGCGGCGGGACCTCCCGTGGCAAGCGAGGCTCCGGATCCAACAAACAGACCCGTTCCAATCGAGCCTCCAATGGCAATCATCTGCAGATGACGGCCCTTGAGACCTCGGTTGAGAGGAGCATTGGCTGTTTTGAGAGCGGCGATTTCCATGGGAGTCAGGCCCGTGGTGTCAATGTGCGACAGCTCGGCCGGCCCAAAGCCGTCTACAAACCGCTGCCACGCGTTCATCTTCTTGGTGTTGACCACGACCTCTCCCCGGGTGTCGGGGTCGGAGTCGACCGTGGTCGTAGTAAATGTTTTTTCGGTTTCCATTTGGAAGTGTTGATTTGGCCTCTTTGGGGGGTCCCGCCAGTCTTATATATATATGACAGCTGTCCTGGCTGTGTGTGTTTGTGTGTGTGTCATGACACCCTCTCTTGTGCCTGCTCTTGGCCAAGCCCAGATAAACCTCGGACCAGCTTCTTTAGACAACCCAAGGTTTCATGTCCGACCTTGTCTTTCTGGAAGAGGGGTTGGACATGTGGGGATGCAAATAGGAGATGTAAAATATACCAAGGGAGTACGTAGTCCAAGCAAGCAGTCCAAGCAGTTGACGAGGGGACTCTCTGACACAGTTTAATAGCCGGAGGGGTGATTCTGAGGGTCTAATGTCTCATACTCTTACTATGATCAGATAAAAGAAAGTTGAGATAGAGTAGTACGGCTGATAAAACTTGACCATGCTTATCACTGTCAGCTGTAATTTCACAACCGTACTACATACACTTCGATTTCTCAATTTCACAGGTAATATCTCTGCGCTCCAAAACATTCCTCCTGAGCTCGCTTATCGCATGCTGCCTGGACTTGTCTCCTTTGCTGTACGTGGCCATGACTTGACAAGGAGCTGTGCATGGCTTGGCGGGTCCATAACGGGCCCACATGCGGTTGGGTACAAGGTAGGGTAGTAATGGACGGTATTAGACGGTTCAGCAGGTCCGGAAGGTCTCGCCCTCGACTGAATACCAGCTGTACCGGCACTAGCGCCACTTGACACTAGTCTCTGGTGTTTGAAGGGTGTATTTTCCCTGGGCTTATGCTTGTCCAATCCATTGAAAAAATAACATCAAGCGGGGATAGACTCTAGGTTTCACTTAGTTGAATTGCAGACTTTTGTTTTGGATGGATTCGGCCACAGCATGTAAGACAGAGTGGGGAGGAGGAGAGGTAGTGATGAGATTGAATTGGTGTGTCGGTTGTCACCCATTCAGCTGACTAATCAAACTGCTTTCTTGTTTTACATTTGTATCTTACAACTCCTCTCTTACTCTTCACTACCATACTCCCTTCTCCCCAATTCCGGGGTAAAAGTCAAATAGTAGAGCCGTGCGGTATTGACTTTTTTCTTGCAGCAACCTAGAGCTGTAGGGTTGTGGTAAGAAGCACTGTGGGGACGATGGAGACTGGTACGATAATAGGACGAGTGGAAATGTGGAAATTATGAGACGACAGGAGTCAGCAGTGGTTAGGGTGGGTTAGGTGGTGTCTTTTTTTAAAGTGGGTTGGGTAATTTGGGAGGTTAGATTAAGTCGTTTGGAGTGGCGTTAAAGACACGAGTGTAAAGACAGTTGCATCGTACATCACTCGAGTCATCTCCCTGTCATGTCTCGAACTGATTTGATTAAAGCACGTATGAGATGTACCTGAAGAAATATAGCCCACGTCCACCACGCCAGATTATGTAGCTCTTCTGTCCAATGGCAGGGCGTCCTACAAGTGGACCTTCTCTCTCCAGGTATATGCTCGTTTCAGTATAACAATGCCCCCACAATGGTTCCACTTTCCCTTTTGCATGAAGAAGGAAGGAAAAAAACGACAAGGAAAAATGAAGCTCGTATTTCCATCCTTTGTTGACTCCACACAAGACTCGAGACAAGCAAACAAGGGGTCATTCGCGGTTAGATATACCGAGGCGGCCGAGGCAGATTAGATGTCGGCGTAATGGTGCATTCCTTCGTAGCAGGCTGTTATTGGCCAAGTGTTTTGAGTGTTATGAAGGTGTCAAGGAGCAGTCAAGCAGTCAAGGAGCAGTCAAAGCAGTCGCGTGAGTGCATGCAACAGAAGAAAAGGAAGAGCAACCTGTGGAAGCAACCTCCTAAAATGCGAAAATACAGTGTACTGGAATCATCTCAAAATGTCAATTCAAAAGACGTTTGTTAGAAATGCCCTTTTGAAATGACCCTCTGGCAAGGCAAGTGTTGCCCGTTGCAGCTCAACACCTCTAGCTCCCCAACAGCAATTTCTTTTTCCCGTTCTCCTTTTCCCTTCCCCACCTCGTGATCCTTTAGCCGCCACCAACTGCTATTCCTGTGTTCTCCATCAGAGCATGTCTTATCTCCCCTCATGAGCATGAACTGTATCGTCTTTGGATTGCCCTTGAGTCGTGGTGCTGGGTCGGGATTTGAATTAAGGCTTTTTAGTCTTGGATTTAGCCCTGATTTTAGCACTGGTTTTAGCATGGTGCTTAAACAGAACAATAACCCGCCGTTGGCAACCTTTCTCGACTCTTGGTTCGCCTGACTCAGTGACGCGCCAAAACCTGTCACTGAGTCGACGTCGACTTCGGGGGATGACACCCTCAGCTTTAGTTTCTTGGCGATTTTGAAATCAGTGTTACAAGTGGATTGCTAGACTATATTGAGGGGTTACCTTATGATGGGTATGGTACGATATGGATACTCCAATTAAGGCTAGAACTAGTCTTACCAAGTATGAGAGTTGGTCAGCAGTTTTGACCAGTTTTGACCCATTTTTCACCAGTTTTGACCCATTTTTCACCAGTTTTGACCCATTTTTCACCACTTTCCACCAACCTTTCCACTGTAAATCAATTCACTTTACTTGTACCCTGTCAAACACTCTACTTGGTCATCTCTCGTTATCTTTCAGATCCGAGTATCGCATGTGCACCGCGCATGTGCATATAATAAAAGAGATAAGATAAGCAACGAGAAACGAAGGAAGAAGCGATATCAGCCACCCTGATCAACGTCATTATTGAACTCAATCGCGTTCGAGAACTACCGTGGTATGATACCTGATACAGAAGACAACATTCTCCACTTCTCCCAACAATAACATACAGTGACAGTCATAAATGCCCCTTAAGCCATATTAGAGCAACGGAGGTAGAGCTCCGACTTGGCAAGAAACTGGACTAAACAAGTCGACGTTGAACCAAGGTCGGATGTGGAGAAGTATGGACGTTAGACTGAGCTAATTGGGGTGAATTGAGGGTGACCCACATGACTCACAGGTTTATGGCTCCTGTAATTGGTAATCTATGGAAAGCGGTATTTTATGAGAGTCGGATTTCAGAATCGTATTTCACGGGAGTCGTATTGTAAATGTATTTCTAGCTCATCTTTACACTGCCACTCTCGGAGCGCCAAATATTGCCTCTTCCTAGGACTTATCTTACCGGTACGGGACTTTAGAATATCGCGAGTATTCTGAGCATAGCCTAATAATAGGACAACCAGAAATAGCTCTGGAAGAAGATACCCGACATTGTACGACTATTATTACCGGCAAAAGTAATACCGCACTCAACTGACGTAATACCACAGAATACCTCACTCGTAATACCTCATAACACTGTGTAATCATGACGTCATTCCTTGCAAATACCGTCATCCTTCTCATACTCCAACTCTTGTCCATCCACCTATTAGACCTCTACCCCCTACTAAAACTCATCTATCTGTCAAACAATTATTAATGCAAATACATAACTAACTACCGCTAACGGGTGAGGTTGGTGTCGAGTCGCTCAATGGCCACCTCCTCGATCTTTTCCTTGTCTTCATACTTGTCCTTGTCGTCGGCGTTCTGGGCGTCGGTCACCTCGTACTGGGGAGCACACAGGTCTGAGCCTCGCTTCTCAGGACCCAGGAACATGACGATCATGGTGAAGGCAAACACACAGCCCATAAAGATGGCCATGACCTTGCCGTAGTCGTACTCGTCGGGCAGATGGTTGCCTTCCTCGTCCAGAATGGGGAATCGTTCTCCAATCTTGGCCTCAATGGTAGACGAGGCAGCAGAAGCCAGGTTACCGAGCTGGTAAGCGACACCGACAAGAGAGGTTCGCAGAGCAGGAGGAGTCAGCTCAGACAGATGGATGGGGACAATACCCCAGCAGCCAACAAAGAACTGAAGGAAGAAGACAGAGGCGTTGATACCGGCTCCTCCTCCAGAAAAGGCCCAGGGGTAGATGAGAGCTCCTCCAGCCACACAAGAGATGAGAACCGAGAGTCGTCGTCCAAAGACGTTGGAAAGATGGCCGATAGTCACCTGTCCAGACAGAGCACCGAGAGTGGCGACGGCGTTAGTAACGGTGGATCGATCAATGGAGAACTTGAGCTGGTTCTTGAGCAGAGTAGGGTACAGATCCTGAGAACCGTGGGCCATAAAGTTGAAACCGGCCATCATGACAACCAGATAGGTGAACATGAGCCAGTGGATTTTGAGAGTATGACCCACTCCCTTGATGAAGATGACGATGGAAGCCCAGGTTCCTTCCTTCTGGGGAGTTTCAATCTGCATTCCGGTTTCGGGGTCGGTGGTGACCACGTAGTTGTCTTCCTTGTTGATTCGGGAAGCGATGTAAGTATCGGTTTCGGGAAGGAAAGCTCGGAAGATCATAATGAGAACGGGAGGGCCAGCTCCGAACCAAAAGAGAGCTCTCCATCCGTGGGGAGAGTTGGGCACGATGGCTCTGGTGAAAATGACACAGAGCAAGTTGCCAATATCGTAGCCGGCTTGGAGAAATCCGGAGATCAGACCTCGAGCTTCAGGGGGACAGTCTTCCAGGGCCGTAGCGGCGGCGTTACCAAACATGCCGCCCATGGCGATTCCAAACAGAGCTCTGAGCGCGAGAAACTGGGTGTAGTTTTGCACAAACCCGGTTCCCAGCTCGAGAATGGAGAAGATGGCAATGTTGACAATGAAGGGCCACTTTCGTCCAAACCGATCGGAAGCCAGACCAAAGATGATGGCTCCAATGGAACGCAGCATGAGCACGATGGAAAGACCCCAGGTGATGTCAGCTACAGACATGTCGAGGTCCTTGGCGATCTCGGTAGCAGTCTGAGACACAGAGAAGTAATCGAAGGCGTCCCAGATCCAGCCCAGGATGGCCACGGTGAAAAAAAGCCACTGTTTCCGGTTGAGCTGACGCAGCACGTAGACGGGATTCAGGCATTTTTTTTCTTGCGCAGACAACTTGGGCGGTTTGAGGGTGGAGACACGGGAACCCAGGTAGGCCTTGGTGGTGGCCCAAGAGACCTCGGGGGCTGTTTCCGTCACTTCTTGTGAGACTGTGATGGGCATGAGAGTGGTGGTTTTTTTGGGTTGGAGGGTTGTTGGAGTGGAAAACAAAACGTATATGGAGGTGGCTTACATGTATATATACTGAGCGGCAAGTCTTGAAGTCATCTCCTCTCATAGACTATCAGACGCTGGAATTCCACTGATTAGGTTCACTAAGCTGCTTGTCGGTGTGGGGAAGGTGCAGAAAGTGTATTTGGAGGTTGTTTTCTTGGTCCTGACTGGTGGTGTGAGAGCCGAGAGGTACACTTTTGCGCGGAGGTGGTTCGGGTTGACGGGACTTTTGTGGCATGTACAGAAACCAACTTATGAGTGTAGCCGCTATTGACGAGACATGGCCGTCAAAAAAAAGCCACTAGTCGCGTGCCTGAAAAAAGAAGCGAGATTCGCACTAAAGCAGCTCGAGCATACTACCGTCTGGTGGCACCATAGCTGCTCCAGCCTCGCACCCTATCTCTACCCTATCTTCCAGCTTAACTTATTTCGCCTTGCTTATTTTTCACTAATGTTGGGGAAGCCTGCATTTGGAGCCAGGACTGGAGTTTTTTGCCGCCCCAAGACTGCATACCGTGAGGATGGCATCATTGTCCGCCTTTCTTTTAGAATTCCGAGAATACTCCGCTTGAGTCATTTGCCGATGGAAGCGATCAGGCCGAGATGAGACCCAGATATTAAGACAGAACACAAGACCGATATTTCGCCGACTTTACTACTCCTTAGTTGGTGATAAGCTAGCCCATAGTATATAGCCAACCTACAAGTACACTGCTATATATTGTAGTCCAACATCTATTTAAATACCTACTATTGCATGAAAAACGCCAGAGCACGCAAAAAGAGCGTGTAGAAAACCCTACCTGGAGAGTGGCTGAGGATTCTCCGGCTGAGACACCGAACTCAGATACCGCTCGGTTCACAGCAGTTCAGGAGCAGTGTTCCAGGGGAACCAAGACGAGGAGAAGCCCAGAGCAAAGAACCAAGACCAGAACAAGACCGAAACCAAGACTCTCAACCCTCAACAACCCCGCAGTGGAGTTGAGAACTGAGGGTTAACCAGACCCACTTGCCCACAACCCCAATGTCCAAACCATGTCCAAACCATGTTGAACAAGCCCCAATGTGCAAAGTGACAAAGCACTCGAAGCACGCCCAAACCATCTCCAATGTACGTCGCATCATTCCCCACTCTGTTACCGATCCCACTGATCGCATATGTTCCTGTATCTGATGTTCCTGTGCTGTTCCTGTGCTGTTCCTGTACAATTTTCCTGTACCTCATGTCCCCTCTGGCGTTTTTAGTTACCTATCCTGTCCTTCTGTCATGCACCCTACAGAACAACGCTCTCCAGCTGTTCATAGTCCATTGGGTCCAGGCACGTGTGCACCACCGTCGATCGTTTGAGCTTGGTATGTCTATACACTCCAATGTATCCTTGAAAGTGATGAACGGGAGGAAGAGGGAGGTTTACACGATTCATGAGCAGCTGAATCGACCCAGGAGTATCGGGACTCTGTAGCTCTTCATCGTCAGAGTCGTCGTCCTCCATAGCCCGTCCTCCCAGAGAAGGAGCATAACTTTCTCTATCCCACTCGTCAAGCATACGCGTCTCTTCCTGCTGCGAGTCTGAGGGATCATGTGGAGACAAAACGGGCGAAAAACCTTCAAACTTTGGCTCCTCATCTTCATCCTCAATTCCGTAATCGTCCAGACCGTAGTCATCTTCATCACTAGGAGGTTCATCCACGTCAAAGACAACCTCTTCTCCTTCAGGAGTATTAATGACCCGGTGGAAATCTCGAAAGTTGCGTCTCAGAGCCCGGTAAGTTCGCTCAAGGTTGACATCTCGCTCAAGGTTGACATCCCGCCCAACAACCTGTTCTTCATCCACTTCCTCCACTTCTTCTCCGTCCTCCTCTTCAGAAAGCTCATCGTCAGAGTACTCTGGACACTGGTGAGTTCCAGTATTGGCAACAAGGTACCAGTGGAACTTATCCTGACCTGCAAACGTCTTGACAGGTCCAAACATGCTCTGGATCTTGACTCCCCGAATCCGTCCCTGCTTGTCACACTGCTCAGTAGCATACGCATAAAAAGTCCATACCAAAAGAGCTCCATATCCAACTAATCTCCAGTCCATGTAAAACATGGTCAGCACAAACAGACCCTGAAACAACAGTAACCACGACCAGTACGTCGCGGGAACACCCCGATAATGCGCATTGAAGCCATAGCTCTTGGCTGTAACTCCTGAATAAATGGTCGTGTTGCTGATGCTGTAGTTTGTCGCTTCTCTAGCCGCGAGAACTTCACTTCGTTCGAGACTCTGGCGACTGTGGTTGCGCAGAAAAAGCTGGTATATCGTTGCAGAATAGACCGCCGCGGCTGTGAATGTATGGCTCATCGTGTGTCGAAGAGACAGGTGTGTGGTTTTGGTCTGAAGTACAAGGGCAAATATTTTTTAGCACTTTCCATGCAACTGCACAACCCTAACAGTGATAAGTGATAAGGTGGAGGGAGTAGGAGACAAATGACAGGTGTGTTGGAGGGGTACGAATATGAGTGTTTGTAACGTGGTGTTGTCACGTGACGTCACGTGATATATTCAGTTCACCTCTGCAACTTCCCCTTCCGGACATTATTGGGGCTATTAAATCGGACATGATTATCACAAGAAATATGCGCGTGACCCTGCATGGAGGTGTTGGAAAAAAAATGAGTGAAAAAAAGACATTTAGGGAGCATGCTGCTCTCTAAAATCCATTCAGGCTAATGACAAGTAGGTTCTATCTCATTTTCTCCAAATTTGCGGCACATTAGAACAAAATTCTGATATTAACAAACAGGGACCTTTTTTCAACAAATTCCGCCGGTCCCTTGGCCCAGTTGGTTAAGGCGTCGTGCTAATATGGAGTTAGCCTCTTTGCAACGCGAAGATCAGCAGTTCGATCCTGCTAGGGACCATCTTTTTGCACCCCAGAATGGCTTGCTCCTTTGGGGTTGGTTTTTACCTGGAAATGCGTCATCAAGTCGTTTTTTCATCGTATTTTGGAGCCCCTATTTGTTAGCTTGATTTAGTCTTACACTTCAGACGATCGTCTCACCATCAGATCTTAAACTGTCTGCCCTACAGTATACAAGACGAGAATACATACAACTGCGAGTGGTTTATATAATTTTCATACAAGTTTCATACAAGTCATCTTACCATTAGAGTCAGCTTTCCATCATGAGTAAGGCTGTACAGTCATACCACACGAGATCCCTCAATATTAGCATTGTAGGGGCTTCCTTGAGCACTCTTTCATGTCAAGGTCAGGTGAAGGGTTGCCGTTAAAACACCATCGAAGAAGGACGATGAAGGACTGCAGCATACCGTTCGAATGACCGAGTTTCGCTGACGACTGTGGTACTTTCAGATCTCAAATATCCTAACATTTGATCGAGATACGAGCCATTATATTCTTCATTACAAGTACTTCATACGAGAGAGCTTCTTTCCGGAACTACAATATTCAGAATATAAGAGAGTACTTTTTGTTGAAGCCTGGTCACGTAATACCATCTTAAGCTACTTGTAGCAATCTAATAATACATACAAGTCTTACTTGTACAAGTCCTTACATAGAGGTCTCTACGTGTAGTCTTCAATACATACAAGTTTATACAGGGGCTGTCCCCACAGTCATACAAGTTATTAATGTTCTTTCAAGTCTCTGCATGCAAATCCATACACTCCATTCAAGTCCATACAGTCGTGCTTGTACACTTCTTACGATTATTACACGTAAAAGTCCACACTCCTTGCTCTTGTTGTCCTCTAGTTCATACAGTCATACAGTCATACTACACTTCATACACTTAGTTCATCATACAAATCAATTAACACATACAAAATCCTTCTCAATTCACCTCATCCTCCTCATTCACCTCACACACTCCACCTCCTCCTTACTCAGCAACGGCGACGGCGACGGCCTGAGAGTCGTCATGGGAAATGGACACCTTGACGGAGGAAATGCCCTTGGAAGCAGCAGCGTCCTTGGCAGCTCCATGGAGAACCACAACAGGAGCTTTATTGTCGTCTCGAGTGATCTCAATGGACTTGAGCTCGGCTCCTCCACCCTGAGACTTGACGCCCAGAGACTTGAAAACAGCCTCCTTGGCAGACCAAGTGCCAGCAAAGGAAGACTGGGGAGAGGGGGCCTTGAAACAGTAGGCCTGCTCGTTGGCAGTGAAGTTTCGGTCCAAGAAGGTGTCGTTGTCAATGTTGATGGCAGAGATGGCTTCAACATCAACTCCAACGTTCTTTCCGGAACCAGAGACCTGAGAAGTCAGGTTGGCCAGAACCTTGGCAGTATCCTTGTGAGAATCCTTGACAAAGGCAGAAGCAGCGAGATCCTTGGCGTTGAAGGAGTACTGCTCAGTGTCCTCGTTCTGGTGGACTCGAACAAGAGGATCCAGGTAGACCTCCTTCTCCAGCTCAGCAGCGTAGGGAGCCTTATCCTTGGCCTGGAACATGGACTCCTCGGCAATGGCGTTGTGGTAGTATCGGTAAGCCTTCTTGTATCGCTGGCCGACTCGGGTGGCGTACTCAGAGTACTCGGAGGGAGTCAGAGCAGCGTACAGGTAGTCAGGGTGGATGACAATAGCCTGAGCACCCTTCTGACCGAAACCAAAGGAGGTGACGGAAGCAGCCTTGAGACCATCAGTCTGCATGGATCGAGAGGGGAAAACAACGTGCTGGCACTGCTCAAAGTAGGCGTCGACGTTATCGGCGTTTCGGTTACCAGGAATGATACCAGAGTTGAGGCACTGAATGGCTCCGTTGAGCATCCAAGCTCCGGCAGCTCCCTTGGGATGACCAGTGAGGTACTTCTGGAAGATACCGTAGACGGGGTTTCCTCGGGTTCGGCCCAGATGCTCCAGCATGGCGTTGACGGTGGTAGTCTCGTTCTTCTCGTTGGCCTTGGTGGAAGTTCCGTGGAAAGAAGCAACGGAGATATCGTCAATGGTGAGACCATAAGTAGCCAGAGCTCCTCGAATAGGAGAGATTCGGGCGTCCTGCTTGAAGAAGGCGTTACCCCAAGAGTTCTTGGCCTCTCGAACCATTCGGTCAGACTGAGACTGAATGTGAGCAGATCGCTCCTGAATAAAGGACTCTCGGTCAGCGTCAGCAACCTCGTCAAGCTCAATATCAATGGCCTCCATCTCGCCCTCAGCCCATCGCTTAATGTCTCGGAGTCGAGACTCGAGCTGTCGCTTTCGGTACCGGATGTTGAGCAAGGGGTTGGCGTGCTTGAGGGTCTGGTGCTCTCGAGCAGTGGTGAGAATACCCTTTCCAGGAGCAGGAACAGATCGACCAATCTTGTCGGTGGCAGTGTTGACGTATCCGACAATACAGTAGATGGGCACACCCATGGCAATGGCCAGATCAGCAGCCATCAGAACCTGAGTACCGGCTCCCTGGGCCTCCATGAAACCAGCTCGAGTGGAGGTGATGGGTCGAGACATTTCGGCGGGGGTTCGGCCGTGAGAAAGCTCAGTCTCGGCGTTGGAAGTGGCGTTCATGTTGGCAAACTCCTGAGAAGACTCTTCCTGGAAATCATCGTATCCACCAACCAGACAGATTCGAGCCTTTCCGGACAGAATGGTCTCACAACCAATATCAACAGACTCAACAGCAGTAGCACAGGCTCCAACAGGGGTCTTGATGGGACCAGAAGAAGACAGAAGCAACATGTTGACCCAGGCAGACATGGTGTTGATGAACGACTCCTGCAGAATATCGTTCTGGACGGGCTTATCCATGAACCGGTCCTTGAACATTCCTCGAAGAGCAGTGATACCTCCCATACCGGATCCGGAACAGTTACCGACCTCGGAGACGTGGACGTACTTGTAGAACTCGTAGGGATCGGTGATACCAGAAGCAAGAAGAGCCTCAACGGTGGAAACAAGAGCGTACAGAGTGATGGGATCAACCTGGTCGCAGATATCCTCGGGAATACCGTACCGTCGGGCATCCCATCCAGTAGGAATCTGGCCAGCCACCAGACGGTCAAACTTGAGAGCCTTGGGGATCAGAAGCTTGGCTCCCTTGAGAAGACGAACGGTCCACTGATCAGACTCGGGGACAGCAAAGATCTCCACGTTGGCGCCCTGCTCCAGAGCAAACTGCTCAGCAGACTCCTTGGAGGCCTCAAAGGGCTCAAGATCGTGCTCCACAATAACCTCCTGAAGGAAAGTCTTCTTCTTGGGGTTGTAGCCATGGAAGAGCTCGGGCTCAATGAGTCGGATACCAGCATGTTCAAGGAGATAGTCCTCGTACTTGGTCTTGATATCTCGATCATCGACGGGCTGCTTGGTCTTGGTATCGATCCAGCCAGAGTACTGGGGCTTTCCAGGAAGAGGGCCGTTATGGTGCTTGATAAGACCCATGATCCAGGCCATCTCAATAGCTCCCTCGAGAGAAAAGACTCCGTTAGCCTCCATATCCCATCGAGTTCGAGCGTTACCCCAAGGACCGACTTCAGCGAAACCAGTCACAACAATGACAGAAGACAGATCAAGCAGACCCTCAAGAGCATCGCCAGCAGGGGACAGCTCCTTGACCTCAGCATAAGACTTGAGGGTAGGGAAGTCAAACTTGAGGTTGGCTCGGGGCTTGACCTCGACCTTCTGGTAGGGAAGATCAGCATGAGGTCCGTTGACCACCTTCTGTTCAATGGCAGTCTCCTGGGCAACAGCTCGTCGGATCTCGGAGGTCTCGACAATGTCTCGTCGAATCTTACCAACAACTCCCTTGAGATCAGGAATGTACTGGAAGCCTCCGTTGAGATCGGCCCAAACAGGAGAGTTCTGGGCAAGTCGAACAATGTCCTTAGTCATCAGACCCATAATAGAGAAGGCCATTTCGGTCTGGGAGAAGGTTCGGACGCCCAGCTGCTCAAGACCCTCGGCAGTGATGTTGTTGGCGCTCATCAGACCGGTTCCTCGAGTCCAGCCAATCACAACACCCACAATGGTGAGGTAAGAGCCCCAGGACTCGGTGTGCCATCGGTTGAACAGAGTCTCGAGAGAAATCTTGGACTCGGAGTACAGACCGTCGGAACCAAAGTTACCGTGGTTGGGCGACAGAGGAAGCATGACCTGAGCAGGTCGAGTCTCGTAGGAATGGGCCACCTTTTGCTTCTTGACGTTTCCGAGAAGTCGCAGCAGGTTGGTGAGCATGATTCGGTGGGCCAGCTCGGACTTGGAGTCAATGTGCTCCAGCTCAATACCGTTCTCAGGCAGAGCAGCAAAGGGAACCACAAAGTCCAGATCCCATCCAAGACCGCCGTTCTTGGGGTCGTTGTAGATGAACGAAACAAGCTCGTCAACGTCCTTCTTGGATCCCTGGTTGAAGGGAACAACAATCAGAGTAGAACCCTTGGCACCAAACTTGGTGTACAGAGACTGGTAGTACTCGGTGACCTTTCGAGAGTATCGAGAGGTGGTAACAATGACCTTGCAACCTCCAGAAATAAGACCCTGGAGAATAGAAGCACCAATAGAGCCAGCACCAGCTCCGGTAATAAGAGCAGTCTTGCCCTGGAAAGTGAGACCGTCACGGGCAGCAACCTCAAGACCATCAAGGTAAGTGGCAGTGGTCTCAGAGTCGTAGTTCCAGGCTCCAAGCTCGGTCTTCTTCTTGATATGGAGGAAGGGAAGAGTTCCGGGAGTGATGGAGGCGGAAACAGACTTGTTCTCGACCACAGGCTTGGAAGCGTCCTCGGCCTGAGAAATCTTGGCAACCAGATCAGAGTAAAGAGCCTCAATGTCCAGAGTAGATCCAGTCTGGGTCTTGGCAAGAGCAGAGATCTGAGAGTACAACTTCTTGAGCTCGCCCTGAACACCCTCTCCAACAAAAGAAGGATCCTTGGTCAGTTCACCTCCAACGGCCATCTCATGGACGTACTGCTCGAGCTTTCGAACATTGGGTCGAGGAACCTCGTTGTAGACAATGTTACCCTTGACATCAATGGTGGTCTGGGGACCAGTAGGGTAAGAGACATCCTTGTAGACGGGAGCCTCGGTAAGAGTCTCCTTACAGTTCTCCAGAAGCTGCAGACCCAGCTGCTTAGCCAGCTCGTAGGTAGCTCCCTTGTGGACAGGAACATGGTCCATATGGTACTGCATGTAGTCAATGAGGTTATGGTTGGTTCGGTTCATCAGATGGATACACTTGGCCATAATTTCTCGATCAACGGTAGACAGACGGCCGAAAACAATGTCAAAGTACATGGAGAGCGAGTCCTGTCGGGCCCAGTTCCAGTACGAGTCGTAGACACGGGCCTTGAGAGCAGAAAAGGCGGGCTTGATACCCTCAGCATAAACCTCTCCGTGCTCAGAGTTCCACAGATCCAGCTCGGCCTGAAGAATGTCCATGGCCTCCTTCTGGGCAGCAGCAACCTTGAAGCCCTGTCGGAGATCCTGCTTGAGGTAGTTGGCAAACAGCTCGAGCTGCTGCTGAACCAGGTACCGCTGGTCCTTGGTGAGAGCGTCAAAGGCGGCAGAGTCAATGACGGCTCCTCCACCGTTGCCTCCCTCAGCTCCTCCAGCAGGAGAAGAGAGGTTGAGACCGGCAGAAGCAGCGTACTTCTGGGTCTGTTCGTCGAGGTAAGCCTTGGCCTCAGCCTCGGAGCCAAGACGGTTCTTGGGCTCGTTCATCAGAGCCACAAGAAGCACAGAGTCCTGACGTCCGGCAGCCAGACCCCATCTGCTATCGAGGTACGATCGGGCAGAAGTGAGAGAGAATCCTCCGGGCATCTTGGAAGACATGAGTCGGGCAATCAGAGAAGAAGACTGCTTTCCGAGTTTTCCATCAAAAGAGGCCTGGAAAGACTCAGCAAGCTCGCCAAGAGGAGTATCTTCGGGCTTTTCGGGGGTAGCGCCGAATTCCTTGCCGAGATCTCCAAGAATCTCGTTCTGAATGGTCGACTTTCCACCAACAAGGTCCTTGATAGCCTTGGACAGAGGAACCTGCTCGGGAGTCTTCTTGAGCTTGTGGGCAACCAGAGCATGGAGAATCTCCTGAGCCTTGACGGGAGCGTCCTCGACCTTGGCAACAGGTCCAGAAGGAGCAGCAGCAGCCACAGGAGCAGCAGCAGCGGGAGCGGAGGCAGCAGGAGCAGCAGAAGAGGCACTGGCATCTCCAGAAGAGGCAGCAGGGGCAGGAGCCTCATCGGACTCGTCGGCAAGGTAGTAAATGTCCTTCTGGTCCTTGGAGTAGCACAGAATCTCTCGCTGCAGAGACAGAGCAGCGTCGTAGGACTCGTACTTGGACTTGAGGGTTCGCTGGGCCATTCCGGCCAGAGTAGGAGAGGGTCCAACCTCAACCACTCGCTCAACGTTGAACTGCTTGAACAGCACGTCCTGGGTCTCGATCCATCGCACGGGGGATGCAAACTGGTAGGCCAGCAGCTCGGTGAGGAGCACGTGGGCGAGTTCTTGTTCGACTTCGGGGTGCACTGGGTTAGCATGGTAGAGAGTGGCCGTAGGTCACGAACGGGAATAGCGGAAGTGAATGGCCGTAGGTCATGAACGGACAACGTCAAACTGATATAAACTGGATATAGAACAGCTGAAAGATATCAAGCAGGTGGAATATCTACAGCTGAAGATCTGACCTGTTCGAATATCTTGAGCAGATGGAATATCTTAAAGGCCTTACAGCTGGAGACCGTAAATGGGACCTTGAACAGTTGAATACCAAAACCGCACTTGCAAATATGTCAACGAAATTCCACAATCTCAAGTTGACCATGGTGGCGGATCCGTGACTATAGGCGTTGAAATACCTTGATTGTTCGTTGAAATGCTTGGACTGTTCGTTGAATGCCTTGATTTCCTCATTTGTAGTCGCCTCCATCGCAGCCAATTACCTACCGGTAATTGTCTCCTCTGTTACTCACTCGTAATCAACTTTTGTCGTGTAGTTGACAGATTTCTCGTGACGGTCAATTGAGGCACGCCAGTCGTTTTATTTAAAATCGCGACCCCGTATCATGCATGCAAGTGGCATACGTTGAGAGACCATCCAACTTTGTTGAGTGCAAGAGGGAGGCAAATTGGGGGGGTTCCAGGGTGTTTTTTGGCGGGGAAAAAGCGCTACCAACATAATTACCACCCAGTCTTCCATTTAAAACACTTTCCATCTCATTATCTCCCCCATTTCCACCAATTATTTATCACCTCTCCGTCCATCCATCCAACTGATCTACAAACTTTTTTTCCGGCCCCCTTTGTTTCCAAACCTAGAGCACCTCCCAACGTTGGGACAGGTTGAGATTGAGAAGGACAGCCGGAACCCAACAGTCCTAAACGGTGGAATAGGAAAACGGGATAAATCATTTTTAGTTGGGTTGAGTAATGAAACGTGTCATATATGGCTCTAGCGTGATTAGTAAGCCATATACAGCCCTTCTGTTACACTTATACAGCCTCCACTCGGCCAACTCTCGGATAAATAGTGATCGTCAACCGAGGCTTGTAGGGATTATACATCAAGCAGGCAGAACACGTTTCAAAAGAAAAGACAGGTTAGGGCTGTACAGTGAAGAAACTCATGAGTAACATGAGCTGTATTAAAGAGGCATCTTGATTTTGGTGGGTCTCTAAGGTGACCTATTCATGCCTCATAGGGTTGACATGTTGACGCCTAGTTGGTCAACAATGTCTCAACTAAAAGCGGAAGTAAAGTGAGACATTTGACGCCCGGTCCATATTCGGAGGAGTACAGTAGCAGGACAACAGAAGGAATATATGAGGTGTTTGAATAGAGATAAGGTGGCGGTTTGTTCAATTGGTGAAGGCGGCTATTTGAGATGTGTTTTTTGTCGCTATTTGACATTATTATGTTGTTCTGTTCATGCTCTTTTGACCTCAGGGCTGCAGATGTGGCTCAACATTCATAGCCTTCTCTTCAGACAAGCTGTAAGGGACCTTGAGAAAAAAGCACAACAGTTATTCTTCAACGTGAATGTATAAATGTGCTAATATTTTGCCGTCAGACTTGCAATACTATAGTACGTGTACAATCATCGAATATCTCACTCACCTTCGTTATCTCTAGTCCTCATATTTAGTCACCTAGAGTTTTACTTAGAACATTACTTAGCATTTGTTAACTTCAGAGTCCCACTGATAATATCGATTTCCATATTGCAATAGAGCTGAAGTAGAAAGAAGGGTAGCGAAATGTTCTACGTACACTCAGCTAAGCAATGATGTAACATATTGGCCATATCACTTATATTCAGCCTGTAATACTGGGGTTACATAGTTAGTTGGGTTTGCTAGGCCCACCATCATAACCTTCGTACCGATGTAAATACATTCAGTCAAATGGTACCGGTCTGCACTCTTTATCGTTCTGAAGTCATAACCAATCGAATGTATTGATATAAATCGTATGGCTACCTGGTACCTGGTTCTGGGTACCCCAATCAGTAGAGCTTGAGATTCTTATGTAAGCATTGAGAAGAAAAAAGTCGATAGTTTAGTAGAGCTGGAACAGAAACAATTGCATCAGCATGTTCTTCGCACGTGGCTCTATCAACTATGAGCAGATTGATGTCACGTGACTTTTATTCACGGAAATTTGGGGTTGAAGCAGATATACCGATAGGCGAAGTTCACCACAACATACAATGTTAGAATGCTTACTTATATATAATAATCATGTTTCATCTCCAGTTAGTCCTTGCCCCCCTAGTTTTGAACAACCGGGGTCGTCAAGTAGGTGGCGTACTTGTCGAGATCCACATTTCCTCCACTAATAATCACACCGACTCTCTTCTTCTGAGTTCCTCCACAGCATGAAAAAGCAGCTGCCAAAGCCATACATCCCGTAGGCTCAACCACCAACTTCATCTTTCGAGCGTACCATTGACACATGGCTATGATTTCTCCTTCATTGACCGTTTTGATATCAGTAACCAGTCTCTGAATGATCGGAAACGTCAGTTCTCCAAGATGCTGGGTCTGAGCTCCATCTGCAATAGTCACTGGAGTGTCGATATGCACAATCTGACCTCTTTGAAGAGACAGCTTTCCATCATTACCAGTTTCAGGCTCCACTCCCCATACTTTACATTTAGGAGCTAACTTTTCAGCAGCTATAAGAGATCCTGCCAGCAGTCCTCCTCCTCCTAGAGGCACAAAGATATCGTCTAGAGGTCCAGTTTCTTCCAAAAGTTCCTTTACAACCGTTCCTTGACCTGCAATGATATCAGCATGATCATATGGAGGAATAAGAGTCATTTCCGGATGTTCAGACAAGATGGCATTGGCTACCTCATCTCGATCCTGCTTGTATCGATCATATGGAACAATTGTAGCTCCTAGATCTTTGGTTCCTTGTAGTTTGGTCTGAGGAGCATCTGTAGGCATAATGATGGTGGCCTTGATTCCTAGCATTGCAGCAGCATGAGCAATAGCTTGGGCATGGTTTCCAGATGAATAAGTCAACACTCCTCCGGCCTTTTGTTTGGCCGAAAATTGCGAAAGAGCATTGTAAGCGCCTCGAAACTTGAAGGCACCTCCTCGTTGGATATTCTCGCACTTGAGAAAGTACTGGGTGTCATCCAGTTGGATGGACAGAACGGGGGTTTTGACGGCGACTTTATCGAGCCGTTTGTGCGCCTGTTTGACGTCCTTATAACTGACTGCTTCGTTAGTCATGTCAATGCGGTAGAGTGAGCTTTAGAATGAGCTGGTATGAGCTGAACGAGCTGGTTCTGATGTCTTAGGTGCGTTGTGTGGGGTCAAATTTAATTGTTAATTGGCTTAGCAATGGTGAAGAGGTGGGCAGATCAGGTGGGGGGGGAAGTCACGTGTGGTCACGTGCAATCACGTGGTCTCTTTACAGCCATTTTTTCTACTCAGAATTCGTTTTTTATCCTTCCTCAACTCCCTCCCCCATCTCATCTATTAACGCTTAAGCGAGGTTATAGGTCAAGCGAGGTAGGTCTGCCTTGTTCTTATTACGTAATATTAGAACTGGTCAGTTTGTAGTTTGTGTGGGTCTACCCCAGTTACCCTACCTGGTACTGATTCCCCTGCCAGACTGAGAAAACCTTTGGTTGAGTTTGGTCCAGTTACCCTACCGTGGCCCAAGCATAAAAGCAAACGCTCGCCCTCTTTTGCTCTCTATCAAGAAAACATCCTGCTGACCTGACCTAACGATTTCAACAAGATGTTATTGGTCAGCTCTAGGCGTGGATCAGAGAAAACACGGACTATTCCACCCTTATGTTCAAATGAGAACCACTGAACTCGAGGACTATTTACGGTTCGACATCCTTCTGAAAGGTGTTATTTAGTGTATAGCTGTAGGAATGGAGGGAGGGGTGATGGTAGAGGTGTGAAAAACACGTCTCATAGATCATGACCTAAAAAACTTGTCAAGAAGGAAAATACGGAAACGGTAAAACTCTTAAAACGAACGTTGAAAAATCTGTCAAACGATCGATGAAGTCTTTTCAAAACTCACCATCGTTAAGCAGGAAAAGTTGTCAAATCAACACGATGAAAAAAGGAGGAGTTTGTCTAAAATTGTCAACAAAAGCTGTCTATATGGCCAACAAAAACTCGCTAAAATCGTTAGCCAAATCGCCAGCCAAAAACCGTCTAAATTCGTTAACCCTAACCGCCAACCAAATCTGCCCATAAGACGACTTCTGCAACGTCCCCAAAAGCCATAAACCACTTTCTTTTAAACGCTCATGTCCACTTCCAAATCGGACTGAGTGCACTGAGTAAAGACGTGTTGAAGCACGGAACGCTGATGGAAGTTCCAATGTAAAATATGGTTCATCTTGGTTGCTAATGGAGGAGGTGGGAGGAGACTGGTCACTATAACTTGGGATTGAGTGGGTGGAAAAGGCTGAAATTTTGTAGATCAATTCAGCACAGCTATACTAGTGTGTATTCAAATTTTCGACCCTCCACCTCTTCTAGAACCTCTTCTAAACCGCCTCTTCTTCTCTCTCTATGATGTCATCCATCTCCCAGCATAAGCTTATCGAGTATGATAGCAGCTTCATCGGATATAGACGGACAGAAGACGGACATGAGATCCGAAAGATGAAAGATGAAAGATATGAAAGATATGAAAGAGAGAACTGTACAAAGTATGACGTAATCCAGCAGAAAGAAGCGTTTTTTGGTACTACCGATAGCGGACATTTTTTCTTAGGACACTAATATTCAGCCTAACCCGGTCTAGTCCGGTCTACTGCTCCGCATTGAGACCAGTGTTAGTCTTGTCTTCTTAGCCTCATGTTGCACCGTTGGATGTTACAGCAATTGAGATAAGATCATGTGAGAAGCAGCCATGCAATTGAGAGATAACAGGTGATTGGTTGAAAGGGGCATCCGGTCGTTATCGTATCTATAGGGTGATCAAAATACTACTTCGTTCCAGCTTATCTTACAGAGTGTTATATCCAAGAAAAGCATCTTGATAGCACATGAACGTCCATACAAGTATAATAGTCTCTTATCGTAATAAGAAGTGTCTTTATAGTGTCATAGAGCTTCATATACCTTGTACAATACAATAGTCTCTTATCTGAAGCTGTATATAAGATGTAGGTATCTTTTGGTATCTGGGTATCCTCTTGTACCCTGTATCTCGATTGTATCATGTAACTTTTTGTATCTCTTGTCTCTCTTGTATCTCTTCTATCTCATATCTCGATCGTGTCTCTACTGTGCACTCACCTTCTCATGTCAATGTTAATACGTTATTATAATGCTATATGCTGGTAAGAGTGGATACGGTGCGATCTGGTTATGCAATAATATTCCAAAACTTTTCGTACCACTTTGTGGGGATCTTCTCTTCCCACACATTGTCCTCGATTTCTCGTCGGCCCGTGTCAATGTCCACCTCCTCAATGGGGATGAGAAACTTGCATCGGAACAGACACTGGAAAATGATGTAGAGACCGACCCAGACAATGACGGAAATGTATGCAGTCATAAACTTGGCGGCGGTAAAGTGCCAGAAGGACGTGAAGCCCTGGATGAGCGTGATGAAAATGATGGAAATGAGCGCGTACCAGGCGTAGAACGGCTGCCATCGGGCCTTGAACGGCAGCGAGTCTCGGGAGATGCCTCGCTGCTTGAGCACCTGCATGAACCGAATGTGCGAGGCGGAAATGAAGGCCCAACAGATGAGTCCTGCAACGGCGGAGATGTTGATGAACCAGTCAAAGACGGTGGAAGAAGACTCGGAAACGGACATGAAGGACAGCAGACCAAAGGCAGAGGTGAAACACACAGCCACCCAGGGGACTCCCTTCTTTGTAGTTCGCTTGAAGAACTTGGGGGCGGTTCCAGAGTCAGCCAGGGCGTAGACCACTCGAGAACCAATGTAGACGTTGGAGTTTCCTGCCGAAATCAGAGTCACGAGAATGACAGCGTTGAAAATGTGAGGAAGCACCTTGGTACCGGAGTTGAGAATGGCAATGACAAAGGGAGAAGAGGCAATGACGGAGGAGTCGTCGGTCAGCTTGGGGTCGTTGAAGGGGACCAGCATTCCCATGAAGAAAATGGCGCCAATGTAGAAGATGCAGATTCGAGCAAAGACTCGGTTGATGGCTCGAGGAACGGACTTTCGGGGGTTCTGGGCCTCTCCAGCAGTCACACCAACCAGCTCACAACCCTGGTAGGTGAAAGCAGCGTTGACGAGGGAGTTGAGCCAGCCCATGAACCGTCGACCGGGCTTGTTTTGAACAATAGGCACTCCGTCGGTCCAGATTCCATCGCCCATAGGTCCAGGGTGGTTCCAGTATCGGAATCCGACAGGTCCCGTGACTCCCGCTCCACAGGTCATGCACAGAGCGTAGATGAGCCAGCCAATGATAGCAATGACCTTGACGGAGGCGACCCAGAACTCGACTTCTCCGTAGAAGCCCACCGGGAAGAAGTTGATGGTGGTAAGGATGACAAAGAAAATGGCAATCCAACCCGCCGTGGGAACAGCGTCAGTCCAGTACTCAATCACCGGACCAATGGTGTTGAGCTCAATGGCAAAGGTGATGGCCCAAGAGAACCAGTACAGCCAGCCCATGGAGGCTCCAAAGGACTGGGACAGATATCGGGTAGTGAAGACGGCAAACGAACCGGTGATGGGGATATAAGTGGCGAGTTCTCCTAGAGACTCGGCAACCGAGTAGACAATGGTGGCCATGAAGACGTAGGCAATCAGAGCACCACAGGGACCTGCTTGCTGCAGAGCTCCTCCGGTACCAATGAAAAGACCGGTTCCAATGGTTCCTCCTAGAGAAATCATGGAAATGTGTCGCATCTTGAGTCCTCGCTTGACCTCGAGAGTCTCGCCCACGTGGTTATCGGGGTCGGATTCCTCCAGGTCATGGCCACTGGTGTTGTAGTTTTCCTTGTGGGAAGGGATTTCCGAGTCATCCGAATGGGCGGTATGGTTGACATGGATGTGGCCCTCAGTCCCCGAAGGAGGGTAGTCGTTTGAAAATGTTTTTTCCATGGCAAAACTGGGAAAGAAACGGGTTGTCGATGCTTGGTGGTGGGGGATGTCTTCCTTTAGTACTGTCTTAGTGTGTTAGGTGCGGTCAGTTTGACGCTTTTTTTTCGTCAATTCGCTTGTTGTGCGATGGCGTTTAAGATTGAAGTTAGCCTGCAAGAGTTTGAAGGTCTCAAAAAACGACTTGGCTAGGAAATCGGGGGAAATACCAGGCTTGGAGAAACGAGTTTGGCCGGCTTAAAAGAGTCTCGAGCTGACCCACGCCGGGAGGGAATGAGTCAGAGTACATATAGCTGCAGATGGCATGTACTACCTGAAGACTTTTCCCTTGCCATATGTGCCTTCCATCGGGCTGCAGTGGGGGCGAAAGCTGCTTTGGGTTTGGCGCTAAAGCCTGCGAAAAAACGAAAAAAGCCAAATACTCTAATATTACATTGTTCACACGACCCAAGGGCTTGCCTTTGAACGAACAAGGAGGAAAAAATGAGACGGCTAGAAAAGAAAGAAAATGGGGAAAAACAGACAAGAAAAATCTCAGAGGAGCTTTTAACCGGTCGTAATAACTAGTGTATTTCCCTTGTACACTCAGGAGGCGGGGAACTTATCGGATATTGGTATTATGAGGGGGAGTGCCGTGCCAAAGTGGACCAAAGTCCTATTGTATTTTATGCCATGGAGAGTAAGGTAGAGGTAGAGGTTAAGTGGGTCCAAGAACAGCGAACAATGGCCGATACAACGACTGATGGTGAGTGCAATTTTTGACACTGGAAAAATTTGCAAACACGTAAAACATCATCCACCGTCACCGTGTCCATTTACATACACAATCATGCAGCGCTGGCAATATCTCTGGCACTTGGCTGGACGCCCTTTCTTGGCAGACAAAAGTTTGCAGGCTTTGGTAATTGGACGAGATTAGATAAGGTGGAGGGGGGCACCGAGGGCACGTAAGAAGGACACGTGGACCAGTAGATACATTTATGAGTATGCAATATGTCTATACAGCCGTCCGGTAACCTCCTAGATCGCATGATATCTCATTACTGTACCTGGTATCACTTCCTTATATCGCCCTTTCACTTCACCTTACCAAGACCCTAGTCTGTCTCAGCCACAACCCTCTTGTCCTCGGAGACCTGACACCACATTCTATCAGCCTTTTTTCCGGCGTCTGGAACATAAAGCACAAAAGCAGAGTTAATTTGGCCGACTCGGGGGCCGCTTTCGAAACTTCGCGATCTGCCTAATTTGCATTCGTTTGTCTATCAACATTGACAGTGTTTGGAACTTGTATGTTGGTATGGTTTTTTTTTATCATTTTTTAACACGGACCCTCCCCTTATCCGAGGCATTGAGACTTTGTTATCTATAGTTTGAACGGTGAGACCAGAGGAAAAGTTTTCTTGCTCATTAAAGATCGGCTACCAACGGCTATCAGAAAAGTGAGACGAAGACACTGAGCGCTCGTATCCGTGGCCGAGACAAGCAAGTCGCAGCACTCACGTTGTTTCCCAGAGGCATGCGTTATCTATGGCGGATTCATGTCATTGGCTGTCGCTTGCACATAACAGAGTCTTATCCATGTGGGGTATAAAGCGGTGGAAATATTAGACGAACAAAACGAGAGTCTATCTGAGCCGATGAACCGAGAGCTAATCATCTGTGATGGCGAGTTTCATTGAGCTCTTGTAATTTCTCCTTTTTTTCATTCGTATTTTGGTCCCTATTTTACCACTCTGATTACCTCGTTTGGACATTCCTCTTGTAGTTTGTAGCCAGCCCATAGTCTATATGAACACCCTGTAATAACAGAGTATCCAATCAGAGCACCTAGACCACTCATACGGCTGTGCAATCCCACCAGGAACCGATATTTCTTATGGATAAAACTGCCGCGTCTCCTCATCAACAAGTATCGTACTGGTAGCCCCTCCACATCTCCACTGAGGGGAATCGCCCACAACTGCCGTTAGAGATGTCTAGAAGGGCTCATGAGGGGAGAGGCTAAGGTTCATCATGGTTCCCTCCTCTCTCCCCACATTTACGCTACATGTCTTCCCCGCTCTACCGCATGCAACCCCCCATGCATCTCGGTGCAACATGATCTTATCGGAGGGGGGGAGACATGAGCAGTCGGCGTGATACTGTTGCTTCAGTTGCGTTCAATGGTGTGTGGTGTAGGTGTGGTAGACGTCCTTCTAGCTTAGCATGTACTCAGCCTATAATTACAGTGTATCCTTACCTCTGAAATTTCACGTTGGGAGAAGTCCACACCTTGTTATTAGACCACACTTAGCTCTCACTATAGCTCTCACTATAACAATAACAGCCCACAACGTGTCTAGACCATACCCCTGGAGGGCAACAACTAGCCTAGAACTGAGCTACTTCCGGTCACGTGATCAGTCTACTCGAAGTAGTTCTTTTTCAAGTTCTCAAAATCACTCCAACTCCTTCTGTTGTGTTGCTCTTCCCTGCTTCCCCATCTGGTCATCTCTCTTCCATCATACGCTATCAATGCACGCACGCCGCAGACGCGATGAGCCTGGCGCAAAGAGAATTCACAAAAAGAAAGCGCATAGCTGTCTGATTGTCGGAAAAACTAGTTCGCCTAATCCTTTAGTATAACGGCTTCATGTGTCGGTGCACGGACCCTTTTCAGCCGTTCCAGATACGAGACGAAGAAGATAAGAGTAAGGGTACGAGTTGTTCCTGCGTTCTCAACAGAACAAACTGCACGTGGAGTATGAGTCATACAAGTGCCCATGAGTGACGATATATAAGTGAGTGTGTTCCCATTATTTTCGTTCGTCACTGTGATATCCAGGATTTGTTTTCAGGTTGTTTTTTCCCCCCAAAATCTCCTCTCACTCCGCCTCATTTCACACGTTGAGCTATGACTCATTCCAAGGTTCGAGCTTTCCATCCCTAGATTTGTCATGGCCAATGGGAGGCGTTAAAAGCGGTGAAGTCATGTGATTAAAACGGGGGGAAGGGTTATTCAAGTGTAGAAAACAGGTTGGACGTCTTTCTTATCTCTCTACACCGCTCTATACCCTTTGAATATGTCTACTTTCTCTGACTAAGCTGAGAGCCGAGTCAGCTACCGTAGGTTCCTCCAATGGTGGAGGGAGAACCTTTGGGGTTGAAAAGAAGAGAGAAAAAAGTATTTGGTGTCTTCTTTCTCTATCCAGAATAAACAGCAACTCATCAATGACTTGTCTCTTCGAACCACTACAACCTCCTGATTACCGCTTTGACAGCTACTCTAGATAGCACTCTAAACACGAGTCAAACTGAGCCAAGACAGGGTCCAAATCATGTCAAAACACGTGCTCGAGAAAGTGATTTTTCGGAGATGAGTCGGGTTGAAGAAAATAAAATGTCTTCAATTAGAGAACACTTTGCAAGCGACAAACCAACGACACCCAGACGGTATACGACAACTGCGACATGACTACCGACAGATCTTGAACACATGCTACTGTTGAGTGTTGACTTGACTTGAGATTTTGGCTAAAAACAGTCTCTTCAATTTTCATTATGACGACTTCTAAGGATACTTCTTCAACAAGGTCCTACTACACCCCTTCTCAACCCCTTCTCAACGCTTGATAAAACGACAGTATGAGATACCATACACATTGTAGATTCCCTTTTAATGCTGTATATATACCCTTTGTTTCTCGACTTGCACTATTTGTCGACGTTCATACTCATGCTCTCTACTTCAGTCAACTTACTATTCGACCTACCAACACTCTTCTTCACAACACTGCACACTCCAACACACCAGTATATTGCTCTCGACAACTCACCATTTCTTACATACAACATGCCCTCTATTTCATTGACGTTTCTTAGTTCGATTGCGCTCTCTTTTAGTCCCTCTTCCTCTCTCAAAGTCACCAATAACGAGCTATCTTTCTTGACTTCTAAGGAAGGTTGACTCTCTAACGTACCTTAGAGGATACCCTATAGTGTGCTCTCTTTGACATCACTCTAAAGATACCCTTAGATATGATACTTCTATTATCCCAACTCCATAGTGCTACACTTCCCATAGCACTTGAATTGAGTCAAGAAACATGTGTTTTGTGATGACAAAAAGATATTCAGTGATACCAGGACTTCTACATCGAGATATCCGGCCTTTCAACTACTATATGACTTCATATTGTTACTACATGTTACCCCCTTACAACCCCATAAGATACTCTATATTACCTTGTTTCCACCCCACTCTAAACACATCAACAAACATTATACACTATAATTACACTGCACTTGACAAATGTCTCAGTACCTACCTCTTCAACCTCAGTTATTGCTCTATAAACTGACCTAAAACCGGTACTAAACTAACCCCTCATACTCCTCCAACAACATCTCTACACTCTACAAGTGCCATGAAATTCACTTTTCTCCTCCTGGCAGGAGTCCTGGCTCTGCCCTCGGACTATGAGAGGGCCAAGGGTGTTTTTTCGCGTGCAAAATCATCGTTCGTGCAATCGTCCACTCTCAACGATCGATACATTATCACGTTTCACGAGCAACGAATCGCTGAAAGTGCCGATCAGCTCGAAAGTCTCGAATCTGAAGTCGACCTCACTACAGCAGACTTGCAACCTCTAGATATCCCTGCTTACCAAGGAGCAGGCCTGATAGGATACCATGGGCTGTTTGACGATGCTACAGTGCAACTTCTCAAGTCAGATAGCCGTATAAAGGCCGTGGAAAAGGATACAGAGACGTTCATTACTGCTGCTGGACCCATTCCTGCAAACATTTCGTATGCTGGAGAACCAGAGACTGCTCCTACTTATGAATGGGGTTTGTCTCGAATCTCTCATCGAGATAATCAGGTGAACAAAACGTGTCTGGTCAACTGTGAAGGACGGAGTTACCAACGTCTCAAGTCGAAACATCAAACTGTCATTTACATTGTTGATACAGGTGTGAGAGTGTCCCATGAACAGTTCGGAGGACGAGCTATTCGAGTCAAAAACTTCAATCCTTCCGAAGACGATGAAGACTATAATGGACATGGAACTCACGTGGCAGGTACTCTGATTGGGAACAGGTACGGCGTCTCAAACACCCATTCGACTCTCAAAGTGGTCAAGGTGTTTGGTAAGAATGGAGCTGCTCCAGTTTCCAATATCGCAGCTTCTGTGGCCTGGGTGGTTCAGGATCATCTAGAGAACCCTGGTCAAAGAGCAGTGCTCAACTTTTCAGCCGGAGGACCGAGAATTGAAGCCTACGATCGAGTCTTTCAACATGCTGTCAAATCAGGACTAGCAGTGGCTGTAGCTGCAGGAAACGGAATGAGAGACGCGTGCACTTTTGGACCTGCCAATAATGGAGAATCTGTCAAGGGATTGGTGGTGGTTGGAGCTACAGATATGTGGGATAACATTGCTGTGTTTCCTACTTGGTGGGGCTCAAACTGGGGCAAGTGTGTCAATGTATTTGCTCCTGGAGCCTACATTGATTCGACTTATAATGCTGACGATGTTGCTACGTTCAGTAGTTCAGGAACATCAATGGCTGTCCCCCACGTTGCTGGTCTCATGTCTTACTATCAGTCTGTTATCGATACCCCCTTGTCACCCGAAGAACTGGAAGATCTCGTTACTGCTGTTCCAAACTACGTGAGAGGAGAGCTCTACGGAGCAGCTAATGTCATTGCCAACAACAGGTTCCAGGAAGCGAAAACCAATGTTACAATGTGGAGATTTAGATGAAGACAGGCACAGACATACAGGCACAGACATACAGATGTAATATATGTAAGAGAAGAAACAAAAAAGGCAGACAGTCGAAATGAAACTAACTAGCCTATACTTGTAGCATTGTAGCATCTTTAGTTTGAGACTTGTAATGTGGTCTGAAAGTATCTTACTAAGACCTCGTACCACTATGACCCCGTACAAGACGAAGACACTAGCTACGCCAAGATCTTTAGACCCATCTCTTGGGCCATTCTTGGACCACTTTTGGGCCATTTTTAGACGTCTTGGCTAAGGCACATCTCAGCTGCCTGGGCTATGACTCATCTCGCTGAAAGCCAGCTTTCGGGCCGTATTCCTGATCTCATCCGCAGTGCCTAAACTTTCAAACAAGGGGACTGAGACTGAGGCTAACTGATGAGACTAAGACCAAGGTGGGTATGAGGCTATGAGGCTATGAGGCTAATGAGATCGTACCATGATTAGAGTGAGACAGAAAAAGACGAGGAAAAATTAATGTAAAAGTAAGACATGGAAGGCACTAAAGTGAGACAATACTAATGCTCTCAATTCAAGATATGTTGGTTCATCAGTTTCGCGCGTACGCGTTCTACCATGTCCCAATACGCTCTCTTTACCAGCCCTTCAATGGTTGGTATCGGTGCGTTCAAAATGTGCTCTTGGGATGCACTCTTGGCTGAAGGAGTTCCTTTGGACTTTTTCTTTGGCCTTTCTTTGGCCTTTCTCTGCAGATTTTTCTTCTCAACGGTCGAACCTTGAGGTTGTGAAAGACAAAGATGAGCTGAAATGAATAGACAAAGATCGGAAAAATGGAAAAAGTTGCATCGTGCCTAAGCGAGGTGGGAATATAAGGGTGGATATAAGGCGATCGGGGCGGTCTAAAGAGAGAGTAAAATGCACAGATCAAGTCGTCCTTTCCGGGAGAAAAAGATGAGCTATTCTTTCTACTGAAAAGTAGCGGCAAAAAATAATGCTTTTCATCAGGTCGTGCCCGGGCTCGAACCGGGGTTCCCAGAACTCTAAACTGAATCAAAATCTGGAGTGATAACCACTACACTACACAACCGATTTTTTCCGATTTCTGGAAAATTGGCCACGTGTATTTGCAGATCCGAATTAATGAAAAATTGATGCTCTATTAACGGAACCAAAAATGGAGGAGTGAGGTTGAGAAAGTGAGGTGTTGATTTGGATAATTTTATCTATCATCGAGTGGAATTTGGGCCGATTGCATGAGGAATTCACCCTTCAGAGAAGTTATGATCGAAACTTCGTATTCACATATGCTTGACTCTATGGAAGTTTGGTGTCTGAAGAAGAGCAGATTTGGGGAGATCCAGGGAAAATGAATTTCAAAGAGGAGGAGGACTATGATGACCGCTATATCGGTATTATTCGGTCCAGATACGTATCAATTGTTTGCCGTTCTGTTGTGCGGTGTTGTTCAATACAGCGCCGCCAAGGAAGAGGCCCTCCACTTTACTTAGAACAGTCCTCCCATGCCAAGAACAGAGAGAGTCGAAAAATACAAGTACGCGTCGTAAAAGTCGAGAGCAAGAGGGAGTAGTAGAGAAGAGTTGGTGCGTCAATCTACCTTCAAAAAGTAGCCGGTGTAGATCTAGGTCCTTGTTCTAAACGGGTTACATCGCGTGATCAACATATCCTATATTTCTGAGCATTTGATGACATCTTTTTCCCCATGATATATCTGTATGCTCTCTCCCTCTTCCAGTTAAGAGCAACCAAATACAGGGTTCTCATCTGCACTGCCATCAAAGCTGCAGAAGATGTAAGATCCGGCATTTAACCGAGTTGGAGTAAGCGAGGGAGTAGTACAGGTAGGAATCGAGCTCATGTTCTATGTCAGATGCTTTTCAAGACTGGGTTTAATCTTCAAATTCTACTTGGAGCTCAGTTATGACATCTCTAACCTGATCTCCCTACAAGGTCTAATTAAGCCAGTGACGTCAAACGGAAGAAGAGATGCCGGGAAGTAAACGGGCCGTGCAGCCAGAAGGCCAAGACTACCAGGTAGCCAGGTGGAGGGTGGAAGCGCGAGTTTGAAGTGGTACAGTACAGTGGTTACTGGTAAGTCGTGTGGTCTGTAGTGTATGCTTAGCACAGATTTTGGTCTCTAAAAATCGTCGAATGGAACATATCAGGTAGTGCGAGTATTACAATCATCTTCGCTACCCCACTCCTAATCTCGATCATCTCCGATCATTAATTTGCAACATTAAAACTTTTCAATACAAACTTGCTTTTTTCCTGCGCTCCTTCTTTCTCATTTCAAACAGGGTTGGGGGAGGATAGAGAAGTGAATAGAGGCGGGTTATGAGGGTGTTAGAGGGAGAATAATGAAGCAGAAACTAGATATACTGGCTAAGATGAGTCCGTAGAATTACTCAGAACTTTTAGAATCTCAATATCTCCATTGGATCGCCTTGAATCGCTGTCCTCCCTCTCCATCTGATAAGAGCAACCTCTTCAACGTTTTGTCTTGGATGTGCATGATGCTGCTACAGTGAACAAAGATGGCGGTTCGTCATGCGACATGTATGCCCTGAGAACGTACATTCGGGGCAGCGGCACTTTTCTTTCCAGCGACAAACACGAGTATTATAATTATGTTGGCGATCCCGGCGCAAAGACACCGGTAGCCCTCTTGCGAACTACAGTCGCTGCCGTACTGAGGTTAAATAGACTGAATTTAATAAATGATTTTAAAAAAAAAAAAAAAAAAAAGACGAAAAAGACGGTGTATGGGGTCATTTGTCAGTAACGGCTGTCAATTGCACTTGTATGAAGTAGATCAAGTCAAAAATCAAATGCCGAAGTTTTGGTCAAGATGACTGATGTACAGGGATGACAGGCTTCCCAAGGTGGAGCATGGAGATGAAATCTTGCTAAAGCATTTGTAACCTGAAACTATGTATGTCCCCAGAATAAGACACGGCGGAGCTGGAACCACTAGCGTGATTTTAGAGTGTTTTTCAAGCGGCTCTACTATCAGATTTGCTATTATAAGACTGAGATTGAGGCTAAGATTAGAGCTAACAGAGAGTAACTGAGGGTGAAGAAGGAGAGATGGAGACCTCAAAAAGACGATTAAAGTCTCTATAACCACCACCACGTCAATCCCCGATCTCTGAAGACGATTATCTATCTTTTCTTTTTCTTTTTTTCTTTTTTATATCTCTCTTTCTTTTGATCAAATCCCGATTCCTCCCTCTCCTCGTATCCTTCCCAAACCGTCACAGTGCAGAGACCCACTCTCTTTGTCCAGAAGAGAGACTGCAATCTGATGAAGCGAAGCGAGTTATCTGATCTGAATGCAGACAAGTGGATTGCGGTATTGAGAACGAACAAAGTGATTAAACGAGTACAAATAGTGACACATCATATATTGGTACTACTGGTATTGTGTGTCGCCCCCCTCTGGCAAACTTTTCACTCGCTTCACTTACTTTCTTTTCTCTCTTTTTTCAGTCTGGGCAACCTTGTCTATATTTCTCCGTTATGTCTCTGTCTATTGCATCCTCCATGCACAAACGTTTTCGGAGAATCAGATAATGGCTTTTATATAAAGGACATGCCCTCAGTTCCCCGATCAGATCGATCTAACGCACATCTTTTATCATGTCCATCTGGAAAACAATCTTCAACCCAGAGGTGGTCATTGCTGAAGATGCTCCTGACTTGGATGGTCCCGAGGGAGTTAAGGAGATTGAAAATGTGACGTCAATCTGGTCGAAAAAGGGTCTATGGATCGCCTGGGGATCCATGCTGCTTTTAGCAGTGGCTATCGCTCTGGATGCTCAGACGGTGTTTGTCTACTCGACTTTTGCAACTTCTTCATTCAACCAAATGTCGCTTCTTTCAGCGCTTGGAGTCGTTCAATCGGTCATGTACATTGCTACTCGGCCCGTGATGGCCAAGATTGCCGATGTTCTGGGCCGTTTCGAGGGTCTTTTGCTCTCAATTGTCATTCTAACCGTCGGATTCATCATGCTGGCTGCTTCACCCAACATTGGTACTTACTTTGCTGCTCAAATCTTCTACGTTTTTGGCCAGGTAGGCATCCAGTTCATGCAGCAGGTGTTTGCAGCAGATACTTCTGATCTCAAGAACCGTACTTTTTTCGTCATTCTACCTAACCTGTGTTACCTCTTTGTTCCTTGGTGTGCTGCTCCTATCACCAATGCAGTCTTAAAGCACACCACCTGGCAATGGGGATACGGAATGTGGTGTATCATTGTTCCTGTGGTTTCCATTCCCGTTTTGACGACCATGTTTGTCAACAAAATCAAGGCTAGACGAATGGGTCTACAGGCTGGTTTGGCAGTCAAGAACTTCAAAAAGACAGTTCAACACTTTGATTTCATTGGTCTGATCTTACTGACAGCTGGTCTGGTGACTCTATTTCTGGCAGCTACTCTCGTCAAGACTTCTGCTGATTGGACTAAACCTCATGTTCTTGGAATGATCATTGTAGGACCCATCTGTCTTACTCTCTTTCCAATCTGGGAAATCTTTCCAAAGTACCCCTTTCTGCCCTTTCGAGTGCTCAAGAACAGAGTCCTGCTCACCTGCTGCTTCTTTATCGCTCTCTACTTCCTCGCCTTCTACCTCTACCAGCCTTACTACTATGCTTGGCTTATGGTATGCAAGAACCTGAGTGTTACAGCAGCTACAAACACTTCAGTGACTACTACAGTCTCTTCCACGGCTGGAGGACTCTTCACAGCCATTGCTATCAGATACACCAAACGAATCAAGCCGTTTATTGTCGCTGGAGCATGTCTCTATCTTCTCGGACTGGGTCTGTCCTACAACTACAGACAACCGTACCATTCCTTGGCCCAGTTTATCGTCTCTCAGGCAGTGGAAGGAGTAGGAGCAGGTATGCTTGGATCTCCTACCCAGGTCATGGTTCAGGCTGTGGTTTCTCATAACCAGGTGGCTGCTGCTACTGCCGTTTACCTGTCTTCTACATCTATTGGTAACGTTGTAGGAGACGCCATTTCCGGAGCAATGTACCGACAAATGTACCCCAAGCGTCTGCGAGAGTATGCCTCGTTTCTGAGCGAAACTGAGATTGATACCATCATCAACAACATCAATGAACCTCTCAAGTACACCTGGGGTTCTTCTGAACGGACCCAGATTGTCACGGCCTTCAACAGCGTGTATAGACACATGCTTTATGGACCTCTGATTGTCGCTGCAGCCATGATTGTCATTTCTTTGACTCTTCCTGATATTAATCTGGACGAGATTGAGCAGCAAGTCAAGGGAGTTGTTTTTGGCAAGTCAGGTAAAGCTAACAGAGCTGATGAGAATCCTGTTGGAGACTTTGGAGGAAACCCCGTTGGAGGATTTGGAGCGGAACCAGTGGCTGCTTTCTCTCCAGAGTACAATGGCCAGCATGATATCGAGAAGAATGCCTACGAGCAGAAACTCGAAATGGAGACTTCGGAGTCCGATAATGGGCGGAAGGTATAAGGAGTTACGACTAATGAGTTATGATTATAGATAATATGCATTTAATAGGAAAACACCGGCTACAGTGCCATACAAGTACGAGTAGAATATAGTAAATTCTAGAGCTCCAAATGAAGTGTCTTATGGCTGTTCTTTGGTATACCATTTGTTGTTGCCATTACAGTATATGCTCAAGACGAAGACTTAGCTCTAGGCAAGGTATGACTTGGTCTCATATAATAACGCGATATACACTAACGCATGGTGATAACTATGCGGAGATGTAATCATAGGCGTTATGGGGTGATATTCACGTATTCTCCTATTTCTCATTTTTTTCAATTTCGTCGTCATCTCTTTTTC
Source organism: Yarrowia porcina (assembly GCA_900519025.1). Taxonomy (NCBI): domain Eukaryota; kingdom Fungi; phylum Ascomycota; class Dipodascomycetes; order Dipodascales; genus Yarrowia; species Yarrowia porcina. The sequence goes on along the minus strand of ULGT01000010.1, from coordinate 617,222 downwards.
ACACCTCCTCCACCTCCTATCTCGCTCGTAAACATGCCTGCTTTGACGTTCATCTTACTCAACATGGGAAAGTTACTCAACAAGCCCGTGTGAAAAAGGAGAGAGGAAAGATTAGACGAAAAGTGTTCAATAACTGAATGTTATGATTCGTCTGGGGTTGGAACAAACAACGATGTTCCAAACGAAATTCCAGTCAATTGTTTCACTTCTACAAGGGTGCCTACCCCTGTACCAGGTACAATACTTCATGTTCATGTTCTTATTATAGCTACATCGTAGACTTAGCATCGCCCTGAAATGTCATCTGTCAAACACCGTCCTATCGTAATAACATTACCAGCACTCCATTTATAACTCCTAACGGCATATCTCTTCACCCTCCTTCACGCATGCGGCTGGGATATGTGATCTACCCCGTATCAGACCCTTATAAATGAGACATGTATACAAAAGGGACAAGGGGTAGGACGGAGAAAAAAGACGGAGATTACGTGCGAAATTCTCCGATAGTGCGCCAAAGTCGCTGAGACTTTATTTGGGACGAAAAATGGCCAAAACCGACACGTCTTTGTTTCGCCACTGGTGCTAGTGACGTGGTTCAGGATGACAGAATTAAGCAGTACAAGCAGGAACAACAGCTATAACTACCGGTATACCACACCTCAACGTGAAACCTGTATCAATTGAACACACTGAGTAATCTCATTTGCCATTTAATGCTCCACCTCCTCGTTTATTTGATTATTCTTCTCCACATTTCAAAACCTAGCTTTTACACCATTGTAGATCGCTCTTCCCTTGTGCTGGTCCTCCCCCACTTTACCAAGGTGTCTTTACAAGCCAACCTTGTTGCACTTGACTTGCTAAAGTAGTATTTAGTGCGATACTAGCAGCTGTCTATTTCTGTGTGTAGGTGGAATTGTGAGCCGAGGAGTGCCGAGCGGTGGAAATGGCAATCACGTGACCATCAATTTCGACCACAAAAAGTTGACCACTTTTTTCTTTTCTTTTTTTCAATTATCCCTAATCTCCTCCTTCATCTCCCACCTCCCATGCCCCTCCCCTCACACGACTATCTTGCATGTGGGATGCGCCTCATCAGGCATGTGAATTAGGGAGTGCCGAAATCTAGCAAAATGTTTCACAACAGAGGTGCTAAATGACCCGGACAATAGCTGACGTTATAACGGCTCCAACGTCCGCCCCCGACTCGTTCCGCACAAACACATGACTCTCATCCGCTCAGCTGCAGCCGTCTGTGGAAACATTGTCTTTCACCATGGAGGGCTGGCCCTCAAGGACGACGAATTGTGCTACACTGACGACGTGTATCTTTACGACCTGAAGACCCAAGCATGGACGTTTTTGAGCAAGGAGGAGCCGTATAGGGCGTCCAAGCAACACAGTATTGGTTTGAGAGCAGAACATACCGCCATTCCTCTTAATCATGAACTGGTTCTCGTGTTTGGAGGACGGTCTCCTAAGACTGCTTCAGAGTTCTCTTCTTTGACCCAATATTACGTCTTTGACTTGAGTAAACGAGTGTGGATCGAACGAGAAGAACTCAAGGAGTACTCCAACATTCCCAAAAAGCTGGGATCGCTATATATCGGCGATTCAGGCGAATATGGAATCTACCATGGCATTGAAAAGTCAAAGGTGGACCGCACAGTGCTCAGAATGGCCAATAGAACAATCACAGGACCAAACCAAAAGTCCCAGTCGTTAGTCAACGGACTTTATAACCTGTACAAGGAGGGAAAGTGCACCGACTTTACTATTTCGGGTCTAGACTGTGGAGGAGATATGATAGTCGAGGATATCAAGGAGGGAGACGAAAAGCCGAAAAGTGTGAGTCTCAATGCCCATACAGCTGTTCTATACGCTCGGTGGAAGTACTTTGCCAATCTGTTCGACTCTGGAATGCAGGAATCGTCTACAAAGACTCTACATATCGAAGAACCCTTTCCCTGGGTCAAGGCACTGGTTCATTACCTCTATACAGACTCAATTGAGGAACTGGACCTGGAAACGGTAGCTGGAGTGATGATACTAGCCCACATTTACGATCTCCCAGACTTGGAAGATATTTGCACGTCGCAAATTTGCAACTCGGCTGCCTACTCGACCCACCAACAGGTGCTCTTCTGGTACCGAGGCTACGTTGCGGAAAACCAGCTGGTTCAACAAAAGTTTGCCCGGCTGTGTTTCGAGTCACGTGATAAAGTGTCCAAGGTCCAGGCTTTCCAGGATTTGGAGCGCGTAGGACTATTGTCCACGTTATGTGCAGACATGTTTGCCTTGTCTGTTCAGTAGGTAGAGAAGAAGCTCATAAGCATAGATATAGATTAATAGAGGGTGGTTACTACGACAAACGGGTAAATGCCTGGACGCAGCTAGTATGAAGAAACGTTTTGAGGGGATACTGATTTGGTGGTAGGTATTCACTTGGTAGTCCTATAGTATCGTAGTTAGTTGGTCAGCTACAGTCTACTGTACTAAGGGTGCAAGATCACGCACAATTACAGAGGGATTTTCTGTAGAACTCCTCAAAGGTCATAGTACTCGTACAGAGATGTATTGTAACAAGTCTCTTTAAGAACCCATTTATTTGTAAGACCATAGCACAGACTTGGAAGGATGTACTTGTATAAGGGGACTTCTCAGGGTGTAAGATAAGTATCCAAGAAGTCTCTTTATACAAGTACAGTCGGTATAAGCCTCCTAAACACGCTCTACTTAGAGACTAAAGATGAGTTGTACTTGTATCTAAGAAGTACAGTATCGAACCCCTGAGGACTCCTGATACTTCTTGTAACTTATCTCACCCCCTCTGTCTTCACTGGCTGGTCATAATATCCACTTTGAGATAACAGGAAGCACTTTATCTCCTTCTGACGGCTTACTCATGATTGAAAAGAAGCAGCCAGTGTTTATTATTACTGGAAGTGCTTATACTGGAGTGCTCAAACTGGAGTGCCTATTGTTGGAAAGCCTACACACCAGTTTCACTCTTGTATAACTGCTGCAAAGGGGTTACAACCACACAAACACCGTCTCACAACACTCAAGTCCAAGATACTTGTTAGTAACAACTATCTTATGTCTCCTGTTTCATAGTCAAGTCGTATACCCTGGTTCCAGCCACACTATTTTTAGCGCCAAACAAGCAAGGTTGATGCATTCCTGAGACACTTTGGCTGTGGATGGTAGCACCAATCTCGGCCCAAACGGCTCGTAAAACGTCAGATTTTCGGCTCATCCGCTTCCTCAACGTCTTTAGAAGCAATATATCCACTTTTCCCGTCTTAGTCTGGTGACGCTACCCCTCAAAAAGACGCTTCCGTCGCTAACCAAGCGGATCCATACCCAGGTTAGATTCAATGCATACAACCTAGCTGTGCATGCCAAAAGATACAGCCCATACACGAGCTCGTACAGCAGCCTGTATTGACATTGTAGATACAGTGAAACCATGGAGGAGAAGTGGATCTACACAGTGGGTCTACAGACAGTGGATACACAGAACAAACACCTGATACACATTCCTAGCCCTAACCCTTCGAAACCAGTAGTCCAACCCTACACCCTACACTCCCTCACTCTTTACATGGTCTCAAATGCACCTAAAGAGCACCCCACACTAGACCCTTATACAGAGCGCGACAGAGTGAGACAAATAGCGAGACTCCCCCTTACAAGTTGGAACGGTCTGGAGCGGGTAGACGGGTTTCAACACGTGTTTTTCGGCACTGCAGATGTGGTATCTCGTTAGCTTGGAATCGTATGATCGGTCGCACGTCAGATTGTTGATCTACAAGTGCATTTGTTAGTGGAACCATTGAATGCATACTAAATGGAAGGGTCTTACTATGCAGTCTAAAACACTTTTCGTGGGTTCTAAGAGTGCCTTTCCGTGGATTTTACGAGTGTACCTATACATTCCCGTGGACTACAGATTCTCCTCCTCTTACTGTGAAAGTATTATTAACGAAAGTATAGAATATATATGGTATCTTAGTTGTTTTCCTCGTGGTCCATCCACTCCTGCACGTAGACCGATGCACGCTTGAACTTGCGGTCCTTGTACTTTTCGAAAATGGCCTTGTGGTGGGTCAGCGGGTCCCGGCAGCACTGGATTATCCGCATCACGGCGGGCAGCAGCTGTTTTTCGGTGTAGCCAGAGTAATAGGTGTGGCCATCGGTCCAATGGCCACGGTTAAGCATGCGCCGCGACAAAAAGTGCGCCGCGGCAGCAAGCCACGATGGTGGGGCGCCAACAAAGGTCTTCTCCATGATGGTCACCTCCAATAAATACTTGGCGAGCGTCCGGGTCTCCAGGTCGTAGTCGTCGGCCTTGGAGGTTCGTCGCAGAAACGACATGGGGCCGGGCCACCCCAGATTGAAGTCCAGCAGGTCGATCATGTAGCGCTCGGCCTTGAGAATCTCGTCCACGTGGTAGCCATTGTCCACCATGTATGCGATCTCCTGCACGCTGGGGCAGTTGATTTCCTCGTACTTTGCAGCCACGAAGAGCGCGACGGCGCCAACCAACTGCAGTTTGCTCAGACTCACCGTCTTGATGGACAGAAACCGGTCAATGTAGTTGATGGTGAGAAAGAGCGTCTCGGGCAGCAGCGAGAAGCGGTGGTGCACCTGCACCAGCCAGTCCACCAGAATGGACCGCATGGCCCAGTGGATCTCCGTCTGCGAGTCCATGTATCCGGGGTTGGGCTGGAACCGCACCTCCAGCTCCTTCATGTAGGTGAAGATTTCCTCCGCGTACTCTGCCACCATGCTAATGTCGTAAGTGTCGTCGTCATTCTCGTCCAGATCCACGCCGTTGTTTGTGCTAAAGTACGTGGCCACCCGGTTGAGCTCCGCAATCGACTCCTTGTCAATCACGGGGTAAAGTGCCTGGGGGTTGGACTCGGACACGCCGTACCGCACCTGGGGGCCCTCCTCCTCGGACTCGTAGAAGTCATCTTCTATCTGTGTTGGCTCCACGTCGGCCGTCTGTGTGTCCACCTCCTCGTCCACAGTGTCGTCAGAACCAGGGCACGGCTGCACAAGCGATGTGGTTGATGGTTGTGCTGCTAATGGGGGGATGTTTTGGTTCTGTGCGACTAATGGCTGTCGGAGTCTCTGGGGGGGCTTGGAGGCCACCTTGGCCTTGGTGGCCACTGAAGCAGTGTTGGTCACTGTGCCGAGAGCCACTCGTTTGGTGGGGGCGCCTCCGGCCGCGGAGGGCTTTCTGTACTCATGTAGCGAGTTTTCGTCGTGGGTTCGTGTCTGTGTTAGTGGTGACTCTTGTGAGACAAGCAGGCGGTGGAGGGGGGGAGGATACTCACTCTGTCCATTATGGCATGTGTTGTGTTGTGAGTCGAGAATGAATGTCAAAGGAGATGATTAGAGAAGAAGGTGAAGGTGGTCAATGAGTCCAAGAGGGTGTCGAAAATTACTATTACTGAAGATATTAGTGATGAAGATTAAAATGAATGTTTGGCGGTGAGACTTCAATGACTAGAGAGAATGCATAGGCTGTCGATTAGCGAAGGTGGAGATGACTGTGTTGAAGGAGAAACGGTCTTGTTTATCGGTTCAGGCCGGGGTGTATGGTTGTTGATGTGAGACTCGTGTGTGAGAGAGTGTGGGTCTGTTCGATGTGTCGTCTATACAGTCAGATGAATGTAGAGGTGGATGAGACTTGGTCGAAAAGGTGATGATTGTGATGTGTTGATGAATGAGGGTGCCGGGAACGACGACGAGGATGACTTTCTCCTTCTCTCCTATACCACAACAGTTGTTAGGATGAAGAGTCCAAACGTAATGTGTGTGGTGGTGAGAAGTGCAGGCTTCAGAGTGGTGTTTATGTTTTGGTATGTCTGCATTTGTGTGCCAAATAATGTTTTGATGCTTTTTTGCAAGCAGTGTAAAATAACACACACACACACACACAGCACACAGCACACTGCGCACCAAAGATACATACAAACAGTGGAGCTAGAGCTGCACTGACAGCGAGGCTCCAAAGAGCCGGTTTTGCGGGCCAAAAGAGCTCATAAGTGCGCCCCACACCGTAGCTATAGATTTGCATTATTTCGCTCACCTCCACTTGCGGCTTTAGCGCTCCACAAGAGTGGCACTACGCCGTTAGCCAAACACCCTGTTTGGGGTCGCCAAAAACCCACGCTCACGAGTCAAACAAGGTTATCTCGATTGGGACAATAGGGCATGGAAGTGGCCGATTTGGGCCCATTCCATCTGAGACCCAACCCTAATGTTTCTCGGTTGCCCCAACAGCGTGCAAACAAACAAACAAGTTGCAAACATTGGCGGAGGTCAAACCAAACAAGTGTGGACGCGAACAAGGCTCTTGTGCAACAGGGTTTGGCGCGCTCTGTGCGAGTCACGTGATGGGAGCGGGCACACAATGTGGTGGAGTGTTCCATGACCTCTAAGAACACTTTAGGTGTGGTGAAAAATAAGACAGGAATGAAGAATGAGACGGGGATATTAAGTAAGCCAAAACAGGGAAAATAACAGCCAAAAATGTGGAAATCAGGCAAAAATGGATGAAAAGGACTGAAATGGACAAAATAAAACAGCAAATGTGCAATACGACAGCCAAAGAATGTACCCATACACTTGTAACTACAGTACTTGTAATTACACAACTCATTCCTGATGCTTGTATTTCCACATTTCCACTCATTCTTCTCTGCCGCCTTCTATGGTCTCACAGTCTATATCGCGTTGGCTCATTGTCAATCCTGGCATATATTGGATGGGTTAGGTGAATGTTGCTGAAAAGAAGGAAAAAGAGCCCGGAGACTTCCGACTAGAGTAAGCTACGAGCTAGTGACCCGAAACCAGCTTGTTCGTCGTATCTATAGTTACTGTACGAGTAGCAGTTAGATCTGCTAGTACGAGGTTGTATCGTACAGTACGGGGTGGTCACCCTAGGTCGTTAGGTGACATTATTCGTCAGTTGTCTTCGCACCTTCAATGAGGCATGACGTATGTCATTGTTGACTCGTATAACTGGGGACATTCTTTATATTCTTTGTATTGGAATGTGGACATATTCCATCCACTTGTAAACACGGCTCCAAAACGGCCCAAAACGGTGCCAAAGAGCAAGAAAGAGGCCGGCCGATGGAGTCAAAGGGCCCGGGACAAGCAAAAGACCCTGGCACGGCCGTTGCAAGCCTGTAGCAAGCTGGCCCCCAAGAACCAAGAAAACGCACCCCCCAGGCAAGCTTGCCAATAAGCACACATTCTATACGCATCGAATTGAATCCAAACCCACTCAAGGTTGAATATGTAGTTATCGGACGGAATTTAGCGTGGCTTAGACTTTCAATAAGCCCTGTTCCAGGCGCTTTGTTCAAAGACGCGTGCTGTATGGAGAAGAGTGGAGGTGTGGAAAGAACAGTGTGGAGCGGAAGAGTGGAATACAGGTCACGTGAACAAGTAGGGTAAGGAGCCCACGTGATTGAAACAATGTATTGTACAAGGACAATGGCTATTTGGTCACATCATTGTTTGGTCTCCCTTACTCTAACTATTCCCTTCTAGAACATAGTATATCTCTACTGGTTGAATCCACTGTCTACTGTTGCCAACTTGTCCACCTGTTACACCATCCGCCATTCCCGATTTTCTTTTTCAGTGGAATGGTTACAGGAATGGCCCCAAGAAAGACACCCTCTGGCGGTCGTCGGGGAGACCCATTCTCATGTATAATGCAGATGCTGCTGAGAACAATCAACCGAGACAACATACGAGGCTAGATTGGGTAGATTGAGTGTGGTAAAATGTGGATATGGTATGGTGGTTGTGCTGAAATGGTGGGCTCTTCTACCTGCTTATACATGGATACAGGGAGTGGAAGAGTGGTTGACTACAGAACATATGCTGTGATACCAACCTGCTTGGGTTTTTGGTATGTGTGTGTGTATGTTTTTTACCCTGTCTATAGCACGTTTGACCCTCCCCATAGCACCCTTTACCCTCTTTACCCTCCTTACCCTCCTTACCTCTACCTGGAGCTATAGTCTGTCACTCTCTTTAACTTGGTTACCCTCTCTATAGTTCTATTCATAGCCTTACCCTCCTGCACACAACACCGATCACATAAGATCTCCGCCGATTCTATCGTTACACGTGAACAAGTGCAATTGACCGCCCGCATGCTGGAGTTACATTCAGCAACCCATCGGAGTGTTGACGATGATTTTGTTGGGTTGTTTTGGTGCCTCACCTATACCTGGTATTGTAGCTTGTTTCATTAGCCGACGATGATTGAAACAGATCTACAGAGTGGAGGTGGGCACGACATGCAAACTGGGGTTGTATTGTACACACTTGTAAAGTAGAAATATGTGAAAACGGTTCCCCTCATATTGTTCCCTAATTTACCCTCCTTTCCCCCTCCGTCCCCCCTTCTAATACCGGTTCTATGACAGATGATTATTATCAGATGTATTACAATGTCCCGTTCGGTAATCTCCTCCGTGAATTTCTGTCAAGGTAGGACCCTGGTGGGTTTTCGGTTTTTCACCTTGTAACCTTTTCACCTTTCACCTTTCACCTTTCACTTCCACCAGTGCATTTCTCAAGCACGCTTTTCTCGGGCCCTGACTAGCCCGCGCGATATTATTTGGCCCTCGTAGAATCTGCATCTTTGAAACGGCACTGGCTCTTCCGGCCTCGGGTTCACGTGAAGGGGATGGAGGAGGGCAATACAGTATTGTGATGAAGATCAGCACTGAATGGGGAACATGGAGTATGTACAGCAAGACAATAGGGTGTACCCAAAAGCACCAGGTACGTATTTACTTGTACGATAGTCATGGTATTGCTACTTTTTGGCTATAAATACCCTCTGGCTCGTGTAAAACGTCAGAAATATTATTACTCCTATTTCTTGTCACAGATTGGGTCCGATACCCGCAGCGAATATAGGGGTGCATGTTTCAGGGTGGGAGTTACGCAGGAACATTCTTGAGCTTGGGAGTGCGAGTAAGGGTAAGCAGGAAAAGGTCCACACAGAGGGTCTACAGAGACGATACAGGCAGTCTACAGGCAGAGTCAATCTGTGTTTCAGGTGAGCAGAATGTGGAGATTTATGTCTCCCGAATGCCCCATTTATTCATAGCTCCGAGCGGCAAGAAAAACATAGCAGACAGCTTGATCAACGTTCTTAGGGTAAGAAGTGTATCGGTACCGGTACCTTGGTTGTTGTAATACGAGTGAGCCTCACGTTTCTTTTGACAAATACCATAGTGACAAATACCGTAGCAGATAGTGAAAAAAATGAGATATCGTCATCTCCAGAATATGGAGATTAGAAATTACTGTACACAGGGTGTAGGTCACTAGGCCGATTTCCGTTGGTGTGGATATTATAAGACAGAGGTGGACATGAAACGTCTGTATCAGCCCAAAAGTGCTGTGAGACAGTCTAGGTAAGACATGGAATGTACAGGAGTGAATTGGGTGGGAATACGGGAGGAAATGGAGACCTGAAATAGCTATTGCTTGTAGAAAGAAATCGCCTTCCATGGACACATCCACTTGTCACCCACTTTTTCTCTACCCCTTGCTTCAGATTCATGTGTCGTCTTCTTTTAGCCGTTGTTTAGCTTTGAAATTGTGTCATGCTGCATTCTTCCCAACATAATAAAAGCCAATGCGCTTTTAGTCGTGGTCCCTTGAGTTTGTTTGCCGTGCGATGAGTGAGGAGGTGGGAGTATTTGAGTGGTTAGAGAGGTGATTCAGGTGCTAAAAAATGTTAGAATACGTCTATAGACACTATTATACCATGGTCTGTCTTTTCCAGCCATTTTATCCTGCAGTTTCTCCCCCCAACAGTCACGTTTCCACGTCTTAATCCATTCAAACTCAAGCGCGACACGGCTGACAAAGAGCTCCTCCCAAAAGGGGTTACCCACGGAATGAGGAGACGGACCACAGTGGGCAAAACAGGGTAGAGAGGGCTGAATTTTGCGCTTTTGGTGTGGGAAAAAGCGACCTAGACGAAGACCAGGGCTCTTGTTTGCTGCGGGCCAGGAGAGTCGCAGGATGTAGGGAACAAAAGAGCGTGCAACAGGCGCGTGACCGTGGCCATAAAGACCCAAAGACAGACCTGCAATCATGTACAAGACGCGTATCTACGTTTATATTACTCTTTACGCCCCCACACTCACATTCCTTCTTGCAACTTTCACCTGGAGAAGGCGTCCCAGAGTTGACACTTTATTTCCAACAGACTGTTGATCACTGGTGGTGTGTCTACCAACTACGAGACACGCCTTACTCTTCTACATCTTCAACTTCAACTTTGAAAACATCTTTTTCAACGTCTCTAAGACAGCTTCTTCTTCAACTTCAACACCTTCTCTTCTTCTTCTCTTCTTGTCAGGCGTTACACCTAACCCCTTCACCTAACCCCTTCTTCACCTTCTCGTCACTCGTTTAACAGTTTCCGCCTTCACCCTCATGCTCACCCTCCAACAAGTGGTCACATGGCTCAAGGGCGTGGAACTGTACTCCAAGGGAGACTATGGTCCTGCTCTCAAGCAGTTCAACCAGCTCATCAACTCGCCCGAGTACTCTGGCGAAGTCAGCAAGGTGGCCCATAACATTGCCGCCATCTATTACAAGATGGACGACCATGAACGGGCGTCAAAGTGGTTTGTTACTGCCCTCCAGAAGGATCCTTACCTCTGCATCACCCATTTCCTGTTTGGACAGTGTCTTTTTGACCAGGAAAAGTACTCGGACGCAGCTAAGGAATGGGACAAGTGCCTGGAGTACATGCGAGGCAACACTTGGATCAATTACCAGCCTCTAGGCCTGAATTTCACGCTGTACAGCTGTGAAGTCATGTTCAACAAATCCATGGCCAAGATTTACAGTGGAGATATTCTTCCTGGAGTATCAGACTTGTCTAGAGCTGGTAAAGAACATAAATGGTCTGCTGACCATAACAGAATCGATAAGGCTTATATCTACTTCAACGCCATCAAGGACTCGCTTCATAGAGCCACTACTACCACCACTACAGTGCCTCAGCAGCCTCAGAATGACGGTCTAGGACGTTCCAAGTCATTGTCCAGATCCAAGAGTCAGAACTTGTCCCGTTCGAAATCTCTGGCCCGTTCAAAGTCCATGAAACATAAACAGCAGCAACTTCAGGACAATATTCGAAACCGGTCGTCCATGGGCTTTGGAGCAAACTATACAAACACGTTTGACGTTTCTCAAGCTGAAAAGGAGGCTGCTCAGATGAACCAGACTAGAGATCCTTCCAGAGATCCTTCCAGAGACAATACCAAGGTCGGACTAGGTATCAGACAATCTCCTAGTATGAGAGGAGCCCCGCCGAACAGACCTTCCAACAGACCTTCTCCTATCATTGGAGGAAGTCCTAATGTCGGGGGACCTAATGTCGGACCTAACCCTGGAGGACCTAACCCTGGAGGACCCAACCTCGGTCGGTCCAAGACTCTCAACAGACCTTCTCCTATTATTGGAGCCCCTAATGGAGTCCCCACCAAAGGATCCCCTAACCTTGGAGGACCTAACCTGGGACGATCTCAAACCCTTGGAGGAGGAGGAGCCACTCAAACTACCCGACTCCATCGAAGTCAGACCACTGGAGGTCATGCTTATGCTGTTACTGAGCATCCTAATTCGTCTTCAAACATGCATCGAAGTCAGAGCACTCGAACTCCTTCTGCCAACGGTTCCTCTTCCTCTACCGAGGTTGATCTGCCTACCACCGTCAAGATGGCTCGAATGAACGAGACGTACAAAATCTACCAGATTTCAGCAGAGTACTGTCTCTTTTCCATCCACGATAACCGTCTCAAGAACATTGTGGGATGTGAACAGATGGCTTCTCTCCTTAGAGGCAAGGATAAGGAGATTTCCAGTGGAGGAGGAGTGGCTGGAGCTGCTTCTCCTCCCCCTGAAGACTCAACCGAGTTTTCCTTTGTCGAGTCTGTCGGCCGGTCCGACATTGTAGACGACGACATCTACGACATTGACGACTACTATGGCACTCCTCCAGGCTCAGGGTCTGCCAACCGGTCGGCGAATCGAGCTGACCCAGCCACTATGGCTACTGGATCGCCACCTACAAAGTCCAAACCGTCTCCTATCGACGTTGATCTAGCTAGAGAGATGCGAAAGGTGTCGTTTGACTCTTCCATGGATACCCCCAAGCTCAACCAGCTGGTGGACAAGATCCAGGGCACCACTCGAGACTCTGTATCGTCTACAGACTCCATCCACGCTCCCAAGGCTACCAAACACCGTGTGCAGATCAACTACATTCGTCCAGTTACTGCCAAGGTGTGTTCTTTTGTAGCTGAAGAGTGCTCTTCTCCAGATACTCCCATCACTCCCATTCCCGTCAAGAAGCATCAAGGAGTCAACAAGGACTACTCCACGCGATCTCCCTACCCTGATTCGGTAGCCTCGTCTCCCTATGAAGACGAGACCGTCACGTGGAGCAAGTCTCTTCCTCTGCTTCCTAACGATCATGCTGCTCAAAAGACCGATCATCGTCTCAGAGAGGTGCGGGAACGTGATCGACGAGAAATCAGAGACGGAATCATCGACCGAGATACGGGCATGACTCCCCCCCAGAACCACCAGTTTGATCCCACAAACACAGTTCAACCCGGGAGGAGTCGCAACGCCAAGTTTCTAAAGGTCGATCTCGACGACCCCAACCAGCAGGGGAACAATGGCCGGTCCAAGAGCCCCGGCTCGCCCATGTCCCCGTTTATTCTTGTCACCTAGCTGCAGGTAGCAGTGGCAAGCGTGTAAATCTATAAGTTATTGTATACTAAGTGTGAGCGAGGAGTAAAAGAGGCAAGAGCTGTAGCATAAAGAGTAGATATATAGAGGAAGAGATGTAACTAGAAACAACTGAGAAGGTGATATATGGGTTTGTATGGCTTTTGGCAGTTCTATAAGACTTCTATCGCTGTTCTAGGACGTGTATTGAGTGAGTTAGGTCAGGTTGATATAAAGAAGAGCCACAATAGGTACTATTGCAATATATTGAGAGAAATGAATTTGACCAATGAGCTCATCTAAAGTGGATGAGAGCATCTATCAAGTTTTTTAGGCTACAATACCACGTTAATGATCTCTACTGGTAGAGACACTGTCTACACCTAAGAATGAGTAACATGCTATATTGCCAAGTATGAAGAGATACCTGAGACTACAGGAGCTGAATCAGGAGCTTATCTGTCCTTTAGATATGCACTTGTATAGGGGGCTTCCCATTCATGTTCATGATCCAAAAGTGCTTGTATTGTCTTTACTTGAGGTGCTACGGTGGGCAGTGTAAGATGAAGAGACTTGGTACGTATCTATACTGTGAAATTGATTTTAAAAAGTTGGTGAAATTCAACAGTGTGCTTCTTTCAGTTCTTTGACTCATTTTTATATCTCTTGAGCTCCATTTGGTGGTGTAAAAATGATACTTGTTCTACGAGATGTGGAGGTTCATCCATGGCGCTATAGATGTTATTGAACGAAAAAAGAGCTGATTTATCAATTTAACAGACCATTCTCATCACAATTGTACCTTTTATTACTATCTCTGTCATATAATATGTTTAGATAAATGACCTCTACTCCTCAGTGTCACATAGTTAGCCTCCCACTGGGCCTTAGTTGAGACTTAGTATTCAGGAGAATAGGGAGTGTCGGATCGTATCTAGAGCAAAGATAGAAAAGAGTGATTGTGCTGAAAATGAAAAATGAACAGCTCGTACAATAAAATAGTACGCTCAGTACAGTTAAATTGATGGCATAGAATGGAGATATGGAGGACAACATGCTGCAGAGGTATCATGAAGAAAAGACAGAAGAGAACGTGTTGAAACGAGTAATTATGTTTGATAGCACTAACTGTTCATATTCCGGCTCTTTCATGATACGGATTTATACTACAAGTACATACCAGAGTTCTATCGTGAGGTCCTCCTCTTGGGATAAACGGCACTGGGAACGGCACTCATTAGACTCCACTGTTATCAGTTGGGATAGGGTGTCGACTACGTGAAAGGGTGGCGATTGTAGCGTGTCAATGTTAGTGAATTGAAGGGAAAAATAGCTGAAATAAATTAGACGCCGAATACATATATAAGTTTCGTTTTTATTTGTTTTTCCTTATTTTTGCCTATTTTTCCCCCTTCCATTCTTCCTCTTCCCACCTCCCCCAATAAGCTCAACCCACTCCCCACATAATCTCTACATTATCTCATCGCACTACCAGCACCCAACCTCTCCCCTCAACATGATCATCAAGAGCAAACTGCCAAAGACACAGACAAAAACGTTCGGACACGCAGCCAGAGAGGCGTACTGGGACTTTGACCACAAAAACACGCCTCTCAACCACGGCTCGTTTGGAGCATGTCCTCTTCCAGTGAGAGAAGCCCGAAACCAGATTTTGGCCAAGATTGAAGCAAACCCGGATCTGTACATGCGAACGACTCTGTACGAGGATATTGAGGTTGCCCGGGCAACTGCCTGTGAGTGGATCGACTCGGAACCTCTTAATACTGTCTTTGTTCAGAATGCTACTGTGGGCTTCAATACTGTCATTAGAAGCCTGCCTTTGAAGAAAGGAGACACTATCATCTACTGCTCGACCACATATGGAGCTTGTGAAAAAACTCTCAAGTTTTTGGAGCTCAGACATGGCGTTAAACACGTGTCTGTAGATATCAACTATCCCATGAGTGACGAGGAGATTGTTGATGTGTATAGACGGGCTATTGATGCTAATCCAAGCACAGTCTTGTGTCTTTTCGATACGGTTTCGTCCATGCCAGCTGCTATCTTGCCTTATAACCAGCTAGTGGAGCTATGCCGAGAAAAAGAGGTGCTTTCGTTCATTGATGGAGCTCATAGTATTGGATTGATTCCCGTGAGCATGCGAAAGACCCAGCCTGACTTTTACGTGACTAATGTTCACAAATGGGGCTACGGAGTGAGAGGAGGAGCTATCCTTTATGTTGCTGAAGAGCATCATCGTCTCATCCATACTCTACCTGTTTCACATACTTATCTGGACGATTCAGAAGACCTAGAACCTGAATTGGAAGAGCGACGTCTAGTTGACAGATTCACGTTCATTGGAACCCAGGACTTTTCGCCATACATTGCTATCACTGCAGCTTTCGAGTTCAGAAAACAGCTAGGAGGAGAAGCCCAGATCAGAAAGTACTGCAACGATTTGGCCATTAAAGTGGGTGAGCTTGCAGCTGGTCAGTGGCGAACTGATGTGCTAGGACACGCTGGAGCCATGGTCACTATTCGTCTACCTATTCCTGAGGAGTTTCTAGACGCTGCTTCTGAAGAGAGAAAGCAGCAGTTGTTCCAGCTCATTTGTGACCACCCCTTGACTAGAGGAACATACGTGCCTCCTATCTATCACAATGGAAAGATGTACGTTCGGTTCTCTGCTCAGGTTTACAATGAACTGGAGGACTTCCAGGTGGGCATTGATGCGGTCAACGAAGCCCTAGACATCTTCTTCATGGACGAAGTCGAGGAGGTCCAGGACATGTGGGTGTGTGTATAACCGCATTCAGAGCTAACATAAGTAGATAAGAGATACAGCATATGAAATGGGTAGGGAGTGGCAGTTCCTGTATCGGTAGTAGACAGTAGCGAGGGCCTGTTTATATAACGAGGCACTTCCCCAATACAACTTGTAGAAACACTAGAATATGTATTGGAATGAGAAGAGCAACTGGACGGATGTCTCTCAATGAACGAGGGTACTCCTGACTAGGCAAAGCACGTATTCTGAGATGAATGTCTCCACAAGTCTCACTATGGTTTCAACTTCGAATCACTTTAACCTTGTCAAAAACTATGAGAGAAGTAACAAAATGAAAAATTGAGATATCTTTATGCCCCAGGAAGACTGGAGGACCACTTGGTAATCCTCAAAACGCCAAAAATCGCATCAATATTGGGGAGCTGACTAATCAGTATTCAGAAAGTAGAGGCCACATTTTCACCCTACTAAAAAAATCTGGCATCCTGGCCGAGCGGTTAAGGCGAGAGATTAGAAATCTCTTGGGGTTTCCCCGCGTAGGTTCGAATCCTGCGGATGTCGCCATCTTTTTTCCCTCGAACAAGTGGGAGATGTTTTTTTTTTTTGCAGTAGAATCAAAGAGAAATGACCTGGACGATTGATTGGAATTTTGTGAGTTCTTCTTGCCTACTTAACTCGCTTTTTGCTCAGTGATATATTTTGGAGGTCCACCATATCCACGCGCATGAGTGCAGCAACGTTTGATGCCTTGAAGACAGCGATCTAATCAACACACGTCCATCACACACACAATGGACATTCGATTATTTCCCGAACAGCAAAGCGACAAGAAGCCCAACACGGTATGTCACGTGCTTCCGTGTCATATTCATTACACAGGTCCTGCCAATGTGGCCGAGTACTTTACCATTGAAGGTGGTGCTGACAAGGCTGACCAGCAGGTTGAAGTGACCAAGGACGAGAAAGCAGATGAGAACCCTGAGGTGGCTAAAAAGGCCGAGGAGGAAGAAGCTGCCAAAGAACAGGGTCTGGAAGACGAAAAAGAGTTTGGATTGAACAATGGATCCAAGAAGGAAGAGTCCAAGGAAGAGTCCAAGGTGGAGTCCAAGAGTGACGGATCGACGCCATTGAGTACCCATTTCCGAGGCCGAAAGTTGCACGGAGTGGAGCAAAAGCTGCCCGAGAACTACCGTGGTTACCGGTTCACTGAAGGCACCAATTTCTTTGAGAACTCCAACACCGTGTCTCAGTTGGGCGACATTACCCAAGATTTCGATGAGGACGGATTCGAGCGAAACCCCGATGATTACCGAAACAACGAGCCCATTGAGATGCGATCGTGGAACGCCGAGGGCTCGTTTGATCACTTGGTCATCTGGGGCCATGAGCGGGTTCCCGATCTCGAGAGTGATCAGTGGGCCTGTGGAGTGAGAGACTGGCACCAGGTTGCCTCAGCTATGAACCCCATTAAGGAGTAATGGTGAGGGGGAACTGGAGGGAGGAGAAAGAAAGCATCTGAAAGGAGCTAACAACTGTCACTGGAGGGACTATCCACTGCTCTAGTCAGACAAAACCATGTCAATGTAGCAAGATGGGCCAGTCCAGTTGTCACCCGGAGGGATGGTTATGGTGAGTCCTTTGGTGGCTACCAGTTCTGTGCTTTGAAACCACAGGTACCAGGTAGTGTTAGAGAAGAAAGAAGGATAGTGGGACTCAACCTGTTTATATAGACCCTTTACCACATGACTGGTCAGATCACGACATTGAAGGTTACTTTTTAAGGTGATCTTAAGGATCATATTTAAACAAAATAAAAAATAAAATGATACAATAAATACACCACTAAAGAATACATCTATCAGACCCATCTCAACACCAATAGCCCACTCCATATCATCCCCCTACCGCAAATGAAACGGTTTCGCTTGGCACACAGGTGTGCATATCGAGATAGGGCGTCTACGAAGTGCAGCAGAAGAGATATATATATATATATATATCACTTCTTGAGGTGTTCTGAAGGACTGTCTCTTTCTCATTACAGTACATTATCATCAGGTCACCTCTACGTGTCCCCCCCCCTACCCCCTACCCCCCAAACTTAGATAATGGTATCATCACGTGCCTTGGGACAAGAAACCTTGGGAGTGACTCTTTAATCTTTTGGCCCGTAGTCTAACAAGCCCGATATACAAACGGCACTAGTATTCCTCTTTGCACTTTTTCCACCACTTTCCCCCCCAAACATGGTCAAACGACGTCTAGAGAACGAGCCCGAGACGTGCCACAAACGGCCCACGGCCTCGCCGCTGACTAGACTGCCGGCAGAGCTCAAAAACCAGATTTGCGACCTGCTTCCAAAACGCGACATACGGGCCGTGTCTCTAGTGAGTCACGATCTTCGTCATGCGGCCTGCGACAAGCTCTTTGGCGACTTTTATCTCAACTGGGACTCTCTGGCTCCCACTAGAGACTACCTGGCTTCAGATTCGTGTGGTATTGCTGGGTATATCCATACGTTGCATATCACAAAGCCCTCGTCATATGCTGAGTGGCACTACCATGAGTTGCTGACAGAGTTCATGTCACTGTGTCCGCAGCTGACGGACGTGACTCTGGTCATTTCGGGGTCGTCTGCATGGCTCAAGTACGTGGGATGTGATCGGGTGACCAACATGACTGTTGTTTCGGGCCAGGTGCAACGTCTGCAGACCTTCAACAATGTGAATGCGCCCGCAAAACAGATTTCATTCGATATCGACCATCTCGTGGGCTTCCCTGCAGTCAAGACTCTGGCTCTCGAGGGCTTTACCGTCCAGAGAGACTCGATTCTCAACAAGGATGGAGTCCATGAAATCATTCCTCTGTCTAGAATCTCAGCAGATAAAGATGGAAGCACACCGGCTACACGGCTCAGTCCGTCGCGCAACGAAACGGTCGCAGTCAAAAGACTGGTGTTGGAAAATTGCATTTGGCAGTATCCTTATGACGTTAAGGATTTCGGCAGCATCGAGGAGCTCGAAGTTAGACTGAGCAAGGGATACACGGTTTATTCTCGTGAGTATGAGGAAGAAGATAGCAAGATTGACGATGATATGATAGGTGGTTGACGATTTGGTGAAGAGGTGGTCAACCAAATTTTTAAAGAAGGGCAATCTTCTGAAGAGGTAAAACACTTCTTCAAAACCACTTCTCCTAAGGGGTCAACCGTTCATCAGTACTCCACGACATCCTACACGTACTACAACACTTATTAACACAGATAATGAACGATTCCACTCGTTTGTTCTTTCCCCTCCCCCCACGGTCAAACGACTGACCATCGACCTTCCCGTCGAACCGTACCACCAGCAGCTCTCCTGGACTCCCCTCAAGAGCCACAGATGCAAACAGCTGGAGTACCTGTCCATCAAAGGCTTCCATTTGCCCGGCATCCAGTTTGCCGCGGCGCTCCCTGCGTCCCTTAAACAGCTTCGTTTCGAAGTGGGACTCACGCAGGATAAAGAAATGTTCCATCGACTGGACGCCCAAGCAGATAGCTACCGTGATACGTTCACGGCCAGCACCCGCACGCGCACCCTCGATGTCGAACTAGTCGGTAAGTTGGTTTCCATAGAACCCCCCACTTTTGCCCTACCCAACTACTGACGCAGGTGTTATCGAAGGAGATAGATGAGATGTATACTAACTAATGATTAATGACTGATGATAAGGGAAGGAGAGTACGGTGAGAGTGATGCAAAACCGAAGAGTGATGAGACTACCCAGTTGAAGTATCACACTCAAGTTAGAAGGGGCATCCAAACGAGATATATCCTTAGACCTTGTATCTAAACGTCAGTATTGTAGAGTCAGTATTAGTCACCAAGAAAAGAGATTGTTCCATCTCTCAATGATGCCGTATTCCTATCGTATTTCGTAAGAATTCTTTCCTTTTTTTATTTTTTTATCGATCTTCACTTGTCAAAAACAACACTCTTTGCTCCATCCCCTTTCTTCATTCAGCTAAATGCTATTTTCTGGTCGTTCTGCTTCCTCATGCATGAGGGACAATGTATGGGAGGAAAAGAGATGACTCATGAAACCCGCATAACAAGTATTAGAGACGAGTACTTTTCAAAATCAATTGCACCAGCTTACATCTGAATGTCTACGTCTTTACTTTTTCTTTAACTGATGCAAAAAAAAACTTGTGACAGGATAACTGCTGTTCTACGTAAAGTTGCCTCTTGCAGATACATGTTCCAGAGAGCATGAGTGATGCAAAAGGGAAAAGATCTCAACAAGATAGAACTGAGCCAACAATGGAGATATCGGAGAAATGAGTATACCAAAGTTGTTTTTGAAGAAATTATTACATATCCTTTTGTTGAGAATTGTGTTTTTAATCCGAGCTCAGGTTTTGACCTTTTTTTTTTTTTCTCATACAATTCAATTCATTATAACCTTACAAAACAGTGTTTCTGGCTCCCTGTCTCAGGGTACATGCTTCTGCAGGAAGGACACTTCAGGAAAAAACGACTTTGTTCAAATAAATTACCAGAACTTCCAACTTTATCGAATGTTGAGTTTGAACATGGTGGTGAGAGAACATGAGGATGAGAGAGGACATGTTATGGTAATATCTGTTGTAAAACTAAATATGTAAATACTACGATATACACACTTACAGATACTGCTCGAAAAGAAGTATAATGGAGTTGTATAGGGATGGGAAGAAACAGTACCAGTACCGCTACCGTATCAAGAGATGTGAAGGCAGTACTGTACATACCTATAGATGAAGATGACTAATTGGAGAATGGGCCAATGTACAAGAGGCCATTTTACTTGTCACTTTCACAAGAGTGTCAATCTTCTAAACCATGAAAGTCAGTTCCTTGCAAAGTAGCAAAGGATTGATGTAACCTGGACTCTCTTCTATTGGACTTGAAGAAGTAGAGGGTCCAGCTAAAGTGACGAATATTTCATGGATTTCAAAAATTCATTGTTCATTCAACTCAGCTCACTCGTCTGAATCTAACAGTACCAGTACCGGTACAGGTACCTTTACCATATCTCCATCTTTCTACAGCCTCTTCTACATGATACCCACAACCATACAACCATACACTGAACAGCACCTTATCTCAAGATTTTGTGAGAACACTTAGTACACTAAGTATACCGTTAGATAGCCCTCGTTATCTTCTTCAACACCATGCTACTCTTTTCCTCACAAACTGATGGTAACTCCTAGTGATTTGCATTCCATACCCCACAGGCATAGTTCACGTGGACCCATTTATCTCGAGATTTTGTATGAGAAAAGTATACCAAAAGTACATTTTTGGATAGCCCCAGCTCTTCTCTTTCTAATGATATTACTCTTTGTTTGTCATGTTGACTCTGGACTATTCAGGACTTCCTTCATGTGATCTTGTAGTGCCTAAGATCTTCCGATGTGTGAACAGAGAAGTGAAGAGGTAAAAGTACGGTACAGTACCGGTATGTACATATTGTAATACACCCAAGACAATCATCTTCTAATGACTAACACATAAGTTATTGATCTGTTATCTCTCTCATTTCACTATTTCTTCTTTTAACCCTACTTTACAGATTCTACTCATTACATCAGCTAGTGCCTTTTGTCTTGCCCCCCTCTCTTTTCTCCTATTTCCAATCTATTATCTATTTACACCATTGTCCTTCACATAACCACACAGTCCACTCCTAGTCCGTACATTGCCTTTTCGACTTCTCTTTTGACCAGCACCCAATCTGCTCTAGAATGGGCAAACTCGTAGATTTCTTCGGGCTGGAACACTCCTTTGAACCGGTTCATATCGGAAAGCAGCTTGCCCAGAGCCTTGGCGTCCTTGGTATCAATGAGGTACATCTGACCCACCTCTTTCAGAGCAGCAAAGGGCTGGTTGAGAGGTCTCTGTTTCAAACCAACAACAAACGAGTAGTAGTAATTGAGATCAGAAATGACAGTGATGGCTCCATCAACAGATATCGTCTTTCGTTTGAGATGTTTGCAGATACTGGCAAAGAAACGCATTCCTAGTTCTTGTTGGAACACATCAAGCACAGTCTTTTCAGTACTTCCCGAAAGAATCTTCATATGGACCGTTAACAAGTCAACCAAACCCTTAGCACACTCTGTGGGACCCATATTGGGCTCCATATTGGGTAGAGGGTTGAAATCTGATCCTAACTGAGTAGTAACAAACAAGAAATCCATCTGATCAGAAAGAACATCAATACCCTGGTTCAGACCTCGAGCAACATACTCGTCCAGTTGTTTTTCAAACTTCTTTTTGGCCTGAACTGAAGGAGACACGAAATCGTTCCTATCAATAAACTTTTTCTGAGCCAGTTCCTCTTCAAAAAAGACATGGATCATTTGTTGAATGAGATCTCCAATATTGACGAGTTCCGCAAACACCACCAACGGTTCTAATCCACCCTTTTTCTCCAATTCCTTCTTCTTCTTTTCCTCCAGAGTCTCTTCTTTCACTTCCTCCTCCTTTTTGCCCTTTTTGCTCTTCTTTTCGTCCAAAAAGCCGAGATTATGGGGTTTATACGAGTCTAGACGTTCCAGAGCTCGATGGAAACCTCCTCCAATATGTCGTTTACCTAGAATATCAATCAACGAAACGAATACTCGCTCACACTGCTCCTTGGAGTCTTTGGCAAGTTGTCCTCCAGCAGCATGGAACCGTTTGATACGTTCAAGAGACGCTTTACCAGCCTTGGTGATATTCAGAGCAAGTTCCAGGTTGAACAGAGAGTTGATTCCTTGCAATCTGTCGTTCATAATAGCCGCTTTGGCGTCCAATTCAGTCGTAGGAAGATTGGTCTCTAGTTCAGGAGGAGGAGAGGACACGTGATGACCTTCAGATTGATCAGGGTTAGGTGTTCCTGACCGAGATGCTCCTGGAGTACCTGATTTGGAGTTGGAGTCTGACTTAGTCTCACCCTTGTTGGGGTTAGGAGTACCTGATCTACTGGCGTCCTTTGAAGAGCCCACTCCGATAACATTAATAGGCATCATAAGAACGTCCTTGAACGACGACAAAAAGTCCCGTTTATCCTTCTCCTTGGTCACGTTACTGAGATAGTAATGTTCCGTGGCTATCTCTTTATCATGGGTCTCTTTATCCCATGAATCTACCAGTTCATTGGCGTAGTTTTCAAACGAGTCCAGTTCGAGTTGCATAAACTGGTCAACATGGAATTCATATTGACTGATAAGAAGCCGTCTCAATGCTCCTTTGTACTTGTCCTGATGTCCGTTAACTGACGAAGGAAGAGTATCTGTAAGAGTCTGCAACTTGGCATAAATGTTGGGAACTGCATCCAAGTAATAGACAGTCTCCTGTTCACGAGCAGACTCCAACACGTGATTAATGGTATCAATGACGGCATCTTCCAGCACGATTTTCGCAAACAAATAGCTCACATTGTCGATATCCAGTCCAAACACGGTATCTATGGCTTCCATTTGCTGTGAGATGGTCTTACTAACCAGATCCAAATGGTTCTCCAAAGCAGTCATATTAATCCCCTTATCTCCGAGAATAGCAGGACTATGTGGAATATCAATGGCTCGTTTATGGATGAACAATTCCACACACGATTCCGTCGCTCCTAGCTGTTTCAGAACTAGAGCATACCTTTTGACTCGAGATTCTGGAGTAAAGTCTCCTTCATCGATTCCCAGTTCGAATTCTCGAAGAGCAGCGTTTTCAAACGTTTCCGTGATACTAGCCAGTTGGTCGCGATTCTCATCTTCAAACTCATTATCTCCTAAAGACAAAGACAGTCGTTTGAGATTGACCAAAGCCACAGCTTGATGTTCCGGTTGATCAAACAATTTGAACAGTAGCGGTTCCTGGAAGGCGCCAGATTGAACCATATCATAGTAGAACGGAGCCAGATGACTGTACACCTTGGAATAAGTCTCTAGAGCCTTTCCATAGGTGCTTTCGACCCCTTCAAATGGTGTTAATGGGTTAGGGTGGTCCGATAAATCCGATGGAGGGATATATGGAGTGGTAGAACCAGTTTTGACCGGCTTAACAGGACTACCCATATCCAACAGATCCACCAAAGTCCCTTCTTGCTCCTTCTTAACTCCATTCAAATCCTCATCTTCTTCCTTATCCAGTTCCTGCTCTTCATGGTGCTGAAACTCGGCGTTTTTCTTCTGTTTCGCCTCCTCGTCGTTCCAAAGACCCATACTGTCCAGTCGAGACTGCCATAGATCGTCTCGGAGAGAAACCTCGCGAATTCTCTTGCACGTGGACCCGAACGAAATGACATCTCGAGGACTCATGTACCGCACGAGATTAGTCAGCACTCGGTCCGGCCACTCGGCCGCAGACTGCAGATGCGAGCCCGCCGCCGCCGCCGCACTTTGCTCAGCCGACCACATTAACGTCGACATTGTAGGGTGGTTTGGGGGTGGTGGAGTGTGATGGTGGTGATGTATGAAGATGAACTTTATCCAATGGGGGGTTTCACAAACCAGCACTGGATGAGCGGATTTTCGAGGTTTAAAATGGTAAATCGGGTAATTGCGTCATTTAAAGAAGAATGCACTTTTCAGATTTCAATTTGGAGCATTATCCATCGTGTTAAGTGGTGTCATACTCCCTTAGGTTAACTCCTACCTACAACTCCAAGAACTAACTCCTACAGTAACACGTTGGTAAATCCTTTGAAAGCACTTCTTGGCGGAAATTTGGAATTTGTAATTAATCATTTTCCAGGGGTTCAAAGACCAAATATATCCACTTTTCACCTCGCCACCTGCTCTGAAAGTCGAGATATTGGTGCCTCGTTTCCTGAGACGTGTCTAGCAGAGTATTGTATTGGAAGTGCTGAGAGGGAAGGGTAGGAGTCAACTTTTAAAGGGTAATATGGCTCCAAAATTGATTTTAAAGATACTATAATGACGAGAAAAACACGCTGAGTATTTCTACGTTCTCAGAATCAAAATCCGAGCTTTACTCACCAAGTTAGACGCCACCTCCCTTCTACGTTCCTACACACTCTAATGATCTATTTTAGGAGACAGCTTATGAGTATTAGCTAGAGGGTAAATGGAACCAGAGAAATCGCAATTACGCAATTGTCACGTGACAAAGCGCTCAATCACGTGACTACACGTGACCAACACCGCAATTGCACTAAAAACACGCAATCACCCGTGGGTTTTCCCCGGGACCACGTGCCGTTGCCGCGGCAACCTTGTCAGGCGTCATATAATCATTCTTCTCAATCTTGATTACCAGGTTTCATAATATGGCTAAGCTAAGGAGGTGCTAATACGGAGCTACTGTGAGATAGATGGAGAGGTGAAGGTGGGGCCAGTCACGTGACGAAACAACTATTCAGCCAATCATTTCTTCTGTTTATTTATCGTCTACTCATGTGCTGTAATCACTGGTGTTCTGTTCCTTACTTACTCTGTGAGACAGTTTCATCCCCACAATAAGTTTCAGTTTTGGAGAGCAAGGACGAGGACTGACTCAGTAACGGAAAGTGCCAATCAGGACTCTTGTAGTACGGTATGTACGTCTACGATGCACGGTGGTTGTCTGGGAGACGGCCGTAAACAACAATGGCTTAGTAATGTGCTTCCTTTAGTATTTCTAAGTGGTATGGGTACTGTTCTGTTGACATTTGTTTCTCATAATTTCTCTCAATCTCCATAATCCAGTCCAATCTTTTCTTGGTTTTATTTTCGCACAGCTGGCGTTCTTGGCCGAATAAGATTTCCATATTACAGCCGAGGGGAATCGGCGCACAAACTGGAGGGTGATGGAGTGGAGATAGAGGGATTTTGAGTAGATAGAAATATAGAGCAAGGCGGAATTACCATATTTACCACTTTTCAGCTCTGCAACCCCTCTATTACGTGTTTGAAACCGCCTCCCATAATCACGTCACGTGAAACAAACCACGCTACCTACACGCATCACGCATACACGTACAGCATCTCCATCTACGGTCGAGCTAACTCTCTCTTTCCAGCTCTCAACCGGTCGGCTGTCTCCCCAAAGCCGCCACTCCCTCTTGCCCGGACTCGCCGTTCTCGCAGCTGTAGCTCTCGCTATAGCCCTGGCCTTTTTGGGCTCAATTAGTGCTTCCACCCGACAAGCCGTCACCATGGAGATTAAAGACAAAGTCTTCAAAAAGGCCGTGCCCACCCCTACCAAGCCTGGAAGGGAGCCTGTGGGCGACTCTACGGAGGACGTTCCTCAGGACCCCAAACGCGTGGCTGCCAAGATTGTCTATCAGACCGATACTGTGGACCCTCAGACTCGTCTTCCTATAGTGGTGATTGACTCCAGTGCTCTTCCTGAGCCGTCTAGCAAGTCCCATGCCATTCTGTTTCCTCATCTGGTGAACAATCTGCCCAACCAGCCGTTTGTGTTGGTTTTCTTTGCATGTGGAGCTCCTCAACGGCCCTCCTGGTCGTGGGCTACCAAGACGTATGCCATGATTGAACGAGACGTCAAGAAACGAGTCAGAAAGGTCTACGTGGTCCATGAGTCGTGGTGGGTTCGAGCCGTGACGGAGATGCTCGGAGGGTTCATTTCGACGAAATTCAAGGCGAAAATCCACCACGTTTCGTCTCTTTCTTCCTTGGCTCGAGAAATCGACGTTACAGCAATCAACATTCCTCCACGTGTGTTGCTACATAACCGAAAAGTGGAGGACGAAATCACGGTGCCCAGACACGTGGAACCTGTCTTTGGACGTCTTTTCGACCCCAGAAACCCGCCTAGAATCTGGAACGTGATGCTGGAATACCTCACCCAAATGGCTCCTTATGTAGAGGGCGTTTTTCGAGTTTCTCCACGGTCGGATCTGCTAGAAATTGTCAGATGCAACTGTGATAGAGGCCAGATGTTCGAATTGGCAGATTATGGACCCCATGTCGCTGCTTCTCTACTCAAACGGTTCCTCAGAGACTGTCCTGAACCAGCTCTACCAGCAGACAGAATTCCCTTACCCATAAAGGATGATGCAGAGTACACAGAAGATACACTGAGACAACTACCTGTCACTTCACTATTCATCTTTCTCTACGTGGTTCCTCTCCTACAAAGCATTGTGAGAAATACACAGGTGACTAGACACTCGGAACACTCGATATCAGTCTGTTTTGCGCCGGCCATGCTGGGGATCACCGCGTCACGTGACTCCACGGCTGTCGGTATTCGATTACTCAAAAACGTGATTGAACATTGGGCTGTCCTAGCCCCCAAACTCGAAAACGAGCTCTACACTCGAATCAACATCACGGACGTCAACAGCATCCAGCAGCTGGCCCCTAACCCTGGAGGAAGTATGGGTCCACCTCCACCAGCATACCCGCCTTATGATGGCGCCTACGACATGTCCAAGAGACAGGTCTCTGCTCCTCTGACGTTTCTCAACAGCAGCAAGTCTTCTCCTTCTCTACGGCAGAGAAACGTGTCCGATGCCGCTCCAGTGCCTCCCTTCCCCATCTCCGTGTCTGTCGAGTCCCTGGTGGATATGACGGGAGACGATTCTCAGGATTCTCCACCTCAGATTTCTCCTGCCAAATCCAGAGGCCGTCAAATGAACAGTGAACTTCTCTCTTCGGCAGAACTCATGCCACCGCCTCCAGTGCCGAAAAAACCGAGCCAGCTCAAGTCTCGATCGCGTCACAACTCTGTTTCCGAGCTTGCTGCTGAACTGGAGGGTCCAAGCACACCCAAAACGCCCTCCAAGTTTGTGCTGCAGCCCTCCACCAAGATTAACGCAGATATCGATCCGTCCACGTTCAAAATCCCGCCTTCTCCACCACCTCCACGCAAGTTTGGCCCCCGATCGAGGTCCGTGGCGTCCACAAAGAGAGGCAAGATGGTCGAGGAGCTCTCGAAAATGTTTGAGGAACGATGTGAAACCGCAAACATGATGCTCGAGTTTGAACGACATAGACAGATCCGCCAGGAGGCCGCAGACAGACTCAACAGAGGTAGTCCGGAGCCGTAAGATGGGGAAGTACTGACAGACAGAGACAGTGAGACTAGATGCTAAGAGTAGATCTAGTCAGACATTAAGATGTAATGAATTATGATTGAACTGAGTGGTGTAGGGGGTGGAGAAGAGGTGGAGAAGAGAAGGAGGCAATATGAAGATGAATCAATGAATGCAGAAGTGCGTATAATCGAAAGCTCTCTGATACCATGATTGCTACGAACAGAGATCATGAGCTTCCTTGGGGTGTCATGGATGGCATTACTACACAACAGGCACTGGCTATACATTATAGTATTGGTTATAGAGTGTACTGAGCAGTACCTCAGACGCTTACATCAGTTTCCACTGCCCTGCTTGACTTCCTTTTCACCAAACAGGCTTTCCCATCAGTTATAGCAGTCAGAACAGGCCATGGACCTAGAATAGGCCCTACCATAACCAGGGTAGACAGTGTATAAGTAAGGAATAGAGAGCTAGAGAAATGACAGGAGAACAGTCATTATTGGAAGACCCTTGGATTTGTTTGGGTTTATGGATAGCGGCGATTGAGTACTTGGTAGTTGCCATTATACATGAACTTGTAGAGGGACGGTTGTAGGTGTACTTGTAGCTGTAGAGGTAGCTCTGAAGATGGAGAAGTCCATGGGGACAGTATAGGTGGTTGAAATGTGAAGCAAAAGGAGTAAGCCTCTGCAGATGATATAATTGGCTGTGGACTCGGTATATGATATCAGTTGTACCCAATCCACTTGTAGTTGAATGGTTGTAGAGTGTGGACCCTTCTCATAGTAAGATTACTGGATAAGATAGAGTGGAGCAAAATAGACCAATCAGGCACCCATAGAGATAGGAACAATTGCAACAACAGTCTAGCATGTAGATGATAGAATTGTAGTGCTTCGATTATCACATATGAATGGAGTGTGAACACTTTGTTTCTTCGAAGAATGCTCGAGCACACAATATGGATGTAAGAATGTGGTCTAGTTGTAATCTACTTGGAGTCAACATCTGACTATATTATAGTGATTTTTTATCTTCTGTAATCTGAATGTAGGACCCTCTGTCATGTCTTTATCACATCTTTAGTCTGACTTTGGTCTCTCAGTATTGATGCCTAAAGGGATTGTTATTGAAAGATCTACCAGAAGAAAGGATAGGTTGTCAAGTACCTGATGATAAAAGTAGTCACTGCAACTGCTAAGCCAAGTTTGTACAGGTACACTTCTTTCTACTTTCAATCTATGAAGATACTCAGCCCTAATGTTGGTACTTGTATTAGGTAGATGTGGCAGTAACAAGTACATAGTGGAGAGGAATATAGTCCATCACTTGATATGAACCACTTCAAAGGTCGTGAGCTTCTTTTTCTTCTTCCTTTCATCTTTCATCCAAGGTATCCCTGAGATGTCAGTCAGTATCAACGTTAGATGATGAGACCAAAATAGAGTCATAAAAAAATCTGAAGGACTGAAAAGAAATATGAAAACACTTCCTGACAGTCCAAAGAACACCAGAGTTATCTCGCCATTCTCATTTTCATCTTTATTCCTGCCATTTATGTCAAGTCTCCGATGACTGCTGCAACGGCATAGCCACCCTAGAAGCATAAATATTACTAGGATTTCAGATTTTGCTTGATATATCGACTTCAGTAGGTCCAAATACTATGTCTAGAAAACTTCTTTACTTCCCCGATTTCTCTGTCGTTGTTTGTAGACGTCCTCTATCTTGACATGGTAGACATACTCTTAGAGGAACTATTCGGGCAAAAACCAACAAGTTGAAGTGAAACAAGTCACTCTGGTGGGTCAATTGACTGTGGCAAAGCAGACCCAATCGTTTGCATTCACTTTCAACCCTTTTTTCTCCAACACCACTCTCCAATATGAAGTCTGAATGGGTCCATAATATTGAACATGAACCGTTTTTTTCAACAGAATTGAAGGAGAGTTGAATTGAACACGTCACAGGAAGTTGAGACAGATACTTGTACAAGTACTTGTACAGAAATAAGAGCTTTTATTACTTGCACTTATATCGTACCTACTGCAGTAGCTCTCACACCAACAGGAATACTTGTACTTGTACTTGTACTTGTACTGTACATAGACTTGATATATAACATCCTTTAGGTATTTAGCTCCTTATGTGATCTCATTTAGTCATGTTTTTTCTTCATTGGTAAAGTGTTGTTCTTCTGCCTATGTCCTATTGGCGGCCACACTTCCACACTTCAACAACTAATGGGTGTCCAATCTGAGAGCGTTATAATCCTGTTAAAAGAACTCGACGAGTAACAGTGCCTGGGAGCGTATTGACGTACTCATCAAGTCTCATCCGCTATCAACGCTGATATAATGGTCTTCAGAAGGAACACGAGAACCAGGTATGTCCACATCCACTCAATACAGAACCAAATGGCCCCTGGATCTTTTTGTCTAAGTTGTTCATGTTATATTAACTAAGACATCCAGTCTAGGAATCACTTCCACCTAAGAACTGTTATAATAAGAAGTCTTCAGTCAACAGGAACAATCCTCTCTAAGAAGAATACATACAATCATACCTGGATTCTTCCAAATGAGACTTTACATATGATCCAGAAATAGCAGAAATTTACTGTGTGAGACGAGTCGCATCTGGGAGTTGTCTAGTTCTGATCACTCTCTGTTCTTTATAGCTCTCCATCATACCTAAGAAGCAATACTACTTGTTAGACTGGAGTTGTATCAAGAGATGTAGAGATGTTTTTAAAGACAGACCTGTAATGTCTAAGAACTTGCAGCTGAACTTTTATTCTTCATTACGGTCATTATCAACCAAGTATGGTCTTCCTGGTTGGTAATTCGAATCACTAAACATGGTACTGTAAGCGGATATATGAGAGATATGAGCAATGTAAAGAATATGAAAGGAATGAAATAGCCCCAAGAGATCAATTGACACTCGAGTTGTCTTTATATGACTCTACATACTTACCAAGGTCTCTTGTTCACAGTCACAACCCCTTACTTATCTCATTTTATTGTAGCTATATACATGACTGAGCAGTCAACAGGATTGTCATATGCCTATTCTGTTTTCTCACACATTCAAGGTCAAAAAACTCGTCTGCAACGCTGTCGTCGAAACACACGTGATCCCGTTCACAGGCTCACTAACTACTCGTCCTCCCGAGTACTTTGGTTTCTGAGGTTTCGGGTTGAGAAACTGTTCGGTTTCAACATTGAGATTGACTCGTCCGTCGAAAATATGGCACTGTTGAAGCACGTCCACGTGGTTCCATTTGTGTCGAACACAGGTTATGAGTCCAGCAACCGTGGTGATGATTATTGTCTGGGTTAGGGGGAGAAGTTAACGACCTATGACCAGCTTGTCACCGGTAGTACAGTAATGACCAACTTGTTAGAAGAGTAGTGACCAACTTGTTAGTCACCTGTTACACCAAAAAGATGTTGTTAGGACGGAAAAGGGCCTGTTGTTCAAGTCCTTCTTTACTCACCATATCAATAGCAATAGTAACACCTCTTAGACCCTCCCAAGAAGTGTATAACTCATATGAAAGGCGTCCAATTCCACCATTCTCAAGGTTTCAACAATAATAGTGCTTCCACAAGTATAAATGGTCGGATGAATGTCGGAATATGACTCTGAAGTGTTCCAAAAGTGCCGAATGGCTTCTTTTCCATACAAGTTGAGATCCACAGGTTCCAGAGTAAACTTGCAAGTGTCTGAAACAACGTCCAGATTGCGATTAGCCAGGTTTTCGAATAGTAGGTGAGCTAGAGCGGGTTTCATGGTGATAGGAGTGGAGAAGAGAAGATGATCAAGTTGTTGTAATGTATTATGATATGATGTTATGATCTTTATAGAGGATAGAGGATAGAGTGACATAGGTAGAAAATGGGTAATCGGCTGGAACGCTCATTTTTGGACAAAAGTCTTAGATATTTGAACTGGAGAGTTAGAGAGTGTTAATGAGTGTACTGTATCAGTTTGGTCGGTTTTTACGCTCTTTTGGCCGCTCTTTTCTTGACGTCATGTCTCACTACCACCCTCCCCAATAAGGTTATCTTGCGTGGATACTGCACTTTGTTTATACGACGTGACCCCTATTAGACGAGTCAACCATAACGATATAAGGGAGGTCGAATCAAGAACCCGGAGAGGAGATATTGACTGGTCGAAAGGAAGAGTAAGACGGCAACTTATTTAGGTGCAAAGACACGACATTGACAAAGACACGACACTGACAAAGACACAACAACACAAAGACACAACCACGCCAGCACACTCAAGGCACAACCTCACCATACTCAACACACACACACGCGTACCAACACCCCAAACACGTCGAAAATCGATTTGTTGTAATTCGAAAAACATGAAAACATCTCCACTATCTCCTTTACCACCACCCCCGCCACCGCCTCGACCGCCGAGTAATTCCACTGAATGGGAAGTCGAACGGTACAGACGAGGAGACGAGCAGGAAGACGAAGCTGGACTGTGTGTTGTGCAGTAGGAAGAGCCGAATGATGAGGCTGAGAGGAGTTGTTCGGTTTTGAGCTTTAAGGTGATGTTACATGGGATAGGTTGCTTAAGCTGGGGTTGAGGGAAGGTGTTATCATGATACTGGAATGAGATGACATTGAAGAGGAGCTGGAAAGAATCAAATAATATAATTAATACAATAATGGCTTTACTTTTATTGGTTATATTGTACCTACTTTGGTTACCATGGACGAGTGCTCTTACAGTATGTCCTTTACATGGGAGTATAGCTTCATAGAGCATACGACTGAGTATAGACATTGAACGAAGGACAAGTAGAAGGGTCAAAAGCATGCAAAAAAGACACTTGGAAGCTCAATTGACATTCTAGGAGTGCCATGAATAAGTCTATGGTACTATTCCCTCAAAAACGACTTCAGTTGGGGCCAGTAACACTCCACTATATCTTCCAGCCTTGTAGTAAAGCGACTCTACCAGAAGCACACGCCTACATAGTATGTATTGGCTATCTAATTACGTCTAAAGGTGGCTCACATATCTATTGCTCGTGTGACTGAGTGCCTTGACCTCAATGAACTACTTAAAAGTGCTCTTACTGGTACCGGGTAGTCTCTACCAGAACTCCTCCTACTATCTACAACTACCGGTACCTGAAGAGTGAAAGTAGCCGTCTAAAACACTAAAAAGAACAGCTCTATACTTCTGAGGGCTCAGTTTTGTGCTAATATGTTATACATTTAGATGCGTATAGGCCCTGTGAAGATGTATGGAAAGAGCTGTGAGTTGTTTGAGTCTGAAGAAAAGAGGGAAAGTGACTGCATAGAATCACATACGTACGTAGCCTTATATTACCAGTTTGAATGCGGAAATCACAGCTTCTTGTCTCCATATGATTGATGAATCACCCATCATATCTGTAGAGTGGACAATGTCTTCTGAAGAAAAATATCACAGTTGACAAGGTGAGAACTGAGCTGGTTCATAGAGGAAACTACAGGCCGATTGCTCCTTCTTGATCAAGTAGTAGTAGCTATGAAGGCATGTTCCTGGAAGTTGTTTTCTGTTGTCTTTACGTAATGAATAGAACTCCTTCTTCGAGTTCAAAACAGTCTGTACGAACAAAGCTGTATTAGGAGAAGTATACCGGTACGAGTACTGTACCGTACCCAACTCCGCCACTTTGCCCCTTCACTGCTAAATTACGCAAAAGTCCATTTTATTTATCATCCGAGACTACAAGTACCAGATAGCATGAGTTCTGAACCCGCTAGTGCAGTTTGAGAGCTGCAGAACGTGTAGAGTCCGTACTTGTAGATCATAAGGTCAGACATTGGTTAGACATTTGTAGTGCCTTGAAACTGACAGGCCTGCTTAAATGAAGGTGTACCTTCAACACCTTAACATGACCTACTTTATTATGACCCTCATTACCCAATAACATGAACCCCACCCTTGCAATCACAATTCCGAAATTGTCGATTTTTTCAATTCCACTTTTTGCACTTTTTTTGTCCCTGAGGTCTTAATGCAGCTCACGGTGCGTCCTCGGCACGTGTACACTACCCCATGGGGCAACTGGGCCTCACGACAAGAGCTTTTCGTGCAGTTATATGCAGCTCCTTACATGAGGGGGTAACGGTGTACAATTATACGGTAACCTACGCGTACGATAGCCATATAGGGACTACGGAATGAAGCTGGACCTTGCAACTCCAACTCCGAACTCCGAAACAGCTAAAACCTAGGTCCAAAAGACTGGTCAAATTGATTAGTCATTATTATAGAGACGTCTTTGTATCAATACGTTTCCGTTGCCCCAGAAACACGTCCTATGACTCTACCGTATCGGTACCTGTCTTCATAACGCGCTAACTTCCCCTCGTCAGCAGCCAATTACGAAACCACTAGTAGTCACGATGTTGCATGGGGAGTATGTGGGGTAGATTTTAGGAGGGGGATTGTAAGTGATAGAGAAGAGATAGAAGGATATAAAGTAGATATTTGAAATCAGCGAATCGGGGGCTTCAAAACCGTACCAAATACACTGCCATTATCACGTTATCTCACCCTCCACCTTCCTCCTCCTAACTTCCTGTTCAGGACATGTATCCGTTGGGACAAGAGTCTGTACGGTCACGATAATCCAGAGGATGAAAGGCAGTGCTTTACTGAACCATACAAACGTGGTAGAGCAAAAAGAAGTATACCATTGGAACCGCCTCGATCTCAGCATTCAGAATATCTACTTATTTACCCGAAAAGTCGCCGTTATCAGCCTCAAAAACTCCCCCTCATTCCAACTAAATTTCCCTCCCTCCCTGCCTTCTCAAACAGGCAAAAAAGTGCGTGGAACGGAGCTAGCACTAGCGGGTCACGCACAACGACTTTCTGGATTGCGAGACAAGGAGGCAAAGTCAAACGGAATATTAAAAAATTAACGGCATAGTTTCTGATAGTGAACTTTATCAGTGGAGGGGGAGGGAAGTGGAGGTGGTAAAAAGCAAGCTAGAGAGATGAAAATAGTACAGAAATGATCCCCTGAGTGAGCTGAATCTAATGGTTGTTTTAGATAGTCTGTAGCACCACTACTTCATCATATATTCAAGTCCTCTATCCCCCCTCCAGGTCAACGTTTGGCCTCCTGCACCCGTCAACTTTGTCCGCCAATCTGTTTATCTAATCTCACAAGATAGTCAGGATAGATATGAGATAGGAGTGAGAATTGGGGAACTGTGGGGGTAAAAACGGTACAAAATGAAGTATTGGTATTACTAACGGATAATGAAAAACGTCTTTGGTAGTCACGTGATTAAATACCCCATCTATCGTCATGCCTACCGGTACCCCACATAGTACTGCTTTAGGAAACGGATCCTGGGTGTTTTTTGGACGATAAGTGGGAGCAATCTTGTGGAGAAGCCAGGGCGGGTGACACAAACAGGATTTGGATTATAAATGGGACAAAAAATCCACGTTTCTTCTCTTCTTCAACTCTCTTCAGACAACTCATCTCTACCTTCTACAAGATAACCTATCAGTCTACCAAACAGTCCCCTTCTCCACCGCTATCACCATGGAAACACCGGTATCCACCTCCTTGACTCAAAAACCCATCTTTACGGTCAACACCACCCTTCCTATGACCCCGTTTGACCCCGATATCCACCTCAAAGTCGGAGATCCCGCGTACCAAATGAGTATGTCTGAACTGGGTCTTTCTGACGGAATTGCCGAGACTGCAGTGACTGCTCCGTTCAGTCTTTTCACTGAAGATGCCGTCCATTTGATGCGCCGTGAAATTTTATCCGACCAGGTCCTTGATAACTTTTCTTTCGCCTCTTCTATCAACTCTTACCAGGTCAGAGGTTTCTCCAAAGATACTCCCTTTACTACATCTGCTTGGACTCATCCTAGAACGATTTCAGCTCTGTCTAAACTAGCTGGAATCGATCTAGTTCCAGTCTACGACTACGAAATCGCTCACACAAATATCTCGACCGCTGGAGATACCAAACCTGTGGTAGGATGGCATAAAGATAGTTATCCGTTTGTGTGTGTTCTCATGGTCAGTGATACAAAGGATATGATTGGAGGAGAAACGGTGATTCAAAGCGGATCAGGTGAGCTCGTCAAAGTCGCCGACCCCAAAATGGGCCATGCTACTATTCTTCAAGGAGGGTATATTCTTCATATGGCCTCTAGACCTGCTGAACTGGATAGAGAGAGAATTACCCTGGTTACGAGTTTCAGACCACGTGATGCGATGATCAAGGACGATTCGGTGCTCACTACGGTCAAGCCGATTTCTGATAAAACGGAACTGTTCAAACAATGGATGAGTTATCGAGCTCTAGTGCTTAGTAAGCGGTTTGAGAGGATTCATGAAGGACTGGAAAGTGGAGAGTATGGAAATGAGGAGGCAATGAAGTTGTTTGAAGAGCAGGAACAGTGGATTGCTCATACGTT
Source organism: Yarrowia porcina (assembly GCA_900519025.1). NCBI lineage: Eukaryota > Fungi > Ascomycota > Dipodascomycetes > Dipodascales > Yarrowia > Yarrowia porcina. Next base: position 581,119 of record ULGT01000010.1, on the reverse strand, counting down.
GATGCAGATGGGAGAGGTGGAGTACAAGCTATAACGGATTGAGTGCGAAGCACGAAATCTGGTATAGTTTGTGCGTAGTTTCAAAGGCAAGTTTCGAGTGCAAAGCACGAGAAACGCAGCCTGAGAAACGGAGCACCAGAACGAACTACGACTGAGAAATTAGTACTACTAATTACTAAGAGCGAATATGAGTTTAGAGCTGGACTTCTGAACTTTTAACTGGGCTTCTCTACACTTCTACTTCTGCTATAACTTATAATACATTCATTGATAACTAGAAGGAGTACTTGTACTGGGACTATTCCAATGGTACAGTACTGAAATTTATCTCAGCCTTGAAGTACCTGTTTTACGCTTCTTTTACTTTAACAGCTATCAACCAACTCTTATCCACTTCAAATACGAAATCGTTGAGAACTGGTGTCGTCGTATGGTAGTGTTGCATAGTACTGGATATCTGGTGTGTTGTTGTGTGTTAAGAGAATCGAAGAACAAAACTGAGCTACTTGTAGATGGTATCTCAGAACAGAGTGCCGGTGCTACAGAGAAAGAAGAGCTGGCACAAGACTGAAGCTGGGCTTCTGATCTGTTATCTGAACTTCTCAACAGACTACTTCTTTGATTAACTTATAATTAATACATTTATTGTTAACTGTGGAAGAGTAATATTACAAATGGAGCACTATACCTGCACTAAACAGGAGAATGAAGCCCCAGAACAAGAAAACATAGAGCTGGACTTGTTATCATTTGATTGAGCTTCTACATTGCTACTTCCGTTATAACTTATAATACACTCATTGATAACTGAGAACCCCATGTAGTAGTGTTATAACAAGAGAAATAAATACTACCGTGTGATATGGAGCTTCAGAGAGAATTACTTTTGAAGCTGGTCTTCAATGCAGGTACTTATATTAGCTCTTAGACTGCTATGTCTATGGTTAAATTATATGTAATACATTCATCGACAGCTGGAGCACTGGGAGAAGTATTATCATTCAAAGAGAAATAAAATATTATTATAGAGCTGGGTATATGACTTTAGTTGGCGTTTCAATACTGCAATAAAAGTCATCTAAGTTATATACTTCTATACATTCTCTGAGAACTGTATAGCGTTATGCTGACATAGAAATGGAGCACCAATAGGGAGTACTACTCAAGAGAGTACCAGAACTAAACCATCGGAGCTGGAGACTTATCAGGAGACGTACATACAAGTCTGAAGTCGGACCTCAAGTCTTCTGCATTGGCTTATTCTCATGCTTCTTATATGTTCATCTAATACACCCATTGAGAACTCGTATCTAAAACATTATAGAGAATATAATGTAGCATCAACACCATATTTTAACCTGAAAGATAGAGAAATCTGGAACCAGACTTCTTTTGAAGTTCTTTAAGTGTCACTTCTAATCTTTTGTCATTGAAGACTGATGTACGAGTACAGTGTCCTAAAGAATCTGGTATTGATAAATCAGAAGCAAACCAATGTGAATAGAGCACCACAGAGTTTGTCAAATACTGAATATAACCCCATTTGAACTTCTAGGAGTGTTAACTGACTTATCCAATACACTCCTTTTGAACATGAAGTTGTATTGTACGCAGTGACCCAAGAGGTCTAAACCTATGAGCGCATGTTCTAGAAATCAAGTTGAGTGAACTATGAGGTAGTTGATGGATGTTTTCAGCTAATGAAACTCCACTCACGCTTCTGTCTTCTTTACAAGTCAATTAACTTATCTACATTCCTTTTAAATATGACGTGTATACGACCACCCTTGAAGGAAATAGAATCCCAATTAACTCGAAATATTCTGTAGGAAGAACGGCTGAATTTTGGTAAAGCTGATAGATAAGCGCAATATGACTCCTATCATTAACTCCCAGCTAAATTATTCTTGCAGAGTATGTCATTATATTTCAATTGACTCGGCACCCACTTTCATTATTTAAATAACAGCCAGTATCTCAATATTTTGTATGGACGCTCACTACAATGATTACACTATTGGATAGCACCCTCTCTGATCTTTCCAACAACACTACTATTGACTTGCCATAATGATTAATCCCCTTCTCTCTTCCATGGTATATCTGCACACCATACTTCTCAAGAACTCCCTTGATCTCAACATTTTGTATGAACACTTTTTACAATAACTTTTTCATAACAGAGCTGCTATGATATTATTTCTAACAATACTACTCATACCCCCCCACGTTCATTTTATCTACTTATCTGTTACCCCCCATACTCCACAGCCATGGAATACGTAACCTCCAAAACCTCGAGATTTTGTAAGAACTCAACAGACACCAAGTACATCATTCCGTAGCTCTCATTTACCTCATTCTAGCAGTACTACTCTTCTCTTCTCATGTTGACTTGAGAGCCTCATTCTACCTCCTTATCTTCCCCACTATACTTTTCACAACCCCTCTCAACTCCAAAAATTGTGTGAACCCAAGATACCAAAGCTTCACTGTCTCATACCCCTCCTTCCCCTCTATCCAAAAGTGTTCCCATTACTTCCCATATTGACTTTCAAACCTCATTAATCTTCTTATCTCCCATGATTACTATACATCCCACAATCATATGTTACAGAACACTCCTCTATCTCGGCATTTTGTGAGAACCCAAGATACACAAAGTTCACCATAATGTAGCTCCCGTTCCCCTCTTTCCATCTGTATCACTCTCACCCCTCCTTATTAACTCCCAGACCTCATATCTCTTCACCTCATACCTTCCACTCTACATTACATAAGCCCAGTTATCTCGAGATTTCCTATGGACACTTACTATAATAAGTACACCGTTAGAAAGCTCCCATTTCTCTCATACCACACTTTTGACTCTTACCTTCTCTTACTCTTCATACCTCGTTACATCTTTCATCTCATTCCCCTCACCCCACTATATATAAGCCCTTCTATCTCCATATTTTGTAGGAGCCTAAGATACACCCAGTACACAATTGGATAGCTATTCCTCTCCTCTTTCTAGTCGTACCACTCTTACCTTTCCATATTGACTTTCAGACCTCATTATTTCTTTCTATAAGGTCATTGTTCCCCTCACACCCTACTATACGTAAGCCCCTCTTATCTCCTGATTTTGTGTGAACACTTACTATAATAAACATACAGTTAGATAACACCAATCTCCCTCTTTCCAACGGTACCACTTTCTTCTTCCCATACTTATTAGTTTTAGTTATGTCTTCCATCTCTTTACTCCACACCGCACATACTTATCATAACTCGTCACAACTCCAGATTTTCTACGAACAGTTGCCACAAAGAGTATACAGTTAGAAAGCCCTCACTCCATTATATTCATATATACCACTGTTTACTTCTCATACTCACTATATCTCCCTTCATCTTTCATGAAAAACATCCTAACCATACATTTAGTAAGCCCCGTTATTTCAGGATTTTGTAAGTACACGTACTCTAAGAATTAAATCACTATGTAGCTCCTGCTTGCCTCTCTCTAACCATACCGATCTTTTTTCCCATATGAACTTTCAATGATTGTTTTATTGCCTTATATCCCACGTCTCATACCCCAAGCACAGCTTTTCCTAAGCCCATTTATCTCGACTCTTTGTAAGAGACAAAGACACATTACCTGCCAGGTTCTGTAGCTTCTGCTTTCCTCATTTCAACGTTATTAGTATCTCCTTCCCTTATTGACTCACACTACTCTCTGTAGCTCCATATCTCTTACATTTCATACCTCACACCACTTCACATGACCTCTCATATCTCAAGATTTTGTATGAACTGTGTTCCTATAATAGCTACACCACTGGATAGCTCCTATCCTGATCTATCTAGTCATACCACTTATCTCTTCCAACCTTGGCCTTTAGGTCTTATATCTCCTTATCCCTTACATGTGATACCTCTCACCCTACTTCACCTACCACCCCTTATCTCCACATTTTGTATGATCACCCACTACAAAAACTACACCCCCTCCCCTCTTTCCCAAAATACACATTAATTAATTACTTTTATACAATAAATAGGCACGTTGAGGTGCTAAAGTGTGAGGTGGAGGTCTAGACAGATGTACCGGTAGATATGTCTACCTCAAATTAACCAGACTTGTGAGCAGCTCGCACTCGCAGTACATTGTTCGCTCGCTTACTAACGCTCACCGCTCACCGCTCACTGCTCGCAGTACATTTGTTCGCTTCGCTCACAAATATACTGCTTACATAGCCCGATTAACCATCGGCTCAAAAGGATACAAGAAGCACCCCAGTCCTAACGCTCCATAACAAGCGGCACAGACATAAATGGGAATACTCGAGCTTGTATCTCCATAATAAGCAATCAGAGGCGACATGATTCCCGCCAATCGCGTGAAAGCAATCGCTATACCGTTTCCTGTAGCTCTGGCTCTCGAGGGCATAACTTCCGGAGTAAAGGCGTAGAGAGTTCCATAGTAGGTATAAATGGTGAGCGAAGTGACTGAAGAAAAGGCAACGTTTTGCACCTCCGTTTTGACCGTCGTATAAGCAAAGAAAAACGTCATAGTTAGCAAAGCTCCAATACACATTGCTCCTCTTCTTCCCGGAGCAGGAATGTAGAATCGTCCCCAAAGCGGAATCTTTGGAATGAACAAGAGAATCGCAGCCAGGACAGGTCCAAAGATGGAAAAGGTGTTTGAAATCGACATTGCTCGGTAAGTATCGTCGATAGTTCCGCCTCCAGTTTGAGCTCCTCTAGAAGACAAGTATGCCGGCAAAAAAGACGAATAAAGAGGATAAGCGATACCCAGAACCGTCCATGAGACCCAGAGAACGGTGGTACTTCGTGCGAGCTTTCTGTTTGCAAAAAGAAGCTTGACATTGGTGCCCAGATCCTTGACCCATTTCCATCGTTGGTTTTTTCGCAACAATGCCGGATCCAGCTTTCCACACGCCTCCAGCTGTTCTACCGTCAGTGAAATGGTCTTTCCGCCGGCGTTGGCAATCTTATGAAGATCTTTGACCACCTGTTCCACGTTTCCTTCACACAAATTGAACTTTGGAGTTTCGATAAGACGGATAACAGTGATACGTAGAATGCCCAGAATCAAGACCATACCTCCCAAAGTGATCCAAGAGTACCGCCAGCCCATATTGAGATGCCGAGGACAATTCTCTTTGGTTTCGCACTGGAAATTCGCCATAAAAGGCCAGATTACAAGCACTGCAATCAGCTGACCCACTCCCCACCAAGCGGCCAAAAGAGTAAGAAGCCACTGTTGAGAGCTAGGAAGAAACTCCAAAAAGACAGTAGTGTCCAGAACGAGGTTTCCTCCGGCCGCAGCGGCACTTAGAGCCACTAGAACACAATACCCGGCCAAATTCGGCATTCCTGCTGCAATCATAGCAAAGACAGCTGAGAGGATCAAAGACGAGTTGAAGGCGAACTTTCGACCAATAATATCGGCGGAAAACCCCCAAATCACAGCGCCCAGAAGCATACCTCCATAAAGAGCCATAGTTGGCCCCGGAAACTCGAAATCAAACTCCTTCTGGGTAGGAGCTAGAGTGAGAGATTGAATGAAGGTCAAGGTGGAATCGGTCGCGTAGCCCATTCCGTTCAAACAAAACAACTTCCAATGGTACGCCGTGAGTCCAATTTCGTCAATGGTGTTGTTGACAATCCGCATCTGTTCATATAACACCTTGTCATCGGCAATCATGTCCATGGACGTGGTATCAATGTCTGTGGACGACAACGAGTGCGAGTCCACTTCATGTTTGACGTCTCCTGAGCCATTCAGCCCGGATTCCACCAAAAAGTCGTGTTTTTCGGCCATCTTTGGGCGTCCAGGACAGACATGTTTGTATATATATATTGGTTGGGGAAACCTAATGAACTATGAGACAAGATAGGGAGTGGACATAATGAGACGAAGGAGTGCTCAAAAACGGGATTTAAAAGTACCACTAGAATCCCCTCGCTCAGGCGATTCGATACATCCACTTTTTATCCTTATCCACCAACTACTCACCCCAATAACTTGTCTCATCTTAACCATCCCTGTTCTCATCCCAAATAGGATAACTAGTGTAACCATTGCACGTGACGTATATACTCAAAGAAGGGCGTCTGGCACGTCGGTGCCCCTGGAGATGAAGCTCGTATTCGCTAAGCTGGCCAATCACAGTGCGGAATCATCCACGTGGCAGGTCACGTGAGAACTCAGAAGTTACAGGTTAAAATAAGTGGTTATATGACAGGTTTCGTAAAGTCGGTGGAAAAACGACGGAAAAAAACGACAAAATTGTAACCAATAAAAACACCCCAAAAACGGCCTATTTTGCACCGATTTTTGGGCTGATATCTTTGGTAAAACCACACCCTAACCCGCTAGAACCGCTCCAACAACTCCCTAACCTCTGAGGGGAAGTGAAACAGATGGAAGGGTGCATTAGTCGGCTCTGGATAGTGTTTGGCGAGTTTCATCAGAGAAGGAGGGAAAGGGCATATTTGACGGCGAAGGAGTGGTCCAATTTTTGTTTTGAAAGTGAATTTAGCATCTCCAAAACGAGACGAACACGGTGGTACCTTCAGATTTCCAATATCTTTGTTATATCCCCCACTTCTCCCCACCCCGCAACCCCACATTGTCTTTGACCAAACGCTAACCCAAAGCGCTGCCACGTGCAGGACGCAGACGACTCGGACCAATTGGGAGGCGGCTGAAACGCGGCCCTGGCCTCCAAAAGGCTCGTGGAGGGTATCGTTGGCAAGCCACAGCCACGGCGAGGCCGTCTGTGAACTCCGTTTGGCGATAGCACGTCAGCTCGGGGAGATATCGGGGTACAAGCAAAAACGGGTTGTGAAAAAACAGCATTTTGGAATATAGACCATTTGGAAAACACGATTTGGGATTGGGATATTTCATTTAGACCATTCGGTAAAGACAAACTAGTCATTGCGTGTACATACGACTCCTTGAAAGCCACAGTGCGGCTGAGCCATGTATGCAGTAGAATAGCAATCAAGAGGACTGTACAAGATACAACGTTGCTATAACGATAAAAGTGGAAGTATTAGACAGTTGTGGTATTGGTGTTGGTATGGTTCCAGGTTACTCGTTATGTCTCGGAAGTTGCGTAAAAGCTGCAAAAAGTGCACCCACTTTTGGAAAGTGTGGGGTTGAGGGAGTGAAGGGAGACAGTAAAAGAGGACATAGGTAGAAGCCATACAAAACACTGGTAACACAAAAACAGGCAAATTTGAGTATAGTAAATGCAGCCACACTGGAGCTCCTCTCAATCGTGATTACCTCCAGAACCGAGTCACTTCTAACACCCATAAAGTTGTCAAGAGTGGATCAACTGTCGAAAGCAGAGAATATCATGTTGTAAAGAGAAGCACTATAAAGAGGAACAGGTCTCAGATGGTAAAAAGATGAGTAACCGAGACGATAATGAGACTAAGGGTGGTAATTTGGTCACGTGACCATGTTATATCACGTGACTTATACACTATACAAGACAGTAATACACCTTCCAAAGACTAGACTTCAGTGTGGACTCTTTCAATAACGCCACAGAAGAGTAAAATGTTCCACGGAAAATGTTGTCAGACTGTTACAAGGCTGCTGTGGCTGTCTCTGGCTGTCTCTGGCTGTCTCTGGCTGTTTTTAACATGTCTGACTCACTTAGGAGGCGTTGTAAGACAGTGTTTAGAGGCACCATGTAGAGAGAACAGAGGGTCTATAATATAGACTTATATTAACCATGAAGATAAAGAGGAGTTGATAGGTGATTTTGTATAGGCCTTGTTATGTATGATGTGTTTTTACTATGTCATTTTAGCCGTAAATACGGTATCTAAGTGGATATCTTTATCTAGTAGTAACTAACAGAACAGTACTCCTACAAGTACTCATAGTGTATGGCAAGTCACGTGGTAAGTCACGTGACAAGTCGTGTGCGGAACCACTAAGACCTTCAATAATATTAGCCGACACTAATTTAGTCCATGACGTCACTGGATGGAAATTACACTTGCGCTAGTGGATGTGGGAGGGGGGGGTAAACGAAGTCAACATGGAGTGACTATTAGGTGTTCAAAACGGGCTTTTATGGTACCAAAAGAACCCCCCTGATCTCAGCTTCCTAACGGTACCACTTTTGTCACTACTGTACTACTTTCATACTCCTAACCTCTTCAGCCTAGGCTTGAGGAAGAGTTATAAGTCAACAAAGAGGTACCGAAGTTTTGTTCAAAGCGGGATTGTTTGGTACCAAAATATTCGCTAGAATCTCAGCTATCGAATGGTACTCTTCTTACCGCACCTACCCTGATATTAACCCCTACATACCCTTAACCTCTAAAACCTAGGTTCAACAGAATGATTCAAGTCAACATATAAGTGCCACATTTCTTGTTGAAACCTCACTTTCTTGGTACTAAAAGAATCACCCAAATCTCAGCTATCTAACGGTACTACTTTTATCACTACTATAGCACTATCATACTCTTGACCTCTTCTACCTTCAAGTAGGTATGGCCCTTACAACGCGAAAATGTGAATGGCAAGGTGGTATTATAAATACACAGTATTATAACTAACGTCTATGGCTCTAGTTTGATACCCTTTTTACCTCTCTAACCCATTTGGATCACCGTTTTTGAAACACCAGAAGACTCTTCTATCTGAATGTCACCAAATAGCTCAATAATATGAGTGACAAAATGATACATTCAGCATCTCATAAGGGTAATATGACCAGCAGCTCCATTTTGAGACTCTTCCCACTTGTCCACCTCTTCTGGAACATTGTAAAAGGGCCCCTGTTGCTGGAGAAGCTGGGATAAAGGCCAGAGTCAACTAAGCCTAAGTAAAATCTGAGATCTCGTCTTATTAAGAGCTCTTGTAACTCGAGATAATGAGTGACAGGGTAGGTATATTTTTGCATTGAACTACTAATGTTGTTTGTAGCTTTCATTTGAGTCCTTTCCCGTCAATTTACCGCTTCAGTAAGGTTGTATTTCAACCCCCAGCACACTGTCTGAGTCAACTAAATGTCAACAAGGTTGAAGGATGTAATTAAGTCAACATAGAAGTGACTATCATATGTTCAAAGACGGCTTATTTAGTACCAAAAGAATCTCCTGAATCTCATCTTTCTAAGTGTACCACTTTTACCCCTCCTACCTTACTATCATACTCTCAACCTCTTCTATCTACAACTCTAATCTACACCACCCATACTAGACACACTAACGAGCTCATTTCTGCCTATAATTTCACACAAACCTGACCAGGGTCATTCTAAGCACAGCCACAATCACAGGTTCATTTTTTAGGTCGAAAGACCCACTGAAAACCCATTTTTTTCACTTTTCTTTAGTTCCACCTTTTTCATACTTTTTTGTATTATCTGTTTTCACTTTGCCCTTCCCAAAGAGGCCAAAAAGTCCTGGAACTAGCACCGGCGCATTCTCCTGCTCCAGACGAACCCGTAGATACGCTGCACCAGCCTTAAACCGTCTCATTTCGGCTTTTGAAAGATACGTTGGTAACGTATAGCTCTAGCCACTTGTTCTCTATCTAAACTTCCCCAATATCTCTGAGACATGTGATCCGCAGGCACCCGTAGATAGCAGATAACTGGAGAGATATCGGGGGGAGGAGGTGAAAAAAGACGGGTTTGGTGGGTAAGTATAGTGTCAAGTAATGTAGTTGGGTTTAGCAGATAATTTGAAAGTGAATTTGAGGTGATATTTGTTAGTAAAGAGGGGTCAATAAGGGTACCATTGTGATCAGGAGACCGGGGGCTTTCAAACCATATATTAATTACCTACGTTGTACCTTTTATTTAGTTATATTGGTGCTATCTAAGAGAATCTTGTCAGGTAGAATTTGGTACCTCAGTGGAGAGTTCGATTTGCCATGAAAATGCATTTATTTGGTACTGTTCGAGAGCTGCTGATCTGGAGATTACAAATATTCCGTTCTTTACTTGATAAGAGTAATATCAGCCCCGTTACAGACCCCATCAGAAAGTCCCAGAGAAGTCGTATTTTAGACTCTGACTCATGTGAACATGCACTCCTCCTTCATATGGCGATGTAGGGGGAGGACCAATGAGGTGGTTAAAGAGGTGGGGAGGGGTAGTCACGTGATAAGAACTTGAGTCACGTGATAAAAAACGCAAGGAAGACAATCACAACTTATTTTTGGTTCTTTTGACGTCAAAACATCATTAACTGACATCCATAGGTCCTCTACTTTACTCTAGAGATGTGAAAAAGAGGTATGGAGAGATGAGGAGTTGAAATGGAGCTTCCCAAGACTTCGGTGAAGGTATTCAACAACTTTTTTCGCTTTTATATTGCTCCATTGTGGTTTTTGGTGGTATAAGGAGGGTATATAGTGGCTTCATGTCTTCTGTATCTTACAGTACTCGTACCGGTATGTACATACCCTCTGTAATTCAGTAAACGCCTGACGAACACCTCCGTCATAACTCTGAGTTCTTCTGAGTTAACTAGTCGTAGCTCAGGGTTTGTGTGGAGTAGCTTACAGGACTTGTGTGATATGAAAGGTTCAGGGGAACAATGACGGGGGAGACAATGACGGGGGAGGACAGGAGCAATGGGCGGAGGAGGGGTGGTGAAGGGGAGTAGGGTGACGTCATGGAGGAGGGAGAAGGTATAGGGTGACTGGTCTGTGTATACTTGCACAACTTCTGAAGCCACTAAGGCTGTTGGACAGTGTCTTCATCACAATAGAGGATGATGAGGGTATATGGTGAGGACTAAGGGGTGGTGATATAAGAAGAGAATTAACGGTACAGTGATTACCACAATGAGGGCTTCAGATTTGGCAAGTCTACGAAGGTACAGCTCTTGAGGTGGTGGTGATACTCATGTTAACTGAGGTATGGCTATAGACCAGACATACACTGTACAAGTGGAGTTGAGGTGCGGGTGAGCTGAGAACCAATGGAATAGGAATTGCGGTGAAGGCTGCCGAGATGTTATGTCTAGAGTTGTACAGCTCTTGGGGTGATGATAGTCATATTAACTAAGGACAATGGAGGTACTTGTAGGACACCATACTGTACCAATACAAGTAGGAAGTTCATATGGGTGGTGGTTAGCTAATTACAGGTATATATCGGTACTTGTAGACTCCAGTCTCTCCTCATAAGGCACTCCTAGAGTGGTGATGATGATGGTGGTGCTGTTGACTAAGGTAGGACAAGGGAGAGGTGGGCACCATACACTGTACCAGTACAAGTAGAAGTGGTGATGAAAGTTATGGTGGTTAGTACACACTGGAGAGTACAGATCCTGTTGATTAGACACCCCTAAAGTGGCGATAATGTATGGTGTAGTACATACTGTGACAGGACCAAGGTGAGTGGAGTAGAGCCATACAGAGTTGATACATCTTCAAGACTGGAAAGATGGTGGTGATGATGGTGGTGGTTAGGTCAAATGCTACATCTGAAGACTAAAGACTACAGGTACACATTTCACGTTGGTGATGTTTGGGGGTCATGTACATACCAGTAACAGGACATGCCATGGGCTACGGTGGAGCCATCAGAGCACAAGGACATGACCAGGCTATGGAGGTGGTGATGTGGTGGTGGTGGCGAACACGAAGACTATAACTACGGTACCCCTACTGATCATGTTTGGTGATGGTGTAGTACGTACTGTGACAAGACCTGTGTCAGGTACCTACAGCAGAGCCATGAAGACTGATTAAAAGACCATGAAGACATAAAACCCGTCAAAATGGTGGTTGGTAGACAGCTGGAACCAATAAACTGAAGACTACCTACAACTTCTTTCCAGGTTGGTGATAATGTATGGTGTACTGCAGATACTGTACAAGTAACACGACCTATGTCAGATGCAGTAGAGGTGCCGTCCAGGGTGAGAACAAGACCATAAAGAACAGAAGTCCGTCAAAGCGGCTATGGTGATGTGGTGAGTACAACTGAAGACTGAAGTTACCGGTACAGCTTCTTTCCAGGGTGGTGATGGTGTGAGCCTACAATGGGAGGTGAGCTATGACTGCAGTAGAAGGACCATCCAAGGTAGGAACAAGGCCGTGAAGACCACCAAAATGGTCAGAATGGCGATCTCGACGCAACAGTGAACTCCATGGACCTCCACAAGCAGACCTTTAACCGAATATCCACTTTTGTCTATGCACCAAGATCTCTATCTAGAAGGTCGTGATAAAGACCATGAGGAGGTGGAAAATCGTCAGGAAAAGTTGTCACCCTATTCCCATAGCGACAACGAACCCCATTCCGAAGTCCCCCCTGTTCCTGGCGTTCTCCCCTTCTCCTGGTATCATCTACACCTCCCGGTGATGGTGTCGTACATACAGTAAGCAGTCTACAATACACGCCTTCTTTTTTCCGAATCAATTATAAATACAATGCAAATTTTGTGAGTTGGCCCAGAGAGGGGGTAGTGAAGTGTACAGTACTTGTAGTCAGTACTGAGTAGTACAGTACCTAGAGTACAGTAGTAAAGAAGTACTGGTACCTAGAGTAAGGAGTACTGTAGGTGACAGAGTACCGTAAAGTGTGCAACCCGCTTCGCGAGTTGCGGGTCATGTAACTCGCTGCGCTCGTTACATGGCTCTCGTCTCCGCCGGCTCAAACGGATACGCAAAACAAATCAATCCCAGCACCGCAAAACATCCCGCACAAACATAAATCGGCACACTTGAACTCGTATCTCCAAAGTAAGCAATCAACGGAGCAAAGATACCCGCAATTCGAGTACAAGCAATGGCAATACCGTTTCCAGTGGCTCGACATCTCGAAGGAAGCACTTCCGGAGTGAAAGCAAACAGAGTACCAAAGTAGATGAAAATCGTGACGTTAGTAACGGCCGAAAAGGCGACATTTTGGGCATTGTTGGTGATGGCGGTGTATGCAAACAAAAAGGTCATGGACAGCAGAGCTCCAATACACATGGCGCCTCTTCTTCCGACCGTAAACCGTCTTCCTTTACCGTACGGAATAGGAGGGATGAAAAGAAGAGCGGCGGCAATGATGGGACCGGCGACCGAACAGGCGTTGGCAATGGCCAGGTTCTTATAAGTGGTATCGACGGACCCATCTCCCAGTTCGGTTCCTCGACTTTCCAAAAAAAAGGGCAAAAACGCCGTGTAAAGAGGGTAACAGATTCCAATGACTGTCCACGACAAAAACAGCAGAGACGACGAAAGAGCCAGCTTTTTGGTGGCGTACAAAAGATGCAGGTGCTCGAAAAGCTGCTTGAACCACGCGCCTCGTTGCCGGGGACCCTTGCCCTCGTTTGTGTCCAGTTTTCCGCACGCCTCCAGCTGTTCGACCGAAATGGAAATCTCTTTTCCGCCGTCACGTGCAATCTTGTGCAGATCCTCCACCACCTGTTCAATGTTACCTTCGCAGAGATTGAACTTGGGAGTTTCGACCAGTCGAATCACGGTGACTCGAAGAATAGCCAGCACCAGCACAAGACCGCCAAGAGTGATCCAACAGTACCGCCAGCCCATATTATCTTTTTTCAAGCAAACGGGAGCATCATCGGGACAAGAGTAGTTTTTGATGAGCGGCCACGTGACCAAAACAGCCACAGTTTGCCCAATTCCCCACCAAAACGCCAACAGAGTCAACATCCACTGTTTGGACGACGGCAAAAACTCGAGAAAAACAGTAGTGTCCAAAATCAGGTTGCCGCCAGCGCCCATAATGGTCAACACAATCAGAGCACAGTAACCGCCAAGGTTGGGCATTCCGGCGGTAATCATGGCAAAAACTCCGGAAAGAAGAAGAGAGGTGTTAAACGCGAACTTTCGACCGATAATGTCCGCGGAAAAGCCCCAAAACACGGCTCCAAGAAAGGCACCGCCATAAAGAGCCATAGTGGAGGCGGGGAAATCATTGTTGAATTCTTTCTGGACAGATTTCAGGGTTAGGGATTGCAGCAGAATCAGCAGCGAGTCGGTGGCATAGCCCATTCCGTTCAAACAGAACAGTTTCCAGTGGTAAGCCGTCAGACCAATGTCATCAATGGCGGCATTGACGATCCGCAACTGCTCGTACAAAACTCGATCGTTGCCAGTCATGCCCATGGAGTTGTGGTCCACGTCGGTATCAGATTGCGAGTCCATAAACGACGTTTGAGGGCCTAGTTTGGAAATGGAGGGGGATGGACTCATGGCGCCATGGGTGGAAGGGTCCATGGCGGCATCGTGGGAAGCCACCTTTTCGGAAAAGTCAGCTTTCTCAACAGGGTAGTTTGTGTCACTCATGGTGGATGGCGGAACAGAATCATTGTGGACTGGAACCCCTACATATAAGTACTTTCTCTGGTCTTTGTAATCTCTATAGCCGTAAGAAGGATAGAAACAGATAAGGTTGAGTTTATGCATGGTGCAACTTAAGGGAGATAAATGATAGATTGCTGCGTGATGGCGTAGGCAGAGGTGTAGATGAGAGGCGTAGATACATAGGCGCGTGGGGGCAGCAGAAGAGGTGAATGAAAAGGCTCCCAGATTATATTCAATTGGTCCTGTTTCCAGCCCTATCCCTACCCTAGTACCCTAATCCCTACCCTATCCCTATTTCTCCTACCTCACTTCCCTTCCCTCTCAAACACCGTCTATGCATCCCTGGGGCTAGGGCAAATGTACTCTTTCGGAGCAACGAAAAGAAAAGTAAATCAGGAGAGATTAGGGTCGATTAGGAATAGCTACAAACGCGCCTACACCTCGCCCTACCATCCCCTAATCCACAGAAAAACACCAGCCCTATCCCTGGACCCTACTCCACCTCCTCACCTAACCTCATCGGACCTGCTTCAATTGGGACATTGCTAAAAAATGGGGTCAGGGTAGGGGCCCGAATAAGCTTTCCCAAGCGGATTACCGGATGGGTCGGCCGTTCCACAAAATAGACTTTTGCAAATTTTTAGCCCACAAATAACGTTTCGCGAATTTTGCACTTTTTATTTCAGTAAACAAGAATTGAACTGGATGTCAGCCCGACATTTTCGAGCCGAAAATGAGGGTGTTTGGGAAATGCAGCTGGCGGTGCGGGGCAAGCGTGTGCGGCTTTTTGCGGTGTTTTTCGGCCGTTTTTGGCCATGGAAATTCATGTGGTTCGCGGGGTTTGAACGTCGGAACAACCACATAACGGTGCGTAAAACCTCCGATTATTAAAACGTAGAACAAGCGAGATGTAGAGAGGTAGAGGTAGGGTTAGGGGAGGCTAGGGTTAGGGGAGGCCAAAGGGTAAGGCTCGAGGTTAAGGTTAAGCCAGGATTAGGGTTGTCACACGACCAAATCCATGACGACTCCGGGCCCCCCTGGAGCCTCATGTGTGCGGTCGTCATAGTGCGTTTAGCGCGAATTTGCAGGTGGGTGTATGCAGGAGGGTTAGGGGGTGTGGGTAGGTGTGTTAGATTTGTTTTATTTGTTTTATTCGAATTTGTGTGATTTATTGATGTATTTTTTCTGTTTTTTATTTGCATTTTTTTGTCCCTTCCGATCCGTAAAATCTTCCAACAAAGTTGCGCTCCGGGGTTTGAAAGAAATGGAAAATGTTGGCTCACTTTGACACACATGAAATCTGTGCCGAAGTTTTAAACTTAGGTTTGGGGAAAAAGTCGAGAAAAAAAAGACGACTGAAAGTAAGATGATGTCATGGTGAAGAAGACATGTATGGAGAGGCAGAGCGGGAGACGGGAGCGGGAGGGGAAGTAATTTGTATCCGAGGGGAGAAATGGGAAGAAAAAAAGTTGTGGGAATTTTTCATTTTTTTTTGGTAAAAGTTTTGTAATTTTTGTCAACTTCTGTTTTATTTTGTTATCGTGGTCCCCCCCATGTTCTTGTTTTTGGGTCTGGTCTCATTTGCTGATGAAACATTACTTTACTGTATGGTGTCTTAGTCTAAGAGTGTATGTACTGTACTTGTAGGACCTAACCCTGTAGAATAAGTTGTTACTAAGAAATGTCTTGTCATGCACAGCTAAGCCTTGAAAGTCAGGAAATAGTGGATCTATGGATACGGAGGCGCTACTGTCTTCTTTGGACATTTGTCTTCGTATTAATAATATTTCGAGCGGGTAAAATGTGTCACCTTGGAAGTGTAAGGAGACAATGGATTGTAGAGTGATACGATAACACTAAGACTAAGGCACAAGCTAACGGAAGATAACTAAGGGTAGGGTATGAGTATGGGTAGATAGTGGAATTTGAAAGTACTACTTTTTTTTCAAATTGACGAATATTGAATAGTAGACACGTCTTTAAATGTCTATTACTTCGGGTGACGTTTTCTGTCGTTTTTTTGACGTTTTTTGACACTTTTTCTGGTTTCCGCCCTCTTTCCCTCTTTACGCCATCTCCTGCTCTCTCACCTCCCACCTTAACCGCCATCTCCTCTCCCTGCGAGTTTACTTTTTCCTATTTTTAACACGAATCGAACTGCGTGGCGGCTGCAAACTTTGGCACGGCGCAAAAGAGTGGAGTTCGATTTCTGTCGAGGAAAAGGAAAAAAAAGGGAGACAAAAGGGAGGCCGAAAGAGAGGCCAAAAGAGAGGCGAAAAAACTGCAGCCGAAAGCTATACGAAAAAGACACTGGAACACCTCCATTGACCCGTTGAACCGTTCTGATGTCTTTTTTTCACAAAACTCGTTTTCATTGTTGCTCGATATTGCTCCATAACTCACCAATCCTTACCTATACCCGTCGTGTATCATTGCTACAGAGGACTGCATCACTCCGCACATGTCTCAGATGCGGCGGAGAAAAAAAAAAAAAAAAAAAGAAAAAAANAAAAAAAAAAAAAAAAAAAAAAAAAAAAAAAAAAAAAAAAAAAAAAAAAAAAAAAAAAAAAAAAAAAAAAAAAAAAAAAAAAAAAAAAAAAAAAAAAAAAAAAAAAAAAAAAAAAAAAAAAAAAAAAAAAAAAAAAAAAAAAAAAAAAAAAAAAAAAAAAAAAAAAAAAAAAAAAAAAAAAAAAAAAAAAAAAAAAAAAAAAAAAAAAAAAAAAAAAAAAAAAAAAAAAAAAAAAAAAAAAAAAAAAAAAAAAAAAAAAAAAAAAAAAAAAAAAAAAAAAAAAAAAAAAAAAAAAAAAAAAAAAAAAAAAAAAAAAAAAAAAAAAAAAAAAAAAAAAAAAAAAAAAAAAAAAAAAAAAAAAGAGAAAAAAAAAGAGGCCGAAAGCGACCACATACGAACCCAGAACAGTCCAGGTGAGACATG
Organism: Yarrowia porcina; assembly: GCA_900519025.1. NCBI lineage: Eukaryota > Fungi > Ascomycota > Dipodascomycetes > Dipodascales > Yarrowia > Yarrowia porcina. The sequence goes on along the minus strand of ULGT01000010.1, from coordinate 563,852 downwards.
CACCCAAGACGTCGGATTGGCGTTGCAAGGCTATCGTAAAGGGTTAAGGTAGACAGAGAAAACTTTTCCAAAAGAAGCTCCACAGACTCTTTGGTTATGGGGCGAGATACGAGCCCTTGGTAGACGGTGCTATGCTATGTTCTCCAAGTATGCTACAAGTATGGCTAACACTATAAGTACAACAAAACTATGGGCTATGTAGTGCTGAAAGTCACGTGACGAGCACAAAATGTCGATCAAAGCAAGGAGTCGAAATTGTGTCTGATCCTGGGTGTATATGTGGCTGCTATGACTGCTACTGTATGACTGCTAAGACGTCAAGGGTTGTATGGGTAATGCACTGTTGAGCAATTGAGCAATGGAGTGATTATGGTGAGTGAGCAATGAGTGCTTGTCTTAAGGTGATCTGGATGTGCTTTTTGTAAGACGTGTTTTGTTGTTTCGATTTTCGTTTTGGCCATAATATTTCTCCTCCCTGCTCATCACCTGCTCATCACCTCACCTATCATTGCTCAATGATTACTCATCGATCGATCAGGCCTTTCTTCTCTCCATTCGTTCAGTTTACTCCATGTCTCCAACTCTGATCGAGTCTAACTGAGTCTGGAAGCCAAACACAATTTATCATAACAGCAAACTTAGCTGGAGGTTATCGAGTATGTAGTGATCTGGAGGTCTGTCTAGAGCGAGTGTGTGACATTCAGTGACGTCTACACGTTTCTGTGATGTTTTTGTGTGTTTTTTGTGTGTTTTGTTGTCTTCTCTTTTTCTCACTTCATGTACACCCCCCTCTGTACATGTCTCTCTCCACTCGTGTGGTTCTGCACTGGTCTGCTTTACACATGTCAGGGCGAGTCAGGGCAGATCATAATCTGTGGATATACCATGGGTTAGGGTGCAAAACTACAATAGTAGAATATTGATACCGTTACTGTACTGTTACAACTGCTGTCCTACTGTCCTACTCCTCTGTTACTCTACTTCTCCGTCTATCCTGAAAGAGAGCTATTGTAGCTCTTGCAACGCTAATTAAGCGAGGTTTAAAGTATTCCCTGAAGTGAGCAGAGAATGGAAAAAGGGGAGAATGACGTCGTGTGGGGTAAAGAAGGGTACCAAAATGATCACCAAAACGAGGGGAATCGATTGGTAGTATTATTGAGAGGGTGGGGCTGGTATTGGAAAAGTTGGGGTTTTAAGGTGGTGTCAGGGTATGAGTGATGGGCGTGAAAAGGAAGAAGAAAAAAAAAAAAAGACGAATAGGGAGTGAATATGGTCATTTGAAGTGCAACTTTCGTTTCTGGTCCAAGTTCTTTATCTCTTATGTGCTTGTACAGTTTCAAGTATTCTGTCTAGCCTTTGAACTACTGAATGAATAACGGCATATCCTTCTATTATAACTATCCACAGTTCAAAGTATCAATCACGAGATTATATTTTCATTCTTTCGTTCATGACACTTCAAGTACCCCGTTACTTGTAATATAGTCGTATCTTGTCATACAAGTAATAAGGCGATACTTGTACCAAGGTGAATATCGTTCAGAAGTAAAGGCTACGGGTGTAACATCTCCAAAATGGACGATTAACGACTTTAATATGTTCTACTTGTACCTTAGTAATACTTGTACGACCATATTGCTCGTAGCAACGATACCTACAAGTCACTCTCTTCACATATAAGAGAGCCTCTAAGCCTTATGGCTCAATGATAACAGCCCGTAGAAAGGATATGATAGTACTTGATTCAGATGTGCAAGTGTCAATCAATATCAACATACATTCAATTCAGAGGTTACTCTTATAATGGGAAGTATCTGTAGCGTTGGCCACCCCCGAAGTGGATATTGAATCTCTAAGCATTATCTGGAAATAATCTGTTTCGAAAACAACTGCTTGATTTGGGTCTGACCGGGAGCTGCCTCCTAACATCTTGCATTCTTGCACTGAAGAAGAGCTTCATAGATACACATATAAATATGTGGAGTCCCAAACTTGGTAAGAGGATATATTGGGGGTAGCGAGCTCACTTATTGGCCTTTAGGATCTTTTGCTATGAGCTTCTTTATCGTCTTTTGGGCGTTCCTACCTTGGGTGTTAGTGTACCACCCTGTATGTCAAGGCTTAAGAACAAAAGAGTTTCCGAAGAATAGATAAAGATCATAATTGTTGTTACCAGAGACTCTATAATCTCATCATAGCTTCTGGTGTTCCTTAAGCTGTCTATGTTCTCTTCTATTGTTACCTAGATTACTGTCGAATACAACATGGTCAAGAAACGGAACCAGTTGATTAGATTGAGGTAAATAGAAGCACCAGAAAAGATAAAAGGCCCGCACAGACAACTTTGTGAACTGTTCTCACATCTTCGACCGATATTATACCCTTAAATTGGAATAGTTCAGAACCACCTGTAACTGTGTTGGTTCACACAACGTCAATTAAGACGTGATATGAGATAGAAAGGTTCTATAGGAGCTGAAGACTGTTGAGTCACGTCTTTTCAGCTGTTCTAAGTTCTTCAGGTGGTATAGTAGAGAAGTTGTGCTTATGTAATCAGAGGTGGTATTTTAAGAAAAGGCGTAGAATGGGGTAAATTGGCTAAGTAGAAGAGGTGGATGTGGTTTTATAGATTAAACCAAATGTGAGGACTCTGGTTGAACTCTTCGCTGTGTCATATTCGGACTAATTCCTCTTATTTAGTTTATCTTTGAGTTAGGAGTATCATGTTCGGACATAATACCATCATAGAATGGGTCATTTTAACGCTAGAGCAACAGAAAGTAAGCCATCAGTATCAGCTGAGCCATAGTAATAGGTTTGTCAACTTCCCTAGCTCTCCCTCGGCTTAATTTAGTAGGTATATGACTTCATCCTCCTGCACTACATTGTCCTTGTCGAAGAGTAGACGTAGTGGAACTATTTTGCGTAAGTGCAACTTTTCCAGAAGACTCGTCTAGTCCTTGTGGTGGACTTACAGAGACTCTATAGGCTGTGTTCATCAATAAAGTCATAGAATTAAGGGACTAAGTATTTTGTCTCTCTTTAAGATGAGAGAGTACCGGTACTGTAGAGCAGTATAAATTCAGCTTGGTGACAAGAAATGACACTAAGAAGTATTATAATAACTACCAGAACCACCAAGAGTCGTTTGCTTTTCTTAATTTCACTTTTCCTGGGTCTTACTTGCCTGTGATTTTGATCTCCATCTGTGCGATCTCGGAAGACAATAGCAAGTCAATAAGAAGCCAAAAAAAGTGATGGGGGGTAACAGATGAGCTGCCAAATGTTGGTGGACTCTTAAAATGCTTCATTTCTGTTTTCATTCGATATTTCGTGACCTCATCATGTCTGTTTTCAGCTCTGACGATACAGAAAGAAATGTAGTGCGTTTTATACCCTAGAACAGCAAAAGTCATCACTTTCTTGTTATTTTTATCTGTAAAAACGCCATTGGTATTGTTATATACTTGATTTCAAGTTTTCGGTGATTATCAACTGAGGAGTCTCTACTATGAGTACCAAGAGTATCTAGAGAGCTATATTACAGTATAAAAAGGTTGCTGTGGTAATCAGTCATTTACTATTAGCAGGTAATAAAATAATCAGCTTTTCTCTTTATTTCTCAATTAGTCGACTTTTCCTCGACCAGATCTGTCTGATAACATTGAAGCTCATAGAACGAATTTATAGAGCGTTAAAGCAATCTATGAACATCCAGTAGTTGACAACAACTTACCATAAGCTATCAAGAATGTTCCAAGTCTCTTGTCATCCTTCGTTTCGCCAAATATACCTCTTTTATTGGAGTTACACTGGTCCACCTAAATGATACTTATACAGAACAGAGAAATTAGAGAAAGAAGAGTATTTGACTAAAAAGGAGGGCGCCAAACACTCAATAAAGGCTGCACAAAGGTCCCCAGACGTCTTCCCCTGCTTCATTTCGCCTTTTCTCCGCTAGTTAGTGAAGTGTGGTATTCTCTATATTCGTTCAGAAAACAGAAGTGATAAAAATGTGATAGAACTGATGAGAGTGAACACGAAGACTTGAAAAAAAGTATTATTAAGTGTTGAGGCATCTTATGACACTGCCCTCTCTACTCATTTCTCACTTTTCAGCTTTTTCGAAAATCTGGCCAGGATACCTGAAATTGGTGAAACATAGAATAATCCAGAAAAGAGATATAAGAGTACTGGAAATCACTTTTAGAGACATCTGGAACATATATGAGTTCAAAAATACTCTTAATTACTCATATCCATCAAATATTCAGAAACATGACATTTCTCAGCATCTTGGGATTACCGAACGGACAAGTTTTGATGGCTAGACTTGATCAGGAAGGTCAGGGAGTTCTCATTGAAGAAATAAGCTATACCAAGATTTCACCTACAGCCCTGTTTCTTTCCCAGGTGCTCTCTAAGACGAATATCTAAGCGATACTATCTACAGCTGTTACAGAGCCCTGCATAGTAATCACTCCATACGACTCAATACGGCATAAACCAAAGGCTGGATGCTGAAATAAATGCTTATTAACTGATCTTCAACGCCTGGACCCTCCTTTTTTGCTTTACATCGCTCTATAGTCGGATAGTAAGAATGCGTACATTTTCCCAAGAAGGATATTCTTAATGGGAGCTGAATAGTTGATACGTTGATGACCAATTAGTGGCAACTTTTTACAATAGGCCCATAAATGACTCCATAGTCATCTCGAACCCTTCTTTACCCCTAATAGCTCTTCTTAACTTGGTCAAGACACTATAGCTGGCAGAGGAGAGCTTCCAAATACTTATTCTGACAGCAAAAGTGACTGAAATACTTCAAATACCTCTCTAATGGAGGTATATACAGTCCTAGGTGTGTTATTGGAGCTCCCTGGTAACTTTTATGGTCTTTTGCAGCTTCTCCAAGGTACAGTGGCTTTGAAGAGACCGTTTTGGCGTCTATATCAACACATTCTGGTGATGTAGACGACTCCCAAGGCCTTTATCAGCACACTCTACTTGTAGCTTTTATAGCGTTTGAAAAGTACATTCTGGATTGAACCGGGGGAATACATATCCGTTTCCAGGTACCGGTACCAGTAGCAGCTTTGCTCATCAGCCCTAATAGAACCAGATGCAAGTGTTTTTGGAGTCCAGATGAAGCCTCCACCATTATGACCATAGCAGGTGGACCCCGAGACAATTTTTAGTTAGTTGAATTGCCTAATATGGGCTTTTTATGCTCTCTTTTCAGCGAAATGGTTATATTAAGACTACCCGTACAGTTCCACTACCGGTACCTCCATTAAGGAGAGTGCTCTAAGAAGTCATCCTTGACCACTCAAACGCATCTAGAGTTATATACACAGATTCAATAGCAACAAAAGTAGTAATAAGTCTACTTTTGAATGCGATTAGACACCTCCCACAGCTGCTACTGGTAGGAGACTTCAAAGATGATGTTGGTACTTTACAGACTGGTACCGGTAGTACCAATATCGAAGAGTATCCACTGTAGACCTAAAGAGGGAAGATAGACGAAAGTATTGAGCTGTTGTATCTTCACCGCATTATCCAGTAACTCCTCCTTCTGTAGATATAGCTTCACAGGAACAGCATCAGTAGGTGAGAGCCCCTCGGAATACTGCTACCTCGATCTTACGAAAGACATGTCTAATGTCAGAAGCTCACTTGAACCACCTCGACCTACCTCTTCCACTCACTCCCCCCACCCACCAAATTCTCCCTGACACCACCCACCTCAGTACCATACCGCTCACCCCACCCTAACCCCCTTCTTCATTCCCCGTTCATTCCATCAAGCCATATTTAATTGACATAATGGCTCACTGGCTGTCAAAACACCCCTATGTCAAATTATACGACTTTCCATCTGAAGTATGTGCACCTACTTGTAGAAAGAGACACCTATCACCACACCAAAAGAGTAGCATCTCATGACCCAATCTGACCCACCATATCAGCCCCTCTCCAGCCCCATCTCTCACATGACCACGTGATCTGACCCATCTGACCCAATTGACCCACCTTACCCTCTTCCAGTCTTCACCCCTATCTCTCACCGTTACGTCACCCCTTACGTCATCCCCTTGATCGGTCACTCTTCATTCCATATTGAGATGACGTATCTGTCACGTGGCCAAGACGTCTGTCAGGTAATATTTCTGTCACGTGAACAAAGCACTTGACACATGTCTTTGTCACGTGACCACCACACTTCTTCCACCACCCCCTACTCGCTACAAATGCCTCCAGCAGTCTTTTGCGATAATAAGTCGTAACAAGTGAGCCTGTTGGTTTCGTGTTTTCGCGTTCTGAGGGGTTGGAAGTGACTGATAATAAATGCTGTATCGACCTACACTGATAATAAAATGGCTGTACGGTACTCTCCAGCTTTCTTTGTACTTCCATAATATCAACACTGTCTAATCCAAACTATCACCTGCACGATGATAATAATGTCATATTATCTCGACGGAATGTACCCCGGTAAACACTGTAGACTCATCATAACGGGTGGATGTGGTATGTGCGTGTCATGTGATCAATAGAGTCACGTGTGATGTGCGTCTGATGATTTATCTGATTATCTGATTTCTACAATATCGAAAGATGTCTACATTGTAAGGGTGCTATACAGGAGCCTCTACTTGTACAGGTCCTTGTTTTCTCCACTAAAATATTCGAACCCAAAGTAAGAGAAGCAAAATAAGAAGAGAAAGTAGAGCAGACAGATGTGAGATGGAAAAAATAATCGCCATTCTATCGATCCACGTTTTCTTCAATTTTTCGCACCTACACTCTCTGACACGTGTTCTTGCGTTACCCTCGTTTTTCTTCCTCTTTTTGTCTTCTCTATCTCTTCTTTTTGTCTCTTCCCTGCCTCGTTCTTCTCTTCTTTTTGTCTTTCATCTCTGTCTTTCCGTCTCTCTTCTGTCTCATGTCCAATACGCCTCAAGACTCCAGCCAAGTCAAGCAAGACAATATCTTTATCTCAACGCACTTTGAAGTTTGAACGTGAAACTGCAAGTGAAAGAAGAACTACAACAGATGATATTACGAAGACGGAATACAACTAATACAGCACTACTGGCACTACCAGCACTGTCGTAGGTACTGTACCCTAGCCACCTGGTACTTGTATATTGTTCTCTCTTCTGTTACAGCAACATACCCAACTCCATTTCAGTTCAATGTTGATCACTCCTCCCCATTGAGCAAAGTTCACAAGTCTCCCTAAGCCCTAAGCACTCTGCAATCCGTGCACATTCTCCAAAGACACATTCCACATGGGGAGACGGAACCCATTATAATATTGGCGAAAACGAAAAGAAAAAAATAGACAGAAAAAAATACAACAATAACAGTGCACAAAAACAATGCTCACACATTTTGTGATACATCACTTGGTTCCATATGTAGCTTACCTCCATTGTAACCTTCAAACAGCAATAATACGAGCAACAATAGTCGTGCTACATTGAAGATTGGGCCAAATCCATTTAGGAGACGAGCTTGTTCTCGCACAAGTAGCCCCTTTACGTCTATGTCCCATTTCCATGTGGTACGTGCGTTTCCATGCGTCTGGCGTGCATGTTCCTGGAGAATGGGGAGCTCTAAAAGTGAGGGAAAAAGAGCGCAAAATGGAATACAACCTGATAGTGTTGTTGAAGTGCACTCAAAGAGATATATGTCAGCTTTTTAGGGCCCCTGGACCCGTTTTGAGCCCTCTATCAGTCACTCATATTTTCCTCCTCAAACTTCAAAGAACCTTTAAACTCGACGGCTGCATGCATATGTGCTTTCCCATGTCAGTCGATTGCGTCCAACTGGTAGAGCCACACTAATATAAGGAGGCGGACGTTCCAGAACTCCGTCTTTTGAGCCCACCGTTTTTTGGGGCATTGCGATACACCCTTTGCGATATCTTCCGACCGTCGATTGTGCGCCCTTTCCCGCCAGTCTTAGCACCCAGTCCCATTACCTCGAAAACTTGGGTTTTGCTTTTCTCCCACACCCCCTATTCCGTACACTTTGCACAGTGTGTGTTTCAGCACTTGCCAGGCCAGATAGGAGGTCAACGTTCATCTTCACCATCAGTCTCCGCTCCGACCTGTTTCTTTCGTTTTTGTGAATAAGTGCGACCGCTACCACTTCAACATCACTCACTCCACCACTGCACTTTGTCGATCACACTCACCAAGTAATTACTAGTGCACAGAAGGAAATTAGTGCACAGAAATTAGCGACACAGAAGCACAGAACACAGAAGCACAAAACGCCCAACGACACCACATCAGCACCGTCACCAACCCCCGAGCCATGTTGAAAATCTTCAAACGACACGCTTCGCGGGAACACAAGGTCGACGGCTCCGCGGCGTCGCCAACCGTGACGTCGCCGTCCATCTCTTCGCCCTCAGAGTCGTCCGAAAGCCTGACCTTCAACAGCCTCAAAAGCGAGACCCATGTGTCTGTTTCGGGCGCTGACTCAGCATCCCACCTGCCGCTCAATCTGCCCGCCAGCGACTGGGTGCTCCCCCATTTCGGGTCGTCGGCCAGCGCCTCGGACAACTCGTCCTTCAACTGGTCGCCCCAGAGCTCGCCTGTACAGCAGTCCCCCTCGGTGGTGCAGGACAATGGCTTTGCAGGAGGTACAGCGCAACCTAAAAATAGGTCGTGGTCCCCAACCCTAATTTCGCAAGAGGAAAGGGAAAAGCAGAGAGACATGACACTGCATCTGACACCTCTCACCACCTCCACCACCACCACATCTCCATCGTCACTAGGGTACCCCGGAGACTCGCCTAAACTGCCCTCGCTCGACCCGAAAAAACAGCTGACAAAAACCCCAAAGGCCTCCCGCACCCTCACCGCCAAAATCATGGACCACCACCATCTCGAGGACTCCTTTGGAGACCACAGTGACGACTCCATCCAGCCCAGCCCGCAAATCCAGCAGTCCGGCTTCAACACAAACTCGGCAGCATCCTCGTACACCATGCCGACGGAACACACGTCGCCCGAGCCGCCGCTCCAGCAGGCCGGCTCTTCTCCTCCTGCCGAGCAGATTCTCGGTAAGGCCGCTTCGAAAAAGGACACGTTCAAAAAGTTCTTCAAGGGCCCCTACGACTCGCTGTCGGGGGAACAGACGGAAGGAACGCTCAAGTACAACAAGCAGGGCGAGGACGAGGAGTACACCGAGGCACTGACCCGGGAACTACAGGATGAGGGCTACGACTACCAGTACAACTATGGCGATCCCTACGGAGAGTCCGAAGACCCATACCGCAACGACTCGGTGTCGTCCTTCCAGTACGGCGACGACAGCCTCAACAACAACACAAGCACTACTAGACCAGACGACGTGGAGGACGACGCACCACCAGTAATCCCCCGACGGCACAGCTCGCTGGACCCCGGCCAGCCCCTCAACACCATCAAAACGAAAAACAACAACAACAACTACAACCGGCGCTCCATGATGGCCGTGGTGCCGTCGACCGAAGACATTTCACGCGGCATGGCCAAGAGTGGCAAGTACCAGCAGCGCCTGGAGGACGACGCCGCCATCCGGCAGCAGGAGTACGAGGACACGTTCCGGGTGACTGCGCAGGACGACCGGGTGGTTTCTTCTGCGTGGGCCACCGACGAGGCAGCGCACCGACCGCTGACCAACCCGCTGTCCCCCGGCCGAACCACCCCCGGCCACTCGACCCCTGGCTACCCCCTTTCTCCCGGCCAGGTCATGTCGCCCGAAAAGAGCCCCAACAAGTTCGCCAACCCGCCTCCCAACGCCTACAAGCTCAACTTGACCGGCGTGTCCGACCTCGAGGCCTACAACCAGAAGCTGGCGCAGGAACTGGACTTTGACAAGTACTGCAAGAAGGACGCCAGCCCACGGGGCCCCGCTCCCGCAGCCACTCCTCCCCCCGGACGAGTGGTCACCAAGGCGCAGTACGAAAACTACCGGCGCGCCTCGGTGGACCTCAACTCCATGGGTGTCAATGGAGTCGGGGACGGCGCCCACGGCGACAACTCTGACGACGAGGACTACGCTTACGACGACGACGAGAAGCTGGAAAACGCCAAGATGCGGGCCAAGCAGCAGGCGCATCTGGCCGTCTACCGGCAGAAGATGATGAAGGTGACCGGCGCAGCGTCCACGCCCGTCTTCAAAACCCCTCCCATGTCGGGAGGCCAGAGCTTTGGCTCTGATTCCGAGGATGATCTCGACGACGTACCGCTGGGAATCCTGCAGGCCCACGGCTTCCCGCGCGACTCGCAGCGGCTCAAGACCATGTCGTCGGACACCAATCTGGCGTCGACCATTGAGCTGGCGGCGTCGCCCATGATGTACTCCAAGAGCGCATCCACGTCGCCCATGTTCAAGCCTCGTGACTCGGACACGCTGTCCGTCAACTCGGCGTCTTCGCGCAACATGCCCTTTGGCCGCTCGCGGCTCAGCGGCGTGCCTCATCCTCTTTTGTCGGGCCCCCAGCCGAACCGAGGCCTCGTGGCGGAGATTGCCCGTGAAGAAAAAGAAAAGATTAAGAGAAAGAGTGGTATCCCCACCGCCATGGGAATGGGCGGCATGGGCGGCATGGGAGGCGGTATGCGTGGCTACGCGGGCTCCATGAACGATGGCAGCAGTGTCTACGAGGCTCCTCCCCCTGGCGGTCTGCAGGCCCAGATGGCCCAGCTGATGCAGATGCAGATGCAGATGCAAATGACATTGCAACAGCAGATGCAGGGCGGCGGAGGAGCTGTTGGAGGAGTAGGGGGTATTACTGGTCCTCCTTCTTCGGCAGGAGCTCCCACCACTGCTCCCCCTTCGATCCACGGGCTCAAGCACAGATGGAGCACCGCGGATCTGTCATCGCCCCACCGGTTTGCCGGCGACAATGCATCCATTGCCTCGGGAGGCTCTGGCATGAGCAACCGAAGCCGCTACAGACCTGGCTTTAACGTGCGGGCCTTCAACCGGTCGTCCACCGTGCCGGAGCTCGGCCAGCAGCAGCGACGAGTCATGTCCCAGACCCATATGCCCGTGTACACTGAAGATGACGATGATGAGGACGATGACGATGGCTGGAAGGAGATGGCCGAGCAGCGGCGGGCGCTGCGGGACCAGTGGAAGGAGCGAGGCGCCGTTGCTACTTAGGCCCGTCCGCCACTGCCTATTGTTTATTGTGGGAGGTAGAGTCCGCTCACCAGGTATTGACATTGCATATCATTAATATTTAAACTGGATTATGAGTAGTGGTGTAGATGAGTAAGGGAAAAGGCGTATGTCGGAGGTCTATGTAGGAGTTGCACAAGCATGGATCGCGTGTGAATGTCTCATATGTGAGACCGATGATAATATCTCAGTGACTAAAGATAGATCTGTGGAATGCAAGAAGCACATGTAATTAATTGCATAGGTCTCAGTCTCAGACAGGGAAGGGAAGAGATGATGCAAGGAAGGTATTAATAGAATGTTGATGATGGAATTGGTGAATATTGGTTTTGGCATTTACAAGTACCGGTAAGGGGATTAGGGGATGTCTTGGGAGGTTAGGGGAGGTTTAGGGGTGTTATAGGGGCTGATTAGGGGCTGATTGTGGAAGCACGTTTTCTACAACATTTTGACGTGAACATGTTTAATTTTTTTCCCTGTCAAGTCAAACTGTTTCTCCCTCGATCTCTAATTATAGAGGGCCAATGAAGGACGATATATTGCGTGTTGCAGGGCTGATAATTGCAGATTATTTTGCAGCTAAAGATAGCCCCGCGCGTGGAGATTACAATGGTGCAGTTTGTTTAGCCGTGTTGGTATTATTAGTCGAGATATTAGGACCCTCAAGGTGTTAGACTGTATGTAATCTCCTCCATCAACGTCATGTTAAAATTATAGTGTTGAAAATTACAGTGTCAACCGTTGTCCTGTCCTGAGTCTGACAGACATTGTTCTTTTGACAGTTACAGCAAAGTGGATCTTCACCTCCTTAGATCGTGCTGTTGGGGAGGCTAAGAGTTGAAAATAATACTACCGGTATGTACTTGCAGCTAGTTATACCGTGTTTAGATCGATTCTACTGGGTATGCAGCCTCACTTGGATACATCTACAATATCTGTAAGTCCACCACCACACAGCATCAAGCTCGTATATTTGTACAGCCACTCCATTTTACTTTGTATGCCATCCGAAAACGGCGAAATAGACCCAAAACAACATTGCTGGTAGATCTGATTGGCGATCTATACAATATCACGTGGGATAAACACAATGTCACGTGGAATTACAGGTATACATACAACGTCACGTGTTTACCTCGATCAATACAATGGTCACGTGTATACTGTAGAGTTTGGACTGGTGCTACTTGTAGTGTCTTGTCTCGAGAATCGTGGGCTAGTAGCAGCCCCGGAAAATGGAGTCATGGGTATCAAAATGACCATGGGGGTGGTGCCAACACAGTGGTAGCAAATTTGTTCTCGTGTGGCTGTGTTCTGAGACTTGGTTTCGAGCCCTCGTTGTTTCCAAAATAAGGTGAACGGGAATGGACGTCTATAAACAAAAACAATAGAGATGAGTAGACAAAGAAGATGAGATGTGATACGGTGTTGCGCTAGTCGAGGAGTTAGTGTAGACTGTACGCGAGGCTGTATGGAAGGGAGGTGGTGGTGAAGAATTTATATCTAATGTGAAGGAGTACTTCGGGTAGCTTTTAGTTAGGTTTAGTTGGGACTTTAGTTGACTTAAGAGATACAACTACGAGTACCTCGAACTGACATAAATACTCATCCTACAACAAAAATAGAAGCACTATTCTACTCATACTGAACAGCTTAATCAATACACCTTTTGATTTGAGTAAAAAATCCAGTTTTCACAATCCCATTTTTTCCCTTATACTCACCCAGGATTCTGTTAGCTTTTGGGCGAGAAAACCCTTGCTGACTAAGCGGAGATTCTGTAGAAAACCATCATACAGCAATAAAAGTAGTACCTGCGCATTCTACCAGCTCTCCCCATTACAAATTAGCTCTTATGTTCCTGTTTTGACTCCTCTACAGCGGTTTACCCTTCAACTAAAATTTCTGAATTCCACTTTACCCTTAGTTTGGGCTTTTTGAGAAATTTCGTAGAAAGTCCCAATTTCGAAATTTCTCAAATCCACCTGAAATCTGGAAGAGCCAAAAACAGCCCTACAGCAGCACAGCACAATAGAGCAGCAGGAAATAGGGTAGATATGGCGAAACAAAGTGGCTAGGGATGTTACTTGGGGCCGGGAGATCAGTTTGAATGCTTTTATTTGTTGAATTTTTGAATTTTGGCCCTTGTTATAGTTGTTCTTAGCTCATTTGGCTTTGTTTGATTGAACGTTTTTAAGCTATTTTTCCATACAACTGTCCAGGATTTGGAGCGATAGTTTCAAGAAGAACAGGGTCATCAGAAGAAGGACGTGGAGCTATTATTTGAGGTTTTATTAATGGTAAACTGATGGAATACGATTATTGAGGTGCTTGTCACTTTTCACAACTTTTTCTGATGGAAATAAGGCTGTTTGTAGAAATCTACTATCTTCAACAAAATACCCAAGTAAAGCTAGAGAGCAGTATCCCGTTATTCTCGGGAAATAATAGCCATTGAAGCGAATAAAAACTGTAGTAAGCGCCATGGTAGCCCTGAAAGCCATACCAGTTATGTAACGCTTTACTTCCCCTCCTAGAGCTCTCCTATCCATGGCTTTGATATTCCATCCTCAACCAAAGTCTAACTAATGAGATCTCAAATAACTGCTGATGTCTATCTAGGTCGGATTTACTTGGGTGTAGTTGGAAAGCTGAGTAGTTCTGCTTATTTTGGAAAAAGACTCTTAACCTATCACAGTCTGCTTGTGATCTTGTCAAAATTGTTTGGTTATGTGCACAAACAAAACCTCTGTTTGTGCAACTACTACCATAATGGTAGAAGATCCCCCCCTGCTCCTTTGACACCCCTCTACTCCCCCACCCCCGCCGAATTGGAGACAGAACATGATTGCGTCCGCCGCTTTGGAGGTGTGGTTGTAAAGTGGTGTGGAGAAGGGAGAGTGTAGTTTATAGAGAAGGAGGTAAAAGTGTAGCCCTAGACGCAGTTTAGAGCATAGGTCAAGAGGGTGGACACTTGTCAGAGAGATGTTTGGACCAGAATATAGATACCGGTAGGAATGTACTCAATGGGTCCAGATACCTCATTGGAAGACGTAGAACTGTTCCATTACTGTTTACGTCTCATTATACAAGTCAAAAACACATCTTATGACTACAAGTACTCATCCTAGAGACTTCACCATACTCCAACACTACAATACCGCTACCTACACTCTTACAATACAACACTCAACTTGAATAGAACAAGAATACATAAACAATCAATTCAATGGTATCAATTACTTGTACAAGTAATTCCTTTCATAACGTCTTTTTTAATCACGTGACCTGTATGTCAACTTCTCTAAGAAGTCATCCAGTCATCCAATAAGGAATGGAAGGCGGTCCTTGGTCTTCTCCGTCCCACTGGAGTTTCCACAGTCTCACTTCATGGAAGATTCGTTCAAAGACAAACTTGTTTTTGAAGACTGACATGAGACACGTGGCTGACATTTCGGCCGACAGGTGGGGATGGTCGGTCACGTACTGGTACACCACCATGGATTCTTCGGACGTCATGGGGGCTTCAGGCATGGCAAAAAAAAAGAAAGAACTGGTAGATGGGGTGGGGGGTATGGAGAGTATGGGGGCACCTACGGATTATATATCTGCTGGCCATCAGCCTCATGAACAGGAACATCATGTATCGTCATTTTGCCACATCGTATTCAACGTATGTATGTTCATGTGGGTATGCTCATGTGGTGAGGCTGAGAGGAAAAAGAGACTTGAGAAAACAGTCTTTAGAGAAGTGATGAAGAGGAGGAAGAAGGGAGACTGTAAGAGTACTTTCTTTTATTAGCCCTTACCCTTTTAAAGTGACTTGATGGGTCAAATGATGGGTCATATACTGGTACCGGCCGGTACATCCTCGTATATCTGCACTCCAGATAATATACACCATGGCATTCCTTAAATAATATTCTTACATTCTCCACATTGTCACACTTCCATCAGTTCATTCAGTTCATTTATTGTTAGATTACATAGTTTACATTGATAAATATGAGATGTGGTGGAAGGGCAGACCATGTCTTTAGTTCTCAAGGCGTACTCTTGTTAAGGAGTGTTTTGTTAGCCTGATAGAGCATCACAGTGAAGTAATGCAGCTTCAAAAGTATCTTGAATGCTCCAAAAACTCAACAAATGTCACCTTAAGGTCCCTTATACCACCCATTTCCCTGTTCCTGGTGTTACACCAACTGACCATACAAATACGACTGCTTGTAGGTATTCTCCGTCTCTCCTTGCTTGGTCTCTAGAATCCTCTTGACCACAGCAGGAGGATTCAAACCAAGCTTCTCAGCCCTATTCCACCGCTCCAGTCTCGTCAAACCAACCACGGGGCCGAAATCAACAGTGAAATCGAAATTCTTGAGAATCTTTTCACAGTCATTGACATCTTCAGGATGAACGTCTGGAGCGATACTTTGTTCGGCGATTTTGAGCGCTTCTTCTTTGTAAATTGGTTCACTGGGATCCAAATCAGGCAGTCTCTCAATCTCCTCTGCTTCCTCCTTTTCTAGTTCATCGGAAATTGTGGTTTCAATGGACTCTTGGGGTAAGGGTACGACTTTTGGCTTGACATCTTTGACCTTGATATCCTGCTGTTGAGGCTGTTTGACGACCTTAAAGTCCTTCTTGACACTAGGCTTGGTGCTCTTGAAACTCAGCGACGACTGTTTCGACGTTTTGGGGGCCATTTTGCGGTTGTTGAAAGGTGTATGGAAGAAGTGGAGATGAAGGAGGGCTTATCAACGTCAATTATGTCAACTTGCGAAGTTTATTGGGGGGGATACAACGAAGAACTACAGAATGTGCAATAGCCAATTGGAACGCTTGAAAGTCTCAGAATGTGCTTAATGAGGTGTTTGGAGTCTTTTTCTCAAATATCTAAGAAATCGGAGCACTTCTACCGTCTCTATGAAGCTCTCAAAATCTGTATTACATAATCGGACTTCACAGGCACATTTTCCCTCAATTCACAGAGAGTCATTATTATGATGGTTTATTTATACCATTGGAAAGCCCTAGCCTTACCGACTCCAAATACCCACTCAGATCCCCTCTACCACTTCTACTTCTCCCGTTATCCTCCCTCCAATCTCCTGTTTGGGTCCTGCCTAATTAGGAAGTGCCGTGGAAATGGAGGGTTTTCGGATCTCGAGATACACGGCAGTTGGGAGGATCAAAAGACGTACATAAGTAGGCATTGGGAAGGGGGTCAAGATCATGCAGAGGAAATTGGGGAGTCAATGTAAATGAACTTATCTACCTCTGGAGAGGTAAATAATGCAGTTACAGAAAAACTAAAAGCACCATTGAAGTCTCCTCACTCGGGGCTATCGAATGGTATACTATTTACCCACTCTCGGCACTTTTTTAGTACTTTAATAATCTCTCTCATAAAACACTCAGCTCACCTCCCAACCTATCCTATATAAGTCTTTCATCATAGGTTATGACCATCTCCGTCATTGCAAATATAAATTTCGGGACCTACACCATTTTGTAGCCCTTTCCCTTGCGCACATTTCTACGCCATTTGTTTCCCTCCCTGACCTCCCCTTCCCGAGTTATCCTTCGGGGGGATTTTTTTCGTCCGGGTTTAGCTCATCACCGCGAAGATTCCGTGAGTCAGGGCCGAGTGAAAATAGGAGGCAAAAAAAAAAAAGACAAAAGCAGGACTTGGGCCGTAAACAACGGTAATGTGAAAGGGTTGGGGGGCTCAAGCGGATGAGCGGGGCCGTGTCCGCGTGAGCCGTGAGCGATTTGTCAGGAGAACAGGGCTGTGTCTTTGTGTTAGATATTGGGGGGGGTAATACGAGGGTTCGTTTCCATCGCGTATATCGGATGGTAGATGAGCTAGGAGATACATAGGGTAGGTCATTGCTGTGAATGTAGAGTAGGAAATGAAGGGTTTTGTGTTACACAAACACGTGAAGTGACACAAACACATGGACACAGATACTAATCAATACTAGTAACCCACTATGATCACACTATCTCTCTCTGATATGTCATTACCCCACATCCCTCGGAAGGTGTTTAAGCAGGCATTAGGTTTCGAAACTGTTGGTCTGAAAAAATGTAGAGTTTAAAAAAAGTGAGATTAACCGTTAGTACATAAGCCCTTGCAAGACCCGATATAGAGCGTGTAAGATCACTATATCAGGCATGTCTCTCTTGCGCACTCTACGACCTGTCTGGAGCTCTAGTGGGCGTCTAGCTCCTCTGGTTCGACCTACAGCTCGCGCTTACTCAGCCCATCATTCTCCTCAGAGCTCGGATCAGAGTCGAAAGAAGGTGACGATTCCTGAGCTCGCCAAAATGCGGAAAAACGGAGAAAAAATCAGTATGGTCACTGCTCATGATTACGTCACCGGTCTGATTGCTGACAAGGCTGGAGTCGACATGATTCTGGTAGGAGACTCTCTAGCCATGGTGGCTCTAGGGTACCCCAATACCAACCAGATTGAGCTGGAAGAAATGGTTTATCATGCCAAAGCTGTTTCTCGAGGCGTCAAGAGCGCGTTTATGGTTGCAGATCTACCTTTTGGGTCGTATGAAGAGTCCCCTGAGAAGGCTATTCGGTCTGCTATTCAGATGATTCAAAAGGGAGGAATGGAAGCTGTCAAGATGGAAGGAGGTAAAGAGCTCGCTCCTACTATTAAACGGCTCACTGAGGTTGGTATCCCCGTTCTAGGACATATTGGACTCACTCCTCAACGTCAATCTTCGTTAGGAGGGTTTAGAGTACAGGGCAAGACTGCTTCTGGAGCAGAGAGTATCCTTGAAGACGCCTATGAGCTCCAAAAGGCCGGATGTTTCGCTATTGTGCTGGAGGCTGTTCCTGACAAGGTCGGAGAGTGGCTCAGCTCGAAATTGGACGTTCCTACAATCGGTATTGGTGCTGGACCAGGCACTTCCGGTCAGGTTCTGGTGATGCTCGATATGCTTGGAGGATTTGGCACTTTTACGCCCAAGTTTTTGAAGAAATACTCGCAGTTCTTGGACATCAACGTCGGAGCTGTCAAACAGTACCATGATGAAGTCAAGGGAGGAGTCTTCCCTGCCAAGGAGCATTGCTACAAGATGGGAGATGAGGAGGCGGCCAAGCTGAAGTAGGAGAGGTTAGGGTAGGATGATGTATATATTTTAATGACGATACGATGGATAGGAGGGGAGGGTAACGCAATTGGATGTTCATGTTATGAGTATAGTAGAGAGCTGTAGGGACGATACAGTTACAGACAACATAGGTATATCCTATTGGTAGATTGTTGACCACCAGCTGATAGGTTCTCATCATCTGATCAGTAAGTTCAACTGCTGGTACTGATAAATGGCCAGATACTTATGTTAGACTGTATGATAGAGCTCTCTAGTGTAGTGAGTAGAAGGAGGGTACATCATACTAATGGAGGAATGGCATAAAAGGGAGGTAAA
Organism: Yarrowia porcina; assembly: GCA_900519025.1. NCBI lineage: Eukaryota > Fungi > Ascomycota > Dipodascomycetes > Dipodascales > Yarrowia > Yarrowia porcina. The sequence continues at coordinate 545,210 of ULGT01000010.1, read as the reverse complement.
AGATACATGATCAAGTCTAGTGTGATTGGAGTAAACTGAGGGACTTTATGAGCTATTTCCCTAGTTGTATTGCAAGTTCTGTGGAGAGTACCGTAGTAGACCAGAGGTGTATCTACAGGGTCATAGATATAAGAACATGTGGAAAAATGACGTTGTTACTTTTGCTGACAGGCTCTTCTAGAAGCTTTTCTTCAATTTCAAGACGAAGAAGGGCACTTAATTATACACTTCTTCTTCAGTAGCTTGTCTTACTCCTCTTGGGTTCTCTACAGCCTGTTATATAAAGCCTGTGAGATAAGAATACTCGTCCTGAAATCTGGTATAATAAGAATCAAGAGACTTACTATCGTTTTGAGAAGGTTATTAACTAATCTCACAGATTTATGAGCTGTTTAGTTGGTCTCCATAGGGTATATATGAGGTGTAGTGCCCTTGTAGACGTCTATGGAGTGTACTGTGCATCACGTCCTACTGGTACTATGTACATTGCCAAACTGACGTTGATATATGTATTAGAAATCCCCTCCAACTGCTATAAGATTACCTCGGACTCTCTTCTCCCACTTATAAGACTGTTCAAGCAATGCATCATTGTAGAGTCTACGGAGACACATTATACTAAGTAAAGAGCAGCTATAGAACAGGAAGATGGCCCATTATTTTTTTTAACGCTTACAAATAAAATTCTCAACTATATGAACTTCCAAGGGTCTCCATACAGTCAGATGTAGTGTACCTGTAAACCTCTATGGTGTAAACTACAATAACCATGGTGATCCTGCTATTGATGCTGTTACAAGCCCTGCCGGATCATTTCAAGTAGATTCTCCTTTACTAGGCATCTACTTATGAGACTGTTTTGGACAGTGGCATACACATGAGATCTGTAGAGCCTGTATACTTGTAGTGACTGTAAGAAGACCCATCTAATAAACAGAAGATACTGTTTATAAATAGAGGAAATAGTCCAATATTATCATTGGCACGCTAAAAACGGATCACCCAACTACATGGACCATTTCACGAGTCTCTATATCTTCTCTAAGAGCTCTACAGGGAGTGCGCCTACACATGTCTATGGTATAAACTGTACTCTCACATAGACCATGTTTAGGCAGATGTTGGTACAAGTATCCACAAGTGGACTCTCGAAAACGACTTTTGTTGCAACACATCCCTCTCAAACACTTTTCCTACTTCTCTTACTGTTCTTGTGCCTTGTAAGAAGAGATACACTTGTTCTTCTGTAGGGTCAGTATAGAGACTATGAAGCCACTTCATTCACTTCAAAGTACAGTTAACATTTAAAAAGAGTGACCTTTCACTAAATTGAATCTCATGAGAAGATTGCTTGCCTTTATTGGCTGTTTATATGGGTCTCTGTAGAGTATATACCAGGTGCTGTACATTGGTGGACGTCTATGGTGTATACCTCGGCAAGTATCTTGAATACAAAGCTGATAAATTTGTCTATTACTTTCATTCTTGCTTCAGTGAGCTCACTATGAAGACACTTCTTGTACTTGTGAGATCCATTGATGACATGATGTACCCTGAGTTGTAGAGACTACCTACCAATATCAGAAGTAACACATCCTACAATAAAAAGTACGGTACCGGTACCGGTACTCATACATCAACAGGTGAGACATAAATTATCTTATATGGCACTCCATTAACCAGCTACACAACTCTATGTACTTCTACAAGTACCGGTACATACAGTACCGGGTGCTTCCATGTGTCTTCATAGCACTATCTGGTGTGCCAGACCAGAACACACCATAGACCTCCAAGGTATAGACCCCATCATAAAACTCATCAGCCCATCTCCCCACCCTCCCTTCATAAACATCATTCAGTTACTATCTATAAGTTATCATCTATCTATCTAACGGGGGTGAGTGGCTCTAGTTCACCCTCACACGTCCCACAGTCTTCACACAGTCACCGTCCTCACAGTATCCTCCGTTGCTGGTGGTACGCTCTTCGAGCATACCAGACACCCTCTCGAGTGTTATCTAAACAACAACGCCTTACCCTCTCTAATCTCCTCTGGGGGATGACTTCCACCCTTGCCATCACTAGTGTCAAACACCAACGTCTGTCCGAATTTAGGAGCCAGAACCGAATTACCCACTCCCGCGTCCTCGGCAATCTTGTGCAACGAGTCTCGGGGCTCAGTGAACTTTTCATCACTCAGAATAAACGTTCCCCAATGAACACCCACCATGTTCTTGGCCTCCAGGTCCTTCATGACATTGACGGCTTCCTGAGGGTCAATATGTTGGCTCTTGAGGTGCCATCTGGGCTTGTAAGCGCCACAGGGAAGCATGGCGAGCTTACATCCAGGTCCGTACTCCTCCTTGATTCCTCTAAACAGTTCTGGCGAGTATCCTGTATCTCCGGCGTGGAAAAAGTGCGGTTTTCCGTCCTTCATGACCATAAACGAGCCCCAAAGAGTCGAATTGGCGTCGTACATCTTTCGGCCACTCCAGTGCATGGCAGGAGTACATGCCACTGTCCATTTTTCGCCTAGTTCCTGGGATTTAGGAGTCTCCAGACCCATAGTTTCCCACCAGTTGAGTTCAGCGACATTATAGACTCCGTATTTGGCCAGAAACTTTTTGACACCCAGAGGAACGACCCACAGAGCAGAATTTCCAATCTTTTTGACGGTATCCACCTCGAGATGGTCAGGGTGATCATGGGAAACAAGAACAATATCGACCTTTGGAAGATCTTCAAATTGACAAGGAGCCTTTGACAAACGCTGAGGACCCATCCAGGATGTCACCAGATGGTCTCCAAAGAACGGATCGGTCAAAATATTGAGTCCTCCTAACTGGACAAAGGCACAAGACTGTCCAATCCAAGTTAGAGTGATTCTATCCTGAGGTTTAGGGATAAACGACTTGGGTTTCCAGGGAATCAGAGCCGAAACCTGTTTGACAGGTTCCGACAAAAGTTGAAAGTCAGGAGTCACACTAGGAAGCAGCTTTTTGAGCTCCTTGGGATCCTTAGGAAGACCTCCTCGAGGAGTCAGATGGAACAAGTTGACAATATTGCAGTACACAAACTCAAACAGAGTCTGATGGCGGTACTGACTGAACGGATTGACAAACTTGCCTCCCACAACCATGGGTCGAAACTGCACCGAAGGAGGAATTCCGTCTCTGAGGGAAACATTGGAGGTGAGTCCAAAGTCTGTGGATTTGAGCTTTTTGTCGAGCCGATCGTTGATTTCGTAATGCGTGCGCAGATGCACGTACGTGGAGTACGCCGTGTACGCGACCACCAGGCCCAGCCCCGTTTTCGCCTTGATTCCGAGCTTCATGTGTAGTGGTGAAATAAAAAGACGGTGGGAAATTTTGGGTCTGCAGTACACATGCACGTGTGGGAGTAACGGTAGTGAGTGGTGGATGGGGGACGTGACTAATGAGGTGGTTTAAAGGAGGTTAGGGCTAGTTGAAGGGGGAAAAAAGTGACAAAAACAGTCAACTGGTGACTGCGCTTCTGGGTGCATAATTTTGACCCGTTTTTCTTGCTTCAAGGTGGAAATATCAGCACCTCATCTCCTTCATCTCCGTTACTATATCAAACCCAATTCTGGTTGGTACCATCTTGGGAAAAGTTGAACTCCGCCAATAATGAAGCTACAGGAAATCGGGGAGTTGTATCAGAATCAGCGGGACTAACTGAGTGTTTTAGTGGTTTTGGAATCTGTTTTTACTCACTTTGACGCGTCACAGATAGACCATCTCGTAACTTTGACTTTACTTGATGAAACAGACATGTCAAATTATCTCGGCTAATAATGGGAATATTTGAATTCGGAAAAGTGCATTCGATAGGGAAAAGCTTGCCGATTCTAACACTACAACTTTTATTCTTGTAGCACCTCTCCTTCTCCTGTTATCCCAGTGTCCTCACCTCCTGATAAACTCAATCAGACCCTGTTTCACTCCAACACCACCGTTACATTGTCCAGCGTTACTTGAGGGGAAGTGGTGCATTCACGTGATCAGGTTACATTGGTGTGGTCACGTGACTCGTAAAAACCTCATACAACCCTTATGACACGGAAAATCCGTTCTTTTTCCACACCTTTTTCATCTCCGATTCCTTCCGAACTCAACGAATAACAAGCCGCAGAAATTAACGTGCCGAAATGGGACAATGAAATTGTAGCAAGAAAGGAACACGGCCAGAAGCTTAAGCAAGCAAATCTGATACGCAGATACTGAGGTACCGTACCGATATTGTATCTAATAACTCGGCCAAAATATTCACATTTAGCGGTCTATTTTCCTACCCTAGATGTGGCAGCTCAGGGTAAGGGCAGGTGGTTGAGTGGAGTCCCTACAGTACTGTACTTGGTGTCGCAGTTGAGAAGTGGAAGTGAGAGTGAGCTTGTTCGGTGATATTACGGTCAATCTTCAGATGCTGATATTAGGGAAGTTTTGTGAGGTAAGAGATGGGTTTTTTTGGCCGGAGGTGGTCTATAGAGGTGGATGAAGGGGTTTACCAGGTTATTTGTGGTTTGGAAGTGCTGGATGAGTGTGTAGAGTGCTCTAGTGGGGTTCTAATACTTATCTGATCAATGAGAGGATAGACTTAGATGGGATGGACTGAGATGAAATGAGGAAGACTTGAACCTGATAGCACTGTGAAAAAAGTCATTCTGAGTATCAAAGACTCATTCAAGGTCCAGGATGCCTATTATGTTACTTTCTATAGAGCCGTAAAGCACCACCCTCCACCCCCAAATATCGCGACATTTTTATAAGACAACCCCCCATTATTACTACACTATTAGAACCGCCTCATTTCGACCTACATTTTGCACTAATTTCCACCTCTGTAGCCTCACTGGAACATCGCTTTTGATCCTCATTTTTGAACCCCTACCAGGTAGCTGGCTTTTTCCTTCACTAAATTCAAAGAAGCCAAGTGCAGTCTCAAGACATTTTTGATTAATCTAGTATTACAGCTCAATCAGCTTCTAGCAAGCCCACTATACTGATCTCTAATATGTCAGCTATTCCTATGGTAGTTGTTCCTGTCTTCTCAGTATGACTTGGACCTAAGCTAATGGACTTGAAGATCTATGAAGACGTGTTAAAGGGTTATGTAACTAATAAACCGTTGAGTGAGAAGTGAAAGCTGTAATTTGAAATAAGTCCTGACTCAGTCTGAAGTTGAATGGCCCGTTTACTGCTAATGCTGAGTCGTGTTAACAGCACATAGCTCATCTACAAGTGAGTAATGTACCTTTGCAAAAGCACCAGAGCAAGTACCATAAGTACATGTTATCTGTACAGTTATACACACTATGAGCAGTTAGTATCGTTTATTCCACGGAAAACATTCTACCAAATAATTGCTCGTACCCCCACGCCGGCAAATACGACGCTGCTAGTTATGGAAGGACATGTCCAAAATGAACCGTAGAGTCAGTTCAACATAAAAGACTACCGGTAGTACGTAATTGCACTTCTCTAAGGCACCAATTCTCTCTTTTCTTTTGCTTCACCCGATTTGTATTTCGATAGGTCAATACTCCTAGATCAGCCCATTACATGTCCTAATCCGGTTAGACCCCTTTGAACGGTCCGTTTTCGCTTACGCGGGTTAGTGCGTTTCAGAAGCCAGTGAAGAGTCTTCCATACACCTTGTAGAAGCAGAAAAGCACTCCAAGCACATGACTTATGGCATAGTAAGAGCTGAAGCGTATAGAGGTGAGTGGTGTGCGTGAGAAAAAAAGAGACAAAAAGAATTTAATCCATATGGTCTTACTTGTTAGAGAGTATCTAAATGTACCAGTAGAGGTGGTTATGTTAACCTCATCTCTTAAGCTTGTTCTTATACCGCTTTACAACTCGTATAGACCTGAGATACGATAAAAGTGATACATTACCTGTAGAGCGAATGTGGGGAATTAGTTGGCGAAAATTTTTGTCCCCTGCAACGTCGGTAGTTTGAGGTCTTGTGGATCATCGGGTGGCGTGGACTGTCAGGGACTACTGCACTCTGTACATGTTGTCTTGTGAGCTAGAGATGCGTCAGAATAGTGAGAGAAAAGTGGCTTGAACTGTGGCAAAACTAGTATGAGGCACTGAGCAAATTCAAACTGAGCAATTTGATTCGCGGAAAGGGGACAATACCGTTGTTGATCAGGTGTTAGAGGAGGCTAAGGGGGGTTTAAGTGCTAAGAACCGGGTATACTTGCTGTACTTTGAAGACTAGACTAAGCGAAAACGGAATTTCCTGATTGAGCAATTTGGAAGAGAGATATACCAATACTATGAATAGGTATGTCGAGATTCAACGGTAGTTGTCTATCTAACTTCTAAGAGACGGTTTTCTTCTATTGTTGATCATCTATGGTGTGACCTTCTCCTATAGTATGTTCTTGTGTATTTGTTCTTATATAACTCTTTGATATATCAAGGCTCTTCACTCTTGCATCTCTTCTTCACTTTAGAGCTGTCTCATACAATACTGCACCTACTCTTCTTTCAAAGCGTATATCCTATAAGACACTACCTTAGTTCCGGGCTACAGTACAATACACTGCACTTCTCAACTCAGTGATTAGTATAGCCTCTCAAAGCCGAATAAATGAGTTCAGCGTACCAGCAGCAGTCTCTTAATGCCGTAGGCTAGAGACTGTTCGTACAGTAACCAGCTTCTTTATCATCATGAGCTTTGGTCTTGTTCTTCAGTTCTGAAGGTATAGCTTATACACTTTTCTCAGGATCAGATAAATTCACTCTTCTATGCAATAAGAGACATTTATAGATGAGCTGATTATTCCACCATACAACTACCGGTACTCCTGATACTTACACTCTATCACCGCATGTACCTGAACAATGCCATCAACTAAGATCGTACATGATGCTTCCGAAACGACCTTTTCCGATAACTCCACGGGTGTATACCTGGTAGTCTTCTACAAGATCTTCTCTTTTACTACCTTAGTCTCATGCAGGTCAGGTACCTAGCTGAGTAATAGAAAACGGGTTCCAAGCTAAAAAAAAACGGAAATGACTGATCACGTAACGTTCCCAGAGTCATTCCTAGCATATCCTATCATTCTGAATCACCTTTGTTGATGTCAATGTTTCTTATACCCTTCTCCGTCGGAAATATCTCTTGCACATCCCACACGCAATCATCACACCGGACTTCTGCAGGTAAATTGAACTTTCTGCAAGATGCACATGTACACTCAACATGGTGTATGCGGTGGAGGAAGCGGTACAAGATACGGACTTGATTGAGTGTGAAATGGGGTCATGAAGTTGTCTTGCTGTTGCTACCATCTTTAGGTAATGTTGTCATTATCATTATAACATTGTCATAATATCACCTTCCCTCCATCACCTTAATCTTACCTTATCTTAATCTCACCACTCATCACATCACACTCTTCACATCACCTACTCTCTCTTCCTACATGACGCAAAGCTATGGAAAAAGACTACCAAAGGTCTCAATTAATGCACCACGACTTCAGCTAAATCCCTACATGCTTTAGAACGACGTTGGTGTGCTTCCGTTACGGGTCGAAGCACTTCCACGACGAGTATAATAGAAGAGATATGGCTCTTTCAACCGAAAAGTACTCTTTGAAAAAATAAATCTTCTCTCTGTGATACCAACTAACCCACGGGTTACTTTGTTACACCCCCCTGAGATCTCTGTTACCTCGTTACTCCCTGTACTACAGCTCAAGTAGTCTCCTGCCAAGGGCACGACAATGGCACCCGAAAGGACTACTGTACAGGCTAATGTATTCAAACAAAGGGATTTCTTTTCTCTAGCTTACACGAACAAACGGTCACACGTGTCCAGCTAACAGATAAAGACTTTTCTCTTGTTTTTTCTTCTCTAGCTTCAAAGCTGCGATGCAAACTAGGTCTATAGAGCCGTATACTGCTAGCAGTACTGTTAATGGCACTGGATGAGTTTTTTTCTTCGATAACTGCCGTCCATGACATCTACATAAGGGCTACAATGTCTCCTTGAACTCGTCAGAAACAACTACCATGCAGTTTTCTACTTTGGCTATCACTGCTGCTCTGCTTCACCAGATCCAGGCTCTTCCTCTTGAGGGTCTTGACCGAAGCGGGGTTCGATTTGGATCTTTCGGGGGTGACAACACCGGGTACCGAGGCAACAGCGAAAACTACGGTAACAGCGAGCACTCTTACTCTTCTTCTCGTCCTTACTCTGGCTACTCTCACTCTGGTGATTCCGAGTACCGTGTTGACTCCCATCAGGGCTCCCATTCTCCTTACAAGGGTTCTGAGGGAAGCCGAGAGCCTTCCTGGTTCTCCAATGGATGGTCTCAGTCTCAGTCCCAGGGTGATAACAGACCTTCTGAGTACACCAACCGACCTGAGTACAACCGACCTGAGTACAACCGACCTGAGTACAGCTGGTCGTCTGAACACAAGCCTTGGGATAGACCTTCTTGGGATTCCACTGCTGAGGGTGGTTCTGACTCTACTGCTGTTGAGAACGATTCTGAAGACAGCTCTGAGGATAACTCGGTCTCTGACTCTATTGCTGACTCTACTACCGACTCTACCTCTGTTGAAGACGACGGAACTGTCTACTACGATGATGATCCTATCTACTTTGACGATGAGTCGAATGGTATTGAGGGTTCTAACGATGTTGACGATGACTCCAACGATGATGACTCCTCCATTGTTGATGAAGACACCAACGATGACGATTCTTACAGTGTTGATGAGGATGAAGACGCTGACTCCTACTCTGACGACGACGCTGTCAACTACGACGATGACGAGTACTCCGATGACTACTCCGATGACTACAACTACTTGGATGACGACTCTGATGGAATCAATTACGATGACGATGAGTACTCTGATGATGATTCTATCATTGACGGTGGTGACGATACTGTCGCTGACGAAGATGCATTTGTTGGCGATGTTATTGGTGAAGTCGAAGATGAGGATGATGAGGAGATTGACTATGATGACCTTTACGGAGATGATGACGAGGTCGTTGATGACGAGGACACCGTCTCTGATGATGGTGATGAGATTATCGGAGAAGTTGACTACGACGATGATGAAGTTGCTGATGAGGAGGAGGATGATACTTCCGATGTGACTGAGGAGACTGAGGAGACTGAGGAGACTGAGGAGTCTTCTGAGGAGACTGAAGAGTCCCTTGACGACACTGAGGACACTCCTGAAGAGACTGAGGACACTACTGAGTCTGTTGACGAGGATGCTGTTGACGAAGACACCTCTTCTGATGACACTGAGCTCCCCACTGAGGAGGACACCCCCATTGACACAGAGGAGCCTATCCAGACCACTGAGACTGAAGTTGAGGAGCCTACTGAGGAAGTCACCGAGATTGAGCCTTCCCAGACTGTTTCTGAAGCTGAGCCCGAACTCCCTGTTACTTCTACTGAGATCGAGACTGAGCTTCCTACTCAGGTCTCTACTGAGTCCTCTACTGATCTTCCCATTGAGATCGTCTCTGCTACTGAGTCTGAGCCCATTACTGAAGTTGCTATTGAGCTTCCTACCCTGTCCACCACTGAGATTGAGACTCTTTCTTCCCAGACTGCTACTGAGACTGACTCTGTTACTGAGGTTCCTATTCAGACCACTGATGCTGAGCTGTCTGTTGCTATTGAGACTCCCATCGTGTCTTCTACTCCTGTCATCTCCTCTACCCCTGCTTTCAACACCTCTGCTCCTATCACCTCCTCTCTCAACGGCACCTACTCTTTCGATGACACCATTGAGTCCATTGAGACCGTTGACGTGACTGGATCTGCTTCTACTCTCACCACTACTATCATCTCTGGTACTCCTGCCACCACCAAGTCTCACGTGACTTCTGTTGTCACTCGAACAGTCACCCACTGCGATGCTGACAAGTGTGTTACTCCTACCATCACTTTTACCACTGTGGTTCCTACTGATGCTGGAGAAACTGTCATTGAGACTGTTGTTGATGACGTCACTGTTGATATCACTGTCCCCTGTTCCACTGAGGAGGTTCCTGTCACTACTTTTGAGACTGTCTACACTGTCATCTCCAGTGATAAGACTGAGACTACCACCCAGACTCGAACTCATACTGGTATCACTCATCCTGAGGTGACTTCTGAGGCTACCGGTGTTGCTTCTGCTTCTTCTACTGAGGCCTCTTCTGTTCAGTCTTCTGTTCAGTCTTCTGTTCAGTCTTCTGTTCAGTCTTCCACTGCTCAGTCTTCTTCCACTCCTTCGTCTGCTGTGTCTGCCTCTTCCCCTGTGTCAGCTTCTACTGCTCCCACTTCTGAAGTTGAGACTATCAACAGTGTTGCCTCTGAGAGCACTACTCAGTCTTCTACCAAGACCACTCAGACCTCTTCTTCTGAGGCTTCTTCTTCTAACGTTGAGGTCGTTACTCCTGCCACCTCCGCAGTCTCTACCGGTTCTGCTACCTCTGCTACCTCTTCTATCGAGTCTGCTGTTGAGCCCTCTACCGCTGCTATCTCCCCCACCACCTCCCCCAACGCTACTCTGTCTATCCAGCCTCTGACTCCCTCTCAGCAGCCCGAGACTCCCGTGTCTCCTCTTCCCACCCAGGCTAACGGAGCTTCTACTCTCCGAGTCTCTGCTGCCCTTATTGTTGGAGCTATGGTTGTTCTTTTGTAAGCTGGGACAAACCGGTTCTTTTCAGATTCTTTCATCTACCTACTATGGTAGACACTTTTCTTTAGATTCTCTTATATTGTTAATTATTCTTTATTTTACCAAGAGTGTAGATTCGTGATCTTGTACGAATGATACCAGCACTATGCTACAGGTTGTAGATGATACTGGTGGAAGTAGTGACAATATAATACAAACAGCCTGTAGCTAATTGCTTTTTATATAACTCAGACTCCCGTTATAGGTCTACATCGTTTCTTTTCTCGGACTTCAAGTTCATAGTCTTCATTTATGGACCGTATTCATTGAGTTTGGAGGAGTACAGTACCGGTAGCGAGTGGAGGAGAGAAGCAGGCCAAGTTTGAGTAATTGAGCGTTTTCCGATGATAAATGAGGCACTTTATGGCAGTTGGTTGCTTTTGGAGGTCGTTTCCCTGTATTTTTCTGTGAGCTACAGTGGTCCAGAGAGAGGTGGCTTGGTTGTAAGTAGATGTCAAGTAAAGGCTAAGTAAAGAGGAGTAAATCAAGTGGAGAAGAAGTGTCCAAAGAAACCACCAAAAAGACACTTATTCAACCTGTATTCATATCTATGCTGACGTACAGATAAATCACCCACCACTGCAACCATCTTTGCTCCTATTAGCACTCAAATTTCTTTTTCTAACGTCCTTTTCAACTTCCTCATTGGGCACTCCTAACACTCAGTTCTAGAACTCCCACCTTTAGGCAGCAGCTGGGAGGGTATATCGAGGGAAGCACCAGGTATGTTACTCGTATGCTCATACAGTAGAGAGGGGAAGGAATAGGGGACAAGGTGTAAAAGAGTGCAATTTATTTGTGGACGCTGAGGGGCGCGTTTTCCGGCGCTTTTTATTCCCCTAGCAGCATTATTGGCCGAAATGGGCGTCACCTTTTTCGACTGGTCCTGCTTGACCAAAGTCAGTTGGAATTACATTTTCAAAAGTGTCAAAAAATAGAGATTGGAGGAAGAAGCCGATACGAAATGGAAGCCGATTACGATAGAAGCTTGCCAAGTCGGTTGTGAGAGAATGACGTAATGCGATACGACTACAAGACGTGGCATATCTAATATAATACAACCACATTATAATTGCGTAACGAGTCCCTCTCCTTACCTGGTATGTACCAGTAGTTGTATTCTCTATTCACCTGCACAGCCCCTTGATCTCTTGTCTTGTCTTCTCCCTTTCCCTTGCCGACTTCCTCTTCCTACCTCGGCTTATCTTTAGGGTGCGCGCATTCTGTGCTTATACGCGGGCTCTGCGACGCAAGTTTGCGGATGTGGAACCCAACAAGACGCCAGACAAAAGAACGGGTCTCGGGACGGCTTTAAGGCGGTAAAGCCGATCCGGAGGTGAGAGAACAAGAACCGAATATGACAAGAAACGATATAGCTCGGTGATTGCTCAAGTCACTATCGTACTACTAACACCGTAACCAATGTCTATGCCAATGTCTAATTGTCTATTTCAAGTGTCTTTGTCAATCTCTAATCTGAACGTCTATCTTGAACGCCTATTTCAGATGTCTATTTCAGATGCTACTGAGACTGCCCATAACCCATGAAAGACATACGTCACTCATTAGACACCTGAGATATTATTGCAAAGAAGAAAAAGCTGTGAATAATACCTGTAGTCACGTGACAATCAGCTGAAAGAATTATTATTACTATTTTTACATCAAACAAGTCCTTTGCTTGTGTTCCAATAACCCCCTTCCCTTCTGTCATTTCAGCTGCAGCAACAACGGCCTGCAAGGCTTATTTTAAGACGCTTGTTAGTTAATTTTTTGCCAAAGTTATATATCATGCCAAGTCACCCATTTCACATACCTACAGTCTCAATCTCAAGATGAACCCCACTATTGAGCGATCTGCCCGGTTTGTGGACTACGTCTGGTCGTTTCTGGGCGCACATAAAGTCGTGGTAGGCGTGGTTCTGGTCGCCTACTTCATTCTCAGATCACGAGACCATGTCAAGATCACCAAGCCCAAGAAACCCTTGGAGCTTCATTTGAAGAATGGCACCTCTGAAACTCTCGATGAGCTAGTCCAGCAGGTTCCGGGACTCAAAAATGGCGATACTCTATGGTACAATCCTCTCAAGGTACTTAACCACGTTCAGACCATCATGGCTTCCCAGAACGATCTCCACGGAACCGATCGAGTGTACTATGCTCGTCGAATGGTTGATTTTGATGATGGTGTGCAAATTGCCGCTGATTATGTCGTTCCTGCACCCAAAACTGCCGAGGAAAAGGAGGCGTGGAAAAAGGGGCTGGAATACAAGCCTGAGGAGAACACCCCCAAGTTCCCCGTTCGAACTCGATACAAGCGTCCTGAAGAGGTGGAATTGGACCATAGTGACGATACCAAGCCCATGTTGATTTTGTTGCATGGTCTTACCGGTGGTTCTTATGAGTCCTATGTTCGAGCTGTGGTGGCCAAGATTACTGCTCAGAACAATGCTTCTGCTGATGGAACTCTCGTCGACTTTGAATGTGTGGTTATGAACACTCGAGGATGTGCCCGAACCACCATCAAGACTCCTGAGCTGTTCAACGGATGCTGGACTGAGGACGTTAGACGGTTTGTCAAGGATATGCGAAAGCGGTACCCCAACCGACGGTTCTACATGGTCGGATTCTCTCTTGGAGCTTCCATTCTCGCCAATTATCTCGGTCAGGAGGCTGAAGATATCGATATTGAAGCTGCTTGTGTGGTTGCCAACCCCTGGGATCTGTGTGCTTCGTACTACGCTCTTCGAAACTCGTGGTCTGGACGAAACCTGTACAACCCTCAGATGGCCAAGAACCTGCTTAGAATGCTGCGAAACCATCGAGACGTGATGAAGCGAAACCCCATCTACGACGAGTCGCTGACTAAACAGGTCAAGTCCATTGTCGACTTTGATAACCTGTTTACTGCTCCCATGTTTGGATTCGATACTGCCACCGATTACTACCGGTACGGCTCCTCTTGCAACCGAATCATGAACATCCGAGTCCCCACTCTGATTCTGCATTCTCTGGATGACCCTGTGGCTCCTGGTTTCCAGCTTCCTTACCATGAAATCAAGCGAAACCCATACACCGTCATGGCTGCTACTGCTCATGGAGGCCATATCGGATGGTTCCACTGGGGCAAGGATAAGCGATGGTTCCCGTCCAAGATTGCCGGTTTCTTTTCGCAGTTTGAAAAGGAAGTCGACCACACCAAGGACAACAAGACCAAGGTGGAGAGACTGGAGCGACGGTGGGATAATGATAGAATTAGAGCTGTGAGATATGATTAGAAGGAGGCTGAAGAATAGACATAGATTAACAATTAGATGATAAGACAGTAGGGAGGGTGCTTTTTAGTATCACTGTAGAGAGTATTGTAGGCATATAGCTATATGTAAGATACTAACAGAAATGAAACACATATAGTGTACCGGTAACGCATAAACTGATTCTAACTACAGTAAAAGAAGGAGTCAGTTTGCTTCTCTTCGATATCATATCAGGGTTGTTATGTTCTCATTTGAAGGAGCTGAGGAGGTGGTGGAATGAAGTTGGTGTACTTGATAATGACGCAATAAGTGACAAGATGAACAACAGAGAGGTTCAAATATGTATCATTAGGGACATTAGCTTCCCAAATATCAACTTCTCCTTGTAGCTGTTGCTTCTTTTAGCTCTAAAGAACCAATATTCACTTCTGTTAGCCCACTAATGGTAGGAAGAGCTCAAGATGGGGAAGGTGCTTATATGTGTAGAAAATAACCAAGAAAACCATTTGGTAGCTTTATAAGTAGCTATAAAAACGCAATTTACGACTTTGACTAACTTCCAGCCCCTTTGATCGGTCGAAGTATCTCTCTTTTTATATAGTAAAGTAGTGGGGCATAGGTGGATAACGAAAAAGATGCGGCTGAGAAGAGAGTTAAAAGAAGTTCTTGCTAGCCGAAATTACCCTGTAAGTACATCTTACAGTTTCTGGTAGTTCCTGCTACCTGTACCACCATTCTGTCAGCTATTAGGCATCATCGGTGAGGGTGCGAATGCAGGTGCCTGGATATCTCTAATGAATAACTGTTTCGATATTTGAAGCAATCAAAAAACTTAACTATGTTGCGATTATCGTCATCTGCTTTGGTAGGGCCTCAATCCCTATTCATATATCTCTCTATATCGTCAATCAAAGCCATCTTCACAACCTGAAAGATTCACATCAGAACGAAACATTGAAAACATGGAGAAGCGTGGAAATTGGTATTATAAGTGACTCAGTATATTCTTCCAGCTCTCTAGAATCTAACACCACCCTTCAACGGTCTCTATTCCTCCAGTAACATCCTCAAAACAGTCGAAAAAACATTTGAAATCCTTAATTTTCGCCAGCGCATGGCCACATTTTCCGAAAATTTAATCTCCGCGCCGATGGTTTAGTGGTAAAATCCATCGTTGCCATCGATGGGCCCCCGGTTCGATTCCGGGTCGGCGCAGTTTGGTTACGGCCATATCCTGGTGAAAATACGGCTTCCCGTCCGATCAGCCATAGTCAAGCACCAGAGAGCCTAGTTAGTATTGTAGTGGGAGACCATACGAGAATCCTGGGTGCTGTAATCTTTTGCACCTCAAGCGAAGCGCAGAGGTGCCATTGTTTTTGTAGGTGGTTTAGACACCATTGGCCTCAGTTAACAAGCGTGGCGAGTCGGCTGATATGTTTCAACTTTTAGAAGGGTACATATTCCCTGATTTCCCATCAATCAAACCACCTTCACCATCGTTGACTTCTCACTTGTCATTCAGGGCAGCAAGGGTGTTTGATACTCGTAGCACCAGTAGCCAAGAATCATAGCCGTTCACTCCTCACCAAGAAAACGAGTGTCGTGCTTTTATGTTCGTCACTCTGTAGATCATTCCCTGGACCATACTCTTTCAGTATCCACCGTTTTTCTCATTCACTCGTACTGGTCGTCAGCCCTTCCAGTGTAGTCCGTTCTTACTCATTCGGACATAAGCTCCTTGTACCTACTGTGTTGAGGTCTTCCTAACGAATAGTTCAGTACTTTCCTCCGATAATTTGAAATATACACTACCAGTGCGTCGTGACAAGTTAGGGCGTTTCATGCTGTTACTGGAACCGGTACATACTTGTACTATGATTCCCAATATTAGGTCATTTGCTCATTCAGTATAGGTCGTACTCTTTTAGTATAATCAATCATTCTATTCTTTCAGTACCGGAACGGCAACAGATAGGTCTGCACTTAAGAAGTCTACAGGCATTTAAATGTCGTTTATCCTTCACTCATACATAATGGCTTGCACTCGTTCAGTGCCGCTACCTGGTAGCTCACATTTACTTCATGCCGTGTTCTCATTCACTACAGCTTGTCTACTCCTTCCTTATGGGTCCTTCCCTTCCTCACCATAGTATAGGTTGTTTATGGTGGGTACTCTCGGTATGTGCAAGTCCGTCACTCTCCATAATTCATTACTAATCCAGCATACTCTCTCAGTATACAAGTCGGTTGTCTACTCCTATAGTATAAGTCGTCTACTATCAGTGTGGTACTGGATAGGTATAAATACCGTATGTACTCAGCCATACTGTAGATCGTCTTAAGTATAAGTCGCCTACTGGTACTATCAATATCTAATAGGCCGTTTACTGACGCACTATAGGTTGTTTCTCTTTCGTTATGAGATAGGTCCGTTCGCTACGCTTAGCTACACTCTCTCAGCTCAGTCCGTTCGCTACGCTCCGCTATGCTCACTCAGCTCAGTCCGCTCGTTACGCTCCGCTTCACTCACTCAGAAATTCATCTTCAATACTATTTACACTATCGCTTTCCAGCCTTCTTCTTCTTGAGCTCAGCAACCAGCTTCTCGCCCTTGTCGTCCTTGCCCTTACCCTTCTTGGACTTTTTGGTCTTCTTGGCAGGAGCCTCCTTCTGGCTCTGGGTGGCAGCAGGCTTGGGGGCCTGTCGAGCCAGTCGGCCCTGCTGCTCCTCCCACAGCTTCTTTCGCTCAATGTTGACGGCGGCCTGGGTCAGAGACTTGAGCCAGACGGCACAGTCCTTGGTGTTCTGGTCGTCTTCTCCGTAGTGGACGTTGAAGAGCTTGAGGGCTCGTCGCAGCTCGTCGGTGGCCTCCTTGTACTGCTGCTCATGGCACATTGTCTGGGCCAGCTGGAATCGCAGGGGACCCTGGGCCTTTTCGTTGTCCACGCTCTCGGTGATTTCAATGGTCTTCTGGAGCCACTGCTGAGACTCGCTCCATCGCTTGAGAGTGGTGAGCATGGTGATGGCGTTGGACAGAGAGGTGAGAATGTCAGGGTGCAGGTGAGTTCCGCAGACAGTGACCCACACCTTGACAGCGTGCTTGATCATGTGCAGAGCGCCAATGTAGTTGCCGACAGCATGCTCAAACAGAGACAGGTTGAGGTAGTTGAGAATGGCGTCCACAGAGTCGATACCGGAGCATCGCTCAGACATGATACAGGCTCGTCGGCCGAGATCGGCAGCAAGAAGAGCCTCGTCCATCTCGTAAGCAAGGTAGGAGGCAGTGTTGTAGACCTTGGTGAGCTCGGGGTTGACGGCTCCGTACACCTGTTCGGCCAGAGGAATGGATTCTCGCAGAAGCTGCAGAGCAACCTTCTTGTCGTTGGAGACGGAGCCTCGGGCAGCTTCAAGAGCCTCCTCGACCAGCTTGGATCGGAAAGTGGTGGTCTTGAACACGGGCAGAATGTTGACCACATCAGCCACGGCAAAGGGCTCGGCTCCAAAGTCGTAGTCCTTCTGCAGGAACTGGAGACCCAGCTTGATAGACAGCTCTCGCAGCAGCTGGACAGGTCGCTTGGAGAAGATGGCGGTGTCAAGCTCAAAGCCGAACCGGGTCTTGGCAATAGAAGCCACGGCAGCCTTGGCCTGCTCAGCAGACAGCTGGACAGTGTCGGAGATGGTCAGCAGACCACAAGGGGTATCGTACACCTTGGAGGAGGAGCCCAGCAGCAGGTTCATGAGGTGAGCAACCACGTACTTGGGGTTGGCGTTCTTCTTGGCCATTTCGGCTCGAAGAAGATGCTTGGCAGATCGAACGGCAATCTCCTGCTCACACAGCTCGGCCAGGAACTTGGCCTTGGCAGTCTCGCTCTTGTTGGCAGTAGCAATGACGGTGGCAAGATGTCGCATGGGGATACCCTTGGCATGCAGAGACTGGGTCAGCTGCTGGCCGTCAATAGGAGTTGTTCCAAAACCAGCAACAACAGCATCCACGTGCTCGGGAATGATATCCTTGACGACATACTCGGAAGCAGCTTGAACGGCGTCCTCGTCTTCCTTGGGAGCAGGCAGAACAAAGGCGTCAGGGTTGAGGTAGAAGGGCTCGACGGCAAACTTGGGGGCCTCGTCCTCGTCCAGAGCCTGTTTCTTGATCTCGGTTCGAACCCGGTGTCGGAAGAAGGCCTCCACGGCCTCAAATCGCAGCAGAGCAAGCTTGTGAGGGTAAGAGGGGTTGGCATCAAGGAAAGAGATATCAACGGGAGCAAGTCGGTACAGATCAAGCAGGTACTTTCGGCCATCGTTGCCAGCAAGACCCTTACAGTCGGAAGCCAGATGAAGAGTATGCTCCTTGTTGGCGTCCTTGACGGTATGAGTCTTGAGTCGGAAAGCGGCAGCAATGGGCTTGAAGGCCTCTCCAAAGTCCTCATCGGAAGCAATATCGGTAACTCCCTCAACAGAGCCGTACTTGACCTGAGGAGGAGCGTTATCGGCCTGTCGGAAGATGCCGGGAACAGGAGACTGGCAGATGATTCGCTTGCCCTGGTAGTCAACTACAGTGGTGCACAGAGAAGCAATCTCGGGGAAGTCAAACTGGACCAGCTGCTGGACAGCCTGAAGATCCTTGGCAGCAGCAACTCGAGCAGCCTCATCTCCTCCAATCTTGGCGTGGGCTCCAGATCCATCAGCTCCAATGGAGTAAAAGATTCCCTTGTGGAGATAGATTCGGGCAGCTTCAGGCTCGGCAGGGTTGATGGCCTGAATCTCACCATGAACAACTCGAACGGCTCCAGCAACAGCAGCCTCGGTGAAATCAAAGTAGGTCTTGTTGAGATGTCGTTCTCGGACCACTCGGTCGTTGATTCCCTCTCGAGGCATCTCCTTGAGCGACTGAAGGTCCTCGGACCACTCTCGGGTATCGTCCTGGCCCTCGAGGTCCTTGAGAGACAGCAGTTCCTGGTTTCGAGCCATATCGGGACGTCGGAAACCAGCAGGCTTAGTCAGCCAGGGGTTGGCGAGGAAACAGTTGGTGGGGGGCACGACAGACAGCATACCAATGGCGTTGAGCTCGGCGTAGTTGGACGCAATCTTCTTGGAAAACTTGTCCGACAGAGACACCAGCAGGTCGTACAGAGAGTGGTGCATGTTTTCGGTGGTGATGGGCACGTACGAAATCTCGGTTTCGGTCTTCTTACCGCCCTTCTTGCCTCCTCCAGAGCCGTTCTGCTTCTTGGCCTTGGTCTTGACCATCAGAGGCTTGGGAGAAGAGTCGAAAGAGCCAAGAGTGGAGTTGGACACGTAGAATCCGTTGGTATGGGCAACAATCTGGTACGACTCGCCCTCCAGAGTGGCACACTGAAGGTACAGAAGCTCGCCGTTGAGTTTCTGGGCCTGGGTGGGGGGGTTCCAGTGTGACAGATGGAGAGACAGAAGAGCAGGAGCAGGCAGGTTCTGTCGGTCGGGGAACATTTCCTGAAGCGACTTGGACTCCTCCAGCTTGAAACCATGCATGGGCGAGTTCTCCTCCAGAGTCTGGGTGGACTGTTTGAGGGGGGCTTCTTCTTCGTCGTCAGACTCTTCGTCGTCAGACACTTCTTCGCCCTTTTCCTTGGCAGCAGCCTTGGCTTCGGCCCGGAGCTTCTTCTGCTCGGCCTTGAGCTTGGCCTTGGCCTCCTTCTGGGCCTTGGTCTCGACAATCTCCTCCATGTAGTCCTTGGGGTCCTTGTCGATACCGTCGGTTCGGGTAAAGGCAGTCATACCAGCATCCTGGCCAACAGCAGCATGGGAGTTGTTGGAGAATCCAGCGAGTTCTCGGACTCGGATCACGTGCAGACGGGCCTCGTGCTCATTGTAAGGAGCATTGGTGAGCTCAATGACGTCTCCAGACTTGAGACCTTCAATCTCAGCAAGACTCTCGTATCCATCAATGGGCTGGCCGTTGAGATTGAGAGTAAAGGAGGTGATGCATCGCTCCTGGACAAAGGCGTCTCGAATGTAGTTTCGGATTTCCTGAACAGCTTCTTCGGGGGAGACGGAGAGAGAGAGGGGAGGGAGCTCCTCGTCGGGGAAGGTGACTTGGAGGTTGAGGACTGGGTTAGTTGATGAGCGAACGTAGTGAAGTTCAACCAATGAGCGAAGCGAATGGTTGAACAAGCGGAGTGAGTGAATCAACCTAATCGAGTACTCGATGAACGACTTGTATGAGTCTAACCAAGTAGTCAACATTCCATGAAGTTCAACCAATGACAACCAATGAGCGAAGCGAATGGTTGAACGAGCGGAGTGAGTGAATCAACTCAGTTCAATGAACGACTGGGGTTCAATACATGAGCGAAGCGAATGAATTGAACGAGTTGAATAAGTCAAATTATTGAACAAGTCAAACCATTGAATAAGCCAAATCATTGAACAAGTCAAAAGATTGAACGAGTTCAATGAATCAACCGAACTGAACACTCAACTCGCTCAATGAGAGCTTTAGGGAGAGCCAAGGAGGGAAGGGATCATAGAGTAGTAGGGCTATTCAGTGAAGGAAGACCATTGACACTAGAAAAGATTCGTTATCTTCGTACTGACGAAATCAGCTGAGAGAATTCATCATCATTCTTGGGTATCATCTCATTGCTTCATTGGTATAGTCTGGGTGGTCCCTTCAATAGCCTTATTCAGAAGACAGCCTAAAAGACGAGCCCAAGATGATCTCCCAACGGTAGAACGATACACTCTTCACTGCTAAAGACTAAGCCGAATAGAATGGAAGACTGCAAAGAAGACTGTCCCAAGGGTAAAGCCGGACTAAGAAGAAGATGGACTTGGACTGATGGACTTGGACTTATGGACTAAAAGTGATCCAGAAAAAAGAAAACAAGAATGGTCAAAATTGCCACAACTAAGGAGGCAGTTAAAATGCCACCATTAGAGCGCAATGCTGATCTTCCTGTCATCACAGCACCCCATAATCCACTTCTTCTCCATTAAGTCTCTCAGTTCCCCTCAGCCCTCAGTCCTCTCAATCTACCCCTACCCTCCTCTGTCATTGAAGGCAAGTCTCTGAACAATGTCTCTGAACAATGTCAAAATTCTGTCTCTAGAGAAGATATGACAATGCCTGTACCATGCCTATCCCTCAGGTAAGTCTTCTTCTCCATAATTTTTGCTCTTCATTTTTCACTCCAAATCCGGGGTGAGAATACCCTCTTGATCTCTTCCTTCATAACTCCTTTTGAGACCGTTAAAAACCGCCACTTTTCTCTCCTGCTCAATTTTGCCACCTCTTTTCCACAATACTCACTAGAAACCTCCTCTTGTTCTGAAGTCATGTCGATAATGGTTCCACAGATCACAGATCAGAGATGTCAAGAATGGAATAGGATGCCGCTCTCCCAAAGTGAAAAGTTGGGACGCTAACTTACCCGGGCTCAGTTGAAAAACTCTGTTCGGCCAGGTATCGGCCGAGCGGAGGGGTGGCCTCTAGAGGGGGGAATACATGTCCTACAGCAATAAAAAGTATACAAAAATAATCCTCTTGCTCTTCCGGTCAGATTTATACTACTCTCTTCTTTATATACCCTCTTCATCACCCACAAACCTCCTCCCTAATCCACTCCAAACAGTTAAACATTGATTAGGTTCAGGTCGTCGGGTCGTCCCGTGACAAGTGGTTAGGGTTGATCTGAACTTCCAAACATGAGACCAATTTGGAGGACTGTTGATGAAGAGCTCACGTGACATATAAATACTACATGATAGTTCTGCTGACTAATACAAACACAATCCACTCGCTAGTCTTCTTCTCCCTCACGTGACTCTCTTCCACTTCTTCCACGGTGGATCCTTCGTGGGGACATGCACAGTGCTCTACCCCAGCGGCAATTTTCGGATGCCACAAAGCGTACATGCGGAGACTCTTTTGCGGGGAAGTCATGTGACGGTGGAGGTGATGTGGTCACGTGACCAGCGAGGGAGTACAGTTGATATCTGGTACCTGGTAGTTATACAAGTAGGTTTTATCGGGGTCATCTAAAGTCCCTGTTTAGGTCAACATGGTTAAGGTGAAATTTCAACCATGTTTCATAGAGTCAGGGGAAGTCCGTAGAAAACGGGTTTGGAAGGCTATTGGTGGGGAATGGAGGTTTGTGGGGGATAGAGGAGGGTGCGGAGGTGGTTTTGACCGGTTTTTGAACAGTTTGGGGCATTTTTGGTGGTTTCAAGTTCGAGACTGAGGGTCATTCTTTCATGGGATGTGTTTCAATATAGACAGCCAAATTTGAGTGTCTAAAGTGAGACCAGAGAGCCCCCTTAAAATGAGAATGGAGCAATATTATTGAGAAATAAAGGTATCAGAAGAATCTCTGAGATGAGCTGATTCTAATGGTACCAATATCATTCCATTATCTCTTCCATAACGCTCAGAATAGCGTCTCTCTCTTTCCACCTGCTTGGTGTATTCCCGACGCTCTATCTCACCATACCCACTGATAATATGTGCATCTTCCTTCGATATTCTGATCAGTATGGGTCGATTTATAATAACACGATAGGTCATCAGATCAGTCATTCATATGCTGTATACTCAGGATATAGACTGGCCATATATCTGTACAAGCTTCCTCTTGACATGGCTAACATACAAGTAAGATACACTGTAGAAGTATACTCATACTAAGCAGAGAGATAGCCCCTATCTAACCAAGGAACCGACAATGATACCTGGTACGTACGATACTGGTACAACACACCTCTATCATATACTCCTGTTCACACGACCATATCCCTAGCCCTACCAGGTCACCCCCAACCCTACCAACTGTCTATCAACCGTCTACTGGCACCTGTCTTACCACATATCTACTCCCCCAAACGGCACCAAGACCTCTCAAGCCCTTCTCTCTTTCCTACCTCATCCTTCACGTGACATGTCATATCCCACCAGTCACACGACCTATAATAGAGACAAAGTGTAGCTATAGCTAGCTGTCAGTTTGATTGGTAGAGAAGAGATGGACCTAACAGCAAGTGTGCCATACAGCACTTTTAGAGACGTACATACCGTCTTCATACCATCTTCATACATACACTGATAACCACTTAGTGCACCTCCAAAAACTGGGCGTTTTTTTTCGAATTACTGCAGTAATGGCCTAATCCTTTAGCTGTCTCTTTTTCACGCCAGTTCTCCTATCCAGCGTATAACTGTAGAAGTTTATTTTGACGCTAAGCCGTATGCGGTGTGGAAGATGACATTTATGGGGTGTGGAGGGTGGTATAGACGAGATAGAGGGAAACCAAGGCCAAATTCCAGTTAAGCACACCAGTAGGTCCCGTTTGATACCTGCT
Source organism: Yarrowia porcina (assembly GCA_900519025.1). Lineage (NCBI taxonomy): Eukaryota > Fungi > Ascomycota > Dipodascomycetes > Dipodascales > Yarrowia > Yarrowia porcina. The sequence goes on along the minus strand of ULGT01000010.1, from coordinate 521,878 downwards.
ACCTCCCAATTTGAGTCACGTGAGCACCCCCACCCCCTATTATTTATATTTTGAGACGATCCCCCACATGCACGTCTAACCCACCTTAGCTCGCGGTAGTGTGCGAGATTGCAAAAAAAAATCAAGGAAAAAAACACACCTTCGACGTCAGTGGAGGGTTGACAATACTATCAGTGAAGGCGACAGATACAAGCAAACGGCTGCTTTTTCTTATCTGTTCATCAGCTACAAGTTCACCAGCTACTTGGTACATTTGATATCTGATACCGTGATACGACTGTCTCACACTGCAGCATAACATCAACATACAGAGGAGATAGGATAGTGAGCCCTAGAAGTGTTTTTTTCTAGTGTTTTTTCTACCCAAAATGCCGTCAAATTCAACGTCCAACTCGACGGACGCTTCTGATTTCGACTCAGATCTTCGCTACGATTATATCGCCAAAGTCATTCTGTTAGGACCCTCGGGGTGTGGAAAGTCGTGTATCATGCACAGATTTGTCAAAGGAGAATGGAAAGTGTCGTCTTCTCAGACGATAGGCGTGGAGTTTGCGTCCAAGATTGTGCGGGTGGGTTCAGGCTCGAATTTGACCCGTATCAAGCTGCAGTTATGGGATACTGCTGGCCAAGAGAGGTTTCGAGCTTTGACCCGAAGTTACTACCGAGGAGCCGCAGGAGTGGTTCTGGTGTATGACACGGTGAACCGGTCGACTTTCCGACAACTGGCCGAGTTCATTCAGGACGTTCGAAGCCTTACTTCTCCTCAAGTGACCATGGTAGCATGTGGAAACAAGGCTGACTTGATAGAAGAAGCCGATAGAACGTGGATAGTTCCTCCAGCGGAAGTCCGGGCGTTTTCACAGGCCAATCCAGATATCACAGTCACTACTTGTTCTGCCAAAACAGGTAAGGGTATTGAAGACTTGTTTGATAAGGTCGCCGCTCAGTTGCTGACTAAGATTGAACTAGGAGAAATCGACCCAGAAGACATGAATAGCGGCGTACAGTATGGAGATGTACCCCGGTGGGACCGGTCTACGAAAAGAAGTAGGAGAAAGGACTCAAAGAAGGGCTTTTCGGCGTTATCGAGGTTCTTTGCAAACAGAGCAGGAGAAGAAGAGGCCAAACAGGACCAGAAAGATAAAGAGGAGGTTGTGGGAAGGTCGAGTTCACGCAAGAATTCAAATACGCCGTTATTGCGACGGCCAAGTGCGCTGGAACAGGAACCCATAGAGCTGGATGGACGAGGACCAGACTCAAGGGTAGACGTGGCCCAACAGCAAAAGTCGGGCTGCTGTTATTAGGATTATTTATAGGTAATGGGTGGGATGGTGATCGAGTAGGTGGTATTAAGATAGGAAAGAACAGGATGGTAATGGTACATGATAGTGCTATACTTGTAGAGAAGGTGGTATAGTAGAAGGAAGGAATAATGGAAAGAAGACGTCTACAATGGAACCTGAGTCTAACCATTGAGTGAGTGTTATGTCACTTTTTAAAAGTACAAGTATGAACTTCTGACGCTTCTAAGATAGAAGATGAAATGGAAAATAGTACCAGGTAGCAACAGCACGAGAAAAGATAATGCTTGAATACATAGACCCAATAGTGGACCCAAATTGATGTATGAACTTGTAACGCTATCACTTCAGCACCTGCGATAAATATTGTACTAGTCGTCCCTTCTCTCGGAGTAAGGATAAGTTGTAACTAAGAAGTACCAGTACCTTCCTTCTCTCTGCTCTTCTTAACATTCAACATTGTGGAACATGTTATGTTAGCCATTGGAAAGGAAGAGGACTCAATCAAAGACATCTCCGGGTAGTATCGACAGTACGGGTGTTTTTATACAAACATCTGCTCCAATAAGTAAATACTTGATACTTACCAATGGTGTTGGACATCTCAAAGTACATACTGCTTTGAAAAGAAGATAGCACTGGAGGTATAGTTTATGGGGGTCACTGGCTTGACTCAAGAGCTCGCATCTCAATTTCAATCATCCCATATCTGTCCACCCTTAATACTGCAAACAACGACTTCAAGAACACCAAAGTGAATTTATTAGACGGCCGATTTACTTGCACTGGTTGGACTCATTCTTGTATGTCGAGTTAAGGACCCTGAGAGTCTTATCATAGGGTGAGGGAGTGAGACTATGAAATGGACCATGAGGACTTCTTTCTAGGAGAGTAAAGTCGTTGCATGCCTCCAATACACCTACGCCCACTTTTGGACGACCTCTTTTGATCACTCATTTCCCTCTCTCCCCTCATCCAATCTCCTTGGAGTCACCAGGTCTCTAGACTCGTCTTACAGCTAAAATAGCCACACGCCATTGTCTAGCAAAGAGCCTCTTATTGTCTCAGCCGGGTTATAAGACAGATATAGAAGGGAAAGATGATGAAATGGAGAGAGAAAGAGGGTCCATGGGAAGACGAACAAGTACAGCTACAAGTACTACGTACCGGCACCTTTTATATTCAACAATTGATGTCTGTATCCTCTCCTCAATACTGGTATCACCCTCTTCCTCCAGTGTGGTCCCCCTCCCTTGCCGTACCCGTCGCTCTCATCGCGATTACGTGAAACATGTGCAAGTGAGACACGTCGGAGTCCTGAGCAGAACAATGTCGCCCGCTGATCCTTGTTTCTTGCTAGATGATTCACACGTGCGGAGGCAATTCGAAGAGTACTAATAATAAACTGTGAATTAAAAGACGTCTTTTTTTTTCCACACTTCCGGTTGTCCGTCAAAGTGCAATGTCATATTATCTTACCATGTTTTGTCCACACGCACCTATACGTTCCTGCGTGTACATGTTCATAGAAGTGTGGGAAAAAAGAAGCCTGATTAGGAAAAAATAAATGAATTCGTGGGTGTTTTCAATTCCTCTGTCTCAATCCAGTATGTATGCCCCAGAGCCCCAGCCCAATTTAGTCCCCACTTTTGTTTTTCGATTCTGGTTCTACCTCCCGAGTCTCTCTCCCATCTTGCCTTTTTAGCGCGGGCTTCAGTTTGAGGTTCAAAGCTTGAGGTTGAGGAGGAAGACGATCCAAACTCGAAAGGGAGACTTTGGAAAGCCGGATTGGGAGACCTACAGAGCGACGAGTCATTGTGGATGTGCTTTTAGAACCATCACCTGTCCGGACCCTGTTCTTTGTGTGCTAAATATAACCCTTCAAGGGCCATTATTGTCTGCCCTATTGTCCTCATGGCTGCCCTTGTTACAACTTTCACACGCACACTTTCACACTCACACTCATCACCCAACACGCACACAACCTCAATACGAGATACGGACTGGCTGGTAAACAAGAAACAGGAAACAAGAAACAAGAAACAAGAAACAAGAAATAAACCCCTTGGATGCCGAGCATGAGGACACGTAGAAGATGTGATGAATGGATATGGAGTGTAAAGCAATGATGATACTGTGTGTTAATACCAGTTCTTTTTTATGCTGTGTTTTTTTACCACGTCTTTTCCCCTTTCACATCCACCTTCACATCACACTCTTCTATACATCTCCTGTCAACATGTTAGCTGCACCAGGTGCTTTGTTGTAGGCAGTGCAGTGAGTGTGAAGAAGAAGGAAATTGGTCCCAAATAGCAGATTACTAATCAGCATACTACCCTCCACACATTCCTTTTTTTCCAGTGTCAAAATCTCTCAGACTCACCGTAATAAACCACTTCCAAGACACAGACCTTTTCTTTACCCTCTCTACCTCGCTTGGTCGCGGGCTCTGGCTTAAGGTTCACGGTACTCGTTGCCTGCAAAACAAATTAACTACTCCCATTCCGTGCATGTCGACATAGTCTCCGGCATACGACTCGTCCACACCAATGGACCCACTCGATATCGGCAATAGCCAGCCTCGCGAGGGTTGGAATCGGTGAGTACAAGAGTGTCGAATTGCGGCCCGGGCGGCTTTGCGCGACTTTTGCACAATTGAGGCGGCAATTTCAGCACCATTGAGCCACTCAAGCCAGGCAGACACGTGTCGGTTGAGTGGTGTGACCAAGACGGTAATGTGGCGACCGACACAGAAGGGGTGGTTGTGTTTGTGGTGTTTTTTACGCCATATCTCTGGGCTGACTTGTTCACCCAGTACCCAGTGGCAATTACCAGCAGAGAGACAGTGGGAAGAAGTGGACAAGATTACATTTTCTAGGTGGAATCGCCAGAGTGGCATCATGAGTGGCATCAAGGTGACATGGGCGTTGTCAGAGTTGGGATGACTGTTTTAGAGCTGCTTGTTTAGTTTTAAGACCTCCAATCTGACCAGTCACATGCTGGGTGTCATGTTGGGCGTACCATAAGAGTGGTGATCTTATTATGGTATAGGAGGTGGCCAAGGCTTTTTCACACTTGCAATTCTTTTGTCTGTCTTCTTTTCTCTCTCCTACGTCTTCCACATACCCCATTACTGCTCTTCCTACTCATCAGACTAGTCTCTACTGAAGTACTATTCAGTGATATTGTAGTTCACTCGGACCTACGGCCCTCGCTTCCGTATTCCTACTAACCCAGCTTAAACGCATTCTCCAACGATGGAGTTTCGCCCACATCCAACTCGTACAACCACGATGACCTGCCTCCATCCCCAACGTCCCGAACCGCATTCACAGGCATCGATCCAGACTACGAGTTTGCGCCGAAATGGGAACCCGGCCACGCAAACAACAACTCGTCCATCGACGACCCTCTCTACTCCACTCTCGACCCCCATGCTCGAGCTCATGCATCTCTGAACCGTTCGGTGCCTCCTCCAGACCAACGGCCTCCTCCAGAGCGTCCTACTGTGATTACGCCAGTAGGTACACACACTCCGTCAGCTGGAGGATCACGTGCAGTCACTCCGATCAGCACCAACGTCGATAGACGTCCTTCGTATGCTTCTCAGGGCACTACTGGATCGACAGGCTCCAAAAAGAGTATCCCTCAAAAAGTCATGGATCTGTTTGTATCTGACGATACCAGTGCAGATTCAGACGCCCAGTCGTCGTCGTCCAAGAAACATCATAAGGTGAAACTGCCCCGACCGTCAAAGTCCATGTTTTTCTTCAAAAAGCATGATGACGACGATAGCCGGTCGGAACATAGCCGAGACCGGTCCGAACGAGGGTCCCATCCCGGAGATGGCCATCAGCTTCGAGCAGCCCGGTCGTTCAACAAGCCTGACCATAATCATGGGATCTTTCACAAGGCTGCCACCTCGAACCATTTCGACGACTCTAGCAGTAGTCTCCATAGAGCCTCCTCTCACTCCACTCTGCCTAGTGGAGATGAAGACGACTCGCTTATTTCTTTGGCCCATAAAGCCAAGAAGAGTTCCAAGAACATTATTGGCAAGGTTTTCCGTGAGTATTAAACCGATTAACGACTTGTAATGCCCTTACATTAACATTATTTCACCCCTTTCCCCCACTAACCCAGACCACAAGGACAAGAAGAAGAAGAGCCATACTTTTGATGGACCCATCAACCCGCTGGAAGCACAACCACAACCGTTCCGAAATGCATCTGTGGCATCGGTCCCGGAACCCCAGGCCCCGAAACATCAGCCCACAGCACGCTCAGCAAGTACAGTGTCGCACCTGGACCCCCACAGAAACTCGTCCACGTCGTCACGTGACCATATGGGCTCGTCTCGCGAACAGGTGCTCAACATGATCAGCAAACGGCCCTCTCTCGCCAATGCAAACTTTTACAATCTCGATACTGATCTGGACTCCATGGCCGGCATTGTCGAGGACGGAGGAGCCACCAGCTCCGCCAACTCTTCGGCGCTCCCCCGACATGCATCCACGGGCTCCGCAGCGGCCGAATCCATCCCCGGCATGCCTGTTTTGCCTGGAGGAAGCATTTCTGGACCCATGGGAGGGCCCATGGTTGGCGACCGCTCATCCATCAGTACTAACAACAATATCAACGCCAATCTTGGCGCTTCTACGCCTGGAGGAGGCACGGGAACGCCCCTGGGAAACGCTGCCAACTCGTCAGGCATTGTTGCTGCACCAGTTATTGGCGTGGGAACCGATCTGTCGTTCATTGGTAACGATGATACTGCTCCTCAGACAAATGCGGGCCAGTGGTCTGCTCCCGAATCATGGGCAGTGGCAGATACAGGTCCTGGAGGAGGATCCAAGCTGGAGCCGGAGGAGGTGGTGGAGACATATGCAGACCCTACTCGTGAACAGTATGGTTTGGAGACTAATGTGAGCACACATATTCCTGGAAAGCCGCCAATCAACTACTTTGTGCGTATTTTCAGACAAGACGACTCGTTTGGAACCATTGTGTGTCCTCTTGAGACCACTGTTTCTGAGCTGATTCAGATACTCGGCAAGAAGTTCTTCCTGCCGTCTGTCAAGGGATATCAGTTGTGTGTTCGCATTGGAGGGTTGACTCGAGTGCTGGATCTGCTGGAAAAGCCGCTGCTATACCAAAAGATTCTGCTCGAGTTTATGGGATACACGGAGAAGGACCGTCTGGTTGAGGTTGGAAGAGAGGATCTGAGTTACCTTTGTCGGTTCCTCTTCCTTCCTTCTTCCATTCAAACCTTCACTCCCGAGGAGGAAGCCATCATGTCCCGTGACTATGTGCATGCGGATCTTCAGAATCTGGAATTGCAGACCATCCCCATCATCTTCTACCAGTTCTCCAACGAAATCGAGTACCTGGACGTGTCCAACAACCCCAGTATCAGCATTCCGCTCGATTTCATCCAGTCTTGCATTAACCTGAAGAATCTGCGGTTCTCAGGCAACCGATCGCGGTTCTTCCCCGTCAATATCTCCCACGCAGTCTTTCTGGAGTACCTTGATATGAGTCGTAACATGATCAAGGATGTGGCTCAGATTCGGTTTGAGCGAATGTCTGCATTGACAACGCTGGATCTCAGTTGTAACCAGCTCACTCGCATCAACAACAATGTTGCTTTGTTGAAACAGCTTCGACGGTTGTCTTTGTCCAACAACAATGTCACAGACTTCCCCATGGCCGTTTGCAACCTGCCTAACCTCATTGAGCTGGATTTGTCCTTCAACAGACTGTCTAGTGTTCCAGCTAGCATTTCCAAGCTGGTGCATCTTGAGCGACTGGTGCTGAACAACAACTACATTAGTAAACTGCCCAATGACATTAAGAACCTGGTGCAGTTGAAGGAGCTCGATGTTCGATACAACCGGTTGAACAATGTTGATGCTTTGTCGTCTCTGCCTCTTCTTGAAGTCCTCTATGCCTCCAAGAACCAGATTACTTCGTACGAGCACAATTTCGAGTCATTGCAGTGCCTGTACTTTGACAGAAACCCTTTCACCGAGGTCAATGTGTCAAACGTGCTTCATACACTGACGGTGCTCCATCTCTCCAAGGCCAAGCTGTCTACTCTGCCAGACAACTTCTTTGATCGGCTTCCCAACCTGGAGAAACTGGTGCTGGACAAGAACCATTTCGTGTCTCTTCCCTCGTCTCTTGGTTCTCTAAGGAAGCTCATCTATCTGTCTGCTGTTGGTAACAATCTCAGTGTTCTACCCTCTTCCATTGGCCAGCTGACTACTCTGCAGTTCCTTGATCTGCATAGTAACAACCTGCGAAAGCTGCCCGACGAGATTTGGAACCTGAACGTCCTCTCCACTTTGAACGTCTCGTCCAACTTGCTCGACTCGTTCCCCAAGCACAAGTTTCACGTGTCTAGTGTTTCTTCTGGAGACGCATTCCACCGAAACTTGGAGAGTGAGTTCGATAGCAACTACGAAATGCGAATCCGACGACCTTCGGCTTTCAGCATCACGTCTACATTGAGCCCTGGGGAAACCAGCCGACGAGGAAGTCTGGCTTACAACAGTCCCAAGATGAGCACTTCGCCCATGACTTTTGCTCGAGACGCTCCTCCTGTATCTTCTCGAACCACTCTTGCCAACTCGTTGTTGATTCTGTCGTTGGCTGATAACCGTCTGAACGACGAGTGTTTCGAGGAGCTGTCGTTGTTGACTTCTCTGCAGGTTCTCAACCTGAGTTACAACGAGCTCATGGATATCCCCTACGGAGCTCTCAGACGTCTCAACCGATTGACAGAACTGTACCTATCTGGTAACAACCTGACATCTCTTCCCGCTGACGATTTCGAGAACATCAAGACTCTTCGAACTCTCCATGTCAACGGCAACAAGCTGCATTCTCTGCCTGCTGAGCTGGGTAAGATTCTGCATCTGACCGTACTTGATGTCTCGTCCAACCAGCTCAAGTACAACATTTCCAACTGGCCTTATGACTGGAACTGGAACTGGAACTTGGATCTCAAGTACCTGTCTTTCAGTGGAAACAAGCGTTTGGAAATCAAGTCTGCTGCCAACAATCTGATGCGACACAATGATGGCACTGAACAGAAGAACTTGTCTGATTTCACTGTTCTTTCTCAGCTGCGAGTTCTTGGTCTGATGGATGTCACCCTGACTACTCCCTCAGTACCTGACCAGACAGAGAACTGTCGAGTTCGAACGTATGGTTCCGAGCTCAACAACATGCCCTACGGTATGGCCGACTCTCTCGGTCAGCATGAGAACCTGTCCATCATCGATATGGTGGTTGAGCGTTTCAGAGGTAACGAGAACGAGGTGATTGTGGGAATGTTTGATGGTCGAAACGAAATCAACCCTCGAGCTGGAAACAAGGTCGCCAAGCTGCTTCAGGAAATGTTTGGTGCTCTTCTCCAGGACGAGCTCAAGAAGATGCGTGACGACGATACCATTGAAGATGCTCTCAAGCGGTCCTTCCTGGCTGCCAACAGAGACATTGGTGCTGCCGCCCTCACCACTGTTGAGACCCATACTGCTCATCGAAGCAGTACCACCACCCATCTCAACAAGCAGGATGGACTCACCGGCTCTTGTGCCACCGTTTGTTACATTTCAGACAACAAACTGTACGTGGCCAACGTTGGCGATTCCATGTGTATCTTGTCCAAGGGTACTGGAGAGCATCGTCTGTTGACTACTCGACATGACCCCACTGAGCCTGAGGAGCTTGGTCGAGTTCGAGCAGGAGGAGGATTTATTTCTGCTCACGGAAAGCTGGACGGTGTTTGTGATGTGTCTCGAGCCTTTGGTTTCTACAATCTCATTCCTCATATCCAGGCTCGACCGGACATCGTGTCCATGGAGCTCAACGATTCGGATGAGCTGCTGATTATCGGATCCAAGCAGCTGTGGGAGGTTATGAGCTACGAAACTGCCGTTGATATTGCTCGAACCGAGTCTCAGGACCCCATGCTGGCTGCTGCCAAGCTGCGAGACTTTGCCATCTCGTATGGAGCTTCTGATAAGCTCATGGTGATGGTTCTGGGTATTGGAGTGAAGCGTCGAACCGCCAACCAGTCCAATCTCATCTCTGGTCTACCTCCTGTCGGAGAAGATGAGCTGTTCCAGCCCTACCGAAAGCGACGGGACAAGTCTCTTCTTCCTGAAGACTCGAACCTCGCTCGTCTGGGCTCTGAAGTCGACCCGCCAGAGGGAGAGATGGCCATGGTGTTTACGGATATCAAAAACTCGACTCTGCTTTGGGAGACGTATCCCATTGCCATGCGATCTGCCATCAAGATCCATAACGCGATTATGCGACGTCAGCTGCGAATTCTGCGAGGTTACGAGGTCAAGACTGAAGGAGATGCCTTCATGGTGTCGTTCACGACTCCCACATCTGCTCTTCTGTGGTGTTTCTCTGTCCAGCAGCAGCTTCTAGCAGCTGATTGGCCCGCTGAGATTCTGGAGTCCGAGGAAGGATACGAGGTCAGAGATGAGGAAGGAAACATTGTCTTCCGAGGTCTGTCTGTTCGAATGGGTATCCATTGGGGTTCTCCTGTATGTGAGCCTGATCCAATCACCCGGCGAATGGATTACTTTGGTCCCATGGTCAACCGAGCAGCTCGAGTATCTGCCGTGGCCGATGGAGGTCAGATTACCGTCTCTGCCGACTTCATTTCTAAGGTGAAGAAGCTGCAGAGTCTGCGGGAGAAGATGAACGCTGAAAACATTTCTTTGGGCGAGGCTTTCAACGATGAGATCACTGGACAGGCCATTACTCAGAACCTCGACATGTTGGACTCGCTGGGATGGATTGTCAAGGACATTGGAGAGCTCAAGCTCAAGGGTCTTGAAAACCCCGAGTTCCTGTCTCTGGTGTACTCTGCTCCTCTGGCTGCTCGACATGGTATGCAGGAGGATCTTCTTCATCCTAAGAAGAAGGCCGGTGGATTCACCAGTGACCTGTTGTCTCAGGTGCTTGAGATTGCTCTGCGTCTAGAACACATGTGTGCTCGGTTCAATGGTCAGTCTCGACCTGTATCTCTCAAGGACATTCAGCGACATGCCATCCAGCATATTGCTCCTACTCCCGAGTCTGAGCTGGGTGTTTACTTTGAGAACATTGTTACTCGAATTGAGAACGCCATCATGATGCTGTGCATGCGTCACACTGTTGCTCGAGCTGGAGGCTACGATCCCATCAACATTGACAATGTCAACACCTCTGCTTCTACTCATGGTGTTGAGATTGGCCAGCTGTTGGACCAGATTGCTGCCCTCACTGGAATCAACTATGTTCCTGAAGGTCAACAGCGACAGCCTGACATTGAGAGCAGTGTGCGAGTGGAGGAGCTCAACTAGAGGAACGAATACGGAGGAATTGAGCACGGAGGATATGAACAAGGAGGAGGATGTATGGGGAGGATATGAACACTAACAATACGAAAACCACGAAAATTACACATTGGGGAAACAAAAGGAAAAGGAAAAGGAAAATGGATGGGAAAATTAAATGAATGTATTGTATCTTTAAATGTGAATTGTAGGAGTAGAACCCGTTGTAACTAGGAAGTATGTACTTATTGTAGATACCAGAGAGATTGGGCTGGTTGCTAGACTAGTGCATTCCGTAGTAGCATGACAGGGTGTTTAGGGTAGTCTGGGGTCTGGGACCGGTAGTGTGTTTTTGGTGCTACACCTTCAGGGGTAGGGATGAAGAATGAGCAGGCAATAAATGCGAACAAACATATGAAAGAGGTCAATATATGGAATATATGATACTGAAGTGAGCCAATTGAATGACTGAGGTCTATCTACCTGATTAGACCGATTTTTGTAAAAATGCGTGCCTCCTATATTCTGTGGTGATGAGTCTGGAACTGTCTATAGTGCAGTTATATGGCTGCTGGAGTTGTCAGGTTATGAGTGGGTATACAGTATGTTGAGTTGATGGATACTGTACATGTTTCTCCATTCTTATTTAGTCCATACTTTCGATATGATGTCACGTTACAGTGTTCAAAAGAAGACACTCCAGAAGCCTCATTTGTGATCAGAATCGGCTCAAAGTTTGGATATATCGTAATTGAGTCCATTTAACAAATTCTGCGTTTTCACTTTTCCGATATTCCTTGTTATACCCCTATTTCTCTTCTCCACCTGCACTCCACTTGCTGCAAGTATATGGGATCAAAAAAATAGGTTGACGGAGACATTGGGACTGTATTTATAGCAAGGCAGAGACAAAAGTAAGAGTCTACAAGTGTGAAAGGTATGCCTATATCAACTGATTGAATGTTTGACATTTCGTCATGTTTTTTTTTTTCTTTTCATTTTTTTCTTTTATCGACAGCTATCTCTTAAATGCCAACTTTCCAACACCATAATAATCCGACCATACAGCTGAACATGTGCAATACGAGCTGTCTCAGGGAAGTCTTATATGATGAGGGTGAGCTGTGGCTGGTCTGAGTTGTAGAGTGCGTCTATCTGAGACAGTAATAAGATGAGCTGTATAACTGGAGATAGTCGTTTGCTGTATATAATAACCCGATTTCAGCTGAGTAAGCAGGTATTTACTTCTTCTCCACTCACTCACGTCACTGTATGCACTTTTGTTTTCCTTCATTCCAGGTCCTTGTCCTTCAAACAGACATGTCTCCAGTTCCTGCCTTTTCAGAATATGCGGGCTGTGCCGTATATCATATTTTTATCTTGGCGTCTATATCTCGCGATTGAGAGAAGGTGTGTTTAAAAGAGCTCTACCAGTGCATTCCTCAGCTCAAGACGATTCTAAGGCTGCTTTTCAACGCCCAAAAAGACGGCTTCTAGACCACACAACCTGACGTCTAAACTTGAAGGGTATGGACATGAAGATAATAAGGTTCCGTGGTGAGATATTTATCCGTAGGAGGGTAAAATAGTGGGTGAGGGAGAAGGAATTTGACCAAGGAAAGTGATTAAATCAATAGATCGACTGAATATCTATATATCTACCAATTTTCAGCTCTCAGATCCCCCCATGACCACCTCAAATCCACCACCTCCTCCCCACTTTATGCACGCCCCGCATAAAGATGCATACATCGACTTGAGTCTAGCGCTACACTAGACAACGTCAACAGTCCATTTTTTAGTGCCTTTTGAGGGAGTCTGCTGGGAGCTACCCTCTCATTTGTTTTTTCTACCCTCTTCATCACAACTCACACTTTCAGGCATGAAGTTGACGTTCTTGCTGTCCATGGGTCTGGCTTCTGCTGCCCTCAATGACAGTCTTCATGAGCTATTGAGCTATGCTGGCGAGGTTTTTGCCTCCAAGGCTTCTCCGGCGTCTCTGTCGGACCAGGTTCAGAGCGACTTTGCGGCTGCTGCTACAAATGTGGTTGAAAACCCGCTGGTTCAACCCGTCGGAGACGATCTGGGAGCCATTCTCACGGCCCAGAATGGAACCAATATCACCACTACAGCTGCGGATTTACTTGACAATATCGGCAAGATGCTTGGCGGGTTTCTCAAGTCAAACAATACAGACGAATTGCTCACTCTTATCGGACGTTTGTCTTCTAATACGGAGCTGGACGATGAATCTATCGATAAGATCTTTGCAAAGGCCCAGGAAGATGTAGGAACCCAGATTGACGCGCTCTTGCCTCAGTTGGGCGGTCTATTGAGCGACTCGGGTGTCCAGGCCAAGGCTCTAGGTGTCCAGGGAGGAATGAACCAGTTTTTGGCCCAGGCTAAACAGCTGAGAATGGGAAACACGTCGACAGTCGATATGCTGCAGAATACAAAGCTGGGTCTAGGAGAAGTGGTTACTTTGGACGGAACCGTGCTTCTTCTGGGACCTGCTGGACAAAAGGTCGTGTCTACTATCGGTCCTGCTAATACTACTGCGTCTGCCAGTAATAACGCTTCTGCTTCAGCTACAGCTTCTGCCTCAGCCACTTCAGCTGCTGCTTCTGGATCAGCCTCGTCTTCTGAAACAGGCAAGAAGAAGAATGCTGCTGCTAACCTGTCTCCTTCCCTGGCAATGGTGGTTCTTGGAGTAGCTGCCTACCTTGTTTAATCATAATGTATAATTGTAAGAGGGAGTGGAGAGTGTAGAGACCTAGAATGAGTAGTTAACAGAGAGAAGAACGATGCAAGATCTTTTTAAAAGAGCAGTACAAGAATCCCAATTCTTCTAAAGACAAATAGAGGATGTAGTCAGACTTATTCTATGACCCTCTTCAATAGTATTTGAGCATATGTCAAACACAGCTGAGATACATAGCTACTTGGTACCAATTCATACAGGACTGTGGATGCTCTGGGTTGGTTTATGGGACTCCAGAAGTGAGCTACATACTGTATTGGAGATGATGGGTCTTACATCAGCAACAGTACGGTACTCCATACATACTTTTACAGTCTTCTTTATACAATGGGTGTTGTATTACAAGTGTTCTACAAGATATAATGCTATACTACGAGCGAAGCCAACAGATAGAAGATGACGATGTACATACAAATGAAATCACAACCAATGGATTCTTCGCAATTCAAGTCTGTAGTACTCAAGATGCCCCCATCGCTCTCTCAGAAACCTTTTTAAACACCCTCCAAAGACCATTAATGTGTTTTACGTGACGGAATCTTTAGCATGACAGTGACTTGAGCTGGCAGGGAACTCCTTCACTGTATGGCTTTTAAAGGACACTCAAGTAAGAGAAGATAAGAAGAATATAGTATAAGAAGCTGGGACCACATGTGCTCTTATTACAGCCAGAGAAGAGATCAATTGCAGTAAGATGACGTTTTACGCCCTTGACCAGCCATGGGTGTGCAACCTTGTCTTGCTGTTATCAATACGTATTACTACTACCGGTACCGTACACCCCTCTGCTAATTTCGACCTCTGGCTTTCGATGTACTTCCTGTTGGATAAAGTAGAGTCCCCTATGATAGTATCAGCCTTCCGTTATGTTCAACATAACACACCTTTCTGACCACATAGCAACACCAAAAGAACATTAGACCAACTAAAAAAAGTACGGGGAGTTCAATGAAAGTTCCCATTTCTCTCTATCTCTTCTGGATCGCTGGATAAGTATGTACCATGCTACCAGGGAAACTCTACACCTTATGAGTACATACCGGTATGTTCTTTCGTTTAGAAGATCAAATACAGCAAAGTACTTAGACACGTGATTATTGGTGTTATATGAGTCTTTTACCAGCTTGTTGCTTAGCATAGTGCTTAGTCACATGATTATTGGTGTTTTTTAAGTCTTTTGGTGTTTTTTTCTCTCTCAAGATCCATCTCCCTTCTCATAGTGTCGACCTTGCCTAAGCCCTCCCTCCCATCTATACAGTGTGTGCATGTTCTTGTTTTGGTTGTAGAATAGACTTTTCTTGTGGCAAACCTCAGTTCGAGTCTCTGAAATGGTGGTATCAGGAGCAATCAGGAGCGATTCAATCGCGTCGTACGCGTAAAAAACGAATGGAACAGGTGGTTTAAGGTAGTAGACGTCTTTTCGACGAAGTTCAAACACCTCTTCGAGGTATTTGGGGGCCTCAATTAGCTCCCAAAGGGTACGCGTCTCCCATCCCTTCATTAAACCCCTTTTGGGAACGCGTCAAAGTCTATATTCTCTCCCAACCAGCCATGCACGAATTTCCACCTCTGTTGAAAACCTCCATACCCCATACCCACACTCCCTTCAAGACACGTTCCAAACACCTTCAACATGTCTGCTGGAGCCACCGTGATGGCGATTGAGGTCAACTATGACCAGGCACGTGACGACATCAAGTCGTTTTTGAGCGAGTTCAAGACCCCCGAGGCCATGTTGGACGACCTCGAGGACCACGACATGGAAGACGATGGACCCGAAAAGTCGGGCTTGAAATACATGGATCTGCTCCAAAAGGTGGCCAACCGGCACGAGGAAACCATTCGAATCGACCTGGACGATTTGAGAGCCTGGGAAAAGGATGTTAATGTGGGATACGACCAACCTCTAGCTCAGAGAGGACGGTCTCTACTGGAAAACATTTGTAATAACACGTGGCATTTTCACGATATTTTCTGCAGCATTGTCGACGAGCTCATGCCCCAGCCTACACGTGATTTGGGCGCGGATGCTGATGCTGTTGATATTCTCATTCATTCGAGACAACAGATGCACGAGAGAGCTGAACGAGCTCGAAGAGAACGACGAGAAAACGGAAGAGCTGGTCCTAACGATGATCTCATGGACGATTTGAACCCCATGCCTTCTTTTGCTCCCGAACTGCTCAGACGGTACTCTCTATACTTTAAGCCTCCTACTGAAGAGCTAGAGGGAGCTCCTACCACTGGAAAGTCGTTCAGAGTACGAGACTTGAAGGGAGCTCAGATTGGACATCTTTTGACCGTCCAGGGTATCGTTACTCGAGTCTCTGATGTCAAGCCAAGTGTCAAAATCAACGCTTATACTTGTGATAAGTGTGGTCATGAAATCTACCAGGAAGTCAAACAAAAGACCTTCAATCCTCTAGTTGACTGTCCTTCTTCCGACTGTAAGGAGAACCAGACTAAGGGTAAACTTTTCATTTCCACTCGAGCTTCCAAGTTTGTTCCTTTCCAGGAAGCTCGGATTCAGGAACTCACCTCCCAGGTTCCCACCGGTCATATCCCCAGATCGGTAACTGTTCACATTAACGGCTCTCTGGTCCGGTCTCTGGGTCCTGGAGACCAGGTTTCCATTTCTGGAGTGCTTTTGCCTGCTTTCTACACTGGATTCCGAGCTCTTAGAGCCGGTCTTCTTACAGAAACATACGTGGAGGCCCAGGACGTGAAACAGCACAAGCAAAGAGACAGTGGAGAGCTGGATGCTGCTTCTCTTCGACGAATCCAGCAAATCCGAGCCGAGGGAAACATTTACGAACACATGGCCAAGAGTATTGCTCCTGAAATCTACGGTCATGAAGACGTCAAGAAGGCTCTTCTTCTACTACTCATTGGAGGAGTCACCAAAGAGCTAGGAGACGGAATGAAGATCAGAGGAGATCTCAACGTGTGTCTGATTGGAGATCCTGGTGTGGCCAAGTCTCAGCTGCTCAAGTACATTTCCAAAATCGCTCCTCGAGGAGTGTACACTACTGGACGAGGTTCTTCTGGTGTCGGTCTTACAGCTGCAGTGATGCGAGATCCTGTGACTGACGAAATGGTGCTTGAAGGAGGAGCTCTGGTGTTGGCTGATAATGGTATTTGTTGCATTGATGAGTTTGACAAGATGCCTGACTCCGACCGAACTGCCATCCATGAAGTTATGGAGCAACAGACCATCTCCATCTCCAAGGCTGGTATTTCCACCACTCTGAACGCTCGAACGTCCATCTTGGCCGCTGCTAACCCTCTGCAGTCTCGATACAACCCCAAGTTGTCTCCTGTTGAGAACATTAACCTGCCTGCTGCTCTGTTGTCTCGTTTCGATCTTCTCTTCCTCATTCTCGATAAACCCAACCGAGAAAACGATGAACGACTAGCTGAGCACGTGACCCACGTCCACGAGACTGGAAGACACCCCCAGATGGAGTTTGAGCCTCTCACTCCTGCTGCCATCAGACAGTTCATTGAACATACACAGACCATCCGACCCACGCTCTCGGAGGAGCTCAACCAGCACATTGTCAACGCCTACGTCAACAAGCGACAAGTGCAGAAACAACAACAGGGCTCCAAGCAGCAGTTTTCGTTTGTTACTCCTCGAACTCTGCTTGCTATCATTCGAATGTCTCAGGCTCTGGCTCGTCTTCGACTAGATAACCATGTCAATGCCCATGATGTCGAGGAAGCTCTACGACTCATGGACGCATGCAGAAAGTCCATTGACGATCCTCTGGACGATACTGAGAACCGAGAGTCCATTTCGTCCAAGATTCTGGCCATTGTCCAGGACCTTCAGCGAGAGATGGCTACCCAGGAGCTGGACTTCGATCGTGTGCAGCAGCGAGTGACCGGAAAGGGATACACTGCCGACCAGCTGAACGACGCCATCGAAGAGTACCAGAACCTGTACTTGTGGCAGCTTCACGATAACGGAACCAAGCTGGTGTTCTTGTAAGAAGGGAGGAGAAGGTTAGGATGGATATTTATGTTGTATAGTAGCAGGTGGACAGTGTACTTTTAATTAATCAATATTAGATAAGAAATGATCACTTTTAGGAGGGTATTGACGTAAGGAAAGACTGTGGCTCTTATATATCTCTGGGGCTTGTATTGTACAAGGACACCTATCTAACACGTCCACCAGAACAATCATCAAGGGAACCTTCATGTTTTTTCATTTTGCCTTTTATTTATCATCTATCTTGTACAAGTGCCTCTCTTAAAATGAAAAAATCACAGGTTTGAACTAAAAAGTAGCAGTACATCAACGACAGAAAGAAGTAGTCATATTACAAAATGTAGCCCTACGTAATGTCATAAGGCTGATGAGAAACTCAATTTCAGCTTTCTTTGCTGTTTGTTCGAGTTATCACAGGCCAAGTATCATCAGTTCGTCCCTGATATATGGACTTGTACTGAATAGACTGGAGGTATGCCAAGAACATGTTTCAGAGCTTCAACTTAATGGAACAAGATGGTGGTCAGAGTGGCTATCATGACTGTCTATATATGACTGAAAGACAACAAATCAAAATGGAAAAGATAATAATGCTTCTTTGTGTTCATTTTTGGTGTTTTGGACCTTCCTCATTCTCGAAATCCACCCCCTTAGACTTTCGCTTACACCATATAAGCCTTTGATTAGGCAGACTGATGAGACAGTGCGAGATGTGAAGTCAATCTGAGAAAAAGATTGAGAGACAAAATAGATATATAATGATGAATAGCCGTTAATATCAACTTATAGAGGTGTTTGCACGTGATATTCCTTCCCTATACTTTCTTGTTCTACTGTCTAGAGATGTCTCATAAATATACTGGCAGGTACATACTGTACTTCAGTGAACATAAGACATTCTCCAACTTCCATTCGCTCTATTTTCTCCTCGTGAACCAGCTCATCTCTACTTTTCGATCTTTCATTACTCATATCATACATGCCATTAGAATACAATGCAGTTATACTTGTGTGTGTGTGCGTGGTTCACACCCCATTACCCTCCCTTCTCTACTGAGCATTAATACTTCGCAAGTCGTCTCTGACGGGGTCAAAGTACTCGTGGTCCATGGCCTCTCGGGCCGTCAGTCGCTCCTGATGGTCGTATCTCAGAATCTTGTCCAGAAAGTCAATGGCCGTGGCGTTGGCGATGGACTGGGTGGCGCTGGTGACAAACTTTTCCCACGGTTGCCGGGGGTATGTGCCGAGAATGTCGTTGTAAATGTCGGGCAGCTTGAGCCCGTACTTGGTCAGACACTTGTACATGTCTGACGTTCCCAGCACCTTTGCAATCTCCACCAGCTGGTTCTGGTTGGAAGAGCCGTGGAAAAAGGGGTCTTTTCGGAAAATGATGCCTGCCAGAGTGCAGCCCAGCGACCACAGATCCAGCGAGTAGTCGTACTGCTGCAGGTCATACAGCAGCTCGGGGCCCTTGTAGCATCGGGACGCCACACGGACATTGTAGTAAGTTCCCGAATGGTAGAATTCAGCCAGACCCCAGTCGATCAGCCGCACCTTGCCCCGACGAGGGTCGTACATGATGTTATGAGGCTTGACGTCTCTGTGCATGATTCCCTTGGAATGCGAGTACTCCAGGGCCACCAGAACTTGGTAGATGTAGTATCGAATGTCGTAGTCCTTAAACTTGGGGAAAACTTGTCGAAAGTCGACATTCTCCACGTACTCAAAGATGAGCGACGGCGTTTTGTTGACGGGATCACGCACGACATCCAACAGAGACACAATGTTGGGGCCAGCAGCCACATTCTGCAGAATCTTGATTTCTCGCTTGATCTTCTTCTTTTTCACGGGCTTGAGCACCTTGATGACACACTGCTGCTTGTTGACCACACACACGCCCTGGAACGCCTCCGAGTACTTGCCTCGGCCGATTTTGCGGTAGATTTCGTAGTTGTCAATGTTGCCCCAGGTTATCGTCAGGTTGTCGTAGTCCCAGTACTGCTGGGGCATTTTGGCGTTCACGTCCGCAAACACCCGTGCGACCGAGTACGGGTTTTTCGATCGCGGTTCCATGCTCATTTTTGGCGGAAGGTCGTGTTGTATGAGGGATGGACAGATGATGACTCTGGTCAAGGGGTGGACTTTTTTTATCACTATCATGCACCCAAACCCTATCGTTGGGAGTGGGTGTTGTAGGGGGTGCGAGTAGGGGGCAAAAAAAGCGTTTTGTAGGGGATTGGAGGGTATCAAAATGGTCCCCCAGTTGTGGAGATTACATTTATGTAACTTTCATAGCCACATATCTTTTCCTTCCCCCGGTATAAGACACATAATAAAGCTAGGTTCAGCCGCAGCCATTGTTGGGGTTAAGAGTCAAATTAACGATACTGCTGTTCCACGATGATGCTGCTCTCAACGACGTCATAAAAAGCACATCTAACCAGCTGATAAGAAGTATAGGGGTAGGTGACCCATTATTAAATAGAACAGCGTCATACCGAATCAAAGCCGTTTGATTAGTAATAATAGTACCAAAATAACACTTCGGAAGTCCTCCTCCGACATTCATAAAGGTGACCGTGGATCCACAACTGACCCACCTCTCAAGGTTTGGTTGCCTTAAGATGGAGAGTAAGAGTGAAAAGGTCGAGGTGTGAAAATGTGCAATATTTTTACAGTGAAAAGAAGAAAAAAGAGGGGGGTCTTATTCAAGGAACACGTTAAATGTTCTTCCTGGGGCTCCCTTCATTGTGAGGTTAGACCCCCTAACTCACCCAATACGACAGCTATGAGTAAACCAAGCGTATATTCTTGTTCTGGAGCTCCTCCCCGTCATATCAATACCAGCAACTCATATATTCCCCTTCTCACACCCCCTCCCAAAGATCACATTGTCGTGCAAATTACAATGGAGGGACCAAGGGCTTTATTATGAACAGAGTTGGGGCTCGAAAATGGGAGGGACCAATTTTGTGGGCGATTCAGTGGACGGAAATGGGTGAAAATGAAACTGGAGACTCCGTACGCCTTACTCTCTCGATTTCCAGCTTTTCAGCCATTTCCATCGCCTTTGCCACCCCCAAAACCCCCCCATCCTCCCCTCTCTGTTTAACCCAAAATCTTCTTCATGCATGCAAGTCAAACCTGAGCATTCCAATATCAGACACGGTCATCATCTCAACAACACTCTCAGAAACACCATTCCAGGCCCCCAATGCGTCCGACAAACTAATCCAGCATTACTAAGCACACACTCGTTCATCTCCTACCATGCCCGAGCTCAAACAAGTCTGGAAGGGGTACCTAAATCTCGAAAAGCTGGGAGACACGTCCAAACACGTAAGTCCACTTCGCAAAAATACACAAAAAGTGCCGATATCATTATGGGACTGGCACAAGACGAATCTGTCGTCACGTGACGAGCTGACCGCCGAAAAACTCGTGTCTGTGAGCCAACTTCCGCTCTGGATGTTGGTTCAAGTCTCGCCTACTCCTCTCACATCATTATGGGTATCTTGTACTCATGACGAGCTTCAAAAACACCTTTCACAACTCTTACAAGGTGATGCGGGACTACTCATATCCTGTAGAGAGTCTCTATATCTTATGCATGCTTCTGAAGAGAATAGAGTGGCTCTTACTTCGTTAGGAGATCCTCTAGAGTACGCGAAAATGCTCAAGGAACTGGTTAGTGAGTCCACTGTGACTCCTCAACCGGCGGTAGTCACGTTACAAAAGGTGGTTCAGGCAGCAATGCGGCTTAGAGGCATTAGAACAGACGAAGAAGGAAGACAGGTCTACAAGCATGTTCTAGCCGCAGCAGAATTCAGTCTGAGAAGGGAACTGGGATCAGCAAGTGTCGAAAAGATGAGAGATCGGGTGGAAAATATTCTTTCGTTGTTGCATTAGAAGAAGGCGAAAGAATAATACCGCTCAGAACTCGCATTGCATCACTACAATCAAAACAATCACTCTGTGTTGGCACAGAAACAATCACACTGTGTTAGCACAGCTTTGCATAGCATTTAATTAACTTATTTTATCTAATCACGTACAAGTACAATATTACTATCTGTTGTATGGCTTCATACTGTAGCTTTACTATGGCTTATATCTTCACTGTCAATTGTAGACATCAAAGACACACTACACACACCGCCGGAGACTCGTAGAAGTGGATCACGTGACATAAAATGAATACTTACACCTATATAGATCATTTCCCGTCTAAAAACCGTACAATTTCCCCTCGTAATTCACTGTTCACATTTCCATCATTTTGGTGGACCTTCACCCATGAATATTAGCCTAAACAGAGACCCTTGAAATGATTTAATGCCACCCTATCGGATGAAATCGGGCAGCTACAGCAATAATAATTAGTGCAAAATGACCGCAAAGCCCGTCTCAACACGATGGTACTATTCGTTTGCCGCTATCCCACCTATATCACACTCCTCCTATGACGTTCAGTGCTATATCTGCTACTTTAGCTATTTCCTTTCAAGTCCCAAATTCTTGTTTTTGAGAAACTGGGAAGTTTTCTGAAAAAACTAAAAAAGTCCTAACTAAGGGTAAACTGGATTTGAGAAAGTTTAGTTGGGGGATAAAACGGGGTTAAAGGCGAGACAGAGATGAAATAAAAGCAGATTCGTAATGGGGGAGACCAGGAGAATGTCCTGATATTCTCCGATTTCACTCTAGGGCATTATTTCAAATTTGTCTGCTTAGTCAGCAGGGTAATTTTGGCCAAAATCTGGGGATTTTCCTGGGCTACTATAGGGGATTTTGGAAAATACCCAATACACAAGGAAAAGGGGGGGAAACTGGCTGGGATGATAAAGTAGGCTTGTGGGAGTCTACCAATGTGTTTCTCACCCGAATCTCGCACCAGGAAGACCTTCTTAGCGAGGTTCTAATAACACTACAAAAGAGAAGGAGCTATTTCTATGGGTTTGGTTCATATTTCAACCCTGAAAAGTTGATAATCATGTTCATTGAGTCGGTAGCATCATTTTGGTACCAATATTATCATTCCAAGGTTTACATTTGGTTCTATAGTATGGTTTATAAAGCTGTGAAGTTGCACCAGTGCTTACCACATGTTATTCGTCTATAATACATCACCATTAGTTTTCTTAGACCGGATTAGCGGGCTGATTGGTGTTTCTGTTGACCATTTCGTAGCCCTCTTCAAAAAACGTCTTTCTGAGCTCTCTCCATTGACTAGTCCAAGTGCCCAGAATAGTCATAAGCACTGTAGAAGTAGCCTGGATCAACCACCAAAGACCATTGGTAGGTAAAGCCCGTGTATAAATGGTACACACGAAAATGTTGATGACATGCAAAGTGACTGTAAAGTCTAGGGCGAGTTTCGACCGGCCTACAATGACCGTCATGGCCAAAACAGTAAACACGGTATCAATCAACCAGAGCATACTTATCGTCCATCCAATGGTGTTATCATATTGCACGTGATGCCAGTCGAAAATGAGATCCAGACTGAATGCATCTCCAGAAACCCAGCATGTGAATCCTACCAGAACGACTATTATCGTGTAATATATCGTTTGGAGGAGGAGGATTTGTTTCAGAAGAGAAAGAGGAGTTAGTGCTTCTGCTCGGGGCATTGTGAGGAGAAGAAGGCAAAAACCGTGTGTAAAAACAATGCGTTTAAATGAGAAAGATGGTCTCAAAAATGTGACTGAATCAAGTTCAAAGGAATCAAGTTCAGTTCAATAAGAGCAATGATCCTGATAGGGGTAAATGAAGAGTAACCCTTGTGTTTTCAAGTGTCGTATGTCAGATCACGTGATTCAGAAGCCTTGGGGTAAACCTCACGTGATAACAAATGCAGGTCACGTGTTCAATCGGCCTCGGTGGCGTAGTTCTCGTGCTTTGATGAGATTGTCGATATGGGTGTAGGTGACTTGAGTTGAGTTCAGAGAAATGAAATAAGTCACGTGACAAGCTGAGATACTGATTAATAAGCCGTATGAGTCGCCAATAGTGAATTGAAGGTGTTCTTCCACTTTTAAAAGGTCACGATTTCGAAGAGTGTGGTTTAGTCAGGTATTGATGCGTGTCCACCTGGTTGGAGATGAACTCTGTTTAGACTGGCGTGGAGAGTAAGGGGTCAGGTATTGCACGTGATTAAGAGCAGTTGTAGGGTAGAGAGGGTGATTTCTGGGGTAAAGTGGCAAAAATAATGTGACTTTTCTATTTCAGATTTGTGATTGGAGCTTTTGTTGGTGAATTAATGAGACGTTCTTCAGTATCTTATGTTCAAGTAGATGTCATGTATCCTCCCAACTACAGAGTGATACTTTGTTCAAGAGACTATAGTAGAGGAAGAGAAGAGGTCCCCAGAAGTCGTGTATTATTGGTCTAAAAAGATTCAGATTTGGTCAGAAGCTTCTGGGCCATGGAATGACCATTCTGACAAATTTTTACACCTCTACCTTCACTATTAGATCATGTAATCACACCCCTCCCTATCCCTACAACCTAATCTCATAGCTAGAACTTCACCCAGTATATTTCATGCTAACGTTGTAGTGTAATAACACCATGGTACCTGGTACGTGCTGTGGTCAGGTAATCCCTCTTTTATCATTCAATATACTTCCCTCTCCCCTCCCCCGCTTAGTCAGCTACTAGCGCCAATCTTAACACGTATTTTTAACATTTCGAGGTACAGCGTGCATCAATCAAAGACCATCTATTATTGATACGACGTTTTCATCTGGACAACAGCAGAACATGGCCAAAAAGAAGAACAACAAAAAGGCCAACGCGGCGAACAATGCCGTGAATAACGTGAATAACGCCGTTGCCGGGGATACCCCTGGTTCCAGTCCTGAGCCTGAGGTTGTTGAGACAACTTCTGGTACTGTGGAGACAAGTTCTACTGTTGAGAGTACGTCCAACGGCTCCTCATTGGAAGAACAGGTCAAAGCTCTGAAAGAACAACTGGCTACTACCACGAAACGACTGGAGGTGGAACGAGATGTGGCTGTCAAGCGTAAGGAGGCTGAGATTGAGCAGTTGACCAGTACGAATTCTGAGCAGAGTCAAGAGCTTGAAAGAGTTAGAGAGGAGGTGTCAAAGACTCAGGAGGAACTCCAGACGGCTCAGAACCAGTTAAAGAGTGCTGAGGGGGATAACAATGAAGCTTCTAAGCTTAGACAAGAGTTGGAGGAGGTTAAGAAGGAGGCTATGAAGGCTAAAGAACAAGAGGAGACGTTAAAGTCATTGGAGAGTGAAGTCTCCGACTTGAAGGAAAAACTAAAAGAAGCTGAGTCATCGAATTCCTCTTCTGATGAAGTTGAGAAACTGCAGAAGAAAATCTCCGAGCTTGAAGTCGCCAATAGTACCTCTTCTACTACCACTTCCGACGAGATCAATTCTCTAAAAGAACAGCTCGAGGCTAAAACCGAACAGTACGACAGTCTACTGGACCGAATCACACAAATCAAGTCGACTTTGGGCGAGCGGTTGAAATCGGATGCTGCTGAACTGGCCGATACACGTGATCGGCTCGAAAAGGAGTCTGAAAAGGTGGCTCTTCTAAAGGATGAGCTCATTGAGCAGTCTCAAGAGTCCAAGAAGCTGACCAAGGAGCTTAAACAGGCTCGAGAAAAGTTCCAGAGTGAAATCGACGGATTGTCACGTGAACGAGATCGACTGAAACAGGAGGTTCTGGTCATTCAAGAGACGGCAAACAAGTCTCAGGGAGCGTCTTCCAAGTACGAAATTGCTCTTTCTGAGCTGAAAACGGTGAATTCTGACTTGGAATCTCGAAACAGTGGTCTTCAGGATGAACTCAGTGCTCTCAAGAAGTCTGTCCAGAGATATATTTCCGAAAAATCAGTTTTGGAAAACGAAGTGGAACAGCTCAAGAATGAAAAGACGTCTAGTTCAGGAGAACTCGAAAAACAGATTCAGGAACATAAAACCGTGGCTGATAGTCTAAGAGGTGACCTGGAGACAGCTCTAAAGGAGACGGAAGAGCTCAAAAGTGGATGCAAAAAGTTGGAGGATAAACTTGCTTCTGCCTCTGACTTTGAAAAGGAGTCCAAGGATAAGTCTTTGTTGATTGGAAAGTTGAGACATGAAGCTGTGATTCTCAATGAGCATCTTACTAATGCTCTTCAGATGATCAAAAAGAGCTCAGAAGGAGATACTGTCGATAAACAGCTGGTTTCCAACCTCATTCTGTCGTTTGTCTCGTTATCGAGAGGAGATACAAAGAAGTTTGAGGTGTTGCAGTTGATTTCCAACTTTCTGGAATGGGACGAGCAAGAAAAAGTACAGGCTGGTCTTTCACGGTCGTCGTTTGTGACTGATGGAAAGCTCGAAAGAAGCAGTAGTGCCACCCAGTTGAGTGGACAGGGATCGGAAAGACAACCGGCAGTGGGATTCTTTGGAAAGTTTGCAGAGTTCCTGGATAGAGAGGCGAGTAAGAAGTAGGGTGGGTTAGTAGACACGAAGTGGCTACTAACGGTACATAAAACAGTGTATGATATTGCGAAAGTAGACATGGAGTGTTGATGGGCACGAAGTGTCCATTGACAACTTCTGTCTTAACAAGGTATGATGTGTCAATCAGGTAGTATTCCTTCCTCTTTATGCAGTGCTCCGCACAAGTACCATACTGGTACTCGTACATGGGTAGTAGACTAACGCTCTTAGATACACATGGTATTAAAACAGTGTGCGTGGTACTGTCAATCAGGGGAAAGCTTTTCTACTAACATTACAATAGTGGGTTTGAATGTTGTCATTTATATGTAAGTACGGAGAGTGCTCTACCTTGAATACACAAGTACCGGTACATGTCGTAGTAGACCTCTATATGGTATTATCTAAGTGGGAACTATGATATTGCTACAAGCATCCTGTTGTTGAAAGGGACTCCTTGAATAGAACATATCAAGTATCTCTACGTTGACTGAGAGTGGAAGTTCTTCACTGGCAGAAGCAGTAAACCAAAGTCATTCTCTTACTTTCTCTGGGGATATCTCATGACTCTTGTTTCCGCATGACACTGTTGGTTGTGTATTGTACCATGGTAGTGGTGTTCCTAGCCAGAGAGACTAATATAATGTCCTTTAGATGCAATGAAATAAATGTGAAGTGGTTCATTCAAATCTAACTCACTGCTTTACATGTACTGTTAGTACTGTACTGTATATTCGCTCTGATAGAAAAGCAAGTCTACCTTAAGGGCACACAGCTATGATGTGGAGAGAACCTCCTTCCAGTATGTTGAAACAAATGTGATATCATGACACAAGTAAAATGAAAGAAATGATCAATAAGCTGGGCAGGAATCTCGCAACAGGTCCTGTATATAGTGACATGCTCATTTCGATGCATTCAATGACTTCACTTAGGCTGAAGGTACGGTTTTATAGGAGCTCTATACATGTGGTATTGAAACAGTGTTCCTTTATGAGCTGATTAGTGACACTCAGATGCTGAAATAAAGACATTCAAGAGACCTAAGAAGCTCAGAGGGTCAGAAATACAAATTTGGCCTTTTCTTCTTGTTCTCGTCTGTATTATTTTGGCGCTATCATACTTGGAACAATGTACAATACTGACATAGGAAGAACTCGGTAGTAGGACAAAAAAAGAGTAAATAAAGCCGAATAAATCTCTCAACACGCTTTTTCTGCTCGTATTATTCTTAAACCCAACTTTTTCTCTTGGTGGCATCGTTATTACTGTCTATTTCTCATCATAGGTTGAGAGACGAAATGTTGGCTACTGTGAAGAAGTGAAGTATAAATCAATCGGGAAAATTAGATAATGACGTCTACCCGAGTCATATTGTATGTTAGGCCACTTTTAGGCTGATTATGTATTCTTTTCTGCTTCATTACCTCTGTTCAGTGGCATTGTAGAGCATCAGAAACATGACCTGGTCAAACTCCAGGAGTTGAATAATAAGACCAATTTATGAGAAATGAGAAGCTCATGACGACCAGTAGTTGACAGCTATTAGGTCTACACGCGACATGGGACTCAGTCTCTGTAACATTAGAGTCTCCTACTTCATTATATCGTCTGATATTGAAGGCAGTAAAGACTACGGTAGTATAGTTACTGGTATCTACTGAGTGTACGAGTGCTGTATCTACTTGTTCTTGTGTCTACCGACAATTGTATCAAATCATCACCTTCTAATTTGAACCCACTACCTGGTACCAGTACAGGTATAAGTTATACTGTCGGATTAGGGCGTGTGGACTTGAGGTACCGGTAGGCTGTACAGGAACCCGGTAAAGGACTTGAATGATGATACTTCAGTATAACAATTGACAGAATACTTCGAAGTACCTGTACATCGCTCAAATATAAGCCCAAAAGTACTTGTGGGGTTCTTGGAAGATCTATCCTTGAGTATCTGGCTGAGAGAGTGTATCGTCACTAATTCCATACTGGTCATCACCGTCTCCTGACAACTAAGACCATCTGTAGAATAGTGTAGCTCCGTCTAACAATCCTACAATAGCCCAGAACACTCTATCCATGTCAACATTCATTGATCAACCTCCTAGCCCACAGTCTTAGTTGGTGTAGCCACCATAATGACTATCTTTTTTCTTCTTCTTAATACTAAGGATATCTCTGATCTACTTTTGTACTATATTTTTGTTCCGTGACCTGCACTTGTATGAATAAATAAACTGTTAAAAAAACATCATGTCGACTCAGTAACACCTAGACATGTCGATCATCAACTGCACCGACTCTTGTTGAGAGAGCTGCTGCAACTTCTTTGGATTTTTGTGAAGCTCAGTCAAATTATCTCGAAGGAACCGCGCGAGATAAAGCTGCATATCCTCGTGTCTTGCCTCGTACACGTTTCTCCAGCCCTTGATACACTGTCCAACCGTGAGCGTTTCAGACTTGATTTTCCACACGGCCAACTCTTCTAGTCTGGATAGATCGTAGACCCTAGCCAATACCAGCACTCCTGTGGCCCGTTCAAAGTCCATTCTCACGGGCTCTTCATACAAGTGGGCCACCATGACTTCAATCCATCTGTGAGGATACGGCAGACGCAGCTTCCTTTCCACAGACTCCTTCATTTTTGATTCCATCAGCGTCTCGAAAAAGGGCCACACTGCAGACAGAACCAGGGTATGGACTCGGATCAAAGTGCCTTCCTCGCAAATAATGTCAAAGTCAAACTTGCCCTTGGCGCGAATCTTTGACAGACCAGGTGTAGGGGACTCTGCGGGTGCAATAGGAAGTGACTGGCTAGGAGAGGCAGCTGATACTTGACGTGGGTAGGGAGGGAGTGCGATAATTATGGTCGGGGAATGATCATACTGTGGGCCATGATCAAGACCGGGGCAGCCATGGGGGGCGTAGGTAACAGCGACAAGGCGATCCATGTTCAGGTGATTGGGCAGTAAGTGGCTTCTTCTGTAGCTGGAACTTGTTTAATCGAAAGCCTCTGTCCGTTAAGCGTATGGTTGCCTGGTATGGGCTGTGATGTTGAGTAACTTGGGTTAGTATTTGGCTACCAGTACCGGTAGATAATCAAAAGGAAACTGAAGAAAAGAGGATACGGGGCGCTAGCCTGCATATCCGCCTGAATAAGTACAATCTTGCCTCAATAGTAGTGCCGAGTTCTTTAACGTTCGTTACTCTCTGATAGGCTAGGTTAGTAAACAGCTAAGTGAACCTCGTCGATACACTTGAGGAGGTTGTTCTTGGGGTGGGTCAGAGACAGCCCCGTTGTAATGGAATTTCCAGGCAGACGACAATTCATCTTACTGTACTTCTAGTCACCAACTCCTCGCCAATGTTGTAGGGTACACACGGACCTGTTATCTCTCAACATAGACTCACAATCAATACCAAGCGATTGATACTTGCCGCACGAAAATGTCTGTTGTAGGAAAAGAGATTCGGTCTATTCAATGAAACGACCATGGTGAACTCTTTCCCACTAAGTTGGGGCACCAGCGTGGTTTATACAAAGGAGTTACGAGAATTAGCCCCTCATGAGTCTAGAATCTGTTTCAGTAGAGGTGTCAAATAAACCCAAACCCTGGAGAGAGATACCGTGCCACGCTCCGAGATTTTTGGGTTGGTGTAATCAGAATATGGTCTCCAACAGCAAAATGGCCGCCACTTCACCTCCAGGATCTTCTCAGTATGTTGGTCGGGAACAATTGTACATTTTTCTCTGTAGAGGACGCTTCTCAATGAGCTCAGTGCGACATCCTGGTCTTTCAGGGTGTTCTGGAGGTATCCCAGCTGGTCAATATCCAATATCTATAAAGATGTGGATGTCTCCAAGTAAGGGTGTGTAGGACACTGTGCATGTTGAATAGAAGATAGTGTTTCGTATCCCAAGAGTTCTAGCATCATAGGTGTACACTCTCACAAGGATGTCCCAATGCAGAAGGAGAGTGGACGACCCTGTAGAGTAAGTTGTAAGTGGGAAGTACCAGTACCGGTAATTTGATGATAACCAGCTTTTTGATTGTTTATTGTACGATATATCAACTAAGATGATCTTGTACTTTTTGTTGTTAGTGGTACATTCTAGTGCCAAGTTTTGCTCTGACCTGTAGTTGAGAGCATCTGAAAGGCAGGACAAGTCGATCAGTTATCGTGGAAGAGTTCAACTGAGGTAAGTGAGGTGGCAAAAGTTGTTTAATACGCTGATATTTTTCTAGATGGCTAATTTGTTGTCACCATAACGTATTTATATCGTGCAATATGTCACTTCCTGGTGTACAAGTACAACCAAAAGACACAGCTTAGGACATAGATAATCACCAAATAAAGCTGAAATGAGTCTTGAATGAGCTTTACGAAACTTCTTCAGGCTACAAGTGGGTGAATAGCTTACTCCTAAACACTTCTTATTGTTTGTAAGAGTCCTACAACAGTACTTAACAAAGAGGGGCAATCATGATAGAATAGCTCGATATTGATCGAGAAAAGAAACTTATAACAATACAACAACAATATGACGCTCTTCTCAACTGTCTGTAGGTATTTAAAGGCTTCTTCCAGTCACTGAAATGTCTCTCTGTCGTGTTCATTCCTTCTCTGTAGACATCATTGTACGACATAGGTAAGAAGGATTATGTTACAAATAATACGAAATGAAGACATTTGAGGGTGTTAGAACATTATTTATAGCTACTAGCATGTTTTTTACCACTTGTGGGTGTACTACGAATGAACTTCTGCTGTCTATCTCTCTATGTGAGGGTCTGGAGGTATCAATATAACCTGTCTAAATATAAACCAAATGACAAAAAGAACTTGATTACCGTACTCTAGGAGACTATTAGAGATCAGTTTTCAACTTCTTTCAATACCTAGTCCCTTCTAACACTCTTGATATGTCAGTAATGGTGTATGTACTAAGTAAGCCATATAGGTAGTATTTCTTCCATACTACAGAAGTGAAACAACTTATACAATTGTTCCGTAGAAGCGCCAATCAAAAGAGTTGTTTATGCATTTGGTATTAACAGTATGATATTGTCTAACCTAGGAACTTCAAGTAAAGCTCCTCTATATACATGTGGATAGGAGTACGGGTTGTTGAGTACCACTTGTGAGAGTGTGCTGTGATTCAGGTTCGTACCACCTACTTTCCAATACAAAACTTGCTGAAAACTGCTCCTAGGACCTCTTCAATGCCAATTCCTTGTCCAGTAATCATTCCGATTCCTTCAGCAGCAAGGTTGAGTTCTTCAGTGGCAAAAACAACACTTTCAAGGTCATATTCCAAGAAATTCTCCAACGACGGAATCACAGTGCCAATCAGATTATCTTTGACTCGCTGACTGGCTAGTACTGGATCTGAGCCTTCTACAGTAGTGATTGTAGAAAACTCCGATGAGAGTTTAGAAAGGAGAGATTCGAGTCCAAAGCTGGTAATACAACTGACGGGGATGATGTTATCAGGTGAGAGTCCTATTTCATCAACAAGTCTTCTTTTCAGCTCCTCAACAATCTCCTTTTCAACCAAATCAGTCTTGTTAATAGCAACAACAATCTGCTTCTTGGCAGCATGTAAAAGCTTCAATTCAGAGATAATATCGTTGCTGTGACACGTATCGTCGGCAGGTAAAACACCCATGATCACGTGACTCTTCTGGAACCTCTCTCTAGCTCTCTTTATCCCCTCCTTTTCCACCATTCCTACCTGGTCTCCATCTCTCAGACCAGCAGTATCTCCTAGCACAACTTTGTACCCTGCCACATCCAGACCAATCTCAACAACGTCTCTAGTCGTTCCTGCTTCTTCAGAAACAATAGCTGCGTTTCTTTTAGCCAAAATGTTCAAAAGAGACGACTTTCCAGCATTAGGAGCTCCTAAAAGAGACATGACAATGCCCGTAAGCAAGATTTCCGAGCGTTGGACTTGTGCTAGGTGGTTTTTGATGTCTTGCAACAACTTTGACACATTTTGCTTGGCTTTAGATACCAAGACTTCTCCACTATCAATGCCCTGATTATCATCTGAAAAGTCAATCAAAGCAGTCAGTAAAGCCATATTTTCAATAATCCCTTCTCTCCAACCCTCATAGACCTGTTTGCTATGCCCCGAAGACGCTTCTAACGATGCTTGACGTTGACTTTCTGTTTCAGCTTCAATCATACTTCCTATTCCTTCAATCTGAGTAAGATCGAGTTTTCCATTGTAAAAAGCGCGTTTGGAAAACTCTCCAGGCTCAGCGTACCGAATAGGAAGCCCACTATCGGGTTTACAACGCTGAATCGAGTCCAAAACTGCTCGTACAACTGCAGGACCTCCATGAACATGTAGCTCTAGAAGATCTTCTCCAGAATACGACTTTGGACCGTTGAAAAAGAGTGTTAAAGCGTGATCCAGAACTTTGGGAGGGCTGGAAAACGGCTGTTTCAACGTAGCAAGAGTAGCTACACGATGGGGAGGTGTTTTGGTCCGATTAGTCAGCTGCTTGTAGACATCACTGGTATCAGGTCCACTGACTCGAATGATGCTTACTGCTGCTCTCCCGGAGGCAGACGAGAGAGCGTAGATTGTGCTTTTTGTGTTGCGAAGCATCAGGCAGCGAAAATGGGTATCCAGGAGGTTCTAGAGGGGGTATATGGAGGAGTGTGGAAGAGAGAGGTGATGAGAGAAGGCATATTGAAAAATGATATTAGAGTTTGGCTGAGGAGGAAGAAGGTGGAGTTTTAAAGGGGTTGTAGCCAATAGAAGTGGGTGGAAATTTGACAGTTTACGTATTAGCGGATTATATCTCGTATAACACTTCTTTTTTCCATTTCCCTCCATTTTCACCCCACTTCTAGCCTTCCCTCTCTACATTTGATTATGCATAAAGATTTCAACCTCCCAATCTTACTCTTCTCTATAACTGTCTTCCTCTCAGGCACCTTCAACACTTGCACTCAAAATGCGCGTTTTTCGTCGAATTTCTCCGGTTAAACGCCCATTAGCGTTTGTTAGCCGCCAACAGCCGATTGCGGCCAATTTCCACGTCTTTTCGGCACTCCAATCGCACGAAAACCCACTGGGAATTCCGAAATCGCCCGCCTCCGCGCCCAGAATTCCTAGAAAGACTACCAGACGTCCAGAACCGATACCCGGGGTGAAAAAGACCGTGGTCGTCAGCTCTGCAAAGGGCGGAGTGGGGAAATCAACAGTTTCTGTCAATACAGCTCTTTCATTGGCCAAGAGAGGACTGAGAGTAGGACTCCTAGATGTGGACATTTTCGGACCTTCTATACCGACAATGTTTGGTCTATCCGGTGAACCTCGAATGACTACCGAAGGAAAACTCATTCCCATGTCCAAATTCGGAATACAGGTTATGAGTATGGGGTTTTTGGTGGACCCTAATAAGGCAGTAGCATGGAGAGGTCTACTAGTTCAAAAGGCTCTAGAACAACTGCTGCAAGATGTCGATTGGGGTACTTTGGACGTTCTAGTCATGGACTTGCCTCCAGGAACAGGAGATGTGCAATTGACGATTGCTCAGACGGTCAAAATCGATGGAGCTATCATTGTCAGTACTCCTCAAGATGTGGCTTTGGTAGACGTGATTCGAGGCCTGGACTTGTTTGAAAAGACGTATACAAAGGTTCTGGGACTGGTTCAAAACATGTCCGTCTTTGTATGTCCCAATTGTAACCATGAGACTCATATCTTTGGAGTAGATGGAGCTGTCAGTGAAGCTAAGAAAAGAGGTCTAGGAGTGCTAGGAAACGTTCCTCTGGACCCTCAAATCTGTTCTCAATCAGATAAGGGAGTTCCCGTGGCCGTCAGTGGCGGAATTCAGGCAAAGTATTATGACAAGATTGCCGAAGAGGTTGCTCAGCAGTTGGACCTTTAGGGGAGATGGGTTGAGAAGGTGACCGAGATTATGAGTGTGGTCACGTGACTGAATGTATATATTTATGAGAGATGATTTGATGTCATTGGGGTGTAATTGACGAAGAGCTATTGGTCTTGGTTTAGAACAGGTATATCTCGAATTTTTGTGAGAGAAGAAGTGGGTTTCTTGTCGTGGTAGTAATATACCAAGCTCCAGCTGTCGAATGGTATACTTCTTTTTGTTGTTCGATATCGGGAACATCGAGATAAGTCAGATTCCGTGCTGATACCTAGCTTTCTAATTAAAGAGACCAATGATGAACATAATAGTGCAGTTATTGGTAGGTAAAAGACTTCAAATATATTACATAGATAATCCAGACATGTGTTAAACGTGGTCATCTTCGTCCAAACTCACCTTTGGTAATAAGTGGATATATTGAGCGAGCATTCATTCCTATACTGAGAACAACTAACGATATCTATATTGACCTAGAATCTGTAATAAGTTGAAATACAGTCACTTGCAAACCAATTTAGCACCACATCTATTAGAAAAACAACCTTGGCTATCCATTAATACCTATAATGTGCCGTAAGTCAGAGTCATACCTGAGAGATCACCGACTGGAACAACTTGATGAACTAAGGAATAAAATTTGATATAAAGTAAGGCAATCAAATCTCAGTGCTCTCTATAATTATGGAAAAAATGTGAACCGCATCAGATAATCCCTAGTAGGTAATACTACATTACTCTTGACAGTGCTCTGATGGCTGTACGGAGGGCATATTGTAGGAGCTGGGATGAGTTGTTGAGAGCGGTAAAAAGTTGGCCATAGTAATACCAACCTTGTTAATCAGTCAACTGACTACTTTATATGGCTGTAAATAACCAATAGAGAAGTTATGAACTACATAGTGTTCTCAGCATGAGGGCTCGTAGACAACGTGCTAAGTCATGAAAATACGTCAACAAAAGTAGAAGAAGTTGACTAGAGTATTATAAAGCGCTATAATGAAGCAATCAACAACTTCTCCTGAATTCCAGTCTTCTCTAAATGGCCTAATACCCTGGAGTTAGGGTAGCCATATTAGAGAGGGAGAAGACGGCCATGATCTAGAGTAAACCTGATATAATAGTAATACAAGTATTTTTGAGACCTTCACATCGCCTCTTATGGCTTTGGGTAGTTAAGAGTTATTTGATAGTTCTTGGTAATGCCCATCACTACTCCTTTAGCTGAAGGAACAGAGGTCCTGGGATACCCTATAAGCAGAGAACTAAAGCAGAAGTGAAGGGTGTCAAGAGAACAAAATGTTGAGAGCTGCTAAAGGATGATGAGTTTCAACTTCTGGGTATATCTAGCTACTCGTAACATGACTCAACAACTTCATGAACAATCAGGTGTAGGGTAAATGGCATAGACGTTCTGAATTCCTTCTTTGAAGTCCACTGTTCCACTTCTCTCAGTCATGTCCTTGTACCTACTAAAACTGAACTCCATTAAAACTATCAATCGAAGCTGTGAATGATTCATGTCTCTTGGACTTGCTGTAAGGTAAAGTATAGATACTCATCAAGCTGAAATGTAGTGTTCTAAGTATTAGTCCCCGATATTAGGGAGTTGATGTGGCTCGTGTAAGCAGCTTGAGATGTTGTTTGGCATCCTTAGTCCTTCACTTGTTGAACCTGTAACTGTACGGGTACCACGTACAACTGCTACATGCTGTACTTTATAACAGTAGGTGTACGAGTACAAGTACCGGTACTTTTACAACATACAAACTCATATTACTGCTACACTACAGTATCTGAGTAGTTAGTATAGTACTATTCGTCGTACTGGTACTCTTCATCTCAATAAGGCATTAATCGTCAATTATCTAGAGAAGGAAAACAAGGGCACCTGCGGCAATGGCAGCAAGCGACATACCGACAGCAGAGGCTCCGTTGGCCTGCTGGATGCCGTTCTTGGGGTTAGAAGAGGGTTTGGAGGCAGATCCGGCAGAACCGGCGTTACCAGCGTTACCAGCACTTCCACCCTCAGTAACGGAGCCTCCAAGAACCTGTCCTCCAGGGTTAGAACCGGAGTTGGCGGTGGGAGCAGGTCGGGGGGCAGTGTTGGTATCGTAGGGAACGGTCATGGTGTATGTGTTACCTGAAATGACTGCCTGGATGGCGGCAGTGGCGTGGTCTGTAGGAACAACGGTAGTCAGAGTAACCGTAGGAGTAGCACAGTTCCAGTTGAACCATCCATCACAGTGGGTCAGAGTCTGGGTGATCACCTGAGTGATATAGGTGGTTCCATCGACATTGTTGTTGTTGTTGTTGTTGTTGGTAGGCTGAGGACCAATGACAGTGACTGTACCCCCGTTACCTCCGTTACCGTTGGTAGGAGTAGGGTAATAAGTGACAGTTTCGGGCTCGGGGGTGACTACCAGAGACTGAGTGCCGACGACAATGGTGGTGGGAAGGTAGGTGACTACTTCAGTGGTAGGTTGGGGCTGAGGGCTGCCTCCAGTAGTGGTATCACAGGGAACAGTAATGGTGAGAGTAACGCCCTCAACAACAGTCTTGATGGTGGTAGTGGCGGGGTTAGTAGGCACCACGGTGGTCAGAGAGATGGTGGGAGTCACACACTTGTTGGCACTGCAGTGAGTGATGGTCTGGATGACCGTAGAAGTGATGGATTCGACCGAGGTTTCGGTGACAAAGGAGCCGGAAGAACCGGAGGAGACAGGAGAGCCGGAAGAACCACCTGTGGAGACAGCTCCTGAGGTAGGAGTGGATCCTCCAGAGGTAGGAGTGGAACCTCCAGAAGTGGGAACCTCGGTGGTACCTTCATCAGAAGAAATCAGAGTCTGGGAAGAAAACTGCTGCGAAGAAGCGCCGGTGGAAGACAAGTTTCCAGAGGTGAAAGGGGGGGTGACCGAAGCGGAAGAAGCAGCGGAAGAAGCGGAAGAAATGGGGGTAGAAGAAGCACCCTGAGAAGAGGAAGCAGGGGTTGAAGAAGAAGAAGGAGCCTCAGAAGAAGAAGCGGGAGTTGAGGAGGCCTCAGAAGAAGAAGGAGCAGCAGAAGACGCTGTAGACGAAGCAGCTGTCGTACTCACGCCTGCTGACGACGAAGGGGTATTGAAAATTCCCAGGTCAGAGAACAACTTGTAGACGGCGGAAGAACCAGCAGAAACGGCGCTTGCAACGCCAGCATCCGTGGTAAACGACTTGACATTACCGGTGAACAAGTTCCAGTACAAAGTGTTCTCGCTCTGGACATTACTAATGGCCTTGGGCACATCGTAGTGAGGCAAGTACTGGGAAATCAGAGACCGAGCGGTAGTAAAGTCGGGAGACTGTTCGTATGAGTTGACGGAGTTGATCACCGCGGTAACAAAGGCCGGAAACGAGTCGGTATCGAATCCAACCAGCACCGAGTTTCCAGCCTGGTCCAAAATATCGTACACCAGAGGATTCGAAGCAATGTACTTGACGAGCTGGTCGACCTCGGACTTTGCCTGGGCGTCGTTAATCTGCGAGTTATGAGCCGCAA
The DNA here is from genome assembly GCA_900519025.1 of Yarrowia porcina. Lineage (NCBI taxonomy): Eukaryota > Fungi > Ascomycota > Dipodascomycetes > Dipodascales > Yarrowia > Yarrowia porcina. The sequence continues at coordinate 484,570 of ULGT01000010.1, read as the reverse complement.
TGACTCCGTTGGAGAATCCGTCGACAGCGCCATCGGCAATGACGTTCTGGGCCTTGGCTTGCAAGGCAGCAGCAACTAAAACGAGTGTGTTGAACTTCATTGAACGGAGTATGTGAAGGGTCTCAGAGGGAAGTCTCAAAAGGAGCGGTTTCGGACGAGCCCTCCATTAAGTATCAATACGACATGCGCCTAGGGTCCTAAACGGCTCTCAAAGTGGCCAAACAAGGCCAATAAACTCCCGTCTAGCATGCAAAAGCAAGGCTTGAGTTTGAGAGACAATGTAGGTCTTGGTAGAGGTATCAAGAAGTAGGGTAGGGGTATGATATGGGTATGGGTATATAAGTTGGTGTGTGTGATTCATTGTGTCTCCGTACTTTGCTCACCTGATCACCTTAGCTCGTCGTATCGTTTGCACATCAGTCGATCATGACTCGACGGTCAATGCATAATCAGAGTGTTTTGCATGAGACTATTTTCCCCGCATGGTTCCCGCATGATGAAAAAATAGACGAGGCTAAACCAGTAGTCCGATGAGTGGTGGAACGGTGGAACGGCGGAAGTGGTTAAAAACGGCTAGAGAAAAACAGAAATGGTATTTGTACCGCTTAGTCAGCCACCACAAAACAACAATTCACCACTCCTTCATTCATCAGATAACACATCCTCTCTTCTGTTCCTCCCTTGCAGCCATGTCGCACTTTATTGTCCACGAAGCTTCGACACCCTTGTTCACTTGTCCGTATACAGGTGGAGGAATGAGCTACTTAAGCAGCCACATGTATATATATAATGACGGAGTTCCTGTTGTTGTAAGGAGTACTTATTCAGCCTGTTTGGTAGAAGCAGTTTTTAGTTATTTTTGTGGTATTCTTTTGATCATTGTATAGAAGAGTTTTGCCCTCCGTATCGTTGTATCTCGTTTTCTCTCGCTTAGCAACCTTACCTTCTAATGTTGACGTTTGACAGCTTCAAGAAGACGACAGAACGCATGATATTGGAGTTAATGTTGACATGAGCCTCACTGTATAACGTGAGTGAAAGCTGTAAAGCCAGTGTTGTAATTATCCCACCAATACCAAGACATTCTTGCTTGATTTTTGCTTGTGGTTGTCTCACTTTGGACCGTTGAGTGGTCGTACAACAACCTCGTTGGGCTTAAAGTTGCGGATCCAGACATTTCCCAAGCAAGCCAGAGACACATGGTCCCACCAACCAAAAAGACCCAACCAAAAAGACCCATACCCATGTCCGTGCGCCCCGCAACGCCAAGATGCGCTACCAGGAAAAGCCGTATGGGGGTATGGGGGTACGAAAATGACCGGAATGAACTCCCCGAGATGATGACGGGATTAAAAATGTGATTTGACTGTAATTGAGGAAACTCATGTTTTCTGGTGAGCCTGATCAGATGCCTTTTTTTCTTTAATTTAAAGCCAACCAGATGAGATCGATACCTCCAACTCCGTCGTTTCCACCCACGCTAATGCAACAAAGCCGCTTACCCTAGTCGATCCACCAGTCGACGTTGTTCATAAGTGACCGGGTGCCTTGTATAAAAATGACCAGAGTGGTTTTATTGGCTGAAATGATACCATTGGTGTAATGATACAGGGTGGTATGAGTGACTATGGTGAAAGAGTACCTAGATCAATTACTGCCTGACGACTTTAAAGACTGCCTGGTTGTCACTTCTCAGACACACGTATTTCACGTCGTAAAGGCCACTCAAAGGTCATTAGAAGGGTTCAATTAACTGCTTTCTGTCAAGAAAATGATGCTGGTGATGGTTATTTCTCTCTATTCCGGTTCAAATGGCATGAATATCCATAACTAGGCACTATCAGAGAGTGACGATCAGGCAGTCAGAAAATTCGTCAGGCAGTAATTGACCTAGGATTACGCATCTAGATACTTGGCGTACTGTACTTGTAACTAGGCAGTATCTTCTTGTCAGTGCAGGTGTTGTATTACGTAAGGTACCTCCTCTAAACATTGCCAAGATTAATACCGATCAAGAAGAACAAGTACTGTCACGTGAACACCCCCAAAGTGGGAATGGAACTCAGGTTACCGAAATGATCAAATGAAAAGACCGTTGAGTGTTGACCTAGGCGAGATAGAATACCCATGACGTTTTAAGGGCTTTCATGGAATGTACGGCTGACTAGGTCTTTACGTTGCTGGAATCCATCATGACAGGATCCATCTCTTCTCTGAGCTCCTTAGAGAGGGGGAAAATATGGATAGCTCGAATATTTGGAGAAAAGACGTTGAAACGATAGTACAAGTAGTGAGATGTCTTTTGACGTCTAGCCTGCTATTGTACATACTTGTATTATGCTACAACATCACTTTGGTGTGTAGTCGGTGGGAGACAGCTACCGGTACTGAGCATCTACCCATCATAGATGGTGCAACAAAATTACTGGCCCAATCAAATGAAGAGATTTGAATGCTGGTGGCGTTTCTTGTCGATGGTGGTAGATACATGACAACTTTTGGATGTCGTGGGCCCTACATTATTGGTATACATGTTAAAGGAAGAGGCATGACACTGCACTTCAGATGGCTCCGCATATTGACGAAGGGAGGAAATAGTGAAGTCGAAAGTCTAGAGTGTGCAGATTACCAACTCGTGAAAACTTGTTACCTTTTCCATCCTTAGTTTAACGTAAGGGATCTGCTTACAAACACCTTCTTCGGCTGATTTCGTTCTACTGAGTGTGTCAATATAGATCGAATGCCTCTGCAATAGGGCTGTATGTGGTGGCCGGCTCGACAGTATAGACGGAATGGACAAGGTATGAGTGCCTACGTATATGCCCTCCTTTTCAAGATAACCAAAGAGATATTTAGACTAGGGGAACTATGAGCACCGGATAGCTACAAGTATATGTACTGTGTGCGGGCAAGAGGATCAAGTGCCAACAGAACTATCAATCTTTTACAGTGATGTTTCTTAGTATCAGGTAGCTACTTTCCACCGTGGAAATGGTATTACAGTGCTATTTGGCCATAGATGTTTTCCTGCAGCAGGTTGTCTTGGGAAATGAGGTCTTCGGTTGTTGCAATCTAAGATGCTTACAAAGAGAAGGAGTATGTACCTATCGGTGCTTGAAGTATACCGGTATTTGTATGGTTCACTAAGCACTCTTAAGAACTGCTATACTTGTAGTAGTGTGTACAAGTTCGCTAATACTTCAGAGTGTTATTCTAAATGATTTTTAGACGTCTTGTTGAGTTCTACAACAGCTATCCAGTCTATAGATCTCTAGGATGACCTCCTAATTGAGACATCTGTTTCTTCTTTAAACGAATGTAGCACGCCATTCAAACACCTCAACTGACCATGTCTTCTGTCTAGATAAGAATGCTACACAAGAAATACACTTGTTGAACCACCTTCACTGTTGACTGAGTAAGTGGTGCTGTTTTTATTGCAGCTCTTTCATCTCCAGTCCTTTTCTCTAGCCCATCACCGTCTCTCTACCTTACTTTAGACACCCTCCTTTCTCATGGTTACAAGTAGAGAATGATACTGGTAAGTCAACTGTAATAGATCTTGAGAATATGAAGAAGGTACTGGAGATTCGTTTGATCACAGAGAATACTGCTTGAGTCACTCGCGTATGTTCCCTCTTTTATGGCTCTTTATTGCAACATAATAAGCCGCCTACAACGAAGAAGATATCTGTCAAATAATGGAAAACTGATCTTTAGTGGCTAGTTTGATGCTTCTTTATATTGATTCCATTTTTGTTCTCTCATTCTCCCTCTATTGACTTCACTATCTGTTCGACTCTCTCAACCCTCTCACTGCTGGGTTTCGATATCAGTCAATAACAAGATATTTACTTCTGTCAGATACATACCGTCAACCCTTATAAGCACATAGTGTGCCAATTAACAATCTCACTCTATCACCCCTCTCAAATCTTCATCTAGCATCTCGAAAACCACTTCAACTGTATCCACCTCTAGCACCATGCTCTAGAACAACTTGACCAACAAGAGCCACTTTAGAATGGTTTAATTGCAATCAGCTTTAAGAACTTCACAAAGGACTTCTATTTAAACGTACTTAGTCCCTTACACCTTCCCCTTCCCTTTTCTATATCTCAAACAGTACATTACGTATCTACAGGAAGGTGTGTACCTAGATGGTTCATAGCGGGATATTAAGACACATTTTGACTCCATTATATCCTTAATACGTCTATGACAATGGTGAACAAAAATTCACTATTTACTGCGTTATTATCTCTTTTCATCAGTTCAAATACACATCTTACGAACCCTCCACCAACAAAGCTGCTCCTGGAACATTAAGTGAGGGTAATATAAAGCTGAGTACATTAATATTAGATGTTTAAGATACAAAATATTCACTTATGACTATTCCAGTCTTTCTAGCCCCATAAGTCTCCATATATCTCCTCTATTTCAGATGTCATAATACCGCCCAAGCCTATACCTCATTGAACACTGTGAATAATGACCAGATTGAGATAGAGAGTTGAAAACTACAATGCTAGAATTTACAGAAATCATCCCTATACCTGCAATTCTCTAGTTATATCTCTTTTTGCCTCCACCAACCCATCTCCTGTCTCCTCCACCTCCCGAACCTCCTCCACCTTTAGTACCCCTAACCCTTGTAGGTCACGTGACAGTTTCGTCCCTCCAACACCGGTTAGGGCTCGCTAAACACCTTAGCACTCACCTAGCCCTAAAATCTGGTCTATTTCAACCTAATCATTTCCGGCCTACTTGGGGTGGTCTAAAGCAGGGGTGGCATGTGACGGTAGAGAGGGTTAGTGAAGAGGGTAGAGGGTAAGGGGAGTTGATAAAGCTGTTTTAAACTGCTCAAGCCCCGACTATAAATGTGCCATCTACCCTATACCCTCTTTTTATTGGCTCCCAGTCTTCTTATACCACCTATCTACACGATGAAACACACTATGCGTCAAAAAGGACGCGCTAAAACGCTGCTAGTCAATGTGACACTGTTTAGCGGGGAGCGGCTGTGGATGTGGGTGGTGAGAAAGTAATGATTAGTGTCAGTGACCCTAGAACGAGATTCGAGTTGTAGTTCATTGTCTAGTTCTGAGTGTTTCATATTAGCTCCTGTAGTGGAAATAATTGTACGGGAAGTCATCTGGTCTGTTTAGCGGGTGTGATAATATTACTGGACTGTTTTTGGAAGTATTTACCACCATATACCGGTATGTATGAGTAACAATGAATATGTCTTGTCTTGTAGCTAGAGCAGTTGTAAGAGACTTGGTGGGAAGGTAAGTATAGACTATATACCCCTTTAATCTGATGTTAATCCCCTCACAACTCATAACCAAGCGCTATTAACCACCTCATAACACTCCACTACATACAGGTAAGCACCTGTTACTATACCTCCCCCGATATATCGTATATACCAGGGTCACTCCAAGCCACAGTTGAAACCTGCATCATGCGGGGTTTGGCACTAACACTGTCGGTTTCTGGTCTAGCCTGTCAGTGTAGTGTGGTATGTGTCAGACCGGTGATTATTTATTATATTATCAGGTGGGTTGACTGGTTTTATGGAGTTGTATCTGAGTGGTCTTATACTCATGTGTTAGGTGTTCTAGTGTTCTTATGTCCTAAGGACTTCAGGTGTCTAGGCTTAGTCACTCTAATTAGCCCGTTAGCCTACCCCACCAAGACCCACTCTCGGCTAAATACTCGCACCTCAACGTATGTCGTACCCGTACTCCGTACCATACTCCAACTTGGCACTAGTGTCAAGAAAATGGGCTGATGTCTCTAGGGTCCAGCCGGGAATATTATCGGCGGTTGCGACGTAATTTCAGCCGATACTCCGGATATGGAAGTGTCAGTAGGTATAGATACGAGATCCAAACCGATACAACACTTACCTGAAACAATTCCGAGTACATGCTATGATAGCTCTGGATGTACTGACCAGGCCAGATCTTGGCTATGTACCTGGTTATTGGTGTTTGACAGTAAATATGAGTCTTTCATGGCTGTCTATGATGTCTACTTACTATAGTGTATACTGTCTATACCACCTTGGCCTCTATGTATGTTACTCCACCACAACCTGAAACGTTAGATCTACCAGTAAGATACCAGGGTAACACTGTTCGTACTCGCACAACTAACTTGAAACAGATCCGTTCGGAGATGTACCTAGGCACATGTCCTCGAAACTGTAGTTGATGTTACCACAGTCTAACAGGTATAGATACAAGGTCACCTATATATCTCTTCTATCATAACTGAGCTATTGTCCTAAGTTATACATCTACAGACAATACCGAGGTAGAGAAGACTATGGTGATTGATATTACCGAGAAAACAATGAAACAACCGTTTTTATTATTCTTGAGAACGTCACCATGTTTATGTTTCAAGTAAATGCCAACTAAATACTTGACATAAAAGTCATCTTTACTTACCTCCTTTTTGGTTAACTTTCGATTCCGCAACCTAAAGACGTGATCTCTACCTGACTCAGCTCCCAAACGGCTCTGAAAGTGGTTGAATTCGGGCAAAAATTATACCACCAGGGTCCCCATTATTTTCTGAGCAGTTTCGTGTCCTTGTTTCCCGAGTTTGAGGTCAACTTTGCCCCTTGCAGTTCATGTCGTGTAGCTCACCACCGTAACTGTAGATAATAAGCTGGACCCCTGAGAACAGAAACGTATGCGAGTCGAATTTTTCACATGGCACTTGGAATATGGCATTTCATGGTATCGTTAGAGTCGTAATGATGTCCTGCTTCTGGTGGGGTGCTTTACGACGAATTATTCGCATGCAAGAGTGTTAGTTACTGATCTGTGAAGTACCTGGTACTCACTCTTCCCAGCCACTACACTGTCTACAAGTAAGATACCGTACATACATGCAATACGAAAATACTTCTAGGAAGTAATATTACGGACTTCTTGCAGTTTTGCCACCGCCACCTACATTTTCCAGTTAACATGTACACATAAATATTACCCAATGCAACCTATATAATGCAACCAGCCTGCTGGCTTATTTTTGATGATTTTGTTGACTTGACGTCGTGATTGTGGTGTTGGAATTGTTGAGGTCAAGTCCCTTGATATCTTTTGTTGACTTGATGAAGTCCATTTTGTTGTTTGTTGTTTTGATGTTTGCTGGCTTTCTGTCTTGATGCTGGAATGTTGCCTTCAAGCGTCGTTAGCACCTCCTCAAAACAAACATACCAACATCCGAGGTCGCCACTTCTCCTCTCTTTTCCAATCCTTGTAGCATATCCATCAGAGTATTGTTTCGATGTCCCTCCTGGGTCATAATAGAGGCGTACCACTTGTACTCTTCGGACGTCCATTTCTTGCCCCAGTCTTCAATCTCCACATTTTTTCGAGCGCTTGAAAACAGCACCTCAATGTCTCCCACCGAATTCAAGAACGACAACTGCTCCTCAAAAGTAGGGGGAGTGGGAGGCAGCTGAGAAATGAGCTCACAGGTGTTGGTATTGATCATAGACAGAGCCAACATTTGTCTGAGAGCTCTATCCAGATTAGGAGAAATGGTTTTGGTGAAAAAACTCAAGTTGGAAGGGTACAACAAGACCATACATCCTCCAGGCACCAATTCTCGCATTCGAGAGTTGACAAACTCCTGGAAGGGAGGCAGAACGTGTGTAGGAAGAGGAAGAACAGCAAAGGTGTAGTGAATAGATGCAGGAGGAGAAACCATGCTGGTGGAGGTGTTCATGAACGAGTACGACTCAAAGACGTCACGTGGAGGAGTGGTATGAGGCAGTAGCTGGACGGTGGGAGCACTGAGGTAGTCTGCCGAGTGTCTTGAAGACAGAGAAGTGGACCTCGAAAGCTGAGATTCGTTAGGAGAGCTGGCATGAATATAATTCAGCGAAGCTCTGATCTTTCTGTGGCCCATCAGATCGTCTTCGTCAGCGTAATCTGGACTCATGGGGTCAAACTGGTGTCCTCCAAAGTACGACAGTCTAGGCGTCAAGGAAGGGGAAGCCACCTTTTGAGCGTCCACTACATCGGCTCCAGCAAAAGCAGGGTATGCGGGCTCGGCTGCTCCGTGAGTAGTGGGCACCCAGGACGACGCTGGGGGCGCTTGTCCGTAGGAAGGAGGGATTATGGACTTGTGAGGAGGAACCACATGGGTCACATGGATGCTAATTTCGGTGTTTTCTTGCAAGGACTTGTAGGTATCGAGAATCTCGGGGATGGCCAGCTGGTAGGCGTCTCCAATGGACGAACGAACGGATAAAATCTTGACCGTTTGTTCTCGACATTGGACTCCCAAGTTGACAATGTTGGCTGAAATGACATGGACGGCCTGTTCGAGCATGGATTGGCCCGGCGATTCGCAAAACGGCGGCGAGGCGACATCCAGGGGGTCCAGCGAGTTGGTTTTCGTGTGCAGCCGCTCGGCATAGTGGTCCAGAGTCGGCTGTGTTGGGGTTTCAAATGGGAAGGAGAGCATGACTCCGAGTGTAGGTGAAGGATGTATGGATGAAAAAGTTGAACAAAGTCGAATAAAGAAGAATCAGTAGAAGTCGCTTGTTGTCGTTTAGTCGGTTTTTCTTGTTTCGTTTTTTTTGTCGAATTTTTTTTGTATTCTTTCAGGTGTTGTATGCTGTCTGGTATGCTGTGGTATGCTCTTGGTGATAGTCTATGGTATGGTAAGGACGGTCGTAACGTCAAACAAGAGTCGAATGACAAGTCAAAGAAGAGTCGAAAAAACGTCGAAGAAGAGTGTTAGCAAGTCGCTCTGATGTCGAAGAATCTTTCGTTCAATTCTACTCGGGTTCAAGGCCGGTCGCTCGTTTGGAGAATCGGGCCCTTAAACAGCGGAAAGACTCTCCTTTATCCAACAAGAGCCCGGTCCACTTTTCGTTTTCTGTTTTTCCGCCCCAGCGCTTTTTGTCTTGCTTTGACTTTTGCTTTTCACAACGCAGGATGCTTTTGCTATTTCCCTCGATTTTGCAAACGCACGGGTTTTAGGTTGGCTTTATCGAGCAATGTACGGGATACAAGTCCTTCGATGGGGAGAAAAGGGGTGGAATTGGGCCTTACAAACGGTACCATTGTGATCCTACGACTCGGGGGACCAAAACGGTGCTCTTATTTTCCAAAATCACCGCATATTTCCCCAGCTGTAGAGTTTTCACACTCACATAAACTAGCATCTTCATAATACAAGACAACATTTCGTAAAGTATAAGAGTCAATCTATCAGGCCGAATCTGGGCCGATTTTGACCAGAAAAGCGGTGAATCTATTAAACCAGTCTTGTAGAACATCTTTATAGCGTCAAAAACCACTTATATCGCTTCTGTCACCCCCCACCACCGCCACGGACCCATTACCAATTCAGGCCTGCACAACCTACTTTGCCTCCCAACCCTTGGAGCTTAAATCAGCTGCTCCGCTACCCTATCCAGTAGTGCAAGGCAGAACATGTTATTGGTTGTTGAACGTGAGATAGTGAAAATATTTCAGTCATGTGAGACTCAGTTCCCTAGGGATGCTCCAGATAATAGTTTTGTCACGTGACTGACCCGTACTCGCAAGTATCATTCTGGTGTAATTACCTTCTGACAGTCTTCCTTTCTGTCTCCCTTCCTCTCCTTCTCAGCCCCTTCTCTGACACTCCACACGTGACAACTCTAATAACCGAAACTTCTCTTGCCTCCAGGACGTGTATTACGAGTGAGCAATGCAAGGAATGTGCTAACCGAGTAGTGTTTGCGCTAAGGACGGGCGATCCACCGTGTTTTTGGATCGGTTCGAACGGCCGGAGCCGCCTGAATTCGAAAATACACGTCATTTTTTCGTCGTTGTAAAACCCAGCCCGCCACACTCGAATCGCAACACCTCCAACAATAAACTATACCCTCCCGAAAGTTATTCCAGCCCCCAAAGTCCCAACCAACCCTAACGTCTCCCAACTAATGTCCTTTTCCTAAATCAATGGAGACATGACTGGAGACACATTGGGCGGCCTACAAGCAGTAGTGTTGTGCATTTGTTGGTGCATCTCAAGCCAAAAACATGTCATACCAGACTCAATGCGAGAATACAGGCAATTTGCATACTTGTACTGGTACGGTACATCATTCTGGAACGTTCTACCTACTCATTGGACCCACTCTTGCCTTCTAAGAGTGCTCTTACCTCTTGCCTCCGTTCTTTTCCTCTTGCTCTGACGAATACTTTTGAATACGAAGTTGATCCAAGTATCGTCTTGAATATACCCAAAGCAGCTCTTTCTGTTAATGACCGTTTCCTGAACCGTCTCTTTGCTGTAAGAATAAGTTGTAACTAAGAAGTCTGAGGCACCTGAATTAGCGCAATCTAGGCGGCGTAAGATGCATCCTAGAGGTCAAAGCCGCTTGTAAGAGGTCCACCGGTACAAAGTACGGTATTAGTCCGCTTTGGTCCACTTTGGCGTGGTCCAAAGACTGTATTTCTTCTTTAGGACTTTTGGACTTACTCTAGGACTTCCCTCATGAGCTTCCACTTTAGAATCTGTCTTTCTTGTAGTGGTGTCTATCGTCTTATCATGCATCGGATATGTTGATCCTGAGGGGTTTCCGCAGTCTGGTACTTGGTCACGTGACCATTCGGATACTTTTACACCCTTCATCCGTTGTTTATTGTCCACCATTGTCTATATCAACCGTTACGTCGTTCATCACAATATTATGTCCCTGTATCACTTTAAGACGTTGAATAGTTTAGGACTTACTTATCAGATCTACAGGTGGTCAAAGTTGGGAAAGTTAGGTGGGCTAACCGGAGACTGCAAAAAATGGTGCCTTGAAGGAGGAAGGGAAAAGGAAGAAAAAGTGGCCTGTAAATTGGTCTTCAAAGAGGTCTCAAAAATGATCGTTTTTATATAACCAGCTCACCTGCTTGAGCAACTTATGAAGTCTACATTCATAGCTATAGAGCTGTATGGTCAGGGTGAAGTATTTGCTTTTGGCAGATTTCTTTTTGCCCTTGCTCTAGAGAAATATAAGGTCTTGGTCAGGTCTGTTCCTTGCTCTCCGCAGTAGAAGTGAAGTATCCGTATGACAATGTCTTGTAGATGAAACGGAAAAAAGAAATGACAGTGGAACGGAACTAGCAGAACTTCTAACACACTCGTATTGATATTTATAAGAGTATAGATTTTTATACCTGAAATGTGTTGTATCATGTTGCGTCGTGTTGTTGCCGCTGCCTACCCCCACATCTATAGTTGCCTGCTATTACCCTTATTCCAAACCATAGAAACGAGCTTTCAGGGGTTTCTACAGATTAAAGATGGTTTGGGGTGGTGGAGATATGAAGATGAAAAAGAAGTTATTAAAGAGAGGCCTTTGAACAAGGTAGTTCTTGGTTACAACTCCCCCTTCCTTTGAACTGATTAGATATCAGAATATCGCACTCTTTACGCAAAGTTCATCACGTGTATTGTGCTTATACGTGTGACATGGTTTCCCTTTTCCCTGACCTGAGTGAAACCCTGCTGCACTTCAACTGAGACCCAAGTGAGACTGAGGGTCCACTTGCAAGTATGTTTCCGTTTCCGTTTTCCGGCCAACACGGAGTACATATTTAAGACATGTTCCAGAATACTTGTGTGGACTCCTGACTCACCATCCACATTCCAACTTCCGTCCATCAAAAGCAACGAGTATTTTGTTTTTACGGTCCGACATTGGGTGGTTGGGTGTTGGTGTTGGCTGCGGGTGTTGGCTGTGGGTGTTGGCTGTGGGTGTTGTGGCTGCAAATTATGCAGATGTGATATTATCTTCACTGGACAGGTATGTTAGCACGTAATATTACAAGAATGAACAGTGTACAGCACAAATATTTACATGTGAAATTGCCCGCCATATGTCCTACGGTACTGAGCATTATCGCCACGTACCAGGTGTATCACCATTAGATCGTTTCACACCTGCTACACACCTGTTACAACTTCTCATTATGTGACAAGTCGACATTAGTCTGTCGTGGTCTCCACTCTCTATCTCAAGCACTGTCCTTACCTTACATGATCAACTGTACCATACAAGTCGAGGCATCTGTACAGGTCAAGAGGGGCATATGTACAACTCCAACTGTACATATCGGTAATACCATTTCTCATTACACAAACAGTTTGATTAGCAGTAAGATTAACAGTACAAGTATTTCTCATCAACGTCTTTTCTCCATACCCCCTCTGCAAACGGAAACTGTCCCTAGGTTGCTACTAGAAGATCTACAGAAGTCTAACGATAAAGCAGGATTCTCGAGCGGAAAGAGAAAGACAGAAAACGGGTCAGAACTTAACAAGTGAAGAATAATAAAAAATGTCATCTGAGAGAAAAATCAGGTGTGAAATATACGGTATTGTGGTGGCTCACGTGACCACTCACGTGACCAAACTAATCCCTCCTCAACCTCTGCCTTTGTCTCCCGCTGCGTTGAGACATTGACTGCGCCATGGAGAGATTACCGACAGCCGTTACTGCGGAAACGATCGACAGGCCAGCAACTTTTGCAGTGAACTTTGATCAGGAGTAGAGGTACCACTTTATCCAATGATACAAGAGGGCTAAAGGGAATCTGAGCTGACCATTGTGAAGCCCCCATCAAGACGAATCCATTGGTGGTCTTCTTTTCAATTTTGGACCACTCCTTCCTCCCATAAAGTGGCCCCTAACCTCTCTTCTCGGGAGTAATTTCGGATGCGTTAAAAAGCTTGGTGCATGCCAAAGTGCATTTCCACGAGTCAGCTTTGCAACCGATGAAGAGATAGCAAGATCGTAGAGGGGAAGGGCGCGTCGGAATGGTCACGTGATGTGTTTTCCCTGCGTAGAGTTTTATTGTTGAAAAAAAAACCGAGCTCAAAAAATGCTGAGTTCAAAAAATGCTGAGTTCAAAAAATGCTGAGTTCAAAAAACGCCGAGCTCCGAAATCAGGCCATGCTAAGTGAGGGTAGGTTGAAACAGTTGAGCAGAAAAGGTGTTACCCTTACAAGTACTTGTATGTACAGTACATGGTGAAGACGTTTCAGAAGATAGGGGAGGGTACAGTTATGGGGAGGTATGGAGAGGAAAAAAGAAATAAAAGATGTAAATATGTTTCAAGAGGTGTAGAGAATGCACTGTACGGGTTTTTCTTCTTCCATCTTTGTTTTCATCTTTATTCTTCATTTCATATTTTCTCTTGTCGTATAGGCTTGACGTACAATAGGTAAGTTTGTCGGTTGTCGGTTGTATGCTTGTCGGGTCCTTGTCAGTTCCTTGTCGTGTCATAATATTGGGTCATGTAAGGGCGTGTCTATTTGCCATTAGACGAGAGGTCTATGTCGCATTAGGTTCCGTCTATCTTTTTGATTGAACTTTTTTGTTTGGGAGTTGTAAGCGAGCTGGAGACTTGAGGATTGGAGAGAATGGGGTCTGGGGCTGGCCGAGCGGGTATTTTCATTTCCAGACTTTTTCCCATCTTTTTGAGCCTTACAGATCCATCCATACATGTAAATGAGAATTCTAAATTAAGGGTAGCAATGTAAGGGGGAGGGTCATTACTGAGAATCAACACTGAAGGACAATATTGAGGCTGAACTGGACCTCTGAGAAACAAACGGAGTTCATGGATCGACTCACCCGTCTCTGTTCACCTGATATTCCTCGTTTCAGCCCCTACACAGCCTATAGAGACCCCCTTAAGCTCTGTCGATTAGAAATATACGATCGCAAAGAATACGAAAATTTAAAAACGCAAACGGAAACTGGAAATTCCACGCGCTGAGTGGAAAAGTTAGTCTTAGGGACCCTGAACTTGGCGTAATCAGCTTAGTACGATAGCAAGCGATCGAGTGAGTGAAGAAGAGTTGCAGCCAAGTCACGTGACGTCGTGTTCAGTCACGTGATCAAAGTACCCCATGACCGAGCTGTAAACCCGAACAATGCTTTCAAAGACTAACTAAGAGTCTAACTATGGTAAGTGGGTGATAGGGGTAGTTGGGAATGTACATTGTGGAGGGTGTCATAAAAGAGCTACACGGGTGAAAGTTATACCATTCGAATCTCCCAGTCGAGAGGACTCTAATGGTGAAGCTCTTATGTCTCTGGGACCATTATTGGTCTTGTTGAGGTCACCCCTCTAAGTTAACATTCTCAGCCGTTGAGGGATTAGATGAATGTGGAGAAATGGAGATGATGTAACGTATTTTGAACATGTAGAAATATGTATAATCACTTGGCATGTGCCCCATTCACCTGATTTGTCCATTTGACATGTTCTTGTGACTTAGTAATGGTCAAGAGGACTGTCTGATCGAATGTAAGAAGTCTTGAACAAAGTGTATAACTGTTGAGTTGTCTTAAAGTACCCGTTGAGGAGTTGAAACAGTGTACCGGTACTCATTGGTATACTAATGGTACCCGTAGTCTTACTTACTATCACACTTGTAGCTCTACTACTGCTACTACGTTCAAGGCAGTACCTCAAGACTCTCTGTTTATCCTAGTTGTTTCGATTTTTCCTGGGTCTCGGATTACCCCGCTCTCTTTCCCGCTCTCTCTCCCGCTAACCGAAGTGAAACCCGCCTTACTCCGCACTTGCGAGCTGTTAAACACGAATATCTCCACGTCGGGAGATACTGACTAGACTTGGTCTAACTCGCATTCCCGTTGGGGAAGTCTCACTTTGAGTCAGATTGTGAGTCAGGTATTTTCCTGGGGTTAGAGGTACGTGACGTGATGCCTTACCTCGTTTCAGGGTCTTGAGACATGGCATGATCCCTTGACAACTGGGCTGTAAGGGATCAGAGAGTCACATGTTGTAAGAGTAGAGGTAATGTGTCACATGTGGAGTGAGAAGCTAGAAGTGGGTCACAGGGGAATGTCAAGTGTTATGTAGAATGGGTAGAAGTCAGTTGAACTTCTACTCGGTTCTAACGTATCAGTCTGGCACACATCTCAAAGTGCTCTCACTCATGATGTTCATACAGTATTACCGGTACTAACAAAGAAAGATTTTTAGAAGTAAAGAACTTGTAATATAGAAGTATGCCTGAACTGTCATGTAATCCGTTCTAGGAGTCTTCATCTAAGGTATTTAGTCCATTCTGAGAGTATCCCTAGAGGTTATGGCTAACATGAGTATACTGATACCGATGCAGTAGAACTATCCCATCTCTATACATATGACTTTTAGATAGAGGGACTTGAATATACAGATCTATGGACTATATCTAAAGCATTCTTTGTTTCCTCGAGTATTTAATCCTTACCTCTCCCTCACTTCTCTCATTTGACGTGTATCGTCATGTACAGGTACTTCTATAAAGATAGGATATCTACAGACAGTGTAACAATGGCAATACTTATCATTGATCTTCACTAAGCAAGTATTTCTCTCATATTCAAACCGTTAACTCTCTCTTGCTCCTACTTGTACTAGTAGTTGCTTGTATTGTCCTCCCTCCTTCAACTGGTCCAACAGAAGACTTGATCAGATCATTCTAGTAGTACCGTTAATAATCCCATCAAGTCTACATACAAAATCTTGAAATAAAGGGCTCTAATAAGAGTACCCCATATCCGCTCTTCGCTTCATTCTAACCCCAGTGCGAATGCATTCAGTTAGAGGAACCTGGTACTCTTGGGTAGGGGCTGGAGGAGGATACTTCTATGGTGAGAGGTGAATTGGAAGAGTAAATACAAATCCTCACCATCAGAAGAGTCAGGATTTGAAGTCCCTACATTGATTGAAGCTTTATTGGCCAAGTTAGGTCCCTTCCTCTTCTTACCACAACCAGTACCCATAGCCCTATGAACTTCTTAGCGATGAAATGAGGAGCAAATGAAAAAAGAAGAAGACAAATGAAAGATAATTCTGATTATCAGCGCCAATTCAGTCTATTACCAAAGTACCCTTCTCAATGTGAGTTGGGGTTGTATTGAGGCGAGTACACCTCAGTGTTGGTGTTGGTGTCCTTCAGACCTGATACCTGCTAAGATACAGCTCAAAGTCGTACTCTTTGAGGAGCTAGTACAGGTGCACTATCGGTAGTCCAATTTTCACTGGTCTTTTCTAATATGTACAAGTATACATAGACACGTATCGTAGCTACCGCACTCCCTCTTTCTCATGTCGCTTTCGTACTCCTTGAGCACCTCCACGATTTGGCACCTCTATACCCAAACCAACGATTAAGACCAGCTCTGACTCTTTTAGTTGGTAACTGGAGAGATACGAGTTCAACAGTTGCCAGTGTACCAGTAGGTGGTCATGTGGTCATGTCTTTGTATTACTGAAGTGGTATCAAGACCTGATCGTACACATCATCAAAGACTCCCTTCTTGTTGAACAAAATGTCATATCAAATACAATAGCGACTTGCATATCATTTGCCAGGAGTTTGACCCCATATCAAGACTCTTATCTCAACAGAGATACTCGTCAGAGGAGTCAGCACCCTCATGAGCTTAAGACAGAGAATGGGATGAGGGTGTCCTTCAGAATGAAGAACTTCTCATTCCAAAAGAGAGGTGTATATTGTTATTGAAATACTTATATCAGCTCTACGAGTCTCCCTTGGCATTATAACCTGTAAATTACCGTCCATCCCATCTTTATGGCTTCTGGTAAGGTATATACCGGTACTTGTATGGTATGTACAAGGCTGTGTGTTCAGAAATGAAGTTCTCTCTTCCATACATTTTTAGGACATCTCTTCTTTCCAAATGGATCAGTCTCTTTGTTTTAATATGGTGTATGTAGATGGCCTCCAGCAGTATCAGCAAAGGACATACAACAACATAGATACACAACCAAAAGACTCAAGAAGTTGTCCATCTAATTACTACAGCCTACTAGCTGACAATGATCAACTTCCCATGTCAAATTCAGTCCAACTAGCATTCCCCTGAGCCATAACATACATCCCATGAAACAGCACCTCATCAGATACCCAATCACCTGTTCAAACTACCAAATATCCATTACTATACACTCACGTGACCTTATATCATTCATCACGTGACCACATATCCTCTATCACGTGACCACATATCCTCTATCACGTGACTCCCCTCCATCTCATATCTTCATCGTTGTTCTTCACCTTACAACATATCATCTAGAGACTTTTCAGAATCGGCCTTAATCAGCTCAAACATTCCTTCGGGCATAATAGGCTTGCCCTCAGCATCAGTAACGTACCGGAAGGGCATTTCAGTACTCTCATACTTGGAAAACTTGAGTTCAGGGTAATCAACGTAAGGGATCTTGTCAATAGCAATCCGTTCATCTACCACCTTTTTAGTCACTCTGACGGCCGTATCGGTGGTCATTTGGAACTTGTCGAGATTTCGGCCGGCAAACCCGTACTTTCGAAGCTCGCCAGTTCGATCTCGAGGAGGATGGTCTCCTAGAATACCTCCAAACAGAAAGATGTCAAACTTGTCTCCATCTTCAGGAGAAAGTGTCTGTTCGGCAGAGGGATCGAGCAGACAGACTCGGAACTTGTCAAACGACGGAATCACAGACTCAAACTGCGTGATTTCGGTCTCAGTACCCTGGACTTTGGCCTTGACTAGATTCTCAGGAAGCTCAGTTCCTTTGGGCAAAGAAGACAGGTAGAACTTGTCTGAGCCGACATCCGAGGCAATGGCGGCGTACTCGAGCTTCACCCAGTCGGAGAAGCCTTCCTCCATGTGTTCGATGACAAATGTGGACATTTTGGAAGTAGTGAAGAGTAGTGAAAAATAAATCAGAGATAAGATGCATGTTGGAAGTTTATTAGGGGAGGGGGGAAAGTGGAGGGAGGTTGAGGGTACTTAATATGGTGAAGGAGACCAGATAGAAGAAAAGTAATAACGTAGATCGACTTAAAACATGCGGTTTAGTAATATGACAAATTTTCAGAGCTCCAACGCTCAAATTGAAAGACTAGGATTGACCTGTTCTACTCCATACTAAAGTGTATGTTAAGAGAAGATAAGACCTATCATATTTGACTGATCGGGTGCATTTAAAACGGGAAAAAAAGGCCAAATCTGATTAAACACGTTGTTGCGAGTATTTTGAAGCTTTCCAAACCTCAATATCTCCACTTTTAGTACCAAATCTATTGACTCCTTGGTATCCACCCTACTTAGCTTCTACTTGACCTCCCCACTATACTTTACTTGACCTAACTTCCCACTATAGCCTAACTTGACCCTTCCCAAAAATGATACCCTACATATACAAGCCATCCTAACACTTCATTGTCACCCAAAAACACCCTAAAACATATGTATTCTTCATACTCCACCCCTAAACAACCAATTCCTTGTCATGCCTCTGCTCCGTCACACTTGCATAACCCTAACCCTCACATCTAGCCTTGCCTATACTTACGAGAACCGTCTAAACTGCCTATACATCTCACCCTTTAGACCACCCACAACCCCTTCAGATGGTCCTCGAAATCGACAACAGTTACCATGCGGCTCATATTCCGCCGTACCCGTCAGCTGAGGAAAAAGTGCTGATTCCAGACCAGCTTTGGAAGCTCCTTATTCAGGGCTGGATCAGGGTAGCTGAACAGCATTTGATCCGAGTGTCAGATGAAAACCAGCGGGTGGAAAACGCCGATATTTTGGAAATCTCATCTTGGATCGATTCTTACCTGAAAAATACAGAATCTGACCGAAATACAGACCCCAAACTCGAGTATCTCGTCTATGAGCTCTGTCTAACATGCCCCTTTGGAGTAGTACTGAAACCTCAAAGTGCATGGCGTTTCGTGCTACGATTTTATGCGAAAAACAGTCGTCCAGTGTTGAACTTGCTCGGAGGAAACCCCGATCTTGCTGAAATAGCAGCTATGGGTCTTTTGGAACATGCTAGAGCGTTTCCTCAACAGTATACACAGTATTATGACACTGAAGGTGTTAGTAATCTGGTAGTACTGCGATCTCTGCTTGATACGGGCAACAAGGACAAATTGGAGCCGCTTAGTCAGCTGTTTGTGGGTCAAAAGTGGCTGGTTAACACTCTTGCTGCGTTCCCTACAGAGACCAATTATTCCCAGTTGACCCAGAAACAAAAGGATTTGGCAAAAGCACTTCTGTACATTGTTTCCACGTGTCTTTTGTCCATTCCCTACATTTCTTACTTTGAAAAACTCATGAGATCTGCTCTTTTTCTTGATCTCAAAAAAAAGTACCATCTTGCTGCTGTCCTCTTATGTGCTACGAATTTCGTTGATTTGATTCAAGTCAAGTTTTCCCAAGCTGCTGGGTTCCAGGGAGTTATCTCGGTACTTAATATTGAGCGGGATAGACTGAGTGAAAAGCCTCAATTGCGGTTTCCCGTTTCGAAGACGAAAAATGAGTACTCTGACTTTACCACTGAACAAGTTGAGGCATCTAGTTCAGCAGAACCTGAACCATCTGATGCGGATGCTCATACGATCATGGATATGTTTCCTCAGTTTAATCTGGGTCAAGCCAAAACGCTCATTCAACATCATGTCACTACAGAAGGAGCCATGGAGTATATCTTGAGTAATCCAGATGTTATGGAGGATCCCAGTTCGATTCCTGAGTACTCCAGTGCAGTTGCTGGGGTTACTGGAGGCGCTGGCTCTGAACTCCCTGGCCTCGACTCCTACACTCCAATGCCTGTTTTGGCGGCTCAGAGTACACCCAAGTACATCTTTGGTAAGAAGGAGATCTCCACTTCTCTCAACCCCGATGAAGATGCAAAGTCGGCCAATCTTCAACATGCTCTTAGAATGATCTACGAAAGTGACGAAGATGAAAGAGATGATACTTATGAAGGAATGGAAGGACCTGCCGAAGAGGATTCTCAAGCTAATGCCAAGCTCGACAAGATCCAACAGTACCTCTTCCAGCTGTACTCTTCCAACAAACAGGTGTTTGATAAACTGGATAGAAAGAGTAAAGCACGAGCTGAGCTCAAAAAGACGACAGAATGGTCCGATGAACAGATTGAAGGCTGGGCAAGGATGCTGGAGAGAAACCCTCGACAGTTCAAGATGCTCGAAAGTAAACAGCTCGAAATGGGAGTATCCAAGAATGATAAACCTGTTGAAGAGAAGGACCAGAAGGAGAAGGAGAACAAGGGTAAGGGTAAGGGTAAGGAACCTGAACGACAAATGACTCCTGAACAGGCTGCTGCAAAACAGAAACAAAAACAGGCACGAGATCGACGTCATAAGACCCAGAATAAGAGCTCAACGCATCATAGAAAGAGTGCCCATGACCGGAAGATGGGCAAGGCTAATTTTGACTAGCCAACGAAAGCGAGATAGCTGTTTGATAGACATGAATGGTGCATATTTGGTGGAATAGAACAGAGAAGAGTAGAACAGAGAGTAGAGAGACGTCTGTAGAGGGAGCCCTAACCTCAAGAGGTCTATACAATTGAAGAGCTGGTTATAAAAGTGTTTGTCTTAGTTCACATGTAGTCGTGGTTGTTCTTCGGTCAATAAAAGTACAAAAAAAAGAAAGGGAAAATACCAGCGAGATTCAGACGATCCGTTTGATACCCTAATCGACCTGATTCCACCTCTGCAGCGTCCCCAAATGTCGTCCTTACAGGTACCCTCATATTCTCACATGGACTTGGAACTACCCTAACCCTAACGAACTGGGGCCTTTCTAGGTCTCTCTAAAAGAAGCAAAATGGCAGATAATTGAGTAAAAGTCAGTTCATTGTATTCCCCATGTCGTATATAGCACTTTGTCGAATTCTCACTTCTCTAATGTCAAAAATGCGTCTTGTAGAGGCCGTCAGACATCTCAACTATTTTGGAGGCATTAGTTAATCTTACAACAACAAAAGGAGACGAAAGGATAAACAAGTTCATACATCTGTCTGTACCATCCTTGATACTTGAGACTATTTGAGAGCTATGTTTGTAGAAGCTTTCAGTCCAGTCTGTACAGCTTGAGAAGACTAGATGGTCAGTAGGGTAGACCTTCCATCTGATGTTGCAAATCATCTTACAAGGGATATTTCTTGTACGACGTTGCTGAGATGAAAAAGTCACGTGATTATAACTGGACGATGAGATGATGTTGCCGCTTGTCTAATTAATGGGTAAGTAACATAGTTTGGGGGTGGCTACAGGTATAAATGGTCACAATGTAGTGAACAAGTTGATAAATGGCCGCTCAAATGTTTTGAAAGAAGGCTGGGCTATCTTTCGGACCTATGGTTATTTGAAGTAATGTAATTATATTTTACTACCGGTACTTTGAATAGTGAGTATATTGAAGGATGTACGGGCACTTGTATTATGTAAGGTGGTTGTTGAGATACCTCATGCTGTTTCTTACGGTACTTGTGCAGTCTTTAAATGACTACTTGTGTTGTATCACTGCCGTATTTCAAGCATCAATGATTGACAGTAAAGAGGTGCAAAAGAAGAATGATGTAAACTGAAAGACTTGTGACGGTCAATATATCAATGCTATTGTAGTGAAGCACATTTTGATAGATTGTTTGTAATACTTGAGTACCGGTACCGGTATTCACTTTCTCCTGTCAGAATGTTACTGCTTCATTCCTACATCTTTGATATAAACCCATATACATGATCAGCTACGGTAGGTCAATGTTAAACCGGCTTAGGAGCTGATTCCTCTATTCCCTTACTTCTCTTGTACGCCTAGCTTCTTCTCAAGATATACAACATGGTAAGTTAGTGGGTAGAGAATGTGTCTATTTGTAGAGAAAATGTATAAAAAAAGAGCCAAAAGAAGTCGGAGGAGTAGATTAAGACGTAAAATGTGCCAGGGTGGTCATTCTCCATCATGATTTTGTTACCTTTTTTTTTTTTGTCACGTTCTGAAGCTCTCCATTTTATATACATACATACATAATCATTTATTCAGTACCGGTACCGGTAATATTTAAGCGCTATCGCCACTAACTGTTGTTCATCTGCCCTCAGACATAGGTTCCTCAGCTCTCCATCTTACTGTAGTATTAGGTCTTCGGAGGGTGCCACAAAGTAGAGTACAACTTATGACTAGGAGTTGGAAAGTTGATTATCTTGATCTACAGGCTGTTGGACCAAGTTAGGTACCTCCGTGTACGGTTTTTCCAGCCATACTACAAGTACCGGTACTGCTTCTCGGTCTCCATAGCAAATACACTACCTGTACCAGTACCGGTAGTATAGATAAATGACCCCAAACGTAGCTCTAAATGGAAAAAAAGGTCTCAAATTACTCTTCAGGCTCCATCAAATATCTTATCCAAGTCTTCCTCACTCGATTTCGTCTCAATGTACCTTTCTTTACTCTCACTTCATTGACCTACCAGTACCATACAAGGCGTAGAAAGTAGTCCGAGAGGAAAGCTGAAATAAAGAAGGGATAGAGATCAAATACTGGCTTGATCGCCTCTAGTATACAATTGATTACTCCCTCGTCTAGGAAACTGCTTTTTTCCTGTTCATGAGTTACATAGATGGAGAGTCAATATAAAGAAGCCGTAGACATAAATAAATGACATCAAAGGAGAACAAAAGTGGGAAAACATTTTTACAGTCTTTCTCTACACTGACACTCTCAACTGACAACTTCTTGCTACCACCAAGGTTCTAGAGAACAGGCCTACTGTCAATATTCATCCTGCCCATACGAACGACAGAGTGGATGCTCTCAGTAGACGTTCTTGGAGTAATTGTGGAAGATGAAGAGCACTCTAAAGTCACTGAAATACTTCTGTCACCTGCTGAGAAATACTACCGACACTTCTTCATCAATCCTCTCTTGACAACCCTTTGATATCCCATGCCATCTCGTTATAAGTCAGCGCTATGAAGAAGAGGAGAAAGCTAAGGGTTGGAATATCTCGTTTGGTGAATAGTCAAAGCACAGTAAAAATGCTTTTAGGATTTTTGAAATGTTTTACTACCTTTTAATCTTTCAGGGTACGTACTTGTAGTCTTCACAGGAGCTATCATACAATATCCAGACAAGACAGCTCTACTACAGTGTACGTATGGAAGCATATACAACAACAGGTGAGAATAAACCACTATCATGAGACTCAATTGAGTCTTTCGAGAGTAACTGTCAAGTTCTCTCACTTCTCAGAGTGGCTACATTGTTGAATAGCTCACCATTGTGCTCTCCCTGACCACTCCAACTACAGCTCAAGTAAAGTTCAACAAAACATATTATAGTACCAACATTGCACCCCTTGTATTCCGAAATATATCCAGTTAAAATGCAAAATAACTGCTCTGAAGCAATACACCAATTTCTCTGAATCCAGCCATACACTTCCTACATCTCCACCCCCTCTAGATCGCGAGATAAGTACCCCCAGCAGACCTTCCCCTCAGGCTTCTCAACTAAACCATACCACCCCAAGGTAACTCAACATACTCCTATTGACACCCCTTGGACACATTTAATTGCTCAGTTGAGTAGCATCAACCACTCTCCCACTCCCACTCCTCCCATTGGACCTTTTCATTACATAATATAACACTGTCCATGGTCTTTATTATTGCTCCTGGATAGAGCACGTGTACCAGTAGAACCAGACGTATAATCACCAATATAACCATCCAAAACACCTAAAAAGCTGACTAATCACTCAATTCGCCTCAATTAACCCTTACCCACCATCCTCATCAATCTAGAACCCTACTTAGCCCTAGTCCTACCAGGTAGCCCACCTCGGACCCACATTGCCACTAGCGATGTATCTCATGCGTCCCACACGCATCACCCAACGTTATCTAGCGCTAAAGCTAATGAGCTACAAGTAAGAGCAACATACAAGACATCTCACCACTCCGTACTCTACAACCAACAACGAGTCTCAAACCACCAAAAACCACCAAAAACCCGTTAAGATGCCCGAAAAATCCCCTGAACAAATCAAAGCCGAAGTCAAGGCCGAAATCGCTGCTGCCAAAAGGGACATTTCCAACAATGCTCCCCTTGCCCTGAAAGCCACTGGAGTCTTCTTCTCGGGGCTGGCAGCAGGAGGAACACTCATTACCAGCCTGTACCTCAAGCCCATTTTCAATCACGTGACCACCAACGAGGCCTACAATGTGTTTGATCTCGTTTACGGTGTTGGCAAGGTCGCTTTCCCCCTCTTTGCTGCCATTGGAACCGTCTCTTTTGGAGGAGCTGCTTACCTTGAGTCTGAGAGATCTCCCAAGGAAGTGGTGCCTCGAAAATGGTACAATCCTTCTTCCAGTACTGTTCTGGCCTACTCTGCTGCTTCTCTCATTGCCATTGTTCCTTATACTCTTATTGTGATGAAGCCTTGTCTGACCATGTTGTTTGAGAGAAAGTTGGAAGTGGTCAAGGGTCAAGATGTTTTGGATTTGTTGAACCTTTGGGCCACTCATCATGTTGCCAGAGTGGTGTTTACAACTGCTGGTTTCTTGGGTGGAATTGTGTCATTGTTGAAGTAGCCGTAGGTGGGTGCTACAGTGAAGGACAATAACTCAACCAAATTATTATGTAATCAATTCTTATGATCAATTCGTTACTGATATGAGCGTGGACAAG
The DNA here is from genome assembly GCA_900519025.1 of Yarrowia porcina. Classification (NCBI taxonomy): domain Eukaryota; kingdom Fungi; phylum Ascomycota; class Dipodascomycetes; order Dipodascales; genus Yarrowia; species Yarrowia porcina. The sequence continues at coordinate 459,999 of ULGT01000010.1, read as the reverse complement.
TCAATTGACTCTTTTGGAGCTTCTCTTGGCCATGTGAACGTGTTAATACTACTACCTATATGTTTAGGTGTGAAGCTGTACTAAAGAACTATAGAGGTGAAGATATCCAACTGACAAAGTGCAATTGAGGTATTCAAGTTGAGCTCTTCATTCAATTGAGGTCTTTCTTTGAATATATCTCATCTGAAGGTCCATTGGAGGTCTTACTAGGAGATTCCTTGGATATCACATTTATCTCAACAGATATCATACTTCTCAAATATCCTATAAAGCAAGAAAGATATAACTGAGATGAGACACGGAGTATTTCACATGGTATAAGAGATTTTACAGGTGTTTTGATTTCTCTTAGAGGACGAAGCTCCACTTCTCTGGGTCATTGTAATATACCAGAACCAGTAGCCTGTCCAAGCTCATGGGATAGAATAACATCTGAAGAGATATTTTCATATCTAAAACTTGAAAAAGACGCACTAATACTCTTTTCAGTCACTACGGTGAACTCTTTGTCAGTTCTATTTTTCAATTGGGCAATCTAAGAGCACTATATTGAGATGTCCGCACTACCAGGAGGTGTACTATATCACAGCTGAAGATGTACAAGGTATCTGTTTGACAAGTTATTGGACTTGCTCCTGTTAGAAAACCTTCCCACTCTGTACCTTTCTTCTCCACAATCTTCTCTTCTATAGCTTCTCCAATCTTCCACTCTATCAGAGATTAGGGCCGCCATAGTAGGACAGGTACCTACAGTGTCACACTGGAGAGATCACTAAGGGTCGGAGAAGAAATCTGAAAAGTGCATTTTATTTTTAATTGCGGGAAGATTGATCAGGGTAGTTTTGACGTCTCCTCGTGGTATATTGGTGGAGCTGTAGTGGCTCTTTTGATCATGCTCTCACACTCTATGGGTGAAATAGAGGAACCATAGAATTACCAAAAAGACCCTGAAAACGAGAAGAACTTGATGAAGCTAATTATAACGTCATCCAGGTCGTTCATGGACGTTTTCTGGGTATATCTCTGGTTATATTCTCTTCATTCTTCTTCTCTGCAATACTAATACAAGTGAGAGGATAGCCTGAGAACATCTTTGGACCATCAATATGACTTGGGCTTTTGTAATTGACCAACCTGTATCTAATTGGGCAGCTTTGGAGCATCAGGTCTCTTATATTATCAACCCACACGTCCAATCACTACTATCATGTATTCAACTCCACTATGTATTCCGTGCAATATATACTGTTCGCTATTTCCCTACCTAGCAATATTCTCAACGACGGCCTGCTCTTGGGGAGTCAGTCTCTGCCAGATTTCATAAAACCCTCCAACATTATTAGCGGCTACAGTTTGGAAAAACTGTTTCAGAACACTCATAGTTTCCTTGTTATCAACCAGATCAGCCTTTGCATCGTTTTGAGCCCAATGAACAAGTTCATCCAGTCCATCCAGCTCTTCCCATTCATCGTCTCCCTCATCCACCTCATCAGCAGGTACAGCTGCTCCTCCAGTGTGCACTTCCTGCTCTTGTCTGTTGATATCGTTCTCACAAGACTTGAGATCTTCAATGAGCATTTCGATAATCTTTTGCTGGGCGGAAATCTGCTCGTAGGTCTGCATTCTCTTAGCCATAGATCGAGTCACCACCACTCCTGCTTCAACAGGCAGAGGACGTCCATCTACAATCATTTCCATGATTCGTGGATCCTGTAGTTTGAAAAGAGAGCCCAGAGCAGTCACTGAAGGAAGAGAAGAAGTGGAAGAATAAATGAACTTTTCAAACCAGTTTTTCAAAAGAGCTTCAAGACCGGTTTGGGGACCCTTGGGGGTGTCAATCTTCATTTCAGCAAGCATATTAACCACACTCTCAGGAGACTCTTCAATGAAATGACAAAAGACGAGAATGAGGTTAGTCACCTGAAGAGGTTTATCTGCTGTTCCTAGCCGTCTAGCTGTAGCATCCAGAATCTCGGTACTGATAGCTCCTAGTTCGCTATGGTACTTGTCAATGACAGTAGTGATGAGTTTGCCAATGAAAATAGGAGCATTATCTCCAAGAGCAGGGTTGAGCAAATGGGCAATGTACTGGACCACCACCTGTCCTCCAGACTCGTTCCCGACCTTGTAATTGGCGATTTCAGCCGATGCTCGTTCAACCAAAACTTGTAGAACAGTAGTAGTTGATTGAAGGACATCAGCATCATCAGATCGAAGAAAGGGGATCAAAGCTGGGAAAAAGAGGTTGACAAAACCGTGAGGGAGAACTTCTGAAGGGGAATTATTGACCAGATTAGTCAACACATCCATAGCAGTCTCTGAGGCAGAAGTGTACCCTCCTTCTGCCTGGTTCAAGAACTTTGTAATGTAGGGAGCACATTGTTCGGCAATAGACAGGTAATCCTGTTCAGAAACGTCCTTGGACATGTGATCAATAGCCGAAGTCACCTGTTCTCCCGTTTGAACGTTACCAACATCTTCTTCAACGATATCAAACAGTAGAGGAATGACATTGGGCACATTGGGCTGTTTTCTGATAGCTACAACTAGAGCTTCACAGAGAACAGCAGGAGTATCGTCATCCGCATCAGGAGCTAGTCTAGCTACTGTTTGAACGATAGTTGCTGCGGAAACATCAGGTTTCGAGTCTTTAATCAAAGCTAGAAGAGCAGCACAGGCAGCCAAATCGCTAGGATCATCAGGTTTACAAGTGTAGGGATCACACAAGTATGCTCTAGCTCTAAGAATGGGTTCATTAGAAGTCGCACTTTGAGCGATGAGATCAGGGTGATCAGCTCGTCCGTTGCACAGATACAACCACGATTCGACATCAAGCCAGTTGTTCGAAGAAATGTTCCAGTTGATGGAGATATACTCACACCAAGTCTCAATCACCTGTAGAGCATTGTATCTGAGAGAAGTACCCAGAAAGAGGTCAGATTCTTCAGTCACAAACACATTAAAGTCTTCCCAGGACTCAATCTTGGGTCCAGACAGGGTAGCACACTTGTGAATGGCATGGGTCCATTCTTCCATGTACGATGTCTTAATGTTGGAAGCAACAGCAGTTTGAGACGAAGCAATATCAATAAACAGCAACAACTGGGCCAAAAACGCAACCAGTTCATCGTCAGGGTTCTCAAGAGTCTGTCTGTACACATTGGCGGCCTTTTGGAGAGTCTCAAGACACGCTTCAAAGACAGGCAAGATACACTCTGCAAAAGGCTTTGGAGCAAAGTTTCGAAAGTCCTGCAAAGCAAGAACAATCTCCTTGTTCAAAGCGTACGCATCTTTATCAACGTCCTGTTTCAACAAAGGCACAAACAGCTGACACCAGCCCTGAATAGCTCTGTAGACCGTATCATTGGAAGTATCAGTCATGGCAAAAAAGTTTGTGGAAACCCGTAGCACAGCAACAGCTTCACATTTGACATCGTTTCGAGGATACGAAGCCACCACTTTATGCAGCATGGTCATAATCTGATTGGCAATGCCGAAAAACTGCACCTCCGAAAGAGTGTCTGCAAACAACTCCTTCAAAAGCTGTAATCCACCCATCGGAGCGGTTCCAGACTCAATCAGTTGGACCACCTGATCGATCAGAGTAGGCCATTCGTCTGGAAACTCGCAAAAGGCGATTTTCGCCAGACATTGAGCAGCCAAGTTCTGGGTATCGTGATCGGCCAAAAGCGGACCTATAAGAGCACTTTTGACCCGGTTTTTCACGTCTTCCGGCAGCGGAAAGCCGCCAAACTCCTCGTACGCAATCGACCATGTTTTGAGAATCAGTCTTCTCAAAAGTTGAAGAGCCAATTGACGTGTTCCAGGGTTGTTGGAGGTGTCCTCAGATTCGGAAATTAGAGCCAAAGCAAAGTTGGAGGCATGTTCAGGAGTAGTCAATGAGTCGAGTTGGGCCTCGGCAGCCTTGATTCGCGCGTTATCCGGCGCCTGGACGTCCAATAGCAGCTGTTTGATGGACATGTTGCCTAAGAAGAATACCAGTATTAAGGCGTGTAATTAGCTTAGGGGTAAATCATTTACGTGATGTATGCAGGCGAACAAAGATAGGGTTACGCGTCGGGCAGCAGCAATGAAGAGGAGGGAGTGGGGTGAGAGGTGAGATATAAGACTGAGGAAAGAAAGGAAGGGCTTTGGGGGTATTATTGGAGAGGAGGAGATCAGGGTGGGGTTTTTTGGCCAAAGGGGGATAACTCCGCCAATAGTGGTTAGGAATGGAATCCAGGGGTACTGATAGAATCAGGAGACGATTCTCTTTCGATTGGTACCATTATCAAGTAGTTTCAGCCGTTTAATTGCTCCCTTTTAGTGACCTTGTAGAGGTCTTACAGTGAAGACTCCGTCAAGTCCCAACTGAAAGCCATAATGTCAACCAAGTCTAAGTAGAAGGAGAGAGAAAGAACATGTCCCTTCAAAGGACCCAATAATGAGTGGAAAAGAAAAAACAAAAACGTCAAATTCATCTCCATGCTAGTCTGATACTTTCCATGTATTCACTTTCCATTTTTACCACTTCATTAACCCTCTAGTCACCCTCTTTTATCTCCACTGATAAGCCTCCTTGCACCCTCTCATCCGCATGCTTAACTCCGATGACTGTATTTCCCATGTCTTAAAATGGCGGGTAAAAAAAGGGTCGATAATTTTAGTCTGTTCGAGTTCGAGGCTTGGAAAGTTGGTAGTAGAGGATTAAACAGACAATGAAGTGGCTAAGAAGGTGATATCTCAGATGTATAGCCCCGTTGCTGTGGTAACCATATTGCAATGATAACAATACTGGTATGTACATATGTTCTATCACTGCTTTATGACATCATTCTGACCTACCAAAGGGACGATAACACTTCTTTTGCCTCAACACGTTTTTCAACTCTTCAACTCTCCACATCAAATTACAGTGTCCATAATATCCACCACCTAAAGACCACTCGAAATGCTCCTTCTCAACATGCAGTGGTGAGGTGGAGACAGACATATGAGAGAGAAGTACAAGTACCGGTAGTTTGGTTCATCCAATGCGTAGTTTCCGAGCAATTGATGTGTTTGGCTTACTAATCATCCTCTTCCTACCCTCCTCTGCTCCTCCCTCTTCCACCTGTTCCAGCTCTTTACACTCGTCTACTTACATCTCCGATAAAGTTCTATATGCCCGCGCCTCCTTGGCTGTGGAGGTGTTCTATAGAATGACGAGTAGTAATATTTAGGAGAAAAAAAGTAGATATACCTGCTTATGGCCCCGTTTTTAAAGGCTTTCCAAAAAACCAGCCTTCCATCTCTTCTCCTTCACCCCCAAATCCCCTCCTCCTCCTACACCTAACCCTAGTGACACCTCATTAATAACGCTCAAGGGCTTAGACGCAGCACCGAAATAACTACACACCGTCACAACACTCTTGAGTACACATCATGTCTTCAGACGGAGCCTCCCCCTCGGAAATCCTGCTGGACGCGGCCCGCCGAAACAACGTGGAGCAGCTGGAAAGCGTGCTCTCTGGAGGCGCCACGCTCATCAACGAGTCGCGTGACCCTCTGGGCAACACGGCGCTTCATCTGGCGGCTGCCAACGGCGCCTACGATACCCTGGACCTGCTGTTGGACCAGGAGGGCGTAGAGGTCGATCCTGTGAACCGCATCAATGGCGACACCCCACTACATTTGGCTGCTCGGGCCATTGCCAAGGCTCCAGAGGTGTCTGTGGCCATTATCGATATGTTGGTGGATGCGGGCTCGGACGTGAAACACGTGAATAAGGAGGGTCTCAAGCCCGTGGATCTTGTGTCGGAGGAAGACGCAAAGTATGGAGAGAGTTTACGGGCTGCTGAAATGGCCTTGTTGATGGGAGATGGTGGTGAGTATGAGCAGCATTGGAATGAGCACCGCAGGTGCGAATGGAGATGCCAGCATCTGAGCGAGGCGAAGGTGCGAATGAAGATGCCTGCTAAGATGCGAACAGTAGTGTTTTACTATTCTTCTGACAGATTGTTGTTATGGCATTCACCATCACCACCCTTCAATTGGCATTACAACCGCTGTCAAACTGTTATATTGCTGATTGATCTGTTGTGGTGGTGGTCATAAAGTGACATGTCCAGTGTTAAGAGTTGAGAGGGGGGCTGGGACTTTATGAATGACTGGGAGGTGACATGAGTCATGTCAGGTTGGCCTTGTTTATAAGGTGATGTTGTTCAAGGTGATCTTATTCTCTTATACATACTTATCCTGATCCCACTCCTACCAAGTGATACCCTTCAAACCACACTCTCAAATACACTGCAATTGGATCAAGACATGCTGAAGAGATATCTGTCATAGCCAGGTACCAGAGCTGTGTTATTGATATGGCTATGTTATTGACGTGACGATGATATTGACATGACTATGTTACTTATAACTGTCATGGCTATGTTCTCTTTAGGCATACTACAGTCATGGTTGTTACTGTCATAGTTATGTCACTATCATAGCTGTTGCTGGCATAGCAGTCACCGTCATGACTATCATACTGAAGCCATGTTGCTGAGTCTTGTTGCTGAAGCTATGTTGCGGGCATAGTTCTGTTACTGAAGCCATGTCACTCAGGCTACGATACAGCCATGATCATGACCTTGCTGGTCCATTATTTTCCCATTGCTAACCCAGACGACGCTGGATTTATTGGCGAGGACGACGACGGAGCCGAGTCGGAATAGACTCCCCCGAATTATACGAATTTGTAGAAGTAGATGCATATATGAGCAATGTGGAGGTCTGGGAGAGGCCGTTGTGACTCGTAGGTGGCGAAGTTAGGAAGATGTGTTCTCCCTCGTATGGAAGCATTGTATGAGTGTAGCTTTGCTCTTTTGTTAAGCCAGTGCTCGGTGACCCGGAAGACTTTTTTGCTCACGCACACCGGAAGACAGTTCCTTCTTTCGGAAACCAACCCTTCTCAATGATCGGCAAAATCCTAACCTTCGAATGTTTTTTCTAAAATTCCTGGTAAACATTTGAAAAACGTAAAGAAATCGAAATTAGGCTAAAACCTACGAAAAAGTTGTTAGATCTATCTGAGTATGATTGAATTTGTCAGAAGACGTAAAATTGTCTTCGAAAATAACCATTATGGACCATTTTTCTTTACTTCTGAAATTCTCAACTATACCTCGACAAAAAGGCTGCTAATGTGTGTATGAGAAATGATAAGTTGTTGATGTCCCAACTAACGCAATTTAGAAGAAGGTATTTTCTCTGTATTTTTCTTGCATTAAAAAAAAAGTCAATCTAAGGTTTCTTCCGGTGTGCGTGAGCAAAAAAGTATTCCGGGTCACCGAGCACTGGCTTAGATACATTGCCACATTCTGCATACCTTGGCTTTATCACTTGTCAAGTCACTGAGCTTACAGTATTCTAATAGAGGCATTACAATGTGGAGTTCTAATCAATTGAATGTAAAAGAAAAACCAAAGGAAGCGAAGGTCCATATGAACTAATTGAGGGGTCAGGGTTTACAGATTCCCATCAACGGTCTTGTAGTGGTAAAAACCCTTCTGAAGTGTCACGAGCACTTCTCTTGTCACAACTCGACGTATGAGAGGAAAAGAATAATTCCACCAAGCAATGTGACCTGATATCTTTACAGACTTTTCAAATACTCGTGCAATTGGCAAAATACAGACTTGGTGCATCACTATGACAGTTTCATATTCGGGTTCACTTGTTATAAGCCCTCTGGAGAAACTCTTACGTTAGGTGTTCATCATAGGCTACCTGTAGGGTTAAGATGTATCATTTTCTAGAAGAGACATTAATAGTCTAGGAGTAGAGAAATAGGATCTCATTAACTGTACCATTTGAATTTCTAAGTCTTCTGGTCAGTCTATCGTTCTTCTGGACCTATTTATGAAGGAAGTAGGCCATGTCTTAATGAACGACCAAGAAACCCTTTAAAGTGCTACAATAAGTTGCTAACCTAAGAGCAAAACCTGCTTCAAACTCCTCTTCCTACCAGTGTTGTAAAAGCCCCTTGCTTCTAAACTTCCTCAATTCTCACCTTCTCTGATTGTTTCTACTGTCTGGAATAAGTTAACTGGAACACTCACAAGAGCACATCTCGCCAAAAAACCATCTCAATGATGTCAATGACTTTCTTAATAATACTAGCAAGACCTGTTAATCACCTCAAATACAACTTTTCTACCCAAAAAGTTGGTCTCTTCTTCGATTCCAAGCATGTCTCCTTCTCGTCCTCTCCCACTCCAACTACCTCCCGACAATTCTCCCAACCAATCTCCGTCTAACTCTAACCCAAATAAACCCGCTCTTTCAGTGAATAAAACACCGTAGTTTTCAACACACAAATTGGAACCAAGTGTGACGATTCATTTCCTATTTGGGAAGTTGATTAGTAAGCGAGACTGAGGGTGGGAACGAACATCACGTTATATGAAGTATCCAATGCGATAAAACACATTGACAAGAGAAGAAGTCCTCCAATTCTGCATTAAAAGGTACCATTAGAATCCTAGACATCTCAGCATTCTTTTTATCAACTCCTTTTCTTCATAGCTTGAATATTGAGAGCTGTGGCATACTACAAGAACCGGCAGCACGATAGAATAGGCAGATCCAAGTCCAAGAAGTTGTTTTTAAGACATTTAACCGCACCTTGGAGTCCTTTAGCCTCTTTTTTTCCACTCAAATCGCTAAAAAATCTCGATTCACCTCATCTAAGTTCTGGTATGATAGGACAACATACATGAACCGTAGCTAAAACAGAGAGATCTGTTGATAGGAATAATAAAGACTTAACTGCTGAATTCTACATCTCTGGAAGTACACCTATAAATTAATCTCTTTCTTCCACGTCTTCTTTTGACCCACTTCTCACCTATGACTTTCCATGGTTTAAAGAGTGACATAACAAGAAGTGTAGAAGATAAAAAGATACTCCGTACAGTATAAAGACTGTCTCTGACTGCTCATTAAATTCACCTACATCTCTGTCATCTCCTTTCCAATCTTTAATCACGTGATTTCATGTCCATCTATTCGGCAACGCATGGTTGGAGACAGAACAGAACAGTGGAAAAAGAGCTGATGATAATTGCAAAAGAGATACAGCCGCTACGCGACTGTGAATTGCAGCACCCAGGATTCTCGTATGGTCTCCCACTACAATACTAACTGGGCTCTCTGGTGCTTGACTATGGCTGATCGGACGGGAAGCCGTATTTTCACCAGGATATGGCCGCAACTGGACGGAAAAGTCGTAAGAAGAGTAAGTGACGGCATTTTGGCCAGTCTGAAGAGTGTCTTTTTCAAGTCTTCTCGTGTCAGATCTTTGTTCTAGGTGTTCTATATTCGTCTTCAAGTAGGAGCTCTTCACTACACGAGAGAAGTGTCATAACTTTTGAAATAGTGGTCATAGAGATACAGGAACTTGACCGTTAGATCTATTACATTGTAGGGGTCATGCTGAAGCTACATTTATTCTTGGTATCCATTGTTATAGCTGTTTTTTCTTCCGGGAAGTACGAGTAGTAGTGATCCCTGTGAGAAGAGGTATACAACAGTAAGATGAACTAATGTAAAGACACAAGGGTATCAGAACGCTCTTCAAAAGTCACGTGATTTAAATCAGGTAAAATTTTACTTCCTGCTGTCTTTGTAACAGTACTTCTCATCAGTTAATAGCTCCTGTGTCTTCAGAGTAATCAGTGACGACTAAAGTGATCTTTGAGCTCAGTTGGAGGGGAAAGAGTTGACAAGGTGACTCCAATAAGTACTGTACGTGGACAACTTATTTTAACTGTATGTACTTTTCTTCATCTTATGGTGCTGGTATGTATTCTACGAGAGTTTCTCTAGGTACAGTTAGTCAACACATGTTAGAGGGTGTTCTGATTGGAATTTTGGGATAAAAAGCTGATCATTAGAATCCCACTGCGCGGCTGATCATTTATAGACCACTTTCCTACCTCTAGGATCAATATTGCGTGTTCTAGGTGGGTTATTCAGGGAAGAATGAATACTTAGTCTATGGTTTGAAGAATGAAAAGAGGGCATAGAGATATATTAAAGGGAATAGAACATGATATGAGTTGTGGAGCTATCCAATCAATACTTTACTCTTCAGAAATCAAGTATTTAGGCAGTTTTTAATACATCATTGTCTTACTATGTTAATGCATATCCCCCAATCTCAATATCAGACGAATAAAGAGCCCTAAAAATGAGAAACACCTCGTAGCTCTCTTCATGGACCATCGCTTCCTTCACTAAGACTGAAATTATCTCTGCAGGTACAACTCCAATCATTTAAAGCCGTATGACCCGATTCAATCTTCTCTTGCCTTCCAACACAACATTTGGCACTATAATAGTCATCGAAAAGCTCCGAATCTTCCAGTAACGGTTTCACGGCAGTCCAAATAGCCTGTCTGGACACTTTAGATGCACTTTTAGGCCCGATATTCGTTGGTTTATGGCCCATTTTGACTCCATTGAGAACCACTTCAGTACCCGTATTAACAGTCCAAATGATACTGTTTGAAGATGGTTTTCGGCCGTTTTCTTGGGAGAAAGAGAATTCGGTTTCCGTAGAAACAATGTCGAAAAACCTCGGTTTCGAACTCCTCTCTTTTTCCACCTCTTCTCCCTCTGCTGTCCTCTTAACACCTCCCTCAAGTCTATCTCTAAAGGCTCTTTTTATCCCTGCATCATTACCAGCAGGAAGCACCAATTCATCCAGGTAAATCTGCTCAAAAACCCGCTCAACAACCCCCATAACCACCCCAGTATACTGTTTCATGGTCAGTTTATCACTGCAACTTTTGGACAGCGTTATAGGCGAGTCTCTTCGTCCTGGTTTGGTCCTAACCCTACCTGTAGTAGTATAATACTCTCTTCCTCGAAGTACACCTTGTTGAGGAGGACTTCCCCAATCATCTTCAGTCTCATCCTGGACACATTCCATGGACGAATCTCCACAGGGGAGTTCGCTAATCCATAGACTGACTTTGAAATGCGGTTTTAGGCGGAATTTGGCGTTTTTCGATTTTTCATTTTTCGGTGTTTTTTCCACAAATTCGGATTTTTCGTTTTCCGTTGTTTTTTCCACAAATTCCGACTCCTCCTTCTTAGCCTCCTCAATCAAAAACACATTAAACGCTCTCAAGGCCAAAATCTCAGCATGCATATCGTGTAATAGAAAACCATTACTACACGATAACTTTTCATCTGGAGTCGCTTTGACACCAGTACAAAGACATACACACGTGGAAATGGAGGAGGTTGTATTAGTAAGCACAATACCGGCTAAAGTCGTCCATTCAGGAACGTTGTTAGAGCGTACCAGAGGTTTTCCTTTAGGTGGTAGAGAGTCAAACTGGTTGATGACCACTTGGGGGATCATCAAGGGTAAGGGTAGACGAGTAGATGGGTAAAACGGGTAAAAAAAAATGGGTAAAACGGGTTTTATTGGTATCAAAAGAATCAGCCGCTTCTCAGGAATCTAGCAGTATACTCCGCTTCCCTGGATGAGTACTCCTGGGGGAGTTGGGTGGGGTAAGAAGGTGGTATGGAAAAAAAGGAAAAAAAAAAAAAGGTGTGTGGAAAAAAAGTTTCACGTTGGAAGGACTTTACAGAGACTCCATACAGAGAGTATTAGAAGTGCAATAAAACGATATTTTTGTATGGACAAGTGGGGTTTTTTTGGTATGTCTGAGATGCCACCAACGAGTAGATTCGGAATCTGCAAAAATAATAATAAAATGTCGACCAAAGGTGCGTATTATCGGGGTGTCTGTATGGTCCTTATTACCCCGTTAGAGAATTAAGGGGAGGGTATGGTGAATCTGAATATCTACCTTATCTTAGTCCTTAGAGTGGGCTTCTTCCTTTTCACTCTTATAGTCTCAACCTGTCAAACTACACCTTAGTCCATTACATAATCAAGGTCCACTTATTACCACCAAAAGTGCCTTAAAAAGTTTGGGGAAAAGCCCCACATTAATCACCTCTTCATTCTGAGTCGATTCATCTAATCAATTCACCAATATTCCCAGTCCTTCACGTGTTACATGTCTCCCCCAACCACCTCCATTTTCTCGCCAACTTAAAAACCACTATACACCATTTCTCGTGACGCGTCTGATCTCCCATCTACCTCACCCCAACAATGGACGCTAAAGAGTACTTGACGGTGGCGATTTCGGGCGAACAACTTTCCGTGAGTTATGCGATGCTCAGTCGCAAGTTTGGAATATCTCCTGGAGATGCACGTGACCTTTTGACCGAGTACGTGACCTCCAATTCTGAAGACTCCTTGCACGTTACTTACTGTCTTCGAGGCGTGAAAAAACATGGAAGTTCAACGATTGAGCTTTGTGGAGGAAATGAGCTTGATGAGAAACGCGCCGAGTTCAAGGAGCCCGTTTCTCAGCTCATTTACTCCGTTTCTGCAGCTCCCACGACCACTACTATTCTCTACAATATGGCCTTGGAAGCGTCTACTCTTGGTCCTAACAAGTTTGCCATTGTCAGTGAACTTGCCAAGGATGTAGACACTTCTGTGATTACTAAGCCAGTTGTTAAGGAGGATATTAAGGCTGCTGTTTCAAAGCCTGTTATTACTACTGTTCCTGCCAAGAAACCCGCAGCGAAGCAGAAACCAAAGTTGGACTTTTTTGGAGGCAAGAAGAAAGAGAAGGAGGCTGACAAAGCAGTTAAGAAGGAGGACAGTGGGTCCAAGGAGACTACACCGGAGAAGACGGATGATAAAGATGTTTCTAAGGCAGAAGGTACTTCTTCTAAGACAGATAGTACTTCTAAGGACACTTCATCTAAAGAGACTACCCCTAAGGAAGATACTAAGGATAGTTCTTCTACTAAGGATACTTCAAAGACTCCTGCTAAGACCAAGGCCAAATCCATCCTTGATTCTGTCAAGGAAGGAAAAAAGAATGAACCCAAACCTCAGGAACCCAAACCCAAGACCAAGAAGCAATTGGAGCAGGAAGAAGCCGATAGAAAGCGACAAAAGGAGCTCGAAGAGGCCTTGTTTGCAGATGAAGATGAGGATTTTGTGTCGGTAAAGAGGCCTGCTAAGAAGGAGGAGGTTAGGGTAGAATCAGAATCGGTCAAAGAAGAGCTGGAAGAAAAGTTGGAAGAAGCCAAGGAAGAGACTGAGAAAGACGCCCAGAAGATTGCTGGAGGACAATTGGATGTTGTTTCTGAAGATGTGGAAATGGAGGATGACAACGGTCAAAAGGAAGATGTGGAAATGACCGATGTTCATATGACTAATGATGGAGAGGGTGTTCATACGACATCTACGACTTCTAAATCCCGAAGGGGCAAAAAGAAGGTGATTAAAAAGATCCAGGAACTGGATGAAGACGGATACGTGACTTATAAAAAGGTGGAAACGTGGGAATCGTGTGATGAAGAGGAAGATGAGAGTGGAATGAAGGAAGAGAAGAAGAGGGAGGAGACAAAGAGGGAGGTCAAGAAGGAGGTCAAAACAGAGTCTCCTGAACCGGGAACAGGAGGATCAAAGAAGGGCAAAAAGGCAAACAAACAGAGCTCGTTGATGAGCTTCTTTAAGAAGTAGAACAGAGGAGGGGAAGGAGAGGTTTAATGCATGAATAGATGAGATCTTTGGAGGTGGAAGGTACAAAACTGAAACCAGTGGTTTGTATGGGTATTGAGGGTCGATTAGTGGAATTTAAGTGGTATATATGCTCATATTTTCACCATATCTTGGTCAATTCATAGTGTTACCTTCTTTCATGACAGAACAATGAGTATAGCAGTTAAAGAAGATAAATGAGAGATACAAATGGGGTTGAGGAACCCTGTTACAGCCGCTTATCTTTATAATCAACCATTTTTCTTAGTTGTATGTACAAAAGTGGTACCGGTAACTATATCTCTTAGCTTGGTGGACGTGTATACGGCAGTAGCTACTGTATAGACTTGTGAAGTTATATCAAGTAGCTAGAACATTGTTTTCAGAAGAACTTGTGGACATTTTCCTCAACTATTTCTCATGTAAACGAAAATGAAAATGCAGGTTTGGGAGTTGCACATTTAGGTCAACTAAAGTCTAAGTATTGGGGGAGAAATGGTGGCTAGAAGTACCCATATTTCAGACGATTTAGTCAACCAAAAGAAACAGTGAAGTGCCCATTCTTACCTCCACACCTCCAGCTCCATTTTGGTCCACTTTTCATTTCTCTAGCACCTCTGGAACATCTAATTTGAACCCCCAGCGGACTTTTTTGCTAACTAAACCTCAACTAAACATGGATATCCCAGCAAAACCGTCTACTATCAAGTACCGGTAGCTGATATCTCTACCTCATTGGCTTTGACATTCTGATAGCATTCACTCAGGCTCTTCTTGTTTATTCTAATTGAGTACTCTTCTCTATGGTAGAAGCTCCAGATATGGGTTCGTCCAAAGTATCCTTATATTGTACAGAACTCATAAGAGCAGCTATTACAAGTCCATCGTTGAGACCGACAGTGGTTCTGGAGCTAATTAAGATCTTTACTGGGTCTAAATAAGGATTCCATCAGAGACAGAAATTTGTCTGTAACCTCGTTAGACTGTCATAGCTAACTGATCACGGAGTCTCAATGGAAGAGGAATAGACATATTGACCAAGGAACCAGTGCAATTAGATTTGTATTGGTTGGAGAGAGCTTGTTACGCTTCTTTGTTGTCAAAATACTTCATATCAGGTCAATACAATGAGCCTTCCGGTACTCTCTATAGTCCACGAATGACTATCAAGACAGAAGCTAGAGATGATGACGAGTAACTACAGAGAGAAGGTCAGAAGTGCCTATTTGAAGAATTGGTGATAAAAACGGGTCTCAATCATTACCGGCGTATGATAGATACTATATGACACATTGGTAACTTCTTGTTGTACCGACCTTCGGTGTGCAATTCAATAGTCTTCCTTAGACCCTCCATAAGACCAAGAAGAACAGAAGAAGAAGATTGGACTCAGTTGATGAGCTAGCAAGCATGCCCACCGGTACTAAGTGTGTTTTGATTTACTTGTAGTAGACACCAGTAATAGATGAAAAGAGATGGAGCTACAGCACGGTAGCTACCTACATGGCACCATAGAAGACCAATTGAGGAGCAGGAGTTTTACTTGATAGAAGCTGTACCCATCAACACTATTATTACCAAATATTGATATTCAATTCGTTTCTTTCATGATATCCAGTACTAGTACGAGTATTTCTCTATTTCCTGGTACCATTACTGCTCTCACCCTTCTTGGGGTGTCTCTAAGACGTACTCAAAGTAGATAAGTAGACAAAAAAGCAGCATGACGAGTTGACTAACACGTTTTAGACGGTTATTCATTCATTCAAGATCTTGTTCTTAATCACACAAAGCACTGAGTCTTCAGAATACATGGACTTCTACAGTCCCTTACACACTGTTCAGGTGAATCTCTGATGTTGAATATTTCCCCATTTATCACATTAGTAATGCTCTTCAAAGTGGCTGTGTCCCTACCCGACAAATACGACCAAAACACCCCACTTCTCCCCCATGGCCTGTTTTAATGGCCCATTCTCTCATGGCCTGTTCCACTCCCAACACATCGTAAATGTCGTACCCGTACTGTAATTTGATGCGCCTTAATTTAGAGAGAAAATAACACGTGATTTAAGTGCGATACGTGTCACTGTTTGAGCTGTTCATAGTCGCTATATGTGCTCATTAGCCCATCTGTCAGGCCCTCCCCTAACCCCCATCAGATAACTTTTTATCAGATTCTTTGTGACGTCACCGTTAGCCCCAGTCTAGCCCCTGACGTTGAACTTACAGAGTGTATTTTTGAGAATGCAAACTGAAGTAAGGGTAAGGATCATGTTCCAGACCTAAGCTATAGACAAGTGAGACTATCTAATCAAACCAAGACTATCATACAAGTCTAGAAAGGTCAATTGAGTGGTACAGTACAAGTAAAGACACAAATATATCGGCGAGCACAAATACAAGCACTCTTATATCGTCATCTGATATGTTTGTGTCATCTCAGTGGTTTCATTGTTTTTTCCTCATCTTCTTCTTCCCATATCACTTCCCAATTCAGCTCTCATATGAAGCAACCTCTTCAGACTAATTTCAACCCAAACCGGAACTGTTATTGTCTTCCTTTGGCTTCAGAAAGCAGGCCCCAAAAATATTTCTCCAAATGAACCTGACTGTGAGATTGATAATATTTGAAATGACAAAAGAAGAAACCGAAAAAACATCTGATCAAAAAGTTGGAGATAAAACCACTACAAACAACTGCTCTCGATCTGATAAAACAACTGATCAAAATCACTTCTTTTGTTCCACACCTTTCCCCCCCGGCATGCATAGACTCTGCAAAACACGCCGCCACCAGGAATGCGCGTTTAACGTGTTTAATGACCTACGCGTGGTGGAGGGAGGGACCGTATAACTCGAGAACCAGACTAGGTACAGAGAAACCAAAAGAATATTCAGAACCTCCTCGATCACGTGATTATTTCTATACTCCCCAACCCCATATATCTCCACCCCACACAGTCAATATTCTCCACCCCTCTCATCTCACCGCCTCAACTCTAACCTTGCACATTCGCTTGGGTCGTATCCATCAGATTAAAATTATCTGATCCTCATGCATGTACACGTGCAGCCTTAAAGAGATGGATGAAAAAAATTGGAACGCAAAAAACTGCTCATTGAATCATTTGATCACAATTGCAACACTACTGGTGTGTTCTCCTCCCCCGTGACATCCAAATGACTGGTTTGTTTGTTATATTCCCGTTTTGGAAGGTCGCAATGGCCAAAAGTAATTAAACTCTATCAGTGGAGTATATGGTGACGTTTTACGGAAGATGGAGATCTCTGACTAGTGTTTAAAGGCTAGATTCTGAATCAGTAGAGCCAGACGATCACTTACGTACCTTTAAAGTCCTATTAGGAGCAATATTACCAAAATTAGATATTCCTGGAACTTAGAAAAGGAGTTTATCAGAATGAATGAGTAGAGTAAATAGACCAATGAAGGTATCAAATTGAAGCCCTGGATCAGGAGAACATTTCTATACCATTATCATTTCCATAACTATCTTACTTAGTTCGCAAACTGCCAATCTAGTTATCTCCCCCCTCCATCATACAACTCAAACATACCCGCTTTACGTGCATCTATGACGCTAATCAAACCCTGCCATCCGTTCATGTCCACTTGTCGCATTCTATAGCTGTATGTTTATGACATGTAGCGTATATGGTTAGTGGGAGATGGGGAGACAGATACCAGTAGTTTGAGTCACGTGATAGAAAAACAAACAGCAGATTCAAACTCTCCTCATCTCCAGCTCCACAAAGACACCCCCAACTCCGTTATATCTCCTCTGGTCGTCCCACAAAGTGCAGCCCCCTTTCTTCTGCCATACAAGTTTGGTCAAAGTTAATATTTTGTAAACAAGACGTTTTGGGGGGTAAAATGAGGGTCAAAATCGAATATAGAGATACCAGGATGATCATAAGAGTTCGGTGATGTCAAAAATGGCCTTTATTTCCCTATATCTTCATTATTCGTTGTTTTAACCAACTCCACATTCTCCTCAGCCCATACTCAAGCCACTCCATGACAAAGTTGGCGCTCTGCATGACCTTTACCTTAGTCTGCAGCCACTCGATCGGCTAACTTTGGACAAGATGGAGGTATATAAGGGTGTAGTGTTCCTGGTGAGATGATAGTATCGAACTTCATCTCTGCGCTCACAGTCTTCTGGCACTCTCCTGACACAAACCGTCGCTTTATAACCACTTCTTCAACCTCATATCTATCTCTTCACTCTCCACTCAACATGCTCCTCAGACCTATCCATACTTCTCGAGCTATGCGAACCGTTCGAACTGTCCGAATGAGCCACAGTCTTCGAAACCACTCTACACAACCGACTACTCAGTCGTCCAGCACTTTGTTGCTGACGTATATTGGTTTTGCCTTTGCTGGAGCCTTTGTATGGCCTCTCAAGGAGTCTCTCAGACATTAACCGTCCTTACAACAGTATCCCATCTAACATCATGCCATAATTTATCTATTTTATTTTATTCTCATATTAAAGGGTGGGACCCAAGTGTAGACCCACAAGGTTGTCCGCGGACGTCCGTAGGAAGATTATACAAGAGGGACCATGTAGAGTGACAGAAGGGGAGAGTGAAGGCACAACATAAAGACCATAACAAAGTATCGTCTTATCACGCGACATAGCAGATAACAATGACATAAGATACCAAAGAAAGGTACCAAAGATAACAGGTCCATACAACAACTGATTGACACAGAGACACAGACACCTGTTAAAACTCTTATATCGGACTCCGACAGTTACTTTTTGGTCTTCCGTTTTATTTTCTATACCTCCTGACAAGTCTACCTCTATGGAGATAATATCTCCCATTGTGCCTGATTGTCCACATGATGTCAACATTAGGTTGCATTCTAACCTTGGTGGAGCAAGAGGGGTTGAGAGGGGACTATGGGATATTTTGGCTGACAAATGGGTGGCTTTTGATTGGCCAAGCGGGATTTAGGGTGTTTTGGTATTACTAAGCGGTTTTCTTGTCTGCACCTCCCCCAAAACATTGCTCAACACTTGTCCATACTCCCTTCAAAATCACCCCATTCCTGTCTCACTTACAATTCTTAAGGTTATCACGTCATTGATGTAAAACCTGGGGTTCGAACGGGGGAGGGGGGAGGGTACAGCATAGACTCTTCTAAAGAGGAGGTGGTTAGTTGGTGATTTAGTTGACTTGTAGTTAGAACTTTTCTAACATCTTTTATCGCCAAAAATCACAAAAAACATACCATTCGAATCCCGACATCTCCAGCTCCACAATGATACCAAACAATCACCTACCCACGAACTAATCAACGACTTTTCTCTACTTCTCTCTACTTCTCTCTACCCCACTTGGAACTAACTTCACCTAACCCAATGCTTGCTACGGAGGCATATCTAAGGCAGCACGGAATAACTGAAGTAGGCGAATATACGTCCAAAACCGAATCTAACACTACCACCATACTCCTCTAGCTTCTACAAACCCATTGCACTTTTCAGATTTGAAATATCTCCAAAACTCACCTTTTTACCTCCAACAAAACATCCATATACAAGTATACCTCCTTCCAGTGTACCATTTCACTTCAAAATCTGGTTATCACTTCCAAATACCAGTACAAACATCATGAGCCAAGGAATGACCACCGAGCAGGCTGCTGCTCTTGAGAAGAAAGAGATTCAGCAGGATAAGACCTCCAACCAGCCCAGTGGAGTGCCTCTGGACGATATAGCTCTTCAGCAAGAAGGCAAGCCTCAGGCTGCTGAAGCGCCTGGAAACATGGCAAACTACGATATGGTTGAGCCTGAAGACGAGGAGGATGTGCCCATGCCCACAAATGTGCCTCTAGACGATGTGGCCTTGAAGGAACATGGAGATGTGAAAGCGGCTATGGCTCCAGGAGATAACTAGGCATTGAAGGCGACCAAAGAATGATGTCATGAGGCACGTGACCATGAAAGAAGCAGGTTACCATACGGCCACCGGGTTTATCGCATTGTATGATTAAGATATGAGTTATGATTGAAGTGGAAGGGGCTAGGGTGTAGGGTGGTAGAGGGAGGAGAGTAAGAACAGATACATACTACAGTAGACTGTAGAGACAGAATCACAGCTGATAAAATGACTCAACCAACAAGACTATGAGTTAATACTTGCTCAAGTGCAATGGGGTTGAGCTCAGTGTCCATATTGATACAAGTACTTGTTCCAATGGACATACATATACAATGACATTCATTGAATGAGATATCAATGATAGCAGCTCTGTGACTTGGAGTTAATGCTGGAACTATAGTATTGAACCCACTATCGACTTTTATCAAGTCTGGATTGTCGTGCTGACACCCTATGGTGACTTGTTCTACCCTCCCTCCTCTTTGAAGTAGTATGGTATCCCCCAAAACATATCCGAGAAGATTATCAGAATGTTAGATTCACTTCACAATACATTCAAGTCTCTGCTTATAAAGTCCCCTAGACGTGTTTCTCCTCCAGTCACTTTTCTCTGTTCTTCTCGAAAACTCACTGCTCAAAAGGACAGTACCTACCGGTACCCCTTCTAGGTGTCCAATTGAACCAGAATCAAAGAAGAACTACCGGTATCAATCAACTATCAGATTATTTTTTGGTGTGGACCTTCTTTGTAAGTTAGCTATGAATGTAGGGAGATAGTCTGTCAAGAGCATACGACATTGGAGTCAGCCATGCCTCATATTGAAGTGTGTAAATCAAGAAAAGGACTAGTAAAGCGGTAATGTATTTACTTCTCCAGCTTCTAAAGTGATTTGTAATCTTTCACCTCTCCCAATTGAGTACTTTTGAGTGGTTAAATGAGGACTTTTTTCAAGGCTGCAATGTAATGAATCCTTGAGTAGAGTAATTGGGTGATATGGGCCAATCAAAAAAGTACATATCTTCTCACGGCAACAGCTTCACATTTTTCAACTCACCTATCTCCAGATTAATGTAAAGTCTCAAATAATGGACCACCCTGCTAAGGCATATCTACACTCCAGAGATAGAGGGCTACAACTTGAGAACGAAGTGAACTGGAGACATAAGGAGTTCACTCTCTATACGAGGGTAGCTGTAGATCTCTAACAGTACTATTTATTCGTTGATATTGAGCAAATATGAACGAAATAGGAGTGATATCTGTCCCACCCACCTAGAGACAATAGATGCTTGTAACTAGAGCAATTTAGGAGGTAGAACTTCTAAAACTCTTGTATATCCTCCACCCTCCCTGTACACTACTTTTCTTTACATCTACTACCTCTCAACACTCTCAGATATCTCTTTATTAGTTGTAGTTAGTACCGGTACCCGTACTCTTTCGTCTACGCCTTCACAGGAGGAAGACCAATCAAACCTCTGATTGCGTTTCGGGAGTACAGAATCGTGTCTCTGACGTTATCAATTGTGGGGAAACCCGTGAGAATCTGTTCACTGGCACTCTTTAGAGCGTTCTGGAGATTCTTGAGGTCAGCAGCCCAGCTCTGGGCCGACCAATCTGCGCTCAAAATGGCGTCTGTAAGCTGCAAAATGGCGAGACCGGCCGTGGAAATAAAACTCTTAAGTCCAGACTTGATGAAAATGTCGGCAAAAATCTTGGTGAAGCCGCCAATTCCGTTATACTTTTGCATCCAGCCGACAAAGTCGTTGATGAAGCCCTGGGCCTGGAGAAGAAAAGTGGTGATGGCCGAATTGAGCGTCTTCTTGTCGCCGTTCCAAAAGGCCGTGAAACTCTGCGCAAAAAACTTGATTCCGTTGGTGGTGATATCTCCAAACAAGTCAATGAGAGTCAGCACATCGGAGATGGCCCGTTCCTGAACAGCTACAGCATGGAACTCGTCCACAAACCGCTTGGTGATTTCGTTTTCATTGGGAAACTGAGCAATATGCCGAGAAGTCAGCAGATGAAGACGAGAGAGGGTGTCCTCAGAAGCAGGAGCGGGAGCTGCTGTAACGAGAGAGACGGAGAGGAAGGGAGTGAGTTTGGAGATGGCTACCATGGTGACGAGTGGTGAACGATGAACGGTGGTAAACAATGAACAAATTTGATCTGTTTTTATGGTCACCTTCTACTATATATACTTGTAGAGTACCGTTGATACCTTGGACTACCGGTCTCCTTCTACCCCTCTAGTACCACACTAACTGGACTAACAGGGGTGTTGGTGGGGTGGTGGGGAGATGGAGCAGCAATAAAAGAAGAGTTGGCGAGTTTTTTACTGTTTTTCTATCACTTTTATGTCTCTTCTTATACTTCTATAGTCCTCTAGATGCTGGGTAGAGATATCACTGAAACAACAGTAATACTTCTCAGAAAAGTACACAATCTTTTGCAGCCCGTTTGTTCTTCTTCTCGTAAAAACCTCCTAATCAACCTAAGCCATCTTTACTCTGACTCTTCTCCAAAGTCGAGTTATAGACTCACCACCCCAGAACAACTATACCCCAGTTTCAGGATAGTCCCCAAGCTATTTTAGTCCAGAGAAGTGAAGAGGTGATAAACGAGCGGGGAATAACACGATTTTGAACTTCCCATGTTTCTAGAGGTCTCCTTTTACGTCTTTCTACCTCATATCAAAAATGTGTACCTCCTTTTTTTCTTGCATGCGTTGTTTTCATCGTATTTTCTCGTATATCGTACCTAAAGACCCTGAACCTCTTCAACCCATCCCTCCATGCTATCCACACACCATGTTTCACCAACTTAGCCCAGTTGCAGGGGTCTTAGCCTGAACTAGTGTTTGAACGTGAGATGGATGGTGAGTGCAAGTCACGTGACTATAACCCGAAGAAGAGTGCTTTTGAGGCATAAAATAGTTGCCCGACTCAATCACAGACAGACAATTACGCCAGTGTCACCCCTCATAACTCCATGGACTTATACTAGTCTCATTATCTCGCTAATGCATGTGGCTGCCTTATCCACGTGTGATAGAAGGAAGAGTATTTGAGATTGAGGGGGTTCCAGGAGAGATAAAGACGTGAGGAGTTTATATTCGTGTTCCCCTTGAGCTGGAGATCATGGTGGTGGTTTTCTTTTTCGCAAATTCCGATTTTTTACCCACTTCCTCTTCACCCCCAAACCTCTTCCACACCAATACCTGTCACCCCACTAACCACACCGAAACTACCACTTTGGGAACTATTTAGTGGCCTAGATTCGAAGCAGCCCTTAAGGGTCGCTTTCTGAGACGGGTCTAAAGAGGATCCACTGGAAAAGGAGGGGGATATACAGGAATACCTAGGTGCAGGTATATAGAGGTATATTCGTGATTATTTAGCAGTAATGAAGAGGTAAGAAGATCTCTACCACAGTCAGAGGACGTGTGGGTGCCACCTGGTGAGCCTCACGACTCTCTACCACCACCTACCCACTCGATAACCGAATGCACGACTGAAACATGTCTCAATTATAACGTCTCTCGAAGACCAAAGAGGGAGAACTGTTAGAGACGTTGAAGGGTCGTGGGGTCATATTAGCCGAGAGGGGTGTTGTGGAGTTGAGTTTGGGGTGCCAGGGAGCAGTAAGTGACTTTTTGCAGCTCTTCTAGAAAAAGAGGAGATCTTAAAGTCGACTTGACGGCAGAAGAGATGGTTTTGAGACTTGAGAAGTCGATATAGTGACGTAAATGAACCAATTTTCGTTATTCAGTCAACTTTTGCTTCTTTTAGAGCTCTTACTCGTCTTCAAATACGTGTTTAAAGACGACCTTCTCTCTATAGTGTTGTGTATGAAGCTCTTCTCCTAGCCACTGTAACTTGCTCAATACTTGTCCAAAACGAATGCTACCTATTGCATTCAACTCCTCTCGATTTTGTGATTCTTTTGGTACCTCTATACTTGTTTTCGACGACCATTTCATCTTCTAAAGTGGTCATAGCACATCCCTCAAAGATACTTCACATGGTAAAATACAACCCCTCAATAACCATATAAACACCAAAGAAAATGATTTTCAAGCTGATCAAGAAGAGCTGTCTTGCTAGTTCCTAACTTTGCAAATATTCATCTCCCTCAGAATCACCTTGTAGAGCTCTGTGCCTTACTGTTGCGTTAGCCACCCCTCACGAGTTATTTGAAACACTCCGTAGAAAGAAGTTACCGCGGCAGAGAAGTGTTTGGAAGCAGATATCGGCTATCAATCAATTGCACCAAAATCCAGCGGTTTTTCCAACTGAATATTTCGAGATATTTCGGATTCATTTTCCTGTGTATGGCCAACGCTACACCACGAAGTATACCCCAATTATCTCGAAAAGTTCTGTAGAAAAGACACCTGAATTTTGGTTTAGCTGCTAGACATTGCAATCAGCTTCCAAATTTACTCCTATAGATGGTATCAGTAAGTTCCATATTGCTCAGAGCTTGGGTGTTGGTGGTGGTTGTACCTCCTTATACAAGTACAAGTACTCAGTCTTAATACTCTATGGAGACTAGATCTGATAAGTCAAGATAACCCATCTCGGTAGATTTTCAAAGGCCAAACAAATACAACAATACCATGTTATCACTGCATATGTCACTTCACCCCTTTTCTCCCTACTTGTACTTTCGGCTGGCTAAACTGCCCATTCTCAGTTCTCTTGGTTGTCTCGTATCTAAGACAGCCAAGACAGAGCGTAAGAGCATGAGATCAAGCACTTTACAAAGCTACCAAAAGACCAATCAAATGGCCTACCAATGTGACCAATCCAACTGACCAATCACATCCCTTGTATCCTACTGTTTCTGCTTACTAATAAACACCAATAAATGTCCCCTATTACTCCTTAGAACTGTCTCTCCTCCCTCCTTAGTTTTTCCGAATCAAGCGCCGGTTACTGGTCGATCACTATTTATAGTTATAGAGCAAGTGGAGGAGGGAGGCAGTTATCAGACGAAATAGTGGACCAAAATGGAAAATAATTACACCAATCGACTCAGCTCACCTCCAGCATTCTAAAGGTACCACTCTTTTCCCTCCAGCTCTTTTATATCACCCTCCAGTTCTGTCCCCCTGAAACCTAGATCAACGTGGCTGAGCGGCTCTTCCTAAAGTGTATGGAGGGATAAAGAGGTCATTGAAATCTGATTAGGAAGGTGAATGTTCAATAACTGCTATGGTCCACCCCGATTGCCGTTTTGGGACACGTGACTTGGTATTTTCCGGGTCCCAGAAATGTTCCGCATTCATATTATGAAACGTGCCTAACAAGGAGCAACGTGCATTGTTTATGGGGGTGATAAAAGGGGGCAAATAGTGGACGAAAATGAAAACAAAAAGCACAGTTTTACTCGCTTTGGTCTGCTGACTCTAACCCCGTTTTCAGATCAACTTTTGGGCCACTCCTTCACCTTCAAAACCGCTACTCTTTTTCTCCTCCTCATGCATGACACGTCGCACTAACTTACAGGTGCATGGAATAGCTAAAGAATGAATACGCGCGCGTCGTCCAAGTCCTCCTTCTTCTCCACACAACACACAACACAACACCTGTCGTGACCATCTTCAAAAATGTCTCTTATCCAACTTCAATGTGGAGCACAAACTTATGACTGGGGTAAACTCGGCTCGTCTTCTGCTGTGGCTCGATTTGCAGCCAAATCGGACTCTTCCTTGACCATCTCTGAAGACACTCCCTATGCTGAGTTGTGGATGGGAACTCATCCTTCTGTGCCCTCAAAGGTCACAAACAGCAGCGAAACTCTTCGCCAGCTCATCTCCGAGTCTCCTGACAAACTGCTGACTAAGGCTGTCGAGCAAAAGTTTGGCCCAGAACTGCCCTTTCTCTTCAAAGTCTTGTCCATCAGAAAGGCTCTCAGTATCCAGGCCCATCCCGATAAAGAGCTAGGCGCCCAGCTGCACGCCTCGGACCCCGCGCATTACCCCGATGCCAACCACAAACCCGAAATGGCCATTGCTCTGACCGATTTCGAGGGCTTTTGCGGATTCAGACCTTTGACTGAAATCGAGCACTTTCTGGACACTGTTCCTGAGTTCCGTGACCTTGTAGGTGATGAGTCAGCCAAACAGTTTGCTGCTGACCGTGGATCTGACCCCAAAAAGGCTCTCCAGGCTCTTTTTGGACGCCTAATGCGGTCGTCCGATGACCTGGTAGCTTCCAAGGCTGCTGAACTGGTCAAACGAGCCGAATCTGAAGGTGCTCAGTTCGCTGGAGGAGCTCCTATTGGTGGAACTGACTTGGCTGACCTTTTGGTTCGACTCAATGGACAGTTTCCTAATGATATTGGACTCTTTTGTGGAGGTCTGATGCTCAACTTTGTTCGGCTCAAAAAGGGAGAAGCCATGTTCCTACGAGCAAAGGACCCCCACGCCTACATTTCCGGCGACATTATCGAATGTATGGCTGCCTCTGATAACGTTGTTCGAGCAGGTTTCACGCCCAAGTTCAAGGACGTGGATAACCTCGTTTCCATGCTCACCTACTCCACTGCTCCCGTGTCTGAGCAGAAGATGGAGGCCCAGCCCTTCCCCCGGGCCCATGGAGCCACCGCCAAGCTGTTTGATCCTCCGATCAACGAGTTTTCTGTGCTTGAAAGCGTGGTTCCTTCAGGAGAGTCTCAGACCGTGGACGGTATTGAGGGTCCTTCTGTGGTGATTATCTCCCAGGGAGCCGGAGAAATCACTGTTGCCGGAGAGACGAAGGCGCTCGAGGAGGGCTATGTCTTTTTCATTGGTCCTAATGAAAAGGTCGACGTCAAGAGCAGCGGGAAGGGCGACCTGACTCTGTATAGAGCTTTCTGTGAGGTTAACTGAGGTTGACCCCAGCGGAGAAACGGACACTAACACTAAGTAGGATAGTAATAGATGGGATTGGATGTACAGGGGCGGTGGAGAGGAGGGAGTAGGAGGATACCTACAAGAACTCACTAGTACAGTACATACAGAAGACGCAAGATACTGGTAAGAAGTCTATGACAGAGAGATAGGTCCCAGAGAGTATCTTTGACTTGATAGGTACCGGTACCGTACTTCTCTTCTTACATTATACTCACCATATCTCATACTGTAGCATAGGATAGACTACTTCTAATGACATACAGCCCAGTAAGAACAAGTATCTCAACCCGTGGCAGCATAAGATACGTTACTAGAGTGGTTGATACGATAGATATTACTCGTATTACGGTACATTCTCTTGCAGAGATGTTTCCTACAGTTCATCTACCAGTACTGGTATTGGTGACTCGTTCATGGCATAAGATACATAAGAAGATACGCTAAGGCATTGTATGGTCCTAAACATCTTAGATTGAGAAATGTAAGAGTCTTTCGGGGATTCTTAATGTTCCTGATGCTGTGATTCTGTCGTCTCCTTATATGATTTATGGACTGAAGCCAACTACAAGACTCTAAGACAGAGTGATTATGTAGCAGACTGTATTAGAATCGAGTACATGGTGGCAACACTTGGAATAGGTCTAAGTTGAAGTTCCTGACATATGAAGTGATGAAACTGTTCTACTATCAGTTATTACGTCCTACTGTCAATGTGTATATGATGATACCTTCCAGATCAAGAGTCAATGATCACACCGAAGAATGGTCAGTGGTGGATATTGGCCAGTAGAATTGTTGGTATTTCTATCGGGTACTTCTTATATCAAAGTCAGCATCTGTAGGGGTACGGTAGCAATACTCCTTTCGATCAACTCAGAGGTATACCCATAGCAGGTTCTTCAAAGGACACCATCAAGAGATGTAATTATCAATTATACATGTAATTAAGGACTATATGGTGTATCCATTATATTCTGACTATTCCGGCAACTTGGCTGTACCTTTACTCTTCTCATAATGGAGATACTGAGCTCCATGAAGTGTACACTACAGTCCAATGCAATACTACAATACCAGTACCCGTAGGAGATCCATGTACTTGTAGAGTGTCCAATGGACCGATGAAGTGCACTATATACATAGCACCGAGCCATAGTCCGTCTTTTCAGTCTTATCTTATGTTATACTAGATGACCAGAAGGAGCCATAGCGTAAGATACACTACACCCAAGAACATAATCCACACTAAAGAGGAGTTGATATAACTACTCTACAGCATATGACAAGTGTCTTGACCCCCACTCTCACTTCTAGATCTCTTTTCAGCTTCTCCTCTACTTTTCCATCCCATCCTGTATTCCATACTGACTTACTTCCCCACCTTCTTTACCATCAATATGTTAATCTATAAGTTGCTTCCTCCCCCTCTCTCTAATTCCGCTTATTTCCCTGCTTCCACTTTTTGATTCGTCGTTTGAGATCGCCTCGGCTCTGCTGGTAAATGTTGAGCTCTTTATCCCAGAACATGGCGTCGATATCATCTCCATGCTTATTAATCAGCTGCTCGATCCACGACTGTTCTCGCTCAGACTGAACATGAGGGTTAGAAGCCGCTCTCTCTGCTCTCTGCTGCAGAATCTTGATGGTTTCAGTCTCCTCCTCTTCGGGTTTATCTTCAAATCCAGTCCACTCTTCTTCGTCCCCCTCCTCTTCATCACTATCAGCCTGGTGATCTTTTCCGTAAATGACCTCTACGACCTCTCCCTTGTCGTCTCGAACAATAAACGCTTCTCCAGCTCCTAGCTTGGGAATCTTTCGTTCATTAACAACCATTCCGTTCTTGTCTAGTGCCTCCTTCTCCTGCTGCTCCATAAGATCTCGAAGCTCCTGATCATGTGGATTTTTGCCCTGCTGGATAGTCAGCCGTAGAGATTTTTCTCGGAGATCTTCCTCGAGTCCTCGAATCTTTTTGGATCCTGTTTTGGTGGCCAATCCGAGCTTTTTGTAGTTCTGGGCCATGGACAGATTCTTGTCCCACCGTTGTCGAATGATATCAGATCCAGTGACCACGATCCGTCTGTGGTTGTCCTTGTCTTTCCGGGTCACCTTGGTCACCGACGACCGGTTCATTTTTCGTCTTCGCACTCCAGAAGGCATTTTTGTCGTTGTGTGTAGTTGTAGTGTGAGAGTTGACCTTGGAATCTTTCTGCATATAGAAATATTTTTTTAACTCTATGCATAAATCTTATCAGAGAAGTTCGGTGGCGGAGAAAGCCGATAAAAGCCGAAATAGCAGCAATATGGCACTATTAGTGGTACCACCATAATCCCCCCGTTTCAGGCTCCATTTTCGTACCTCTTTTGACAAATTCCATACTCTCCCCTCACACAACCTTAATTCCCCTACATCCTCAAACCCGCACAACTCCTCGAATATATATCCAATCACAAATCCATTTTTACCTTCTTCTTCGCCTCATCTTCACCATCATTTTCATACCCATCTCCTTGCCCTTCCATTTTCTTTCCCCACCCCACATTTCGTTCGGACAAATTTTCACCACTCCACATGAACATTGCCAAAATGACGTTTGAGGTCGCGAAAACAGCAGCCGGAGCCTCAGCAGCGCGAACAGCTACCCTGACCCTCGCCAACGGCAACCAGATTGCCACCCCGGCCTTTCTCACCTCTTCTAGCCGAGGTTGTGTGCCCAATCTGACACCTGATAATGTCAATGTCGACAAACATGTGCCTGGAGCTGTGGCTGTAGGCCTTGAGGATTTCGTTGAGCGTCCTCAGGCGCCTATGCTGCTCAAAAATCTCGGCGAAGAACCGTCCCGATCGCGTTTTTCGCTGCCTGAAGAAGTGAACATCTTCCTGCAAACTAGACGTCCGTCTAATGTCCTTCCAAACAAGCCTAACGGACGAAATTCGCTGTCAATGTACTCGTCTGTGGGTGTAGTTGACACTGACATTGACCAGTTTCCTTCCATGGCCAATGCTGTTGCTCCAGAGGTGTTTGTAGCGCCTGCTGATGTAGCTGGAATGAGTGCTTCTGGAGCGTGTCCTGGCTCTAACAAGGTGAAAAAAATGATTATGCGGTCTCAGAGATGGCTTGAAAAGTGCGTTGAAGGAGTTACTGTGCCTTTGTACGCTTCCATCTTGCCTACTTTGCCTGTTTTGCATCAGAAAGAGTACCTTAAGACTATTGTCCATAACCAAGACAAGATCCAAGGTCTCGTGTTCCATACAAGAGCTGAACACTCAGAGTACCCGGAAACGATTGATTTGAGCAGACACGACTCGACTCGAAAACCTACTGACGCTCAGGCGGCTGAAAGTGCTGCTAGAAAGGCTGCTGCTCAGGGTCCTACTGACGGCAATGGAAACCCTTTGGATGTCAAGACTGAGCATCTTACAGGTCCCAAACCGGTTCTAGAGGAGTTGAAGACTCTTGGAATGGATAAAACTGTGCCCTTGTACCACTCTGGACAGTGTGATACTCCTCAACAGATGCTGTTGCTGATTCAGCAGGGTTTTGATCTTTTGGCAGGATACTCTGTTGAGACTTTTGCAGACGCCGGAGTTGCCTTGGATTTCACTTTTCCAGCTACCCCGGGTGCGGAATTCGGTCATAACCTGTGGGATCCCAAGTTCAAGAACGATTTCTCTCCTTTGGCTGATTCCAACCAGGCCATTTCTGCTCCTCATCATCGTGCTTACCTTTATCATTTGATGGACGCGCACGAGATGTTGGGTCACGTGATCCTCGAGCAGCACAATCTTGAGATTTACAATCGCTTTTTGGCTGGAGTTCGGGCTAGTATTAATGCTGGTACTTTTGACCAGGATGTCAAGGAGTTCTTTGAGGTTTATGGAGGGTCTAAGGAGGTGTTGAAACTGGTGGAAATGAGTGAAAAGTTTCAGGGTGCTCATGGAGCTGATAAGGATAGATTCTGAAGAGAAGAAGTCCTTTAAGGAGTCTTTAGGAGAAGGATGGGATGGAAGGTCAGCATCAGACTGACCATAAAAGGATATATAGATGTTTTTGGATAGACGGAGTGTATGTATTCATGCATTGAACGACGCTTAGAACAACTGTAGAAAGGGAATTGGCACTGCGAAGCAGTGTTTTCGTTCGTGATGTAAGTGAACCACCATTAAGAAGAAACACGACGACGTAGCTGTTTGTTTTTGATGACTTCTATTGATTGTAACATCATGACTACAAGAAGGACTGGACCACTCACAAGTTTGTTTCTCTGTGGTGTTAATGTATGGTAATGACTATAAGCAGAACTAGGACACGAGATGGCTGTGGAATTGTCTCTGACTAGACTGAATGGGTATCACTATGGGCTGGGCTGCGATGTCGTCTGTAATTTCGCTGTATGACTATCATTACTGTATGAACATACGGAAGAATGGTTTGTCTCTGACTACACTGAGTGTGCTTATGGTGACTGATGGCTTGATGTAGAACTGGGTATCGTAGGAGTGTGATTCTCTCTGGTAGTGATTTGGTGATATAGTGCCAATGTAAGGAGTGTCTTCTAGAGTGTTCTACTTGTACTAGAGTGACTCTCTGATGAGCGCTATCAAAGAGTGCCACTATGTATAAGTGACTCCAGTAGAAGTCTCCGTAAGGAATCTTTGAAGGAGTGTGTGCATGAACAATGCTTTCAGGTAGTAACAGTACCTCTCTAGCAGTGTTTTTAAGGAGTGCTGTGGTTGTAACACACTATGATTGTCATTGAAATAGCTGGTAGTGTCTGTCAAGAGTATGAACTACGCACTGAGTCAACAGGAAGTAAAGGTCTGAAATTAATCCAATGGTGCATGAATTCTATACTGTCACAATAACGCTTTTATCTCTTCTATATCGTACTTTTGAATCGCTGTAGTGAGACTTGTGGGTACGGTGTGTTTCTTGTATGACAATCTCAAGACTACCATCTATACTTAGAGATAATGAGATGACCTCAAAAGATTAACACCTCAAAGCATCTAATCTTCAGTAGAATCTCCTCCTGAGAATGCTGTCATTTATTGTAATCACTGGAAGTCATTTCTAAGCGCTTTCGTCTCATTATACTGGGTCATATTGTTGCCCTGGTCATGATGATGGAGTCCTTCAATTGTTCAAATCTTCAACTCTACAAGAGACCTCTGAGAGTCCTCCTTAGGACATCCTCAGTCAATCATCTCAGTCACTTTGATACAACTACTCTGAGTGATATCTAAACATGGGTTCTTCACCCTCCTAGTCATCTCTTCCGCTCCTGCTATCATTCATTATAAATTAATTAGGCAATGACCTGGCCGCCGTTGACCTTCTTGCCGGTCTTGGCGATGGTGGCGAGCACGTCGTCGTAGGAAACGGCGTCGTCGGTCTTGACCACGACAGACTGCTTCTCCAGATCAATGTCGACGGAGGTGACGCCCTCCTTTTTCTGGAGAACTCGGTTCACGGCGTTGGAGCATCCTGGGTTAGCGAGAACGATGGAAGCGAAAGCATGACGTAGTCATGCTGTTGAGCTGGCATTGTCTCCATGCTGGCGATGCGATGCGATTGAGCTGGCATTCAACGAGCTGACACTGAACGGGCTAACGTTATCTCCATAGGCTGGCCATTGACCAGAATCAAAAGCATCAACAGGACATCCAACATCAACAAGGGGGATAGACAGTTTAAGTACAAAGCAATATCATTTGACCCACGACACCAACAAGTTCATCTCGTCTGAGTCAATACCTCAATTGGGTCATATTGCTCATATGACACCTCAGTTGACCAGTCCGATATTGGTCTGTCATGCATCTGACCTGTTGATCTGACCTGTCGAATCATTACATGAGTCATGACACCAAGCAGTCTTTTTAAACCCCCGTATCCAACCTCCATATCCAATTGCACAGACACAATCTGGTCCAACAGCACTACTACTAGACGCACTACCAGTGGTCTAGTGGGCCCTGGTAATCACCCAGGAACATGCATCACATCATAACTCCTATCTGATCTAGATCAGATCTATCCCTCACTTCTTCTCACCCCTCTCCTCCTTCCCTCCCTACTCACCGGAACAGGACATGGTAACATCGTACTTGTATTCGTGGGCCATTGTGTTGTGTTGGTTGATTGAAAGAGTGGTGGAGATGCTGGAAAGACGAGGTTCAACCGTCTGCTAATATAGTCTGCAGCGAAAAGAGCTCACCCGGAATTAACCTTGGGGAGGGCATGACGCTGCATTAACGAGGTGATTTCACGTGACGGAAACCAATGAACAGGCAGATGGTTCAGTCCATCCATATTGAAAGATGTTGCCATCGGTCACGTGATTATTTTGTTGCTTACTAATCCGTTATTTAATCTTTTCTGGTCACATCACTTCCACTCCCCTACTCCATCTGATAAGCCACAGGGTTGCAATGCACCCAACTTGGGAGGGTGGCATTTCATACAAGTTTGAGATGAAAGTCTGACCTGATTACGAAACAATACCAGACATTACCAAACAATACAAGGCATAAGTAAAGACAATACCGCAACAAAGACGCTATAGATGTGCTGCTATAGAGCCGTACAATAGCTCTGGTGGCAGTGTCCAGATAAATTCACTACAAACCTGGTGTCAAACAAGCAACTTTAGCCACGTGGAGGGAGATTGAACTAACCAGTCTATCCAACCGCATAAAGGGCTCATGAGGAGGGAGGGAGAAAGGGAGGAGGGAGAAAGGGAGGAGGGACATTATAAGGAGGTAAAAAAAAGTTCGCACGTGATAAGTCATGTGACCTGGAGGAAAAGTTAGCTGAAGAAGAATTACTTCAT
This sequence comes from Yarrowia porcina, assembly GCA_900519025.1. NCBI lineage: Eukaryota > Fungi > Ascomycota > Dipodascomycetes > Dipodascales > Yarrowia > Yarrowia porcina. Next base: position 426,717 of record ULGT01000010.1, on the reverse strand, counting down.
CAGGAAGTTGAGCTTTTGACGAGTTCCATTATGGACCCTCTTCAAGTATGAATAATCAAAATATCCAATGTCACCATATTTAGTGGGCTAGACGATAGAGGTAAGGAGTGGTATGAAGAGTTGAGAGAAGGAAGAAGACGTCTAAAAGGTGATGCCAGGAGCTCACAAAAATCGTTAATGAAGAAAGATGAGTAAATTTGTCTTTTCCAAAAAATCAGTTCTCTTCAATCTGTCCTATATTCATGTTTGTCAAATACGAGCTGTGAGCTACTTGTATGTATGTACTCGCTCCTACCCTCCTTGCCCAAAGCGTCGTCGTATTGGTGCGGATAACACCTTGGCTTGCTCTTGGCTTGTGGGGAGAGGGGTGGGCCAGAACAAGTATGAGCAATATGATCTTTTCCCATATTTGTTTACAAGTCTTGATTCAGATCTTGGTCAGATCTTGGTTCGTGCCTTGGTCAGATCTTGTCCCGTGAGTGTAGTTAAAATACAATGTTAAGACCCTGACTTGATGAAGCTTCAGAGTGTTGATGATACTGTCCAAAGATAGTCTCTTTAGGCACTCTATAGTCCATACAAAGCACTCAAACAAGTCCAAATCTCGCCACACGCCCTTCAATCACGTTCACAAGCTACCAGGTGTATTCTTTGTATCGTACATGCCATCCAAGTGTTTTCTCTCATCTTTGTCTACCTTGTCTTGACCCTGTCTTGCAGCCTCGGCATGGTGAAGATGCATATTCAATATACAATACAGGTATACAACAATACAAGAGAATGACTGCGCCTCATAAGTCATGTACAAATATGATACAGGTATTAAATGCGGTTATAATGCTGTATTTGTATGTGCCAGGTATACGTGTAATACGTCTTCACTCATACCCTGCGATTTCTGCTTTTCACATTCACTCTTTTTTTTCTTTTTTTGGTCGCTCTTTTCCGCCCTCCTTTTTTCGCCCTCCTCCAGTCCAGATCCTCCTGGAGTGGAGCCTTTAGGAAGCTAAGTAGAAAGCGGCTAACAGAGGGAGTAGAACCCTAGAAAACGGCCATCTCCGAAATATGAAATTCAGCAGAAGCATGACCAGGAGCTACAGTAACGACATGCTGGTTCTAGAGAAAAGGAAAAACTTGTTTTGACACCATCATTCACCACCCCCATCGACCCCCTCTTACTCATCTGTTGTCAGCTATACGAGATGCATAACATAACGTATTCATACCAGTGCCGTCTACATCTAATACGTGCCTTTGCTCAACATATCAGCTGTTGACTGTCAGTGTCTGCACCATGCTGTCTTTCCCTTCCGTCTTTCTGTCTTTCTTTGGTCTTCCGTCTTTCTTTCCTCCTGTCACTTGGTCTTCTGTCTCCCTTCCTACTTCCACTTTGGCATAGACCGGACTTATACAGAAGCGTCAGTCAGGCGTCAGTCTAGCTCCCAGCCTAGTTTAATTCCGTAGTGTGACCATGACCAGTGTAGTGACCAGTGTAATGGGTATAGCTAAAAAGACCCCCCAAAAGAACACCCAAAAAGAACACCTAAACTCTTCCTCTTCTCTTGCACACAACATCACCACATCACACCACAGATTAACTCGGCTCATCGGCTGGCTCCAACTCTCTTGCCTCCATGCTCTCGCTGCTGCTGTCAGGCTTTGTGTCGCTAGCGCAGGTTTAGCTGCACCAAAGGAGGCCATTTTGGACCACAAACGCAGCCCATTTTGGGGCACAGAAAGAGCCCAACGACAAACCAAAAGCGCCAAACGACACCACAAACGACACCACAAGCGACACCAACAAGACTAGTCTTTGTGTCCCCAGCGCTACCAGCACCACAGTAGCCCACACGCCCACTCTGACCAAAAGAACGAAACGAAAAGTGGACTAAGCACAGACAAGCACCGCGCTTTTGTTGTCCCTTGGTGCACCGCTTGTCTGTGCTTGGTTGCATCCCACAGTGGGTCCGTGCCGCTTGTTAGCTGAGCCCAACCCGCGCGCAAGTTGCTGCCAAACGGGGCTATGCCAAATTGGGGCCGCGTGGACACTACACTTGCCCCCAAACAAGACGTCCCGCGCAAGTCTGGCACAAGTCGCCCCGTTGTCATACCGGCTCCTTTCGCGGCCCTTGAGCAACACAGTGCAACCTCATCACCGTTGCAAACTCACTCCAGCCGGTACTCTAAACCAAAACTTTTTGCTCATCAAGGATTTCAGAGTTGGAGCCAAATTAAAAAGAGTGTATTTATGGTTATCACCGCCAACAGAGTTTTCGAGCGAGATGAGGTGAAGAGGAGCTGCTGGCCGAGCTGTTTCGGCCCCGTTTGGTGCGCTCAGATGAGCCCCTCGACCGATTATTCCTGCTCCGCCGTTTTCAGCGCAATCTATCGCCCCAGAAACGGGCTTGGACGCACGCACATGGCTCCATACGCCGTGGGGACCACCTGCCGCCCAGAACAAGCATGGAGCTGCACACTTTGGGAGCAATCCGTGTGGAAGCGGCAGGAATACGACATGCTCCGGCAGTGGGGCTGGGAGGGAGCCGGGCGAGAGATACCGCGAGGCCTGGGGCTGTTTCCCGCGAGCTCATCTCGTCGAGACTTGTCTGAACTCTGCCCTGAAACTCAACTCTATGAAATTCAAACTATATGCCAGGCCAACTGTATTCCCAACTGTATGCCAACTATAACTGTTTAGTTTGATTAGCTTAGGTTTGGGGAGCAGATTTCGAGGGGGTGATGTGGGTGGAGGGGGCGAGCTACGACAAATCTGAGGCGGGATTATTTTTCCTGTGGTATTATTGCACCTTGCTGCCGAGTTTGACACGTCGAGCGCTTCTCCAGCGCCAGAAAACGCCGCCGCAATATCGCCCCTCGTCAAACTAAGATATGCATCACAACAACGAAACTCCAACCGAAAATAAGTTGGAGTTTTTGCCAATGTGGGGAGTGCTTTGACTTAGAGCTTAGACAAGACACACAAGAGGTAGATTGGATCAGAGTGCGATGCTCCTCGGTAATATTTGGGGAGTCATTGCGTGCGTCTTGAGTCATCGGGGCCAGTGGGGGGGATGTGAATGTGGAAAAGGTGGATTGGGATATTTGGTGGAGGAAAGAAAAATGATATTGTGAGAGGTTGCGATTTGACCCCTGAGAGAGAAAGGGTCAGGGGGGGGAATGAAGGAGGGTTGAGGGGAGTAGTTTAGAAGAATAGAATGGATAAAAGGAATTGGTATGAGAAGACTTTGGTGTAGCAGTGTATTATCTTTTGGCAGAATGCTGGGAACACCTTCTATTACCACACTTAGTATAGTCCCACTGGGATAGTCTCTGAACATGACTGTAGGAGGGCCACCCTGACTCGATATTTTGGGCCCGAAAACGCTCATAAAACTATTGGTGTATTCTCCTGAGTTCGGGGATCCAGAATATATAATAAAAATCGCGGTATTCCAAGAAATGGGCTCAATAGAGGGGCCTTCTGGACTTGATCAGTTTTGGGAGTAGACTCGAAGTGAAGTCCCAAGACTAAGTGAGGAGTGTAGAGACTAAGTCCTGGGAGTGGGAGGGGGGAGTTGGACAAGACAGTGATGGGACGTGTTCACCGAGTAAAAGGAATGTCTTTCAGTCAAAGAAGATTGTAGTTGTCGATATATTCATTAACGCAGTCGTATAACGAGATGAGAGGAACTGCTTTACTTAAAGTCGTAGTGATCACTCCTCCAAAATGTATAGCCTCTAGCTATACTAAGACTGCTTCCAAGTCAACAGTTAGGATAGAAGCAAGTCATGAGTCATATGAAGAGACAGTAAAGTCATAAGACTTGGCAGTATAGTCATATAAAACACGGCGCTTTCGTTCAGGGTATTCATAGAGGAAGGGGTATATACTCATACAAGAGTTGAGAGACGGCCTTACCAGGGTCGTAGGGTAATACCAGAGGGGCATTCCACGACTAACACTACTACAAGGCGTAGAACAGACATGAAGTAGCTGAGAGACGTATACGATAAGAGCCTTGAGACTAGAGAGAAGCCGCTTCAGACTTGGCAGAAATATACTCTGTCCAGTCTTGGTCATGGTCAGTCTAGTCATGGACACACCGCTCAGTAGTCTTACTTCATATAGTCTATCATACAATCAAGTCAGAGACAGCTCCACAGTTCAGCTCATAGTGATACTGACGAAAACAGACGAAGACAGACTGATGGTCTACCAGGTACTTCTCACAGTCAACATCGTAAGGTAATATCAGAGGGAAACTGTCATAGTGAATGATATAGTGAAGTCAGCACTACAGTTCATAGTGGTCTGTAGTAATACAGTCGAGTCAGAGAAACAAACTGCTTCAGAATCAAGTTCTTATGGATAGTAGAATGCAATGCAGTGAAGTCATCAGAAACATACTGCTCCGCAGTCCTGTTTCTTCTTATAATACAGATACTCGAGCAGACGAACAAAAACACTGCTTCGCAGCGTTGTCGTTCTACAGGTTGTTCTAATAATCAAACACCATCCGTTACTAATACAATCTATAATAAAAAAAACCCTCTTACCACGAAGGGTTGCTGTAGTTTCCTCCATATCCTCTCTGACCAGCCGCCAGAGGACCATGAGGGGCAGGAGCCTGTGTGGGAGTAGATCCGGCGGGCGTAGAACCCTGGGAAGCGCCTCCTTCAGGCAGCTTTCGGGGATCCATGGCAGAGTAGTTGGAAGGAGCGCCGCTAGAGTACTCGCCTCCAAGAGGAGGTAGCGAAGGCGAAGCGCCCTGTCCAGCGCCTCCCTGGGTCGACTGTGCGTGTGCTCCCGAAGCTCCATTGGCGGCTCCCTGTTCGGGGTGGCCAGGAGCGCCCTGGTTGTAGTAGTAGCCGTGGTGGGGCTGCTGGTCTCCTCCTGCAGAAGCGTGGGCGGCTCCAGCGGCTCCTCCAGCGGCTCCAGTGGGGGTGTTGGAGCCAGAGATTCCAGGAAGAGCGGTAGTAAACGGTCTGTAGCCGCTCACGTAGCCTCTCTGGTCGCCAGAAGCAGCGGCAGGATCGTAGTCAGCAGGATAACTCTGGGGGTACTGTCCAGGAGCCGACTGGGAGCCCTGAGGATGGGAAGGGTAGCCCTGGGGCCGGCCAATGGGAGGAGGCATCTGTGGCTGGAACTGCTGGTTGTAGTAGGAGCCCTGGCCATAGTAGGGCATCTGCTGGGGCTGGGGGGGAGCCGAGGGGGTGTTTGAGGTGGTAGAGGCTCCGGTTCCGGTGTTGGAAGCGGCTCCTCCAGTCGATCCGCCGGCAGAAGAGGCTCCTCCGGCGTACATGCCTCCATTGTGGGAGTACGACTGTCCAGGAGTGGTGTTGAGGGAATCCGGGGGTATTCGAAAGTTTTGTCGTTTGATCAGCTCTTCGGTAATAGGCAATTCTCGGATTCCCTCGGTTTCGGAAGGAGTCATGAACTTGCCGTTGAGCACGTCATCGGGCTTGTAATAGGACACCATATGGTGATGGATGCCCGAAACAACAATGGAAATGGTTTTTTTTATCAATCCATTTTCCTTGAACCCGTACGAGTCCACTAGCGAGCCTACAAGCGACCGCTCAGATGAAGGAGAAGGACCCGTGGGCGCAGGGTTACTGGGTGCTCCCGAGCCATCATAGTTGTAGTCTCCGTATCCGCCGGTATTGGAGTTTTGACCCGGGTACGGGTTGAACCGGGTCTGACCCGGCCCTCCAGACGCTCCCCCAGCGCCTCCGCCTCCAGCTTGGTTTCCTCCTCCTCGAGCTCCACCAGGAGAAGGCAAGGTAGGAGACGCGTCTTCGATTTTGGTCTTTTTGGCGGCCCGTTTTTTCTCGCCAGGTCCAAACGGCTTCTCAAGCTGTCTGTACACCAGAAAGTTGCCTAGGATACGCGAAGGCGACCACGAGATTCCGTCGGTCCATCGCTTGATTCCGGCTCCTTGCTCGGAAAAGATGAAGACAGCGCCCGACTTGATGATACTGGCCCGCTCTCTGTCGTGGGGTCGTCGGGACACGGGCATCAGCAGACCATTGATGGTGGCCTGGAACAGCAGCAGGGCGTCGTGGATGGTGGCCACGTAGCCATTAAAGGTGGGTTGGATGGACATTGTGTGTCGGCTGGGATGACGAGGAAAATGTCGTTAGCAGGGTGTCAAGGTCAAGGTCGCGAAAAAGAGTTTATGGGTCACGCTGGGTTTAAGTATGGTGGATAAAGGGTTTGGGTAAGGTTTGGGTGTGGGTGATGATTGGGGGGGAAAATCGAGAAACCAACGAAGTATTCAGAAAGTCGGGGATTTTATTGGACCAAAATGATCGCTGGAACGAGACCAACAAAATGCACCCGGTCTTATCCCTCCACCTCTGCTACTTCTATTTCTACCCACCAACCCCACCACCTCAAACCCAATATTGCGCACTTAAAACCGTGCAACTCTACCCCTCTTTGACTTCACAAAGTGGCAAAGCGCAAAACGGAACACAACAAAGACACATGCACAGCAGAGGCAAGAACAGAAAAGGAAGGGTGAGGAAAAAACAGAGCGGTGTGGAAACAAGAAAACAACAGAAAAAAATGACACAACACAACACGAACAGAAACTTGTGATATCATGCTATATCTCGTACTGGGTAGTGTTTGATCACGTGACACTGTCTTTTATTTTATTTTTCTCCGCCAAAATTCCTCTCTTGTAAATCCCGCAAAGAATGACAAACTCGGAAGAGAGAAGCAAACCAGACTTCTTTGTTGTCAGGTGGCAGGGGCGGCCAAATGAAAAGTCACACATCAGCGAGCGAGCATNATATAGCATCTCTGTCTCTTATATTTTCAGCCCCTTAACATTAACCAGCTCAAACAACCGTGTCCAAACAGACTAATACAAGGGCACAAGTGAGCGTACAAGTATATCACTTCACATATCAGGACCTTATCAAAGCATCGTATCGTACATGTATGAATATGCGATACTCCTAGAAATGGAAGGAAAAGATGGGAGCTTTTCAGCTTCAGAGTGCATCTTTTTAGTCAGTCTCACCTATCGACTAATCCCAAATAGGCAGGTTTGGTCCCCATTCTTTCATACACTTTCACAATCTGAAACGCGTGGAGAACACGACTCGTGACCTGTTGAAATTAGAAGTGAGAATGCATTCAACAAGTATCTCTGGGGACTACGATACCAGGGTAGTGTTTGTCTTCCAGTTGTCCATGTTAGTGGTCTGTTTACCGCTTTTTTTTTTTTTTTTTTTTTTTTTTTTTTTTTTTACTCAATATTTTCCACCTCCCCCTCCTAACTCGACCCCCTACCCATGTTTTCCTTTTTTCACCATTCAATCTGACCAGTTTCTTTTCAAGTGTTGACACATCCATTCATTATTCATCCTTCACAATATCCAGTACAAACCTAAAGCTCTTTTGCGCTCCGCTTCTAAAACGACAGCCTTCAAAGTTGCTTCTGCACGCTGAAAAAACCAATCATGCTCTAGGTTGGCCCAAACCTCCGCCAAAGAAATCCAATATCAGTCTCATCTGCCCAAACCTCACTCGGCTATAGTGAGCTTGAGCTTATTCGGACGATAGGGAAAGGGCTGATTTGGGGGGGAGAAGAGGAGGGTATGTGTGCAGGTCAGGTGACCGGGGGGACACGGGTGGCGGTTTAGGGCTGATTTCAAAGCGGTTGCCGAATTGGGAAAGTAACCCTAACCCTATTTCCGCACCTACCCTAGCCCTATTTTACTACAAGATATGGGCTCCGAAGGAGTCCATAGATTGTACCAGATAGCTCTCCATCAGTCGCTATCCTCAGATATATCCTCCCCTTTTCGCTATCGCTCAAAGTGAAGGAGATATCTCCACTTATTTCCCTACCCTAGCCCTATTTAAAACACAAAACCATCGGCTCTTGTGCAGCCCTAACCCCGTTGAAAATAACCGAAAAAACTTAACCCTGTTTTCATTGGCCACTGATAACAGCCCTGCCTTACTTCAAGCCACATGCGGACAATTGGTGGTTAGGGCTGGTGGGCAAATCGCGATAGAGATATTTCATTTCTCCGTCACGTGACTTGTATCACGTGATACTCTACACCCACAAACCACAAACCATCGTCCACTTAGACTCGTCTGTGATAATTAAGCTGGGTTTAAACTGAAAATTCAATTGGCACATGCGAGATTGGGTTTGGTCACGTGAGGGAGGGGTGAGGATTTGGAAATCATGTGATTGTGATGGTTTTGTTCGTCTGAGGGAGGGGATTCTGGTGGTGGCGTTGGTTTTCGTTTATCTCCACTGGTTGTCTTTATATCACGTGATTTGTATCCATCTCGTGTTATCTTTAAGATACCAATGTGAAAGTCGGTTTATACGTTGATTGAGCTGTTGGGAGTATAGGGGTATGCTTTGGGGGAAGGTCATGTGACTTTGGATGGGGAGAAATGAGAAGACGGATAACTTGATGAGGAGAAGGGTTAGGGAAATTTGGAGTTGATAGAAGTGTTTGTGAGAGTTAGGGGAGCAGAATGGTAGTAGAAGTCACGTGATTGGACTTATATTTGTCTTTTTAGGTGGGGCTGTCCATCTATACTCCTTGTAGTCCTGTAATGTTACGTCAGTTAAATGGAAAGAGCATATGGCACAACAAAGTGTTTTAGTCACGTGAAAACGGGAAAAAAGAAGATATTTCTGGACAATCACGTGACGCGAACAAAATGCACCAATCAGATTTCCCAAAGCTGTTTTTGTTATCGGTCTGTAGCCACCTCCCTCCTACCCCTAACTCCACACAACTCTGTCGAGTTTAGAACTGCTATCTAGCATTTGAAACTCAATCAGACTTGGGTGAGATAATTAATTAGCTTGGTAGAAGGAGTCAAAGCTGTTCTAGCTCGCAGAGCGTATTTTAGCGAAAACGGAGCTTGTATGTTGGCAAGCACGTGATGAGGGATATGTGGAGGGGGAGTGGGAGGACTAAAACAAGATTGGAGGGAACCATTAGAGAGAGAAAGACGAGACGAATCGATTGAACTAGGTTTCATGCCGATTGGAGTAATTTTGACCCAGTCATTCCCCCTCCATTATCTCTGATTAACTCCACGGAAAGTTCATCTACGCGTTCCTAGAGAGGCTACAAAAGTGGTGTGTTTGAGAGCGTGTTGAGTCGTGGTTTGTCGAGAGATTGGTCGACTTCTGGAAGCTAACAGACTTCTCCTTCGTTTGTTAATGGAACAGTTGGTTACACGATGTTGTAGCCCTTCTCAGCCCTCACTCGTCCGTCAAATCAGATATCAACAAAGGAAGTGGTCTCGGAGTTGCACCACGTCCCAAGGTTTCTCCCACAGTGTTTATTTTGCCCACAAACCCTGCCGATCGGGAGTTATGTCGTATTGGTTTTTGACAAGCTGACAAAACGAAGAGTTCCGTAGAATGCTGAATAGTGGGGGAAATGGGCTGGGATTTCTGTGGGATCCTTGGCCGCCCCTGCATTGTCCGTTATCGCAGCTCTAGTGCGGATATCTCGTTTCTTTCGGGGCTAATTTGGGTCTAAACACGGTCTAATTGCGTTTCACCGTGCATTTATTGGGGGTCACTTTGGAAGATGGAGGGAAGGTGATAAATGGAAGAGAAGTTGATATATAGGTAATTCGGGGTCGGAGAAGACGATCGTAGCATCTAAAATTCGTTTTGCTCACTTCCCCACGAAGTTATCCATGAAGTAGTTCTTTTACCACCCAAAACAGGCAAGTGGGGTACACCTGTAATTGTCGGTAATTGGGTTGCACTAATTACTTTTGCCCGAGCGTGCTGGTGCGTCAGTCGTTTTTTGAAGTCTTTTTCCTTTTTCTCTCGCTGTAAGCAAACATAAAGCTCGTCTGGGTTTGGGCAAGACTGAGATATTGAGACGTCCGTAGAAACACCAATACGCGGGCGATTGCTTTGAAATTGGGCCAAAGTCGAGAATGGAGATACAGCTTTGCCCTGTCACATTTTCAGAGTAATCCGCCGGCTAATTCCCAAGTTACGTCGACATATATCTTGTTGTATTTCACGTCTCCCAAACTTACAAGCCTGAGGGGTTTAAAAGTACATGGGGTAGTGCGGCTTTTGTTGGACCATGTGGGCGTATTCGTATGTCAAGAGAACAGACATACAACCGGTTTTTTGGGTGACAAGAGATGTTCAATATGTAAGACTAGAGGAAACGTCATAACTCGAGAACGACGACAGATAGAGGCAAGGGGAGTTCACCAACCTGTTCTATACACTTCTAATATCACTCCTGTACATTTCATTTGCCTCTAAATACTCCCGCCAAGTCTTCCATACACTCTGTATAAGCTTACGTAGACAAGACAAGATATATGGCCGAATAATAGTTTGAGCGTAGAAACAGGCGAGATAGAGGTTGGGTGATCTGTCGCGGTTACACGAGTGGTGTTTGGTGTGTTCTTAGTGGACTAGTTGTTCTTCCAGAGATCCTAACGTGAAATCAAGAATAAGTGCCATATCTTTTGATCCAGAACAGGTATGCCCCCGCCGACTCGACCAAAAGAACGGGGACGCCCGAATACCCCCAGAAATGAAGAGCCCGTGCATTTCTCTTGTTTGGTTTTTTTCATTTTCTTCTCCTGGCATGAACTCTGTTGACCAAGCAACATAGCCCAGTATGCAGCCCGTTAGAGTTGGGGTTAGGGCACGAGCAGTTGATTTCCGGGTCAAGCGCATGAGCGTGGTTGGAATGGAGGCGTTTGCCACCGTTTTGGCCCCGTTTTCATCGAGATATCGCTCTTCTCATAGTCCCAAATAGGTAATACTCTACATGCTAGTATATGCATCTAGAAGCTGCAAAACCAGTCTAAAAAGTAGCCCATCTGACCTGTCATCCACTCGGCCTTCCCAAGCAACGTTTTCGACTTTTCGACGGTATGTACCACGCTCAACTTTGCGCAAAAGAGCGTTTCGCTAAGCCTTGGTGCCGCATGCAAAAAAGGTGGGCGTGCTCTCTGGTGGAGGAGGAGGCGGGAGGAGGCGCCGAAAGGGACTCAAAGAGAGACGGTTACTGGGGTTGGGGTTGGGGTTGTAGTGATTTCAAACGATCAAAAGGTGTACATACTGTCTACTTGTAGAATGGTTTGTAGTCTGACAGAAGTCACACCTCACCGTGAGAACATGTAAACCTCCGAAGAAATCATAACCTACGACGGGCATTATCGAATACTGTTTGCATGTGCACTGACAACCCTATCTGAGGGGAGGGGGAAAGAATGGTGTTAACGGGAGATTTTGTATGACAAAAAAGTAGGGGGAGTTGACCATTGTAGCCTCCTGATTCAGGCGCTTCCAATGAAATACTTTTCATAGTTTTTGGACCACTATTGGCTATTTTATATTGACTATATCCCCCCCCACCAAGACTTCATCTCCAAGAGCTTATCAACTAAGTTGGAGGGTTGTCGTCAACAAGACTCGCAAGATTCAGGGTCCAAGTTTATCCGTGTTTTTGGGAGACTGGAGGTCACTATGTAGTCCAGTTCTACTCATAACCACTACCAGGTACTTGTACTTAGTTGTATCTCCATATTGTGTACTTTAGAGGTACTAGTGGTTCTTTTCTCTACCGATATACTCTGTATTGCTCTACCAACATATATCAACTCCCCTCCCCCTTCAATTCACGTGTTTCCTCTTATTTAGTGCTATCTACCAGTGTACATGTCTTCATCTTCCTTACTTGTCCATCTCCTTACTTGCAGCCATTCGCGACACTTTATTATTGGCTGCTTTCCGAATCCGTCCACAGTGGAGATGCTCCTCATCATCTTTGTAAGACGATTACCCCTGTGGCTGCCTTGTAGAGGAATACGGGATACACAGCCCTGTAGGGATGTCCGATCTAGAATGGTGAATAATGACGGAGACGGAAAACTGAAAGCAGTACCCGATTCTACACGTCTCCGCGGCCATTTTGGTCAACTTCTTTTTTCCCCAGGACGTAAACTCGCCATTTTATAGTGTATAATTGTATTCTACTTCACCCCAATAATCACCACACCTAAGAGTAGCATCACTTCTAATGCCAACATCCATAACTCTTATTTCTATCCTTATTCCTGTCAATACTCTATCTCAACTCCTTCTCCACTCTACGTTCAATATATCTCGTACCTTGTATCTTCTTTTCTGTCTGTCTCATCAGATGCTGACAATGGCTGCTTGCCGTTGAACAAAACAAATTCTGAGCACAAGAAAAAGAAGATTCGGACCGACATGTAGACACACTGTGGATTTGAGCCTGTCTTGAAAAAAAGACCCAAATCCTGTCCTCGATAACCTCCTGTGGGGTAAAACCTAGCAATGTCGGTATCGATATGGAGCTGGAGATTAGGCGAGTATAATGGTGGTGTTTGTTTGTGCGCAGGGTGGGTTTTGACGGTGTCAAGGGTGGAACACGTCTTCATCGAATTTAAGCTATGGTGTAGAGATAGGGAGATTTAGAGACGTTGAAAAGACGTTTGAGGAGAAATATTAGTCATAAAACGTTGGAGAGATGCTAAATGATCAGTTTGGCTGAAAGAAGTTCAAGAAGAGGACTTTGGAAGACCTTCATTGCTCTGTAAGAGGACATATTGTACTGTACTACAAGTACTACAAGTACTACAAGAGAACAGACAGATCTAGAAGAGACAAGTTATAAATATCTAATTAGTCGACTTCTTGTCTATGAATGAGTTGAGAAAGAATTTAGACGTGATTTTGTAGCTCTTTGAAGGCTGGGAGTACGTCAATAAGCCTAGATGGAGAATAGAGATAGGTCTTGAAGACACATCTACCGGTACATTCCCTACTTCTTGTATATATATTTCTTTATCTTCTACATTCAATTGATCATGCAGTACAATAGAAGAGTTTGATTGCTCTTTAAGAGACCTACCAGGTAGAGTGCAGCATGCTAGTTTGACGTATGTATTGGTCTAGAAGGAGTATGTACAAGTGGTGTGAGAAGAGAAGTAAGAGATGCTTTCAACTGATTGTTACTAGCTGCGATAAAATAGTCCTTCATACTCGACTGTAACTCCTTGAACTTGTTCACAACTTTTATCAGAAAGATTTGGGAACTAGTGAATGGCATACACCTTCTGATGATATAACTGTTTGGAGTGACTTTTTTGAATGAGGATAGAAAGAATTAGAAGTGTCAACTGTCTAAAAAATTGAGGTCAGATTATGATACTATAGCTTTCTACTCCAAATCAAGGAGACACCAGACCGTAGAGCTGTTAGTTATAGTTGTAGCTATGAGGGCGGGAGTTAACAGTAAAAGTACAAGTATCAAGAAAGCTACCGCTAAGTACTCGTACTGTACCCGAGTTGAACAGATTAAAGCATGTGTTTGAAAAGTTACAGCTCAATGAGCTTCAGATTGCAATTATAATGGTGATAAAGGAGTGAATGTAGCTGATACAGAAACATAATGAGAGCCATCTGTACTTATCACAATTGACAATGAAGTACAACTGCAGTAATTTGAGCTTTTTAATGGCGGGTAAACTACGTCGAAGTTCGTATAGAAAGCTTCATGTTCTCTCTTCAAGTCCAGCATAAAGCTTCATGTTCTCTCTTCAGGTTCAACGTACTGTGCTGACAGAAGGGAGGCATGTGCAGTGGTTCCAAAGAAATAAATAGCCAATGATATCACATTAGCCTCTTAGACGTCATGAGCTCTTCATACTACCTCATTAGCTTTAGTTCTTCATATAAATGAGCCACCTCCATGTCTACATTTGTCTTTAGAGAAAGAGTAGGAAACAATATTCACGGATGCCACGTACTGAAGACGTAGTTAATTACGTACCGGTACTGAAGACGTAGCCAAATATACATAAGAAGCCGTCTGAACATATGGTGAATGCCCAATTACCCCATTGAGCTCTTTTTGCAGTTCTATGGAGCATTCTATAGTACTTCTCGTCGCTTTATGCTGACAAGAGAGATACATGACAAGAGAGACACTGCAGTATGTACCAGGTAGTAGATGTGAGGAATAAGACTTTAGTCTTGATATACCGCAAGATGATGTTCAGTAGAAGCTGGCATCAGGGCCAACATCTCCAAGCTTCAGACAGATGCTGCAGAACTGCTTTTGTATTTGCCCCTTTAATGCCTCCACAACAGAAGCTCCAAGTTCAAGTCATAAGGCTCAATGTGCAGACGAACCAACAGGTTGCCCAGTCACTGTTCAAATAAAAAGAATACTTTGCAGAAAGAATAACCATACTCTTCTGGAAGGTTGCCAGAGTACTCATAGGTCTGTATTGCACCAATGCTTGAGATACTCTGTATTTGTATCTGTCTATACCTATTAGCTAGCTGGAAGAGGTCTACATTGTGTAGTCGAAACCGAACTCGAGAATCAACAACAATCAGCCATTCTCTTTCTTGTTTCTTCGGTAGTCAGAGTCTTCGTAGGAGATCAAAGTTGTAATTAAAATGGAGGTGAGTCAAACCCTTCCTAGTCAATACCTCTCTACTGATGAACTAGAAAGCTTTACGAGTCTTTTGTAAGTCCTCTATTTTGATTGCATTTCTCAACTTACGAATATTTACCTGCGAATACCTCTTCGTTTACAACCAGTGAGTACTACCTTGAACATCCAGCCCTACTTGAACCGTAACAGCACCTAAAAGACCTAGATTGCATTGTCTACTGACTGAGTGGATCTGTTTCTTCTAAGAGTGTATCGGCCTCTTTTTTCCTCGTTTATTTTCCTTTTTTCCTGCTCCTTAAACGACTTCCTATACCTTCTCCATTCAGCCAAGTCTCTTATCCTTCTCAGAAAGTCAACTGAAGGTCTTCTACCCGATTGCACTCCAAGGACGGATAGAAATAGAGAAATTCAATATCGAATAAAACTTGACATGTATTGGCATCAATGTGGCAATTGCAATGTTCTTAGAATGGGCCAACTTCAATCAGCTTGCTATACATCTTGAAGACGAGTTTGCATGTTAAAGGCTCAGTCAAACTGTTCACTCTCTCAGCCACAAGTCTATAAATAGCTTCTACTTTGCTCTGTAGAACGTACAGACCCTTCTCATTCCTGTCTATCCGACTCATCCCAGCTCCTGAGTAACACCAGGAATGTAAAAGAGATGGAAATATATCAAAATCAAAGGCCATACACAGCAAGAAGTGGCGAGAAGTACAGATAATTATCTTGTAAGACGTCTCAAACGGTTCATATCGCTGTATTCAAGGCATCCTAGACCTAATTAAGCCCGAATGGATTTAGAGAGTTAAATAATTCAAAGTTGAATTGAAAGCTGTACGAAAACCTGTCTCTCGAGAATGACTGTAATCATACTTACTAGAAGAACTTGTGACTTATCTACCAGTAGCAGTTATCAAAAACATTATGACTGTCTAAGATATTCTTATTTCGTGTTTTATTCTTCGGTACTTGAGAATCTATCTTACTTCTGTCTATAGAGATGAACAATTGAAGACAAACTACATGTAGTAACAACGAAAGACCTCTTATACGAAGGAATACTATAGGCTACAAGTATACACGACAATTGGAGCCTACCGGTACCGGTACCGGTACTTTGATTTGTCGACATTTGTCGCTCTACAGTCTTTGATCATGGGTGAATGTACCAGTATGTTAAACAACCCATTGAGACAAGAACTGGTACTCATACCGTACCACCCCCAAACCACCCCCATACCCTCTACACCACTCCAACCCCCCCCACCCCCCCTCATATCCAATAAATAACATTTCTATACACATGCAAGCACACCCTCTTCCCCTCTCAAACATGACTCCTAAGACCTCTTTCGGTATCGCTCCACGTTCTCTGCTCTTTGACGGTCATCACCCTATAATTAAAATCGCCAAACCTCTGTTCTCGAGCATCATAATAAAGATCATCATCTTCATAAAGCTCTTGCTCAGAAACTGGCTCGACAATCTGAGTGACGAGATCGGTGGCTCCGTAGTCACGTGATTTCGGCGAATCGTCCTCGGTTCTCCATTGGTCAAAGGAGTCATCAATTTCGGCTATTGATGCAATTTGAAGAAGCTGATCTGAAGCATGATGAGATGCTAGGAGAGCACTCTGTTCCGTCGGGTCACGTGATGAAGAGCTATCATCCACCCCCACCCCATCTTCTCTTGTTTCATCTGACAACCAATACTTCCCTCTTCCCCCGTCTGTGTATCTTAGACCACTCATAATCTTTCTGACTCGACTGTCTGCATCTGGGTGGTCAACGATGACACTTTCGACACTATCAAAGTTGCGATAAGTGTACCCCTTGCCCCAGAAAGTGCTCTTGAAGTCGTAAACAAGATCTCCAATGCCCAACACGTCTCTCAAGGCCAAATAAACAGGTAGACGGGCAAATCCACAGTCTCTTTGGCAGTATTCGTCATGAGGAAACGCCCACATGTGTAGAAGAGCAAAAGGAGTCATTTCAAGACACATAAACCAGTCCTGTAAGGGAGCAGACGATTCTGGTTGAATCACACCCATCAGTTGAGCCAGAGCCAGCACTACTCCTTGC
The DNA here is from genome assembly GCA_900519025.1 of Yarrowia porcina. Classification (NCBI taxonomy): domain Eukaryota; kingdom Fungi; phylum Ascomycota; class Dipodascomycetes; order Dipodascales; genus Yarrowia; species Yarrowia porcina. The sequence goes on along the minus strand of ULGT01000010.1, from coordinate 410,151 downwards.
CAATAAGAGAAAAAAATGATGAGTTTGATGCATAGAAACTTGGGCCAAGGATTGTACGGTTGTAGATCAGTATGTAGACACATCCAGAAGATTCCAAGGGCGTAGAGACTCAGGGAAACGCTCACATTGTAAACAATGCCTATCCAAGTGTATCCGCTGGTCAAACTGATTTCTCCTTGTTTGTAGACCCCCAAAATCTTGCATATGAAGATTGCCACTGAAATAACAGGTTTGATCCAAACGTACTGAAGAACCGCTCTTTTAACGGTCAAAAATTCATGAGGATCGGAAATGTTGACTCGTCCAAATAGAGTATGCAATGGAGCTCGTCCTTGGGTCGTGAAAATGATGTTTCTCTCGCCTCCAAGAAGATTAGTCAGCAGAGAAAAAAAAGTGTAGAGAGTAAACGCCTCGTAAATCTCTTTTAACGCCGATAAAACGATATTGAACCGCGCCAAGGGCTTGGATAACTGGTCCTGGGTCTCTAACAACGATAACCACGAGCTCAGAGCAAACAATGGCACCAAAAAGAGGATCCGAATCACCAGTCGTTGGTCAGCAGGACGAGTATAGGTGTATAATTGTAGAAGAATGGATATCGCCGAAATGAAAATGGCAATGAACGTGGACCAAGTAGCCACACTGATGAGGTACTGGGGGAGCATCTCAAACAACAAGCGGTTGCCGTGTTGGTTAAGTAACTGGTGCTGTGGTAGGAACTGTTGCTGTAGATGTTGAATGAGGCTGTTTTATTCTGTTGTATGACTTCCGTTGCCGTAGTAACGTTAGTGCGTCGCTTTCCGCTTTGATTTCACTTTGTTTCCGCCCGCTTGCCTGCTGTCGCCTTCCTATCCCGTGATGGTGTAGTGCAGAAGTGTACTTTTTTCGTCCTTAGATAATATAGGGGTAGAGTTTGGTGGTGGCGTCAAACAGCAAAAGTTGGAATTCGGGCCCGAGACCGGTATTTTCGGAACCAGGGCGGCAAGACGAGCCCAGTGGTATATTTATTTTTGCTCCACGAGTATTATCCGACGCTGCAGAGAGGGGTACAGCAGAAGAAGGAGTAGAGTTAGCTGGAGTTAGTTGGGAGGATAGTTGAGAAATGAGAACAGGAATTGTGACTCGAATAAAGGAGATAGAACGATGAAAAGTTGTCATGTGACTTCAAACAATCTAACCCAGGAATCTGCCACATTTCTATTCATTTTGGCCACCACCTTACCCCACTTGACGTTACATTGCTAAAGTGGCAAACAGCAACCATGGAACCTCGGTAGATTTTGAAAGAGGGGAGATTTTAGCAATCAGACAAAGAACTGATGATATTTTTGGTGCTCTGAGTCGGTCTACGATATCCTTTTACCTCTCATGTTGGTTTCTACCTTGGTAACAGCTTATCAAAATATTTCCAGGATAGTGCATGAACTTATATCGGGGTTATTTCGGCCATTTGAAGGGGGAAATGAGTCAAACTCTGGCAAAAGAATCAGCAGCAGATGGAGAGTAATTTGGTACTGAAATAATTAAAATCGGAGCAATATTCATCCAGTTACCGGGCACTTATCCTCCCCCTAACTAACCTTAATCCCCGAGGATGCAGCAAAATAAACCAACCTCCAAAAAAACATCACCACTTTTTATTTCATCACTGAAGAGATATCAACACGATAAAGCCAGGAAAAGGGCAGGAAAAGGGCATCAAACGGCATAACACGACTAAACACGGCTCATAGATCACGTGACAGGGATAAAACGACATATCACGTGATACACAACAGCATCTAATCACCCATCTACAGCATCAACTACTACCGATCTACAGGTACTTCTACCACTCATATTTGCATCACCCCAGAATGGTCAAAATCCGCACATCTCGATCCAAGGCTCCTCCAGCGGGCTTTGACGACATTTCCGATATTCTTCAGGAATTTGGAGATAAATTAAAGGACGCTCAAAACGCTCCTACTGAAGGAAAAAAGAAGAACCAGTTGTTATGGGATATCTACCGAATCCACCATCAACGATCTCGGTACGTCTACGAGTTATATTACAAGAAAGAGGCCATCACAAAAGAGCTGTATGCTTACTTGTTGAAGAAGGGATATGCTGATCAGAATCTGATTGCCAAATGGAGAAAACAGGGCTACGAAAACCTCTGTTGTTTGAGATGTATTCAGGGCAAGGAGAATATTCACGAAGGAACTTGTATTTGTCGAGTTCCCCGCAAGGATATTAAAGATGATAAACCGGTCGAATGTGTCACTTGTGGGTGTCGAGGGTGTGCCAGCAGTGACTAGAGAGAAGGAGAGGTTGAACTAACAAAAATAACTGAAAAGGAGGAGAAAAAGTTGAAGAAATGACTTGTTTGAGGAGTTCTAACGAGTCTACCGATCTCTAGACGTCTTTGTTCTTCAAAAAAGGGCCAAATGGGGGCTCATAAGACCTATAAGTGGGTCTCTAAGAATGACTAAGGGTATCTTCAAGGTACCGGTACCTCTATAACCTCTTGGAAAGTCATAATGTAATATAGTAATGGAATGGGTAAGGATAAGCAGCTAGGCTAGTCATAAGTACCTTGCTACCTACTGTACCGGTACCGTACTTACACTGTAGCTAACACCCCTGTAAAAATGATGATCTAACGCAGCCACAGTAGTAAGCGAGTAACATAGAGAATGTACAAGAAATAAGTGTTCAAAGGACATACCGTTCAATTCGGTATATCACGTGACAACCTCCATTTGACTCCTTTTGACTTCTTTTTGTCTAACTCAAGATTGATGTCTATCGAATCTGGCAGAGTTCATCTCTCCAGCCTTAACGCCGATTAGCTAAGTTGTCCGTCTCTTTAACCTCACACGACATTGCAGTCTGGTTTGCAAAATGCTTTTCATTGTCTGCAAAAGTGTCTCTGAAGATGGTTATAGTTGACGGATATGAATCATTCTTTTCTGACGTTAGATTTCATATCAGAATCAATTTTACAATTTGGACCCTGACTTACAACTAAGCTTAAGTAGAAAAGGGACAAGAAAGGGGAAAAGAGAGAAGAAGGATAGAGGGAAATATTGTGAGATGAAGGGGGGTAAAGAAGACATTATATGAAAGAGTTTGAGCAGCTCTATCGAGTGGTGGTTTCAGAATGTCTCAATTCGTCCGGGAATATTGAAATAGATGCTCACAGCAGCTTACTAATCCTAACAATAGTTCCAAGTATAGTAAAGAGTGATGACCACACGTTTTTGAAGGAGAAAAGCACCAGGACGTAAGTTCAACTTAAGAAGAGGACCATGGTAGGTACTAGCACCTTGTAGCTTACTACTTATCCCTACTAATGAGTTCTTCTAACGTACTTGATCAAGTACTTGATGCTCTTCCAACAGTTTTCCCATACATTCAAGTGATTATAACTTGATATTGTAAGAGTAACCGTTGAATTGAATGTATTTTTCAACATATTTCATAGCCTAATTTCGTCAAAAAAAGAAATTCCATCTTGCCCTGTGTGCAGTGATACTTGGATTACACTGTTGCCCATCATACTAGTATGTATAACGCGAAGACAGACTGAAGCCCTATAGTACCGGTACTCCGCACCATACTCGTACTGTCTTAGACAATCTCCCACATAATACTATAGAAATACTTGCAGCCTCAACTTTTCAGCTTACAAGTGTCTACAGTATATACTGACTGAACTACCGGTACTGGTAATGGTCTACTGAACATGGTTGTATTCCATGAAGAACACTCATGATTTTCCCAACGAAAATTCGTTAGACGCTAATATCCAGGGGGACTGGCATAGCTTCAATGGGTCTTGAAAATATACGCGACAATGGAGTGCTTGAAGGGGAAAAAGCACTACTAAAACGCGTACCTAAGCATCAGTCAGTAAGAGGACCGGAGTACTACTAAGTACTTTCAATACTGGGCGTCATAGAAGAGATGGAGACAAGTGGAGTGTACCACTGGAATGAGGGGAGTTGGGGAATTATTTTGGTATTAAAAAAACTACAGAAAAGTCTTAATTAGGCGAATATGAAACAGGAATACTGTATGGAAATATCAAAACCCGTTCTATACATAATCAGAGGGTACCACAATGTTCAGGAGATTGATACGAGTCGAATGGTACCATTTATAGGCTCACTTTATGTCTTTATGAAAACGTTCTTTCAGAATATCATAACTATTGGTATGTACTTGTGTGTAACTGCACTTCCTTGATGTTCTAGACGTTCTCAGGTTAATTATTCTCACTCTTCCAGCTGTGTTGTATCGATCCTATATCAAGACCGAGTGCCTGACAAGTCTTAGATGTTCTAGTATGATATAATACCGTCATATACCTCCCATAGACGGAACAGTAGCTCCATTTTCAGTCTAGCACATCCATACAAGTTGACCAGGCACATAATATCAAGGGTCCTTGGGCTATCATAACACCCTCAATGATAAACAAAAGTCTATATACCTTCAAAATACACCCAGCAGAATACTCTTTCACTGTCAAATCTCAAATAACCACAACTTTGGCGGATAAAATCTCCACCTTCATAGACCCAGTTTGGACCCACTCTGCTAAAACATTCTAAAGAGGAATGAATAAGCATGACTACATCCGTGGAGTGTCGAGACTTACTCATGGCTTATTTCGCCTTCTCATTCCACTCTAGACTCATTACAATCTATAGACCCATAACCATCTATAACCTCTTCTCTTTTGTTTTATCCGCACCCACTGTTAGGCCCCGTGGATATCTCCAAGTTCTTTGTTGGTCTTTGTTGGAGCTCGTATTTTCTACTTGGATCCAGACTTGGTCAAAAGAGCTACTACTAGTACCGTTGAAGTTCTCATTAGTTTGTAACATGGACCAGTCTTATTCGAAAACTGGACAAGTCGACTCTCTACCAAAACTAGCCCTGCAGATGCACAATGGTTCTAAGCGAGCTATAGTCCATCTACCATCATCACAATAACAGGGGTTGGAAACGGAAACACATATTTGCCATTGAACGCAGGTAATTTTAATACCGGTACTGGATATGTGGTACCGTATTGGTTCTCGTACATTCCATCAAAATGAAAAACCAATATTTTTTTTCGTCAGCTCGAAAAAGTGGACAAGCAAAAGTCGCCAATAGGTCATAAGTGCATCTGAGGGGACAACTGTTGGGTAATTAGTAGATGGCGTTAAAATACATATCTTCGTCAGTAGATGCAATAACTTCTATTACAGCATTTACTGTATCGTACATACTTACCCCTACAATCCTCCACCGTTGTACCGTACACACTATCTTGACCATGTACCAGGCACCTTCCCACTATCTTGACCAGGCACCTCCCCACTATCTTGACCATGTACCAGGCACCTTTCCCAGGCACCTTCCCACTTCCCGATTTACCGTAATCTTTTCCATCTAGCATCTCGCTTATATGGTTCTAGCTCGCTTACGATGGCGCATTATCCGACTAGTGTCTCGTACTATCGCGCTTGAATATCGTACTGCACCTTTTCCTGTACAAGTACATACTGTATGTACTCGTACTTACCACACACCCCAGTTTCCCACACGTATCCATTCATCTCGTATCCAAACCCTCCTACTATCCTACCGCTTTCAAAAGCCGCTCTGGGAAGCAATAACGGGCCATCTATCGAAACTAGGACTAGCTCCACATTCCATAAAACTCGAGCCCAATGGTAGCGGGGATTGCACCACGGAGCGGCTGACTCGGGAAACAAGACCCTTGTCTTGTGGACATTCAGGTCCCGGACCGTAATGCCGTTTTATTCCCCCTAAAAATAGCTCCAACACCCCTCGCTACATTCCCCGGTAGCCTCCGCTCAGTGTTCTATTACCCAAGGCTATTTTTAGCGCCCGGAACTGGGCTAAGTGTTTCAGCATCGGATCTAAATCGCTGGGCCGAAATCACCAGCCAGATTGTCTCAGTTGAAGATACCACCAACGAGAAACACTGACAAACCCCGCTTTCACAGACATCTCCGACTTATGCAAGTGCATCCCCACAGAAACACGCGGCACCTCGTATTGCATCTCAACAAGAACTAGTGCGTGCAAGGGTTCTAAAACTGCACCCTATGCAATAAAAGGGACCCTATGCACTAACAAGTCTATTGTTCAACTCCACACCATTCCCAACATCTCGTACCGAACATGACATCATCCAGGTAGAGCGATTAGACATGACATCCCAGAAAACCACTAATACTCACAGAAATGGGTTTTTATCGCTAAACAACCGCAAAACGGAAAAATGAAAAACAACAATGCCGCGGGAACTGTAGTCACCTCTCCCGCATACCCTCTATTGTAAACAGAATGCAAAACCTGCAAAATCAAAAAGGGCAATGGAGAAAACTGGGCTAAGCTGGTCCTATTCCCTTTGAGGAAATCCTCGGCTCCACCTCGTACATTCCAGACACATCAGCTCAGAGCACATGACAACAAGGGGCTCAACATCTCGCGGCCCTGACTCAGGCGCTGGCTCCCGGAATATTTATAGACCACTGTCACCCCCCTGTCTTGCTCCTCAGAATCAACAACAGCTTCACTTTCTCACCCAAGTCTCTCACTATGAAGCTCTCTGCCCTTGCTCTCGCTCTGCTGGTCCCCGTCGCCCTGGCCTATGTCACTGACGACGTGGACGCCCTCAACAAGCTCACCGCTCCCACCGTCTTCGGTGGCGCCCCCCTCTTCTATGCCGCTCCCCTTATCGCTGCCTCCAACATTGTGTCTTCCTTCAACAGTTGGCCCGCGGCTGTCCAGGCTAAGGCTAAGCTGCCTGCTGCCATGGACCTCGCCCACACTCCCACCCACGACGAGCTTGTGAACGCTCTCAAGCTCCAGCAGCAGTACGTCCTTGACACCAAGCAGCCCGACTGGAAGAACGCTGTCCAGCCTCTTGATCCCACCATCCAGAAGGTTGCTCAGTGGCTGCTTGACCAGGGACCTCAGCCTCCCACTGCCGCCGACTACGAGCATGCCGCCCGAAACGTGTGGCTCATGTACGAGGCCCAGATCACCGCCGACAACACCGAGAAGCTCGGTCTTGCCAAGGTCATCACGGATACTCCCCCCACTCCCCCTGCTCCTACCGTTTCGGAGGCGGGCGATGTTCCTGTCGTGACTCCTGCTGCTGAAACTGTCACCCCCACCACTAGCAATGCTGCTCCTCCTGCTAGCATTCTACCTCCTGCTAGCATTCTACCTCCTGCTAGCATTCTACCTCCTGCTAGCATTCTACCTCCTGCTAGCATTCTACCTCCTCCCGCTGGAGATGCCACCACTACCGCTAGCAATGTTGCTCCTTCTGCCAGCAATGCCGGTTCCTCTGCTGGCGATGCTGCTTCTTCTACTGGCGCTGCTACCCCTTCTGCTGGCTCCGCTACTCCTGCTGCTGATGGTACTAACCCCACTGGCACTGGCTCTGACGCCACCGGCACCGGATCTGCTCCTACTGGCACTGGATCTACCGGCACTGGCTCTGACTCCACCGGCACTGGATCCAACGGCACCGGCTCTGACTCCACCGGCACTGGCTCTGCTCCTACCGGCACTGGATCTGCCGGCACTGGCTCTGACTCCACCGGCACTGGATCCAACGGCACCGGCTCTGACTCCACCGGCACTGGATCTGCTCCTACTGGCACTGGATCTGCCGGCACCGGCTCTGACTCCACCGGCACTGGCACTGGATCTACCGGCACCGGCTCTGACTCCACTGGCACTGGATCTGACTCCACCGGCACTGGATCTAACGGCACTGGCACCGGATCCAACGGCACTGGATCTGGCTCCACCGGCACTGGATCTAACGGCACCGGCTCTGACTCCACTGGAACCGGATCCAACTCCAACGGCACTGGCTCTGATGCCAACGGTTCTGGATCTGGTTCTAACGGCACTGGAGCTGATGCTAACGGTTCCGGCGCTGGCTCCAACGGCTCCGGCGCTTCCACTGGTTCCGGCGCTGGCAACGGTTCCGGCTCTTCCAGCTCTAGCAGCTCCAACTCCAACTCTAACTCCACCTCCAACTCCAACAGCGACGTCAACGTCAACATTGTGATTGGAGGCAGCGGTCTCAACGGCAACGGTGCCAATGGCGGATACACCAACGGTACCGTCATCAACGTGCCTTACACCTCTGTTGACGCTCAGGGAGTCACTCACACCGGTGTTTCCCAGTCCACTGTCACTGCCACTGTCTGCAACAAGTGCACTGCTGTCCCCAACGGAGTCGACCGAGTCACTGTCTACGTGACTGACTGCCCCGTCACCTCTGTCGATGCCAAGGGATCCACCAAGGTCGGAACCTCCCAGACCACCGTCACCTCCACCATCTGCACCAAGTGTGACCACCCTGCTGAGGCCACCAAGTCTCCTTCCGGCGATAAGACTCCCTCCGGCAACAAGACTCCTTCCGGTGACAAGACTCCTTCCGGTGACAAGACTCCTGCTGGCAGCAAGGTTCCCACTGTCAACGGTAACTCCACTCTTCTCCTGACCCAGACTCTGACCCATACTCTTGGTCCCAAGCCTGCCCAGGCCACTGGTGGAGACAAGCACATCCCCCAGCAGGCCAACGGAGCCGGCAAGCTGGTTGCTGGTGCCTTTGCTCTGCCCATGGTCCTTGCTCTTCTGTAAGCAAGGCCGTTTGTTAATTTATGATACCTCTTTAGAAAAATGAATGTTTGTGATGAGACAGCAGTAGTGGGACAGTAGCATAGTATAGTAGCAGTAGCAGCAGTAGAGTAGGAGCAGTGGCAGCAGAAGGAGAGCAATGGGAGAGCAGTTCCAGGTAGGAGTAGCAGTCCAGTAGCAGTTCAGCAGCAGTCCAGTAGCGGAACAGTAACAGTTCAGTGGCAGCAGCAGAAGCAGTAGCAGAAGCAGTGGCAGAAGTAGCGAACTCATAAGTCTATGACCTTTGACAGAGAGCAGGCGTTAATCCTTCCAAATAGATGCCATGATTAGCTGGGTATCTCTTAGTGATATCATCTCCACAAGGCCACGTAGATATCACATTGTACGTGTTGTGTGCTCAACACAGGGGTATCGTAAAAGCAGGTATCTGGGTAAATCCTTAGTATCTCAGTTAGTGGGTGCTCAGTTGTTCATTGGTATCGTGGACCATTGGTATCATTGCAATATCTTACCATTCTTGGGTGTATCATTTCTTTTTTCTTTTGATGTCGTAAAGTGAGTGATGTGTCTGTGTACAAGTTGGTTTGTTGTCTTTTAAATTATGGGCTCATTTTAATATGCGCGTCACATGCACTCTCTAACATACCACATGTGAGGTGCGCGTGCAACAACCCAAAGTTGTGATTACACAAACCCAACTCTACCTCTCCCACAACGTTACACAGATACAACCAGCAGACCAAAAATGACACTATGAGATATCACGACTAGCCACATCTGCCATTTATCTATCCCACCTGAAATCAAGACTCCTTGCCGCGCACACAACGTTCAATCACCGTCTGCAACGCATAGTATCATTGATGTAGGGGGAGACTCAGTCTCTAGGGGTGGATATGGTAGTGTGGTGGGTGAGATGAAACACATAAGACCAGAAACCCCCTTGGTTGATATCCCTCTTGACTGATGCCCGGATGGTTATTGTGAGTGATACCGTGAGTGATACACAAACTGTGATCCCTCTTGACTTGACTAATATAGGACGTGACAGAGATGGTGTCATCTCTACAGATACCTTTGGATACCCCTGCCAACTCTTGCACCCTTCTTCCCGTGTCTGATGGATGATGTCACGGTAGCTCCTGCCATTCATGTGCTGCAACACTTGCTTCTGTTGCCTCCCCTTTGTTGCATGCATCTATTAACGCTCCGGTTGCTTCTTTGGTACTTTTTACCCCCTCCAACACAGCTCTCCACTTACCTCTTGGAAAATGTCATGATAACTCCTGCCATCTTTCATCTACCACAACTTTTGTTACTTCGTTGTCGTCTCAGTTTGCACCCACACTACCCTCTTTGTCGTCTCTTCTACTACCTCAGCTCTGATCCCTCTTCTACAGACATCGCTCTTGCTCCTACTGTTACTAGTCCATCTACAAGTACAGACAGTTTTACTATGACATGATAATTTATTAATTGATTAGTTTAACATACTGAGCTCGATGCTTAGAGAAGAGCAGCGAGGATGGGGAGACCGGCGAGGCCGCCAATGACCAGCTTGGAAGCTCCGTTGGCCTGAGCAGGGTGATCAGCAGGGCCAGTAGACTGGGGGGACTGAGCAACACCGGTGGAACCAGCAGTGCTGTCAACTCGCAGAGTAGACTGGGGGTTGGCCTCCACGCCAGAGCCCTCACCAGACTGGGAGCCGTCAGAACCGTTGCCGGAGCCGTTGCCAGAACCGTCAGCACCAGAGCCATTGCCAGCACCAGAGCCGTTACCAGCATCAGAGCCGTTGCCAGAGCCATCAGCACCGGAGCCGTTACCAGAACCGTTACCAGAGCCATCAGCACCGGAGCCGTTACCAGAACCGTTGCCAGAGCCATCAGCACCGGAGCTGTTACCGTTGCCAGAGCCATCAGCACCGGAACCATCAGATCCAGAACCGTTGCCGGAGCCCTCAGCGCCAGAGCCAGAACCGTTGCCAGATCCGGAGCCGTTGTTGGAGCCGTTGCCAGAGGCATCAGAGCCAGATCCAGAACCGTTACCAGATCCAGAACCAGAGCCGTCGGAACCAGAACCAGAGTCAGAACCAGAGCCGTTGCCAGATCCAGATCCAGAGCCGTCGGAACCAGAACCGTTGCCAGATCCAGAACCGTTGCCGGAACCATCAGATCCAGAGCCAGAGCCAGAGCCATCAGAACCAGAGCCGGAGCCATCAGATCCAGAGCCGTCAGATCCAGATCCGTTACCAGAGCCGTTACCAGATCCATCGGAACCAGATCCATCGGAACCAGATCCATCAGAGCCAGATCCATCAGAGCCAGATCCGTTGCCGGAGCCGTCAGATCCAGAGCCGTTGCCGGAGCCATCAGAGCCAGATCCGTTATCAGATCCGTTGCCAGATCCGTCAGATCCAGAGCCGTTGCCAGAACCATCGGAGCCAGATCCGTTACCAGAACCATCGGAGCCAGATCCGTTGCCAGAACCATCGGAGCCAGATCCGTTGCCAGAACCATCGGAGCCAGATCCGTTACCAGAACCATCGGAGCCAGATCCGTTGCCAGAACCATCGGAGCCAGATCCGTTACCAGAACCATCGGAGCCAGATCCGTTACCAGAACCATCAGATCCAGAGCCGTTGCCAGAACCGTCAGATCCAGAGCCGTTGCCAGAACCATCGGAGCCAGAGCCGTTGCCAGAACCATCGGAGCCAGATCCGTTGCCAGAGCCATCGGTACCGTTTCCGTTGCCAGAACCGTCAGATCCGGAGCCGTTTCCAGAGCCGTCAGTACCGTTGCCACCGTTTCCGCCGTCAGTGCCGTTTCCGCCATCAGTACCATTTCCGCCGTTGCCGCCGTCAGTACCGTTACCGTTACCGTCACCACCGTCAGTACCATTGCCGCCGTTACCGCCGTCAGTGCCGTTGCCGTTACCGTTTCCACCGTCAGTACCGTTACCGCCGTTTCCGCCATCAGTACCGTTGCCACCACCAGGCTGGGAGCCAGTGGGAGCAGGGGTGGTACCAGTAGCAGTCTGGGAGCCCTTGTTGTCACCGGTAGGGGTGGCAGTAGAACCATCGGTCTTGGTCTGGTTGTCCTTGGTGGAGTTTCCGGGGGTTCCGTCAGTGGAAGAAGAGTCGGAGCCACCAGTGGTGGTAGAAGCAGCGCCGCCGTTAGTGGTAGAGGAAGCAGCGCCGCCAGTGGTAGAAGAGGCAGATCCGTCAGTGGTAGAAGAGGCAGATCCGTCAGTGGTAGAAGAGGCAGATCCGTCAGTGGTAGAAGAGGCAGATCCGTCAGTGGTAGAAGAAGCACCACCATCAGTGGTAGAGTCGGAACCATCAGTGGTAGAGGAAGCGCCGCCATCAGTGGAAGAAGCATCAGCTCCACCAGTGGAAGAGGCAGGGACAGCATCAGTGGTAGAAGAAGCACCGCCGTCGGTGGAAGAGGAGTCGGCACCGCCAGTAGAAGAAGCAGGCACGGCGTCAGTGGTGGAAGAGGAGTCAGCACCACCAGTGGAAGAGGCAGGGACAGCATCAGTGGTGGAGGCAGAACCGTCGTCGGTGGTGGAAGCGGAGCCATCGCCAGTGGAGGAGGCGGGCACAGCGTCAGTGGTAGAGGCCGAACCGTCGTCAGTGGTAGAGGCCGAACCATCGCCAGTGGAGGAGGCGGGGGTAGCGTCAGTGGTGGAAGCGGAACCGTCGTCGGTGGTAGAGGAAGGATCAGCTCCTCCAGTGGAAGAAGCGGGAACAGCATCAGTGGTAGAAGCGGCGCCACCGTCAGTTGTGGAGGCGGAGCCGTCATCAGTGCTGGAAGGAGTGCTATCAGTGGAGGAAGGAGGGACAGCGTCAGTGGTGGAAGCAGAACCATCGTCAGTGGTGGAGGAAGGAGCAGCCTCAGTGGAGGAAGGAGGGGTGCTGTCAGTGGAAGAGGCAGGGGCAGAGGTCTCGCTCTGGTTAGTGGTAGTAGGGGGAATCTCGGAGGTGGCCTCAGAGGAGGCGGGGGCAGTGGAGGAAGGATCAGGGCCAATGGAGACGGTGACGGTAACGTTGGGGTCGTTCACAACAATCTTGGCGTTGAGAGCATCCTCAGCATGGCTAGCAATAGTCTGGGCCATGTACATGTTGAAGACGGCTCGTCGAGAAACCTTGAGGTCCTCAGCAGTGTAGGGCTGGGGAGCCTTGCCGACAAGCCACTTGATGGCATAGATGGGAAGGGTAGGGTTGACAGCGTCGTCCCACTCTCTCCCGCTCTCGGCGGCGTACTTCAGCACCTGGTTAAGGCCCTCAACGAGCTCCTCATGTGTGGGGGGAAGAGAGAGATCCTCGCTGTTAACAAAGGGGACATCCAGGTCCATCTTCAGAGCGAGGGCACCAGCATCGGTGACAATGTTAGCAGCGGCCAGACCGGGAATGATCTTGGCGTAAGCTGCGAAGATGTGGTTGTCCTCGGGGGTCTCGAGGTATGCAAGCTGGGTGGGATCGTCAGTGACAACGAGGCCAAGTGCCAGGCCAAGGAAGGTGGCAAGGGTGAGCAGTGAGAACTTCATAACGAGAGACTGTGGTGGGGTGAAGAACTTGTGGTATCTGACGATGAGGGAAGCGGATGTGTGTGTTTATATAGAACACATCCTCGAGCTGGCTTTTGCAGCGACATTGACCATGTGCAAAGGGCTCTACCGTACTTTCGGAATGTACGCGGCGAGGCAAGAAATTTCCCAAGCCGGAAGCGGCTGCAGTTGGATTACTGTAAGGTACAGTCGCTTTGTCCATGGACATTGGAAAGCGTTTTGCGACGCGCTCTACGTCAGGGTGCTTGATAATTGTGAGTATAGTCTTTGATTATTATTGATTGGTGACCAGGTGCAAGGGTGGCGCGTTTTATGAAGGACTGGTGAGGTTGGCCGGATTACTAGGCTTTCAGCCGGACTCGCATCATTACTTTTGGGCGTGGAGATGTCGTATCTGGGTTCGCCAATCTCAGTCACTTTGCATTCTGCAGACGTATTGCTGAGAAAAAATCAAAACTGACGCCGCGTACTGAGCAAAAGCGCGGCATCGGAATACGGGAATACGCGGCCTTTGTACAGAAGTCACAGGGGTGTTGATAGCGGGGTATAGATGATAACTGGAGTTGGAAAGGGGGTTTTGCCGCTTCCGTATCCAATGGATGATGATGTGAACACTTTCGGTACAAATTATGATATCTCACTAACCAAGATATTACCTCCCCGAGCCCGTTACATTTTGGACATGTGTTCGAGGAACGGAAGTTCCCGCAGTAGTATAAAAGCCTGCATGAGGGCTGCAGGTGCTACGAAAAGCCCTGCAGGGTGTTTACGGAAATTTTTACGATTTCGCTGCGTCACGGTGCAGACTTGGGGTGGGTGATGCTTGGTGGTGATTTATTCGAGTCGATAATTGGTCGCTGAGAGAGACAGCGGTTGTCTATTTCCATTTGTGTGAGTATTTTCTTGCTATAGATTGGAGCCTTCTTTTGAAAGGATCTAAATCTTGAGGTTGGTGTGATTTATGCAGGTGGCTAGTGAGCGGATTAGTGTTCAGGGTCCAAGGTCCAGGTACCCCCACAAGCGCCGCATTCGGCCAGGTGCATGGGCATCAGAGGGTTCGTATCTACCCGCGATCCTCCAGCCTACTGGAAGGAAGATCCGGGGAAGCGGACGCGCCGATTGAAGGAGCTTATTTCAGAAGCAAGCAGCCAAAAAATGTACCGCTCTTGGCTTGGTGTTGAGGATAGAGTGCGTCGAGATTCGGTGTGTTTTCGGAGACGTGTTTTATGAAATTGGAAAGCCCATAAATCACGTTCTGACTAGTGCCGTTCCCTATGACGTTTGTCGGTCACTTTTTGCTCGTGTGAACTTTCTCCCATGGCTACAGCTACATACAAGAGAAGTGGCGCTCGAACGCATCCCTGCAGTTGCTCATCTACTTGTTTTTCTGTTTTCGACGCACTCTTTTCCCCCTTGCTACCCGTGCAGATTTCAGCCACATCTCGTATCCCCAGGGTCTAGTCTGTGCAGCAGAGTTAAGAGGGGGCATGAAGTTGAAGGAAGAGGAAAGGGGGGTTGTCAAAGAAAATCTGCGTCGATCAGATTTTTCATCTACCTCAAATCAATCATCTCCCCACCAATCCCCTCGGATATTATCTGACCGTTGCCATGGCTGTACGAATGAGATCTTGCATGGCAAAAATAGTCGATCCTTGCATAACCTTCCAGGAGATCGGGAATAGGCTTCTTTTCAACTCCCATAAACAGCTTTTGCAGCGCATATAAGTGCTCACTTTGCCTGCACGGGCTCTCAACAGCAAGCAGGGCTCACAACAAGAACCCGGCCCTGTTTCTTGGCTTTCCGTTCCAAGACATTTTCCTTTTCCAGCCAGAATTGCCTCTTTGGGATAAACACTCGTAAACAGAGCCTATGGTAACTTTTTCCACTGTTATTCTTATTCACTGTTCTTGAAATACATAATACATTACATTACTGTTATACATTGAACCACCGTTTCCAGATGGACAATTTTCTGCGGCTCCTGTGCCCTGCAATCTGTCTCTGCCGCTGCTTCAACCGACGCTGCCGGCAATAGACAACCGCAAGAATCATGTCCCGCAGACGAGCCTCGGAAACAAGGGGGAAACATGTGCGAATTGAGGGAGGGATGCGTAGAATAGCATTGCCAGGAGAACGTAGCCTGTTTTGCCAAACTTGGTGTTGAAGAGAAGAAGTGATGAGAAAATCCAGAGACCGCCACTCGTTGACAGTGGCTACATCACGTGACTCAAAGTGCGCCGGGTCACGTGACTCAGAAAACCGCCGTTTACCGGTTGTAGCTGTCACAGAAGAAGCAGACGATTTGGTGGCTCGTTCAAAGGGCGAGAGAATCGAGTTTTGACGGTTGTGGGTTTTGTGGGAGGTAGGGTTTCCGGTCACGTGAGTGTTCAGGGACCCGATATCACGTGATTCTCGCTGGTCACGTGACTCGTGGCCCCGGGGCGACCCGAGATCTGTAGCTCGAGATTCCGACTCGGGAGAAGCCGGAGCGCTGTGCTGCGAGACGGTTGTATGTTGGGAGATTGTAGTTTCTCCGGAGACTTCAGGGGGAGGGAGGGTGTCACGTGACCTAGTTTGTGTGTCACGTGATTGCCGACTTGGTTGAGACGCTGCTGACTTGAAAGAGTCACGTGAATGACTCTGACTCTCTCCCTCAGTAGCTTCCGTAATGTCAAACTCGGGAATACCGTACCGAGAAGTAAAGTCTCTCGATTGCTGGTCACGTGATTGCTCAAGCGGTTGGTCACGTGACCCATTAACTCCCACCACTCCAACATCCACTTCGCTCAGCTCGGAAATAATGGACATGTCACTATCATCATCTTCAACATAATCAACAGTCTTGGTCACATCAGGAAAAGAACTCTTGGGAGGTTCTAGAGTCACGTGACGAAGTTTACTGGTCACGTGAGGCCGTTCCTGCTCTTTTCCCCTCTCCTCATCTCTCTGATAAGGAACACTGACATGTCCATCTTCTGTTCTCCTCCTCTTGGCCAGTCTCTCTGCTCTGGCAGCCTCGATACGAGCCAATTTCTCCTGATCACGTGCGTTTTTCTCCCGGATTTCGCGCTCAACCCGGTCACGTGCCTCGGCCGTCTTTCGGTCATGTTCCTCTTGGTCACGTGCTCTTTGAGCTGCCCTTTCAGCTTCTCGAGCAGACTTACTATGCGTCTGTTTGGCAGCCTCGATGATTTGAGCCATAGAAGTGTTGGGCATGCTTAAGTCGGGAGGTACATGTGACGTACGTGACGAGCGTGGGTTATCACGTGACTGACGAGGTTCCTCACGTGACTTATCTCCCGACTCAGCCTGTTTAGTATGCTTCTTGATAGCACTGGCTTTGATTCTGTCGAGTGTAGTATCAGCCATTCGATGTTCACTGAGAAGGTCACGTGAGGGGGCAGATGGAGCAGCAGCAGGAACTTCCAACTTCTCGTGGTCACGTGACTCCCCTTCCCTGGCTTGCTTTGTATGCTTCTTAATAGCACTAGCCTTGATCCGATCCAAACTAGTATCTGCCATCCGATGCTCACTTAGCAGGTCACGTGTTGGCTCCTCACGTGACTTTTCCGTAGCTGCCGACGCCTGCGACTGGTCACGTGACGACAACTTCTCCTGGAGATACCTACTCTTATACCTCGAAGAGTCTGTAGAGTCCACTGACCGAGTAGTCTCATGAGATCTCATAGATTCATCTCCTTGAGACTGAGAATCGGGGATATCACGTGACTCGGTTCCCACCTGATGCGTTTCCAACACACTTCCCGAATCTGCACTTTCAGACTCTTCTTCTTCGTCCCCAGCTTCGGCTTCAAAGCTCTTGTTCTTTTCTCTGTTGCTGGTAAAGTAGTTGATATTTGAGAAGGATTTTTCGGGTGAGGGGGGTCGCGTAGACGTATTTTGGGCGCGTGAATTATCGGTGTTTGTATCACGTGACTCATCACGTGACTCAGCGTCCTGGTCTTCCTCCTCTTGTTCCTCCTCTTGTTCCTCCTCTTGTCCACCCACTTCAAAGGACTCCTCTAGGGCAGAATCAGGAGCTCCTCCGGGACTGCCTCTATCACGTGATATACTGATATCATGTGACTTGTCGCCTGCGAGAGAAACACGTGATCGGTCACGTGACGGCAGCGGAGTCCCCCGGCGAGGTCTTCCACTATCATCACTGGGTTCTTCATCGTTCAAAGGGACGGAAACTGTATGAGAGCGGGTAGTTTGTTCAAGAGAACTAGGGTCACGTGACTGGCTGGGTTCATGTGAAGTACTCGGTTCACGTGACCGGCTGGGTTCATAAGACTGGCTCGGTTCACGTGACCTATTAAACGACACACCCTCAGCTTGACTAAGAGACACTTCAGCTTGCCAGGATTCCAGTCCTGAAGCTAGACGAGAGGGTCGACGAGTCGATGTAGTCGAGACAGTATCCCTCAGAGTCTTTGTAGGAGGAGCGGTATCTTCTTCTTCTTGTTCAGGTTCATTGATTTCAGTGACTCGATCTGAAGTAACTACTACTGAAGGCACTGTAGCAGGTTCAACAACGACTGAACGAAGATTTCGACGCATGGGACGGGAAGAGGCTGAAGCTACACCCTCCCTAGACTCAATCTCTTGAGCTACTCCTGCAAATAGAGAATCTTGACCAGGATTGAGATTGGAAAGAGACGGTATAGAGTAGTCTCTAGAAGTGAATGTAGTTCTGATGTCGGTAGTGGGTTTTCGTGGTGGTTGATCACGTGACGGCTGAATTGACGACTGGTCACGTGGCTGATCACGAGACTGAATAGACGTCTTAACATTAGCCTCCCGCTCTCCTCCCTCTCCTCCCTCTTCAACCTCCTCCATTCTGGTTAGGGTCGGTTCACGTGACCCAAACCGAGCCTGGGCAAAATCACGTGACGCTCCAAACGTCGGCTGAGGCGTCGTTCCAAAACTCTGGCTGGTATCACGTGTATTTCCAAAGTCCAGCATTCTACTGGGCTGTCCTAACCCTCTAGGTTCCACTCTTCGAGGCTCTCCGATCGCGTAATTTGAAAATTTCAAGCGGCCAATCGACTTGACACTCTTTGGAGTCTTTTTAGGAGACGTAGGCTTTGGAGTTCCTATAGGAGCTGTCCAAGTCGGTCGATCTGGATAAGTTTGCCTTAACGGCGTCTGATGGGGGTAATTACTCATTTTGGGGCTGTGAAAAGAGGGATAGTGTGTTCACGTGGCTCCAAAGATGACAATTCCGCTTTCCGCTAGTCGATCCGACGTGTATTGCGCGAAATAGATGCGTTGTTTTGGTGTTAGAACTGAATGTAAGATGGATATATTTCACGCGTCTCTCTTACATGCGTCTGCAGAGGAAGGAGATATGGGTTAGGGTAGGATGGATATGGAGAATATGGAGTTAAGACAGGTCAGTTGAAAGGGGAAAAATACAGTGTTTTGAAGTGGAAAGAAGAGGATACTGTTTTAGGAGCGCGTTTTAACGGCTTTCCAGAGAAAAAATGTTTGCGGCGAGAAAAACCAAGGGAACCATCAATATCTCGTGATGTAGAAGAGATATGGAAACAAGAGTAGTACCAAAAGAATCAGCTGAACCAGGAGATTCAAATGGTATACGATAGAGCTCAATATGACCTGTTAATGGGTGCTAACTTTGAGAGTCGTCCTCAATTTAACGGTACCTCACTTCCACACCATAAACTCTCTCGGTAACCGCTCTTCTGGCCGATTACTAATCAACGGCAAATACTATTGCCGAGCTCCGGCGCGTACCCCTCCAATGAGTCAGCATAATACCGAGCTGGTTGTCGTACCCGCTTGGCACGAATAGACTCCCTCGTATATCTAGGTTAGAAGATATAAGGCCTTGTTCACCAGTTGAGGTAAATTTACGGCTGGAGAGTGAGAAGATGAAGAGAGAAGAAGTGAGTTTTTTGTGAGTTTTTTTTGGACATGTTTTTTTCCCCAAAAAACGCGAAAACTCATGTAGTCGTACACTTGAATGTGGATGTACCAGCACTCGCACACCACCAAGTGTATCACCACTCACGCCACCAGTCTCGCCATTGTGCTCTTGGCAAGCACAGCCCCCATGCAACCAGTGGCTAAGGTAAGGGACCCGACAGGTCATCTGTATAGGTGTGAGTAGAGCTGCTTACAAGAGGGGCACTTGGGAAAGGGGGTCCTAAGGTCTTTATATACTTTAGTTTCCAAACAGGTTACTTGCTACGACACTCTTAATGTGACCGACCCAACACTCCACGCACTGTGGCAAGTCATATCCATACGTATGTATGTACAGCTCAAAAGTAGGTTTCGGGGTTAGTGGTGTACCGAGGATGAGATGTAGAGGGGAATTTGGGCAGAAAATGGAGGTTTTAGGGCTGTATAATTGTTGCTAGGCACCAGTTGCGCAACCCACCGACTTTTGCGGCTCAAATCGGCCTGGAACACCCCTTTGGACGCCACCTATGTCTCTGGTGGCTCTTCCTCACTCTCCCAAACTGTAGAGACAAAATATACTTTCCATTTTAATCCGCATTTTTAGCACATACAGAACACCGTCTTCTACGTTGTACTCTACACCACAGAAATTGCATAGTGAGTATGAGATTGAGGGGGGAGGATAGGAGGGGAGGGTGAGGAGGTGAAGGGGAGAAGGAGGGGAGGTCACGTGGGGGCGAACTGACGCTTTGACGGCCAATTTGTGGTCCAAAAAGACGTTCGAATATGAGGTGGCGAGATACATGAGCAATGTGGTGGGGGAGGGAGTTTACAACAAGTGGTAAGGTGGGATGATGGGAAGGGGACGTTCTGTGTAACAGAATGTCTGCCGTATGTCGATTGTGACGCTGGCGTTGCTGTCAGGTTGGTTTGGTTGTGGTTGTGGTGTGGTTATGACTGTTGAGACGGCTGTCACACTTGTGTTTTGACAATCGAAGCGGTGAGCGAGGTTGGTGGTGGGGTGACCAGTGTAAACTGTACCTATCAACTCGCAATGCCGTTGGTCCGGTTCTGAAGCCATTATCTACGCTGTTTTGCTTTATCTCCGTTATGTCGTGAAACACGGTGTTTAGGGGTAGCAGCGGGTAGAGGCAGTTGCTACCGGTCATCAGAAGAACTTCAATATTCTGTTTTGAAAGATTGCACCTCACAATGTCGCGATAATTTCTACGTCGTATACCTACCACAAACCACATGAAACATGTCTCAGTCAACGGCAATTATGAGCATTCAGGTAGGTGATGGACTATGGTGACGATGTGAACGAGGTCAGCGATGGCGTTTGAGGTGGGAATGAGGACTTTAGTCTTAAGAGGTTGCTACTGAACCGACAATGGTTTCTCAGTTTCTCAGTTCAACTTTTGGACACTCCTCAATGACGTCACAGAAGCACTGCAGGAAGAGGACATGTTCTGCAGTTCCATCTCCTCCTCATCATCCAAGCCACTATCTCCACCAACCACCCACCACCACCACTGTCTATTCTGTAGCACCCCATTACCACTTTTCTCAAGTTAAATTTCAATCTGAGACATGCAGATCTCGGTCAGATTGAGATTGATGGTCATATTGGTCATATTTACCCGTGCCACCCTCAAGCCCACCTTCACGGCTTTTGTCATGCTCGACCCAGTCTTGTTATACCTTGTTACGACTAATTGTTCTTTCGCTCCTCTTGCGAGGGTATAGGTGGATCCGCATCCTCGCTCGCTCTCCGGCCTCTGTTCTCACATCAATGGACACGCTTCCGTACCAAACTAACACAGATGTCACTTAACCCCGACCCACACACGCGACGACGATCGTCCAGTATACTGCGGCATCTGGAGCCCGAAACCATCACCGAGCAGAGCGACCAGAACGCGCTGCCCAACCTCAACGCCACCTGGGTCAACAACAAGGGCGCGTGGGGAGTGCATTTTTTCATCATTGGCATTCTCAAGATCTGCTTCGATCTCATCCCCGGCGTGACTCGCGAGCTGTCCTGGACGCTCACCAACATCACCTACGTGATTGGCTCCTACATCATGTTCCACTACGTGACGGGAATCCCCTTTGAGTTCAACGCCGGCGCCTTTGATAACCTGACCATGTGGGAGCAGATTGACGACGGTGACCAGTACACGCCCGCCAAGAAGTTTCTGCTGGGCGTGCCCATTGGTCTCTTCCTCATCTCCACCCACTACACCCACTACGACCTGCACATGTTCATTCTCAACCTTTTGGCGTGCCTGGTGGTGGTGATTCCCAAGCTGCCCTCTTCCCACAAGCTGCGAGTCGGTCTGCCCGACCTCTCCCCCGATACTCCTTCCACTTACTAAGGGGCCCAATGGATATGAGCAACTGGCAGCGCTGGCAGACTAGTGTGTGCTGAGCTGGCGGACCTGGCCGGTTTTGCTGGCGCCTTGGACGGGCGACTCTACCCGGGTAGTCGTGGTCCAAATTTATGAGAAATTTATAACAGTGGAGGAAAGGAAATAGTGAATTTGTATTTGAGGAGACCCCGGAGGGTTTGTAGTGTCTAATTAGTGCACCGCTTCTAAGACGGTGCAAGTCGAAGACGGTCCAAGGTCATGAGTATGACTTGCTCGCAGCAGTGTTACTGTGTAATTACTGCGAGAGCAGGGGATAGTGTATGGCGTACTATCTCAGTAGAGTGATGGACACTTCTAGGGGTGCATTAAAATAATGACTTAGGCCCTTGATGAGTGTCCATAGTTCATAGCTCGAGCTATACTGAACCAGAAGAACTTTCCAGTCAAAAATGGTGTCGTTCGCTTGTCATTCAGAACTCCCTCTTGTACCTTCTAAACAAGAGCATAGCTGCCTGAGCATCGATAACAGAGGAATGTTCTCCCTGTTGAATATTCAGATCCACGCATTCCTTCATAACGTGTTTCAGAGAAGGAGTTTTGCATCCACACACCGTCTTAAAGTACTGAGGAGTCTGAGTGTCTCTGATTTCAGCTCTAGGATGTTCCAGTCCCAGAACTGCCAAATCGTTGATCAAAGCATGTCCGATAAGCACTCTTCCATTCAACAGTCGTTTGACCCGTTCCTGGGCCTCTGCAAACGAAATTCCGTTCGCCACCTTTGCAGGAGTCACTCCACTGACCCAGGTTCTCCAGTCCGTCACCCGTTCAATAGGCTTGACGTACTCGTCCATCAGAACATGTCCATAGTAGTTGACAATAGACACCCGTGCCAAAATCGAACGCGCTCCATTGGGCCCCACGCCTACAAACTCGCAGTCCAGAGCTATGAACTTGCCCGGAGCACACTTCCATCGCGCTAGTACAGGTTCTACTGGCTGAGGAGGCGCATGCAGCACTTCCTCCAATCCCGCGTCGTCCGATTGAAGAATGGCACTCAAAGTCGGACGAGAAGGATCGTTCTTTTGCACTCGTGCTCGCAAAGGAATCTGGAGCGCCTGGCACTTGATGACTTTACTCTTGGCCACGTTTTTCGCCTTGCCGAGTCCCGAGTCCATTGGTCCCGCCAGTTTCTTTTTCTCGGCGTTTTTTTTCGCGCGCCACGCTTTGGTGCGGTTGCGCTTGGCGTCTCCGGGCTGTCCCTTGGCCCCCGCGCCTGGGGTGGGCGGGTGAACGGCTTTCCAGTTTGGAGACAGCGACATGGTGAAGAAATAAATTAGCCCGTCCAACATGCTTTGTCTGCATGCCCATGCATGCTCATGTAGGGGGTGGATGGTGTAATTAGTGATAGTTAAGTACACTCAGTAAAACCAAGGTAAGAAAAAATGATTCCAAAGGAACTCTTACGAAGTGAGGTTATAATCAGATGAGTGTTTGGTAGATGGAAGAGGTGAATGGGGGGAGTTGAATAGGGTTGTGGTGAACTAAAATGTCAACAAGATCCAAATGAGGGAAGGCGTTTTAGTTGAGACAGTAGACATGGCCCATAGAACAAGGTACTTCTCAGTTACAGGTACGATACCTCTTATGATACCCACTTTGAACAGTTTGAACGTGTTCTACGTTTGGGAATATCATGATCCATACTCTACTATGACTCGACCACGATAGAACGAGTTACTGTTGAAAAGTAGTATGTACCAGTACTACAAATACATATATTGTTTAGTATGACTTCCATGAGCGCGAGAGTAGTGGATTCCTTTTAAGTAGTGGTGGTGTATACTGTGTCAGACTACTCCCCGTTACGATCATTACTTATGGAAAGTGGCTATTAGGCCAATCACCTTCTTCAGATGAGGATACTCAGAGAAGTATACCACGACGAATAGAAGCAGTACCGTAGTAAGAGAAGTTTGAATTGACTGCTCTAGCGGTATTAAGCAATATGTTTCAGTACATACCCCCTCTGTTTGTCTTCTCCTGCGGTATAAAGTGGCATTCTTTATATCTCTTCACTGCTGTATACAAGTAAATAGTGTGACATTCGACAGGAAAAGATAGGTAGTCTGATTAAAATCCCCGTACCAGCAGTCAGCTCAGTATCTTAGTTTGCTATTTCTTTCTGTCTTACACTCTCTTTTACTTTTGTCTACTTCGCAGTGTGGACTGCTCTACTTCTGGTTTCACAGAATCGACTATTACTTGCAATTAATGAGAGCATGCATTTACTGTGCCCGTGGCCACGACTTACACCCCCAAGTGAAAATAGAACCTCGATTATCTTGATATATTCTGTGGAAAAGAACGCTGGATTTTGGTCTAGCTGCTACCCCTGGTAGATCACAGCAGTCTGCTCCATCGCATCTTTTCCCTGTTAATTTATCTCTATAGACGGTGCCAATATATTCCAGATTACTCAAAGATTGGGGTGTAAGTCGTGGCCACGGGTACAGTACAAATAGTTTATCGTTTCAATAGCATCTACTTCTTAAGGTAACAACTGACTCAAAAGTCCAACACTCATCTGGACTAGTAAGACTGTCATTAAGACTTCAAGCATCATTTCGACCAATGAGACTGTTGTTAAGACTACTCTAGACTTGGTATCATTCCTGGTATTCATTCGTATACATACACACCTTGAGCATGTACAGTCATCAACTTCAAAGGCACTTGCAGTCATATACAATATATAGACTCATTTTTTTCACGTCACGAGCTCTCATGTACTAGCCCTATACCTTCCTTATACCTTTCTCACTCACCATATATACTTGAGCATCCAACTTCTCACCTACTTCCATCTCTACAGTCTCTACAGTTTCTCTACAGTTTCTACTTCTATATCTACAGCATTTACCCTGGTGTGAGAATCCACTTCGTATCAACTGCCTTCCTTCTCTACAGCTTCTACTTTCGTACTCGTATCAACAGTCTCTATTCTCTACCGTCCTCTCCCCCCCACCTCCTTACACAATCAATTAACTAATGACAACAGCCTGATTCTTGACCACAAAAACCTGCTTGGAGGGATCCAGCTCAATAAGTCCATCTACAAACACACAGGGAGCGTTTGTATCATTGAGGACCTGATGAACGACATCTTTGGCCTGTTTTGGCGAAAAGTCCACTTGCATCTCCTGCGGAATCTTGAGAAACTTGCAAAGCACTTCATCGTCGATATTCTCCTTGTCCACCACCAGCTCTTGAGTCCGCAACTGGGTCAGCTTGTCCTTCGCCTCATCCAAGTCTTTGGCAACTACACGAGACTTGTCCAGCTCCTTGCTCACTTCAGCCAACGACAGTGAACCTCGAGCTTCCCGGATCCAGTCTGCGGCCTCGGGATTGAACTTTCTGAGTCGAGCAAGCTGGGTTTCCTGCTGGTCAATTTCGGTGCGAATCTTCGTGTACTCTGGATTGTTTTCCAGCTCGGCCAGTTTGGCTTGAATTCCATCCCAGTGTTTAGATACCCGCTCCAAATCAACCTCGGTCTTCTTCAATTGGTCAAGAGCACTGTTGAGCTCCAGCTCGCATTCTTTGGCAACTGTTGCAGTCTCTTGGACTACAGTTTGGGCACCCTCCAGCTTAGTTCGATTCAGGTCATAGCTCGAACATAAGGGTACCAGTTGGTCCAACTGTTGTTTCAAAGTCTCAATTCGAGTTTCTCGAGAGACCTTTTCACTCAACAGCTCGCAGACCCGTTTAGCAGCAGCATCAAAAGCCCCTTCACAGTCCTTGGAAGAGTCTCTTAGTCGAACAACCTTGGACTTGAATCGTTCTAGACGCTTGCTCCATCGGTTCTCCAGAAGCGCACGATCAGCATAGGGATGGTCTTTATGGACCAGACGATACTGAGAGTCGGTATCCAGAGGCTTTGCATTGTCCAAATACAAAAAGCGCTGGCGTCCTTCTGTCTGAACGTAGTAATAAAAGTCGCTGCTGCAAAAAAGAGAGGGCTCTTCGAGAAAGATTCCGGGCTCGATAAACTCCGTTTGAACGCGAATCTCGTTGATTCTGTACTTGGAAATCAGGTACGAACGAACACTGTTGCAGTCGTTTGGAATCTCGTTTCCACAAGGATCAAAGTCGAGAAACGAAAGAATGGTATCGACTGTATCCTGAGGCTCTAGCACCCGTTGTTCCTCCTGGGGGTACCAATGGTCAATCCGCACATTGCTCCAGTTTCCAAGATAGATATTTGAGAGTTTGCGGTCCATGTGTTTGGAATGGGACTCTTGACGGACCAGATAGGTGGACATGAGGTCGTTTGCGAGGAAAAAGTTGGTGATGAGCCATATGACGAGATCGGGAGCGTCCTTCTTGATGGCCAAATAGCGACTAACCGGTCCCAGAACGTCTGTACATCTCGTCTGGACATTGACGTGGAACGAGAAAGAAACTGCGGAGCAGCCATGCATCACTTTTCGAATATCTTGGGCGCCCTCTCGTTTGACAAAGTCGCAGTATTTCTGAGCAGACTTGATTTGGCTAAACTCGGTCTTGACCCTGCTGCTGGGAGCTCTGTACATTGAATCGTACACTTGTCTGAGCAGCTCTTCATCACGTAGATTGTTATCCGCCACTCTGAGACGGTCAGCAGCTTCAATTTGCGCCTCCACAGCTTCTTTTCGAGCCTCCAAAGCCTCCGGAATCTCTTCAACTCTTGAAACAGTCACGTATAGTTCCGTTTTCAGAGTCTCAACAGCCTGATGTGGATTATCAATAGACCGTTGGTCCTGGGGTAGCAGTTGACGTAGCTTGTTTTGAGTCTCTCTCAGAGCTGTTTCAGAAGCATACACTTGGGCTCTGGCTTCATCTAGACGTTTCCAGGCGTCCGTCAAGTTTGAAGAGGACTTGTTTTTCAAACCCAGAGAATCCTCCTTGCGCTTTTCAAGCTGCTCAACCTCGAGAGTGTACTTTTCCTTCTTGACCATCAGCTCGTTGCGTTTCTCAGAAAACATCAGAATCTCTTCTTTGAGAAAACGGAGGTTGAGAAAGATCTTTTGCAGCTCTAGCTTGGTAGTCTGCTCGAGTCGCGTTTGTAGAGCCAGAATCGCTTCTTTCTGCTGCTCAACTTGAGCCCTCTTCTTGTCAATGTTGTGCTTTTCCTGAGCTCCATACAACATTTTGAGATTGCGGAAAGAAATACATTTGGCTGCGGAAACCAGCAGGTCATCAAACGTCTGGGGGAACACGTTGATAATGTTCCAATTGTAGACTGAAGAGGCCTGTTTCAATGGACATAGGGGAGAGTCTGAGTTTCCAGAAGACGACCTGACGTGATCATCACCTTCACGAGCGCCATTCTTTGTAGGTCCAGCAATGGTCACTGTAATCACTTGAGGTGTCTCTTCGGGAGGGGTATCTTCAGGAGTTTCATCTCGACCGGGTTCAGCCACATCTATACCTCGAAGTTGAAGGTAGACTTGTTCGGAGATTTCGTTGTATCCGGGAGAGAACTGGAGCCCATTGGATACACTGACAAGCTGGCCAGCGCTCCATTGGGGCTCGGGAGACCGTTTTTCACCCATGCTGATGAGGAAGAAGAGTTTGGAAGAGCGGTTTTGTTGGCAACATTGTTCGAATTAGGAAGGTGGAGACTTCAAGAAAGTGGAGAAAGGGTGACAGTGACAGGATAGGGAGGTGGAGGGAGTGTAGGGGTTTGATAGGTGTCAAGTATGATACTGAAGTACAGGGTTAGGACAACGTAGACTATGGAGTGTATGGTGCCTGGAAGAAACACTGTAGTACAATAAATGACCAGATAAGGCGGTCAATTGACGGAAAGAATCACGTATATTTACAATCATGCTCATCAGATATAGTAGATACGGTATCGGTTCTGTTGTAAGTTTAGCCTACCAAATAATTATCCAGCTTAGTTGTGGCATGAGAAAGAATCTATCATGATACTTCCTATTATTATTACAGGGTATCTAACAGGTGCTAAAGAAGATATGGATGATAAGGAAGATAAGGGAGATAGGGGGAGGTTTCATATTGACTTAATAAGAATGATTTTGACTATGGAGGATATAAGGAACTTGAAATGGTCTATGTAAACAACCTGAGAAGTTGTTGAGAAGGACAGGATGCCTGAGAATCAGAAGACATCGTCTTTTCTCAGCTAGCTCAGGTTTGTATAATCAACAATGATGACTGTCAATCTCACAGCTAACTCTGTATCTCTATCCAGAGCTACCACGGGAGACAGTTTATATATGAACCTTGGAAAAAGAACGGAGCAACTAAGTCATGTCAACTAAGACCTTCCTTATTGAGAAAGTGGGGCTATCAGTTTGACAGCAATATTGGATTTTGACAGGGTATATAAGAAGTGAGTTTCCCGCTCTCTACCTACAAGTACAATGCACTACAAGTAGCTGTTCAACGCTGCGTGAAATCTCCTGTCTCAGAACTAGTTGCATAATCAGTGCATAATCAATGTTAAATGGATGGACAATTAATAGGAGGGTGAGAAATGTAATATTCGAGAAAGGCATGATACCTGGTATGAAAAAAGACCGAAACTTCCATGTTCAAGAAATATATATAATCAGATTTCAGAGAAGACAAGCTGTCATACTCAATCTGTCTGCGAAGGGGTCTTACTTGCAGGATTCAGCGTCTCTGTTGATGACACCTCTAGAGCCACATTCTTAGTTAGAAAGTGGATACAGCCACGCTATCTAATGAGTGCAAGCACTTCCTCAGTTCGAGTCCTTTTGACTCTACAAATAAGGTGGTTTCTCGATTGCTGTTTTTTCTTTTGTTTCGTTTTTTCCTTCTTTTTTCCATTTCCCACTCCTTCCCCCTGCAATGAGCCCAACCAAGGCCGGGAGCAAGAACCCGCCTTCGTGGCCAAGTGGTAAGGCGCAGCACTAGTAATGCTGAGATCATCAGTTCAAATCTGGTCGAAGGCATGGAAGCAGTAATTTCCATATTTTTTTGATTTTTTACCAATACAATTGTCATTTTTTGCCGAAATACTTCTTTGACTTTCGACCTGTCGCTCGCACTAAGGGACTCCCCCATGTTTTCTAATCCTATCTTGATCTCCCAGGTTCCAATCCCAACTTAACCTTGCACCATTTGTACTTTTACTTTTGAACTCTTGACCATCACTCTAACTTGCTCACCATAAGTCTTTGATACCGCTCAAACACCACCAACACTTGCTTTACAAGATACTCGCTAGATACCCTGCTGACGTGGACTATCCATCTCCGACACTTGCTCTTAGGTCTCCCACAAACAGACAGCTACCTACATTGGCAGTGTGACCTACGCATTGTGATACCTACGCCTGTTAAAGCAGACGCCTTGGAACGATACCCACGACCTCGACCTTGTCAGCCACGACATACGTCGTCAGATATCAACCCGTACCCTGCCATTGACCCTGATACCACACTGACTCTGATCATTGACCTTACTGATACCCACCCACCTCTGCCATACCCTTTCCCCTCCAGATGAAATTCCTGACCATCTTAATCTCGACACTGCGCGTGGTGTCTGTACTGGCGCGGCCCATCTACTCGGCCCCAGTACACGTGTCCACGGCTTCGATTCTGGCTCGACGCTCGGAAACTACAGACGAAAACTACAACCAGTGGTACCAGAGTCTGAGTGAGCGAAGGCGGAAGCTCAACATGGCGTCGAAACAGATTCAGGCCAAGCAACACAAGGAGTCGGCCAACCGGATCAAACACAGCACGTCGCAGAACTTTGATCTCGAGTACGAACCCGACTGGCTGGACGGACTGGTGATCCAGACCAAGGGACTCAAGGTGGGCAAAAACTCGTACAAGGTGCCCCACAACCGTGGCATTGACGCGCGACGAGGCGTGCCCCACAAGCAGGTGTTTGAAGAGAGCAACGAGCCCGACGACGCAAACTACTTTTGGGACCCAAACTGTCCGCGGTACAACCAGACTGCCCAGGACAAAATCCCCAACTATCCGCGTCCCGGAGTCATTGATCCTCCTACTCGATCTCCTGCTAGAGGAGACGTAGAGGCTGAAGAGAAGGAAAAGGGGGGGAAGGGCAGATCTGCCGAGCGAGGCAGCGCTGAGGACGGCGCCAAAAAGGGGATGAAGCCCGTGCAGTTTTCTTCTGACGGCGCGCTCAGTTTCAGGGCCGGCAGCAGCACCAGTCTGTTCATTGCGGTTGCGTACTTGATATGTCTTTTGTAGTGACTGTTGACGTTTCGAGGCTGCTTGTGTAGGCAGACCTGTTATATAAAAAAGGATGTACACATGAAAAATAACAATGCGGTGTAAAATTATGTAGAGAATGAGTGCGGAATTAGAGCGGTATTTTATTTTCTTCCCTTTTTTTTTCCCATAATCCTGTAAATAATTTTACCCAACTTAATATTCCCCACCCATAATCGAACTGCGGACGTCTGCAAATATATGGGGGAAGCAAAATCGAACACACAACCGGGCCCTAAATGAGCCTGCTGCATTCTCGAGGCTGGCGCGTCACACACAGAACGATACAAGACTAGACAGCGGTCTATTGATACAATGGCGCCCCCTACAGTGAGTACGATTCCCGAGAGAAAGAGATGTTGGACCCGTTCCACGATGCCTTTCCGGAGCATTGAACTTTTCACCTCTTCTTTCCGATGTCCATATCCCTTCTAACGCAGGTCCAACGACAAATAAAAATCACAACCACCCAGGAGGTGCTAGACGACGTGCCTCCACAGCAGGAGGGCTTTCCCATGCGAAAGTGGGCCATCCAGATTTCGATGCTCAACGACAAGGGCGAGGAGGTGCCTGCCACGCTGTTTGACGAGGTCATCTACCAGCTGCACCCCACGTTTGTCAACCCCAATCGAACGTTCAAGAAGCCTCCGTTTCGAATTGAGGAGCAAGGCTGGGGAGAGTTTGACCTCAAGATTGTCTTTGTGCCTGCCGACAAGGGCCCCAAGCAGTCCGTCACCCATGACCTCAACTTTCAAAAGTCCAAATACGAGGTGATCCACAACCTCAAGTTCCCCACCAATCGTCCTGGTCTGGCCAAGTTGCTGGCTGAAACCGGTCCTGTTCCCGGATACTCTGCTCAGGCCGCTTCTCCGGCACCAGATAAGCGACGTGCTGAGGAGGACGACTCCAAGCTCAAGAAGAAGAGCAAGGTGTTGGAAAAGTCCAGTGTGGACCTGGAACGTCTAGCTGCGGGTCTACAGCGACTCAAGGAGGACGATCTGATCCGGGTGCTGCAGATGGTGACGGACAACAAGACGTCGGATATGGCCATCAACAACAACGTCGACGAGGGCGAGTTCCATATGGACTTGTTTACGTTCCCCGACAATCTGCTCAAGAGTCTGTGGGATTTCACAAAGCGACGGTTCCCCGATGTTTAGACTGATGGATGAGAGAGAGGAGGTACCCTTAGAGTCGGAAGACGGCTCTTTGTATATTAGTATATTAGTAAGATGTTATTGTTTTGAGAGGGAGGGGAAGAGGGAGAAGGGGGAAGAAAACGCGTAGAAGAGTAATATATCGAAGGACTGCAGAAATAATGCTTAGTCATTAGTTGTGTCGTACTTGTATTGTTGTACGTTCTCTTAGCTATAGAATAAAGCATTCCTCTAAGACTACAACTACCAGGTACAACCTTGGATCTTATATCACTTGATAACATTATCAGAAGCATAGCTATACCTCATCTAAAGGCACTGAACATAACAAAGATGCCATATATACCAACCTCATCATTGTAAGAAGCGTTTCTACCTAGGAAGTGTCTTGTTGGAGACTAGCAGCTCTTCTTGCGATCTCTTCATGCCCTTCTTCAACTCTTCAACCTGTCATACTCTACACTCTCTCCACTCAGTTATACATACAGAATACATTACTCGTCTTCGGCTTCCGGTTTCTAATAGTACCGTACATCTAGTCGTACGGTACGTTGTCCATGGATGGTCATGCCATACTAGACAGGCTGACTGACCAAATACCTCATGTTCAGGAGTACTGTACCGATACCATTCAGACAACCACTCCAGGAGAATGCACTTTGGAATCCAGACACCTCCTGATATCGCCTCCGAACGTCCCTAACTGAACGTTAACCCTGCAACGCCTTAAACCGCTCTCTCATGTCCATCAACAATGCCTCATCATCTTCATCCTCCTCATCTTCCAGTTCTGTAGTAGGAGCCTGGGGAACAGGAGTGACAGTCTCCTTCTTGGGCGCCACCTTCTCCTTGGCTGGCTGAGGCGTACCAATCGCTCCGTTTGTGATTTCGCCCAAAATGCCGTCAATCTCCTTCTCTGCATCCTCATCCACCATCTCATTATCGTCCAAAGTATCCAAAGTGTCTCCAACCATCTCGTCAATGATTCCAGACTTGACCAGCTCCATAGACAGTTGCTGCATCGAGCCCGTCAGTTCAGGCAGTCTGACCAGCTGGTTGACCTCCTTCATAACCCCCGTAGACGTTTTCATCGAGCCCTGGATCTTCTGCAGCGAAAACGCCTCATCAACCTGTAAAGACACGGAATTCAGTTGTGCTTTGGACGTGTGGAGCCGTGCTCGCTGCTTCTTGACGCCGTAAATCTCCTTGGCCAAAATCCGAGCACTTTTCACATCATTTCGTTTCGCCGAGGCTTTGATCATCTGCTTGGTTTTGGCCTCTGAAGATTGAAGAGAGGCCAGTTGGCGGTCGATTTGCCGCTGGTTCTGCCGAATCAACGACTGGCACGTCCGCCGCTGCTCCGCCGGGTCAGGACCGTATATCGCTTTTTTGATGTAGTTCATGGATTGATAGATGGTGAGATGGTGAGATGGTGGAGATAGTGTTGTGCGTCTAACGTTATCGTGCAGAAGGAGGGAGGTTGAGAGGAGTTATAAATGAAGTGATAAAGACCAACTAAAGTAGTGACATATGGCTAATACAGTGTATATATTACGGGTAAACAAGTTTGGCTGACATCTATTCGTTTTGGCCACAGGTTATGAGCTAGTTGGCGCTGCATCTAAGTCTATGCTGTGAATGAGTATGGCTATTTAGAGGAGGTTGTGATGGTACGACAAATGTCCAAAAAGTTTCAAAAAAACACTCAAAACCTCCATCTCTTTGTTCTAGAGTATCCTCACTCATCTCTACACCCCTGTCTATTGTCACTTGCTCTGCTTACAATCCACTTGTATCCATTTTTCGGAAATTAAATGCTAACTGTATTCCTGTGGCGGTGGATTTTTGAAAAAGCCCGGGAAAGACGAATAAAATAGGTAGAAATATGAAAAGTAGATAGAACTGTAGAGCTCACTCAGGGGATTCCATACGTACCATTAACATCGGTTTCCGAGCTCTAGTGAATCTTCCAAAGTGGTATTATTCCTTCAGCTGATGACGTAATGGAATCTGCAACTGAGATACTGGAAAGAGGTGGTCAACCAGACTAGAAGTGATGTAATGGAGGCTTCTGACGCTCTACAACTCCCTACTTCAGCTTACTAATCAAAGGAATTTCAAAAGCTGAGGAACCTCATTCGGTCTCATGTTTCTCTACCAATACATACTTCGTTGAAGGTCATCTAGAAAAACATTTTAGGTTTGTTAAAACGGCGGATATGGAGGGAGAAGTTTATGGGTGATTGTAGGGGTATTCACGTGATTGAAGTTGTGTCACGTGATCGAGAACGGCTGACTAAGCCGGTTTCCGCTTTTCCCCCGTCAAAGAACTCAATTATCGACCTATTTCATCAACCTCTCTTCTCCCTCTCCATGCATGCTAAACATTAGCTTTTCACATATCGTGCCTAACCTCACATTGTTTTTTGTTGCTACACCAAACGAGGTCCATGTCCGACTATTACAGCAATGTGGAGCCAGGATTGGGCGGCGGGTCGGGCAACGACTCGGGCCGGCGTCAGACCGAGTCGGACGCCCAGATGACGCTGACTAAGCCCGTAGGAGAGGGTACCAAAGAAGGACCTGAAAACACCGACCATACCAAGGAGTACGAGACGATTTTGGATCTCAATGACGCGGAACAGCTGCGGTTTATTGCTGAGCAGCTCGAGTCTTTGCATGGGGAGGGCGACAAGGGAGATGGTGGTGACGAGCAGCAGAATGACGACTTTTCCATTCAACCAACGGACTTTGATTATACCGATACATCTCAACAACAACAGCAACAACAACAACAACAACAGCAGCAGCAACAACAGCAGCAACAGCAACAGCAACAGGTTG
This sequence comes from Yarrowia porcina, assembly GCA_900519025.1. Lineage (NCBI taxonomy): Eukaryota > Fungi > Ascomycota > Dipodascomycetes > Dipodascales > Yarrowia > Yarrowia porcina. Next base: position 376,322 of record ULGT01000010.1, on the reverse strand, counting down.
GGAGTCAACCGCAAATATCGCCAGATGACGAGTTTAGGTACTCTATCGATTCTAGAAGACAACTGCTCATAGACTCGTTACCTGTACTGGATAATCTAGCCATGCAGATTCTCAATACTGTGGGACGTCAACCGTACCAGACTACACTTACAATGGTGACTGAACCGGATTCGGACTTGGGCCAAAGTTTTTCCATTCTCATGTCGCTTTTTGACCAGACTAAACGGCTGTATTCTCAGTCGGAACCCTTCATTTCAGGCGCGTCTCTAGGCATCAGAAATAGAGAACAAAAGAGTATTGTACAAAAGGCAAATATGGCCACTTTTTGTGCAGCCGTGTTTGGATTTGCAGAGGTTGGTTTCTACCATTTACACGAGTTCTTTCTGGACTCTTTTGTTCCTGATAATATGCGTCTGTTAAAGTCTCATGGAGCGCTGTTTTTGGAACTGAAAACACAGGCATACATTTCAGCCATGTCCCAGAACGAGAAGTCAAAGACGGAGATTCTAAACGACTTGTTTCCTGCTGATTTGGACCGAATGCTCATCAACAGACGAAACTCAAAGAGCCTGGCCCCTTCAGAAGTCGACTTTGTTTCACGATGTCGGTCCAGAAGAGAACGGTTGTTCAATGCCAACTCCACAGAAGAGCTTTCAGATACTTACAGTTGGTTATCGTTCCTGAAAGAAGTCGTGGAACATGTTTCAAAGGTCTATCTTGCTACTCTGATGAGCAAAAAGACGTCTTCTACTTCTTCACAGTCTTCAGGGGGAGGATCTATGCCTCTGTTTCAGTCTCCTACAAACAGTTCTGCACCCAGTGGAGCCAATTCCGTGACTCCTTCAGCTCCTACTTCTCCCAGAATGGCTCGTAGACAAAAAACTTCCACCAGTGAGCTCATTATGCCTGTGGAGGATGACGAAGAAGCTACTCGGTTCGCTGTAGCACGTCCTAATGTGCCTGTACGACGTCCCTGGAGTAAAGCTGAGGAAGCAGCTCTTATGAACGGTCTAAGGACTGTTAATGGACCGTACTGGTCGCAGATTCTCGAGATTTATGGCCCTGGAGGAACAGTTTCTGAGGTTTTGAAGGATCGAAACCAGGTGCAACTGAAAGATAAAGCTCGAAACCTGAAACTGTACTTTTTGAAAGCAGGAGTCAAGGTCCCTGATTGTCTACAGTTTGTTACTGGAGGTATTAAGAAGGGTGCACGAGGAAGAAGAGGAGGAGCCATGGAGCAGAGGCAGAGAGCCCAGCCCCAGCAGGTTCAGCAGCAACAGCAGCAGCAACAGGGTCAGCAGCAGGGTCAGGGTCAACAGGGAATGCATCAGCAGGGTCAGGGTATGCAACAGCAGGGTGGGCAGCAACAAGGAATGCAACAGCAGCAACACGTTCAGTCGCAACAACCCAACATGTTCCAGCTACCTAACATTCAGCAAATGTCGCAACAGCTTCCGCCTCTGAGTCACGTGCATCCCAGTCTCCAGCAGCAGCAACAGAACCAACATCAGAACCAGCAGCAACACCAGCAGCACCAGCAGCACCAAAACTCGCATCAGCATCCACACGATAGAACGCACGAGGAGGACTCGATGCGGGCGGCCGAGGCTGCTGCACAGATTGCCGCCAGCTTGTCCCATCTCGACGACGAGGATAACACCCTTATTCAAAAGGTCGGGGCGTTCATCAATAATTAGAGGTTATTTATATGTATCATAGCACAAAGGTGTAGGGGTGAAGAAGTAGAGCAGTGTGGGCGAGAGTAGAGAGATATAGAGCACTATCAAAACTCACTTGTTGAGCACTATCACCGTTATACTATTAGAGGACAAGTCTCAACAAGGCAGATCAAAGTCTACGGAAGAGGTCTTCACTGCTTTAGTAGTATTTCGAATAACCGCTCCTATGGTGTAAGGGTCATTTCCTATCTACATTGGTACAGCCAAGGGTCTTTAAGTCATAGTGCTGGCTCTCTGGAGGTTCTGTTCATGAAGGCTTTCTTCAAAGCTTCTACAGGTAGAAGGGTTCGTTCAAATACCATAAACACGACTTACACCCCAAGCGTTGAGCTCAGTCATTCAAACAATACTGATACACACTATGGAATGAAATTGCCAGGGGTAAATGCTAGTGACCAGAAGGCCATTATCCAGCGATCGTTCACATAGAATATTTCGAGATAAGCCGGGTATCATGTCAATATTGAAATAGGTTGCAAGTATATTTGTGGTGACATTACAGTAGCGGTACATCTTAGATACAACTTATGTTACTCGTTTTTTTCGAGGGTTATTATCTGGATGCTGAGGTCATACCTACAGACTTTATAAGGGTCAATATTGGAAGATCCATTCTGAAGCTCTTATTTTGAAGGCTCTTTCATTACAAGGGATCCTGAAAGGGGAATATTGTCTGAATGCCCTCATATTGGGGTCACCCTATGGTCTTCCAAGTGTTTTTCCTTACAGAACTTGTAGAGTATTCTTCCTTGCACGCTCTTATTCTGAAGGCTCTTATTACAAGTACCGTAGAGACCTTGGAAGGGTCAGTCTATGAGGTTCCCATTGTAGGGCTTTTCTTTGGAGGCTCTTGTTTTGACTCTAAGACTCTTCAGAGGTTCCTATGTTGGAGGTTCTTGATAGGTGCCTTTAATCATACAACTGTCTAGGAGTTCATAGCCATGAATGGCAACTGTAGACCTGATAAACGCTGTATAGACGATCTTGTTCCTGTATGATCTCAAGTACAATACTCTATCATTCAATATTCGCTATTTTTCCAGGGTTATGACGTCACTATTCCAAAGCGTCCTATCTAACCAGCATCATATTATCTACCAGTGGAGTGATACGTGCAGGTCGAAGCACTGTACAATAGAACCACAGGAAGGACTGTGAGTCGATACTTGGATAATATAATATCCATCTCCACCGTTGGATATAATAACACCACTATTTTAATATCTGTCAATGTCTCTGACGTAGTTTCTCGACCCTACATTTTCCCTACAGAGATCTCAGACAGGCTGTCTATTCATCAGAAACATGTTGTGCAGATCTCCAGCATGTATGTCTTGGAATAAGGGTTTGTTCGAGTGACGATCCGATGAACTGTCGAAGTTGCGTATCCGGGTGAAGTTGACATTTATTTGACGTGAAGATGTAGATGTTTTCTATCTATCATTATGTCTTCTGTCTATCATTCTACCTATCATCTCATCTACAGTACATACCCATCATCCATCACCCGTCTACAGTGTAATACAGCGTAATACAGCATTTTTTGTGTCTGTTGTCTCACAGTAACAGCAACAATCTCTCCCTGCTTTTCTCCCCACCTCTAGCCAGCCATCTCTAGTGCATGGATCTTATTGTTTTCGACCGAAACAGCCCCTATATTTTTCCAAAGCCGTCTTTTGATGACCAGCCACCTTACATGGTGGTCTAACTTTATCTCGACTTTTTCGCTCCCAAACAAAGAACCGCGCTGCACTGGCCAAACCCAATCATTCAACCTCCACCATGCATCACCAGCCCTCCTTTTTTCCAACGGTCAAATGCTGGTCTTAGGTCTCGAATCCGCCGGTAACCTGCATAAGCGACGCACCAATCCTGCGCAAACGTCATCTGGCTGGTGTCTCGGCCGATATGGGCGGGAGGCCACCTGCATGGTTACCTTTGGCTAGAGAGATATAAAGAGAGACCTAGACCATGGCGAAAATATCAGCAATCGACTCGACTCATTCACTCTTTACTCGACTCTCGACTCAGACTCTCGACTTTCGTTCACTCTTTCACGATCGTCACGACTTTTTCACTCTTTTCCAATCAAGTCGTTCACTCTTTCAAGTCGTTCACTCTTTTCACTCTTTTCCACAAGTCATCTATAGTCGAGTACAATGCTGCAACTTCTCTTGCTGCTCAATCTCGCGCTTTCGGCGTCTGCTAAAGTCATCCACAAAAAGGTGACTGTCGTCAATGATGTGGTGGTCACTCCTTCTACCACCAGATACGTGACTGTCACTGGAGGTCAGTCTCAGCACGTGACTCTGGACCAGACCATTGAGTCCGTTGAGACCGTTTTCGTGGCCCATACCGTGCCCACTACTGTCATCACCGGTACTCTGATTTCCACCGTCAACTCCATCATCACTGCCAACCCCGTCACTCAGACTGACTCTTACCCTACCACTTCGGATGCTCCTCAGATCAACATTGATACTCTGACCGAGCCCAAGACTCTGGATCCTTTCGAGGGTGTGATTACCGACGCTGAGCCTATTCCTACCGAGGCCACTGTTGCTTCTGCGACTCCCACACCTTCCTCTTTCTCCATCTCTGTTAGATCCTCTTCCGTTGAGTCTTCCATTGAGTCCTCTTCTGCTGAGTCCTCTACTGGTGTTTCTGCTGAGTCATCCACTGCCTCTACCACCTCCAGCTCCGTGGCCTCTTCTTCCTCTTCTGCTGCTTCCGCCTCCGCTGCCCCTCCCAAGCCCAAGCCCAACCCTCCTCCTTCTTACAATGGCGATCTGTTCTCTGCTATCGACACCTCGGCTCCTCCTGGAGTCTTCAAACAGGAGCCTCTGAACATCCAGATCCCCAAGGGTGCTGTCAAGGAGCTTGGCCAGTCTCCTGTTCACACCAACAAGTTCTACTTCAACATGTTCCTCGGTGATCGAACTATGCCCGTCTACACTCAGCCCTACTCTGTGTGGTGGTCCAAGACTGACAACTTCCCTGGTATCGGTGTTTCTTACTCTCAGGCCAAGGATAAGGTCTACGGTCCTCAGAAGACAAACCCCATGGAGTACATGCTCAACCCTGTTGGAATCATGTCCTTTGTCTTCTCTGCCAAGGAGTTTACTACCGATAACATGGAGATGCAGGTTTCCGATACCGACACCTTTTCTGCCACTACCACTGTGTCTACCGGTGACGGTTCCATGGAGCTTCCTCTTGTCCAGGGTATGGGTTTTGTTACTGCCAAGTACAACGGTCTGACTCCTCTTCTTCTGACCCAGGTTGGTTTCGACTCTGTTGTCAAGGGAAATGATCCTGTCCAGGGAACTCTCAAGTACGTTGCCAAGCTCTTCAATGGAGTCACCTGGACCATTTACGTCACTACCGAGGACCCCGACTTCAAGTTCCTGTTCCCTGATCCTCATACTATCAAGACTCACTCTACTCACCCCTGTGTGATTCAGATGGCTACTACTGGAGACGCTGACTCTGATGCTGGATCTGCCGTGTCTGGTTTCGATAAGGCTGCCGGTGCTTACCCTGTTTCTGCTTCTCTCAACGGTCAGGCTAACGGAGGAACTGCCCAGTACTCCATTGATTACAAGACCGAGGGTTCTTCTGCTTCTGGATCCACTCTTCTGTTTGCTCTGTCTCACCATAAGAGCTCCATGGTTTCTCAGTCCGGTGCTGTCTCCGGCCCCAAGATCCAGTCTACCAACAAGGGTCCCATGTACGCCTACGTTTCCAACTCTCTTACCCTTGCTGAGTCTCTGGAGACTGATCTGCAGTTCCTGCCTTGGTCTCAGGTCTCTGGCTTCTCCGGTAAGGCTACTCTTTCCGCTGAGCAGCAGAAACTGATTGCTGAGGTTGCCAACTCGGAACTCAAGCAGGATATCGGATCCCAGACCAACCTGGACACCAACTACTTCTCTGGAAAGGCTCTCGACAAGTTTGCTTACATTCTGCTGGTTCTTTCTGATATGATTGAAGACGAGACTACCACCAAGTCTGTGCTTGAACAGCTCAAGAAGGCCATGGCTGTCTTCACCAAGAACACCCAGACCTCGCCTTTCATCTACGACACTCTGTTCAAGGGAGTCACCTCTGGAGCTGCCCAGGCTTCTGGAGACTCTGGAGCCGACTTTGGTTCTCCTTACTACAACGACCACCATTTCCATTACGGCTACTTCCTTCACGCTGCTGCTGTGATTGGTCATGTTGACGCAAAGTACGGAGACGGCCAGTGGGTCAACGAAAACAAGGACTGGGTCAACGCTCTCATCCGAGATACTGCCAACCCCTCCAAGGACGACTCTTACTTCCCTGTCTACCGATCTTTCGACTGGTTCTCCGGCCACTCCTGGGCCAAGGGTCTCTTCCCTGCTGCCGACGGTAAGGACGAAGAGTCTACTTCTGAGGACTACAACCACGCCTACGGAATGAAGCTGTGGGGTAAGGTTGTTGGAGACAAGGCCATGGAGGCTCGAGGAGACCTGATGCTGGCTGTCATGAAGCGATCCATGAACGACTACTTCTACATGAAGAACGACAACACCATCCAGCCCGAGCAGCTCATTGGCAACAAGATCCCCGGTATCACTTTTGAGAACAAGCTGGACTACACCACCTACTTTGGAACCAACCCCGAGTACATTCACGGTATCCACATGATTCCTGTCACTCCTGTCTCTTCTCTGCTCCGAGATCCTACCTTTGTCAAGGAGGAGTGGGAACAGAACGTTTCTCAGTTCATCGGAGACGTCAAGTCCGGATGGCTGGGTATCTTGCACTCCAACCAGGCTCTTTACGACCCCAAGAGTGCCTACGAGTTTTTCTCCCAGGACAATTTCCAGACTCTTTGGCTAGATGGAGGTGCTTCTCGAACCTGGTATCTCGCCTACTCTGCCGCAGTCTCCGCCTAATCTGGTGAACGAGACGCAGAGCACAACAAAGACTCTTGAAGATTCTCCTATTTATTTTATGTATGTATATTTATGATTTTGACCAAAAGAAGTGTAGAGCGATTTGTAGAGGTACAAGTAGATAGTTAGTAAAAGATAGTACAATGACTTCTAAGCCATAGGGAGATAGTAGCATGACTATAGTGACCAAGATACGGACGACTGTTGCTTGGATAGCTTCATGAATACAACTTCATTGTCTTTCTGACATAGTACATACAGTAGTGGCTTCATATCGTTGCACAAGTATCACCTCATTATAGGCCCACCGGTATATTCCGAAATCGACACTACAAAGACTCAGAAAGCTGATAGCTAATGTTCTATTGTCGTATTTCCAATGATTACCAACTCATCAGGGGTAATAAGCACCTGTAATATTGGTATCTATTCATGTAATAGCATCGGCCATAGTGACTTTGTATGAACCAACTGGGTGGGTATATAGCAGAAGTATTACCGGTGCTGTAGGGGGGATTTACGTGAATTGAAGTTGCATTCTGGTTAATCAAGAGACCACTGCCGAGAAAACATTTTAAAGAAAAACGTCTAAAGAGTTCTCTCTCTATCTTACTTTTCACCATACGCTGCTCAACAGTACCCCAATGAGGAGAACGTAGAACCAAGCTCAGGTGAAGTGCTTTTTTCTCGGAAAGCTCTTTTTTATGAAAATATTGTCCCCTGAAATTGTCACCTATCATACTTATTCTTCTCATCTCATTCTATCACCCTCAGCAGTCTTCTCTGGCTCAGACTGAATTGTTAGACCTCCAGATTAGCAAGAGTTGAAAGCTGAGACAGTGTTTTCCGCGGATAAGAGAAAATTCTTCGATACGAGACTCAGAACTTGTACAGTACGGACGTACTCATCTTTAGTCAGGTTGCAAAACAGGCTCTATGGTTACTACTTGTACTTGTATTATGATAGAAGTACAAGGTACAGGCACCAGCACCCTCCACACAAAGAACCAGCCCACCTATTGACCTGGGGACTTGAAAATCGTCATCCTTTGCCCATAATAAGCCCCCCTCCACATTTATCGACCTCAAAAGCCACCAGAATCACACAATATCTGGTCTCTTCTTCTTCCCCTCAATATGCACCTCCAGTTCAACCACTGCACAGTGAAGTCTCTTATTCGGAGACCGTGATGTCTCTCAAAAAGTGGGTCTTTGGGGTCACCCGATCGCAGCTGCGTTTCCCGAAAGAACCAATCGCAACTGAGACATTTTCCGCGCTCTTAAATTTTCTCAATCGCCGGTAAAATAAAACCAAACTACTCTTCAGCCTTGTCACAGTTGTGTGGCTTTGGATTGGGTTTAGTTTGGCAATAAGTTTAGCGCCATCAGAAGAAGTCTCTATTATCGGTGAGGTTAGGCTAAAGACAAGGGGAACTTTGGAGATTGAATTCGTGTTGCAAAAAAAAATATGCTGTATTGTAGTTGTGATTTCGTTTAGCAAAAAACCAGACGACCTCGGAGAGGGTCGAACTCTCGATCTTACGATGGCGGCCATTTAGGTGACTAACAGTCGTACGCCTTAACCAACTTGGCCACGAAGTCTGGAACGTACTCAAACTTAATTTGTGGCGTCAGCATGTGGGGGATGCTTATGTAAGCCGGGGAAAAAGGGGTCTTAAAACGGTGTTAGAGAATTGCAAAAGGGACAAATGAGTCATTGATGTGTCTATTGACAGTGTTCGAACACCCCACCACTCTCTCTCACTCAAATTATCGCTTAGTTGAGCCAATACCGTCTGCACGTAATATCCTCCTCATTGTCTCGCTTAACACTCTACAAAAGCCCCATATTCTAACGCCAAGTCTAGAACGTCTTATTCACGGCTCAAACCCCGCTAGAAGGCTGGACTGGCTCAATGTCACACGCCAATCTCGTCTTCCAGCCCTAATCAAGCCACATATAGTTTTGGATCCACCTGATATCTGGCATGAGTGATGCAATTTCCCCGGGTCGGTTACAAGATCCAAGAACAAGTGAGATACGAGTGTTGAACGGATAGAGGGGAAAGTGCAAAATAAAAAATAATATTACATTGTAGGGTGGGTGGGACCCGAGGTAATTTTGCAATTTTGCAACCGGCACGGGTCCATTTTCCTCAATGATTTAGGTGTTTCCAGAAGCCCATCTTTGTTGTCTAAAATGAACACCTTTTTTCTTGTTTCCATTAAAGTGACAACGTGTGAGACAGCATCAACTTTGATGGAGGTGGAGGTGGACAATAGAATACTGTATGACTATTGGTTATCCAAGAAACATCCTAATTATGAAGGAATAATCCATCCTCGTTCTAGGGTGGAAATATCGCATACTACCAGGTAGGTTGGCCCCATTTTGGCCCATTTTCCCCTTAATAATTGCTCTGTTATTCTGTTGCCGTATACGACAGACACTGGATATTATTTGGTCCGCTTTGAATATTTTGAATCCCGTTGATGCGTTGATTGGTGCTTAAATTACCGTCTGAATGAAAATTCATTTCTTCAGGGAGTTTTTGCTCAGAGTTCAATCTCAGCAGCCATTATTATGGACAAGAAGAGCAGACAAGCGAAGAGAATAGTGGCTTGATTCGTGATTGAGTGTCAGTAGCGGGTTCGTTACTGGATACGACAGTGCTGCTACGGTGTTGCCAGGTGCTCAGATTAGTAATGTAACCTGTTTAGATGGTCTTTTTTTCTTCTGGCTACTAAGGAATTATTCTACCCGGGTCTAAGTTGGGCCGAAGGGTTCTGCACGGCCGGAGACTCAACGGTGTCGGACATAGCCGAGAGAAGACCGTGGGAGAGACGTTCGATCGGTAGGGTAATTGGGTGCCTTGAGATCCAGCAACAAGCAAGAAAAAAAAGAGATCAAAATCTTCAAACTCTGACTGAAGAAGGGTTCACTTTGAGGCTGAGACCGTCTTTCTCTTTCGCTGTCTTTCTGTCTTTCGGGCTTTCTGTTTTACTCTTTTTCTGCCTTTAGTTTCCCCCTTCGTTTGTCTTTTTCTCTGCTTTCCTTCTTTCTTCTGACACATGTCAACCAGACTAAATCCATACTGTGGCTGTTATGCGCTCATGTGGGTTTGTTTAGTTTGTAGTGACTCGTGGTTCGTGGCTTGAGCAGCCAGACGCACAGCCAATGGGGGAGGAAGGACGAGAATGATTGTACTGACCCAGGCCGGCCACGAGAGCCAGACCCAGGCCACCAACACCTATTCGACCTCTGTTGATACCCCACACCCCTGATTATGTACATTCAACGCATGCGGTGGGTGGGTATACATTGGGGGAGGTGGTGGTGAGAGCCGAAAAAGGAAAAGAGAAAAAATACATCTGTACAACTAACTATACCAATGCTACGTCTGAGGCTGAGCTGAGGCTGGCCCTCCTCTGATAGCCACACCAGCCCGTGGCAAAGGTCGGTGATCCAGGTATATGGTATCGTGGCTAGCAATCACGCAATCGCGCATTTTGCACCCGCTAAGTTAGGCTTGGGCCCGAAGCAGAAAGACTGCGGACGGGACAAAGAAACAATAGACACTAGGTTGCATCTGATTAAGCCACAGAGCCCAGTAGGGTTCTGGATACAGGAAAATCGCCATGCATGTGTGATGGTGTAATGGCGTTTCAGGGTCGAATCGTGACGTGTGAGTAGAGCTGGGGAGCGTGGTAGAGGGGGATCCGACAAGTGTATTTGGGAAAGAAAGGGCGGAAAAAACGATTCCTCGGATTTTATGCCGATCTCTCTTTTCCCGACAAAATTATCACCGCTTTTCACTTTTCTCTCAATACTGTGGCTGAAGCCACTAATTCAAAATCCATACTTGATCAAGTCACGTCTATAGCTCCAGAAAACAACACACTCTTATATACAACTACCGAGCCTGGGCCGCGTGATACCTTCAACAGATCACTCGCCGTTCCACAAGTGACACAGACAAGCCGCTAAAGCTCTCTTTTCAACAACACAGCAGCTACATCTCAAGTGACACTATTGTCTCCCTGGAAGCTCGTCTAAATCTTTGGCAAGCCACACACCTTTTACTCAGACCACCATACTGAGGCTTGAACTCTACACCTGTGGCTGAAAGCGACGATTGACAGCACCGTGAAAATACGCTTGAGCCGTTATATTAAGTCTTGTCCATCTCCACTCCACTTCCATCCTTCAATCTCATCCTTCAACCCCCATCTACCATGTCTCCTAGCTCCAGTAGAGAGCCTTCAGAGATTTATCCTCAGGAAGAGGAGGAGGTCAACTACTTCCCCGCCGGGTCGGAGGACCATGTCTATCTCCCCCAGTTCCATGCTCACAATCCCAGAGTCAGAGACTGGTTCTACAAAAACGTCTTCTCTCATCCTGGAGAACGGGTCAAAAACTACACTCTGTCGCTGTTTCCCATTGCCCGATGGATCTACAGATACAACCTCATTTGGCTGACTTACGATCTCATTGCCGGTATCACTGTCGGATGCGTTGTGGTGCCTCAGGGAATGTCTTATGCCAAGCTGGCTAACTTGCCTCCGGAGTATGGTCTTTACTCGTCTTTTGTTGGAGTGCTCATCTACTGTTTCTTTGCCACGTCCAAGGACGTTTCCATCGGTCCTGTAGCTGTCATGTCGCAGCAGGTTGGTCGAGTCATTATGCATGTTCAAGGAGAATACCCTGAGGCTTCTGGACCCCTGATTGCCACTATGCTGGCTCTTCTGTGTGGTTCTATTGCTCTGGGTATCGGTCTTTTGCGTCTTGGTTTCATTCTCGAGTTCATTCCTGCTCCTGCAGTGATGGGATTCATGACTGGTTCGGCCATCAACATTGTCACTGGCCAGGTTCCTGCTCTTATGGGTATTGATAAGCTGTTCAACACCAAGGATGCCACTTATATGGTCATTATCAACTCGCTCAAGAACCTCAAACACTCCAATTACAACGCTGCCTTTGGAGTGGTGTCTCTGTTCATCCTCTACGTCATCAAGTACTCCTGTCAGTACCTGTCCAAGCGGTTCCCCAAGTACAAGAAGGTGTTTTTCTACGTGGAAATCATGCGTTCTGCTCTGATCATCATCTTCGGTACTCTCATTTCTTGGGCCGTTTGCCACCCTCATAAAGCCTCTGGAAAGTTCCCCATCTCCATCATTAAGACTGTCCCTAGAGGTCTTATCCACACTGGTGTGATGAAGGTGGACACTACTTACATGTCCAAGATGGCCTCTGAGCTGCCTGTCTCTACTGTCGTTCTTTTGCTCGAACATATCGCCATTTCCAAGTCGTTTGGACGAGTCAACGACTACAAGATTTCGCCTGACCAGGAACTCATTGCTATTGGAGTGACCAATCTCATTGGTACCTTCTTCAACGCCTACCCTGCCACAGGTTCCTTTTCTCGATCAGCTCTCAAGGCCAAATGTGGTGTTCGAACTCCTCTGGCAGGTATCTACACCGGTGTTGTTGTTCTCATTGCTCTCTACGCTCTCAACACTGTCTTCTACTGGATCCCCAACGCTGTTCTTTCTGCCATTATCATCCACGCCGTGTTTGATCTGGTTGCTCATCCTCGACAGCTGTTCCATTTCTGGAAGATTGCTCCTATTGACGCTGTTATTTTCTTTGTGGCCATTATCTTGACTGTCTTTGTCACTATCGAAGCCGGTATCTACTTTGCAGTGGCTGCTTCTCTCGTCTGGCTGCTTCTCAAGGTCGCTTTCCCTGCCGGAGACCTCATGGGCAAGATTGAGATTGTCGATGTTGAGGATCCTCTTATTGTTCAGCAGACCGCTGATGTCGAAGAGCTTGCTGCTGCTGAAGCTGCTCGAAACACCAAGCTAGGAAAGGTCAAGGGTCTCATTAACAAGGCTGGAAAGCTCATTGAAGATGGACCTGTAGTGGAGTCTGATGTTCAGCATGGTCTGCCTCTTCTTGCTCCCCACGAAGTGGAAAAGTCCAACACTGCCACTGCTCTAGCTAGTGCTCGACGACGAACCGTGTGGGTTCCTCTCTCCCGAAAGAATGTCAACCCGGATATCAAAATCTCGCCTCCTCGACCCGGTGTCATTGTCTACAGATTCACAGAAGCATTCACCTACCCCAACTGTTCCAGACAGACTGATAAACTGGTGGATCTGATCAGAGAAAAGACCCGACGAGCAGAAGGAATCCGATACAAGACTCTGGGAGAACGGCCCTGGAACGACCACGGTCCTCGACACCCCAAGGAGGACGATACTGTGGATCTTCGACCTATTCTTGAAAAGGTGGTGCTGGATTTCTCTGTTGTGTCTTCCACAGACTCCACTGGTATTCAGAACCTGGTTGATGCTCGAGGAGAGATTAACCGGTACGTTGGTCGAGAAGTCGAGTTTCATTTCTCGGGTCTTCTTTCTCCTTGGGTTAGAAGAGCCCTGGTAGGATCTGGATTTGGAGGAGTGCCCAAGGGCCAGCATCTGAGCAACTACCAGGTGACTGCCGCCAAACGAGCCTCTCCTCTTGATAGACAGACTCTCCCCAACGATACCACCATGGTGATTGAAGGAGACTCTCTGTCCAACGACTCGGACGAAGAGTACACGAAAAAGAAGCCGTATGATGAGGAGGAGGCCATTGGAGGCCTGGACAGCAAGAGTGTGTCTTCCTCTCAGGACGACAAGGAGTTTGGAGGGTACATCCCGGTGGTGTCCACCGACACTCCTTTCTTCCATTTGGACATTCCCGACTTGTAAGTACGCAGTACTTGCTGGGGATGTGTGTCATGGAAGGACTAACTATTTATTGCATTAATTAAAAGTATTTGTTTTGACTGAAAAGTAAAAGAGTAGAGAGGGAATACATGGGAATAGAAGTTGTATCCAGGAAGAACAGATTCTTACGTTATAAGATAGCATAGCAAGTCTGCCTATACAGTAACCCAAAGGTGAAAATAAAGGACCGACTTTCTCAAGATAATATGTGGAAAGGACCGCGGGACTTTCGTGTAATTGATGGACAACTGTGTCTGCTTCTTCATTTGCGGTCTCTGCTGGATTTCCTTCTAGGGGGTGTTTTAATATGCTCCTATGCTTGGGGGAGACCATGAATACACGTTTAGAAGATCTTGATAAGTTGAAAAGCAAGAGGTGACAATAGGGAATATGAAAGAACTAGAACATTATAAGTACAGAACCGATAGCTACACTGTACAGTATTATTATGTTAAGGGCCACCTCATTTCATTCCTAGTGAGTCCGTTAGCAGCTCAATGGAGAGACAACTGAAGCGTATGGGTATTACGATCAGACGTCATAGAAAAGTTGTAGAGTGTAGGATAATAAATCCAGGACATTTATAGGAGCATGAGTGCACCACTTGTGACCTTTCACTATGACCCACGGTAAAATAGAGCTGCATTTCTCAATTTCTGTGAACTACTGTAGAGAGCAGACTTTCCAAGCGATAACTAGCAACAATACAAAGAGAAGAGATACTTGGGCTTCACATTGTGGTTGTAGCTTTAATTTCATCTCGTATTGAGAACTTCTCATTGGTATTTTAATGATGTACAAGTATTTGATGTTCTTCAATGCAAGTGCTGAGAGTAGGTACCAATGGAAGAGAAGGATGGTTTATGGAACAATAAAGACGACAATAATTTCAATATGATGTTACTCAAGGGTCCATTTATCACCGGGGACACCCATTTACTTGTTTTTTCTGCTATTGTATCATCTTCACTTCAGTTTTGCCAATGGTAGGAGTAGGTATAAGAAATATATCTCCGACTGCGACGAATACTCATTTTATAGCTGAAAGAAAAGCACTAATCTACTCGTGTGGAACGTCTTAATCATTCCACTGTTTGATTTGGGCAAAAAACATGTTTTTTCACAACCCCATTTTTCCCCCTATACTCACCCAGGAATTTGTTAGCTTTTGGGCAAAAACCCTTGCTGACTAAGCATGAATTTCGTAGAAAACGATAATGAAGCAATATAAATAGTACTAACGTATTCTCTCACATCTCCCCATTACGAATCAGCTCTTATTTCCTCGATTTGATGCCCTTAACGTTGTTTTATCCTCCAACTAAGTTTTTTCAATTCCACTTTACCCTTAGTGTGGGCTTTTTGAGAAATTTCTCAGAAACTCCCAATTTCGAAATTTCTCAAATCCACCCAAAATCTGGAAGAGCCAAAAACAGTCCTACAACAGCACAACACAGTAGAGAGGAATGAAGGAGAGGAGCTAGAGGGAAATAAAGTAATCAGGGGTGCTCTTTGAGATATGGGGATCATTTTGGATATATTTACTTGCCACTTTTATGGATTTATTCGCTGGTTATAATCGTTGTTACCTCATTTGGCTCTGTTTGAATGGACGTTTTTAAGCTATTTTCCCCATACAACTGTCCAGGATTTTGGACAAGTCCCAAGCTAACTATAACGTCAACTAAAGAAGGAGACGACAATGGTAACAACACCCCTCTAACATAACATACAAAGGGTATTCAGATGGAAAGAAAAGCTAGATTTACTAAATGAATGTTTCTGAATCTACTGAGGTTATTACCGTCTCTTTAGTATGGCTGGAACCTCGAAAAGTAACCCCCAGCGGAACTTTTTCTTCACTAACTTCTAAGTAAAGGGAGTTAGAGCTTTCATTTACAACTGTTTAGAATAGATAACCAAGTGTCACAAGCTTCAATCATTCTTCCTAGAGCTACTGTTGCAAACAAGAACCGAATACGAGTGATATAAGATCAACACAAAGGGCTCATGATACTGTTCTTTCCAAATTTATGGGCTCCTCACTTTTTTTGTCTTTTTCTGCATAATTTTACGCTTTTTCTGTTAAATCCCTCAAAAAGAGGAGAAAAAGAGGGAAAATTGAAGGCGCCCCAAAAGTGATGTAAAATGAAATTTACAGATACTATTCGATAGAGAATGCATAGCAGAGTTGAACTACCTAGTTCATTTCCAATTAGGAGTTATATTCAACCACATCTTTCGACTCCCAAGTTCTCCCCCCTCACTCTAACTTTTGTTGAGTCAGTACCCAGCAAGTGTCTCAGATCGGACTAATTCAGTCTCACGACTCCTCATGCCCTCATGCTGCCCTCAAAGATACACTTTTGTGTTACTTGACGATGTTTGCTTTGATTCAGGCACAATGATGACTCATCAGCTCGCTTACCAGCTCCCGTAAAATATCATGCGAGTCGATTCCGGAAGAAGAATTACACTTATCGAAGCGTCAGGGTAAGGGGAGAGGAGAGGAGATGGGGTGGAAATGGACCAGAAACTTGGGGATATTTCATTTTTGACCAGGAGATACAACATCCGAGGTGGTATCTGTGAAAACTCTTGTGTTTCTCGTTTTTATACGCTTTCTTGCGATTTTCCCGTTATCCTCATTCCCCTCTATCAGCTGCATATGCATTGGATACATCCCAAACAAAACTGTATCTTGTGTGGGGAGCTGCACTCAACTTTTTACTTGAAACGACTTCAAAACTGCTCCAAAAAACCAGCTAAAAAACACTAAACTGACCGGCCATGCTACCGCCCGAGCTGGTGAACATTCTACTGGACCATCTGGACCTCTTTTCTCTGGTTTCTCTCTCTCAAACATGCCAGTCTTGGAACTCTGCCATTTCAGAGGCTGAGTATCGTTATCTCCTGTTAAAAAGCTGTCCTTTTTTTCAGCTAGATAATTCGAATCGCACGTCCTGGAGAGCCTGTGCTATTGAGTACCTTCGCAGAACGGTTTCTAATGAACCAAAGGTCGACAGTTCAATCATTCAACTGTTACAAGCGAAGACAGATATTGTTATTAGACAAGATGAACTGTTACCTCCTCAGTTTTACTCTTTGTGTAAGCTGGAAGCTACGATACAAGATGGATGGCATGATGACGTGGCATTAAGACACTGTGACTATGGATTCAGGTATCAGGGTGTTGATATGACTTTGAAGGATGGACAAGAGAGTATCAATGAAGAATACCAGATCAGAGATAACACGATATCCAGCAGGTTAGGGGTGGAAATGAGATTCCCAGGAGGTCAGAGGAGGTATAAGATCCTTGCGATAAGGGCTAATACCAAATGTATTGCTGTTTTGGTGTTGTTCGAACCAAATGAATACAGGATCTTGGTCAAATACAAAGAAAGTTATGGAACCGAACCGGATATCGACTTTGGAGGTCTGGCAGATGACTGGATATACTCTGTAGGCTTTTGTCCTTCGAATCTGACCTCTTTTGACTTGTTTTTGGTAGAATCTTGCATATTTCTCTCTGTTCAACAAACAGGACATACTGGAGCATTATTAGCATTGAACAATGGAGTTATGGAACGAATATTGTTCAATGATAAAGATACACTTACGTCTTCACCACGTATGTTATGTGTATACGATGGAAAGATAGCTATGGCTGGCAAACAAGTTATGCCTGAGTTCTTACGTTACTTGTTCAACAGAACTCCAGTTCATGCTACAAACATTTGTCAGGATCCAGTACACAGCAATTACGTCGGTTTGTACAATTCTGCTGGAAGTATGACTCATTTGATTGACTTTGCTACCCAGAGTATTGTTGATATCACTGCTTGTTACTATACGTCACTTCATGCTGGTTTTCTGGCTCTTCCAGGACTGGTAGATGGACAGCTGGTGGTGTACAGGTACTCTCAGCAGTTTCTACAGGCTAATTTTGGCCACCAAGTTGATATCCCTGCACTGATGACTAAGATAAATTGTCTTGTAGATGCTCCAGAGGTGGTTCGGTTACCGCAGCTGTTACCTCAGACGAGAGGTGCCACAAGGTCTAGAGCAGTTCATCGTCATAGATCAAGTAGGAGGGTGGTTGTGTAGAGGGAGGGGGGTTAGGAGGAGGGATAAAAGGAGGAGAGTAGGACGGTTATTTATATATTTATACGTTATGAGATATGATTTATGATTTGGTGGTCTACAGTATTGATAGAAGAACAAGGAGGAGGAAAAATACACTGGAAAGAAAGAGTATGGCTTCAAACATAAGATTTGACGAACCGCAATGGTAAAAGTGGTCTACAGGTACTCATTCAGTCAGCTGTTATTAGTTCTCGTTCTCACTACGATCAGTAGTTGTATACCTCTACACAAACTTCTTGTATTGATAAAGGTACGACCCCTGACTCTGATGTTTGAGATCCTACTACTACAGACACCACTTGTATCAAATATGGCTCTATTCTCGTGGCCATTACTTCTTCTACTGTTACAAGTGATAGAACTGGAGCTTTCAGCTTGATTGATACCAACGGTATTTCTACAACTGTTGCAGTAATTGTTACGACCCGATCAGGAACTGGAACAACCATGGATGAAAATGCGTCAGTTATCGTTACTTTTATTTCTTCTATTATTACAGGAGATGTTCCTGGATTACCTCCTATCTAGGTAGAGTGTGATGGTAGAGAGACTATAGATGCGACCACAGTATACAGTAAGCTTCTTAAGAACCACTCGACAGATATGATAGAGGGCTCCTACTTGTATATGGAATGTACGGAAAGAGAGAGTAGTGTGAGTCAAAGGAGTAGACAGTTCTTTGAGGCAGGATATACTTGTAGATGTCTCCTATGGGAAAGTGTAGTTTCTAAGTAGAGTCGTGGAACCGTTTCGGGGCTTTAGTTCAACTGGACTATAATGTAGACTTGTGCTTGAGAATCATGGAAAGTATTGTCACAGGTATAGAACCACTTATAACACCTTGTCGAGGATCACCAGGTGTTACTCATCTTTGGGACGGAGGATGTGCATTGAGATACTCATTAAGAAGAGATCGAGTCAATAGTACCTCACGTGAATACACAATAACGAATACCATCATATTCAATACGTGAGTGTTTCAAGTAATCCATCAACCAGGCATTACTTTCAACAGACAGACTTACATTGTCTTAACATACGGTACCGTACAGTAAAAGTGTATGTATAGCTATACCACTGGAAATCGACCTACAACCTACCTTCCCCATTCGCTCAACTAATGTACAATGTATTAATGCAACCCATCTATCCACCTTCCTCTCCCTCTTCACTTCCTCACAATCCCCTTCATGCGTTTTTTCATCTTGACCACCGGTTTAGACACTTTCTTGACAGTACTGTCCACCTTTGGAACCTCCATTCTCTTAATCTTTTCTCCTTGAGCGTTTCTGAACACTTCCTTTGCCAGTTCATCATCTAACAAATCCTGTTCAGAGACTCCACTTTCTTTATCATCCCTCTTTCTTAGCTCTTCAAGCACATCCACATCTCGGCCAATCTTATTAAGCCTTGCTGTGCGTTCCTTGAGCTCTTCCAGCCGCTCTATTCCCTCTTGTTCATCGATATTGGCCTTTTGCCTGGCCTCTATCTCGGCCATAACATCTCCATCAGTAGACACACTCTGTCCCAGCTTTGAAGGATCAGGCATGGCCTTTCCCTGTTTCTTGAGCTCCTCCAGCTCCTTCTCCTCTTGTTCCAACCTATCCAATCTCTCATCCAACGTCTCTTCCACCTTTTTTTCGTCTCTCCAAGGCTCATAATTCCGTACAGCTCCGTATTCTGTCTGATAATCAGAGTTCTTTGGATCCGTCTTGAATCTGATCTCTCCAGAACACCTAGGACACCGGATAAAAAACCGGATGATCTTTACATCCAGATACACCTCGTCGGTCACCTGTTTTCTAGCGTTGAACTTTTTGCTCTTGTAGATATATTCTCCACAGGCCGAGCACCGCATGGAAAACGGCAACATGAGCCGGACGGTCGGCATGGTGGCCGATTTCGAGTCGGACACCTTTTTGGCCCGCCGCTCCAGCTTGCTGGGATCGAAATCCGGCGGGTAGTACTTGTTAATTCCTTTTCGATCTGACATGGAGGTGGGGAGGTGGTGAAAGAGAAGGATAAAGATAGTGCTGTATTTCTGTAAGGTGAAACTTTATCGGAGTGGGAGATGAGTCAAGACAGAACATACCAGTAGAGACAGAACATGACGAACATGACGAGTGTCTTACTGACCAGGTCAACGAACAAGACAGCTCACCCATAGATAAGGAAATCCCATTTTAGACGTTGAAACATGAAACTGAGTCTTGTCACATGTACCGACGTCACTTAGTTGGACTTACTTAGCTCAGCCAAGTAATGTCAAGTAAACCTCAACATTTCAACTAACCTCAAATTTCAAAAAACACCTTGATTCACAACTTCAGTATAATTCCGCCACCCTCACATTACCCTCCCCCTTCCTCCTATGCGCAACTCAATACCTCCTTGGCATGGCCCAACCACAGCTATAGGTGACAGAGTCTTGGCTCACACCACACGTGTTGCGCTAGAACTCTTGGATGACTTCCGGAGGTTCCACGGTGGGCCAACTCCAATGCCTCCACCTGAGCCAAGAGCAATGCCCCAAACGATGCCAGTGTGCCCCATGTGACGATATCTAGTCAGTCACGATATGCCGCATTCTGCCGTAATTTAGATTTCGTATTTTCGCATTTCGCATTCATCTTTCATTTTCCGTCTTTCATTTTTCCATCTTTCCCACATCCATTTTTTGTCTTTTGTCTCCCTTTTTTATTCTTTTATCGCCCTCTTTATTCGTCCTCCCTCCTCCTTCTCCTCCACCTGCACATCTTCCAAGGCTAAAACGCACTTTGGTTAGAGATTGAAAATATAAACTGCAACTAACAAGTGCACCTTGAAAATATTACGACCGCTGTACCTACAAATGGGGCCAAGCTGAAGGAGCAAAAACAAGACAGAGGCCACATGTGAAAGATTGGCGTCGGTCTCACCTCAAAACTGCGTCCGCCAAGGTATCCATAGCCGCAAATCCGTCCCATGAGAAAAACATCCGCATAGAGTTACCTAATTGGTAACCTTTCTTTTGGGGGGGAAGAGGAAAAGGATGTACACTGCCCCATGTGGTCAGCCCCTATTATACACTGGTTACAGGTTTTACAGTGGCAGCTTTTTTTGACCGTTGAATCAGGTGATGAGTAGGGACCAGTGTGATAGGAGATACGAGGGTTGAGTGGAATTTCCGTGAAGAATTTTTTTTGTGTCGAAGGACTGTGTCGACGGGGTCACATTCTCGCTTACTAAGCAATAGCTTGCCATCTCTCTCACACCCCCCTCAAATGCCTCACGCTTTGCTTTTCAATAGCAAGGGACTAAAGGCAAAGAAGGTTGTCGTTCTGGAGGCATGTGCGCCGAGGACGTTTGGTAGCTCCGTCTTGTGTGGCATGGTGTTTGAGAGCCAGCAGCAGCCCGAAAACGAAAACCATCATTTATGCAGACGGAGCTCGATACGAACATGATCAAAATGTAAGGGGTACGGCTGACCAGATGGGGACTACACTACCTGGGAAGCAACAGCAGCCCAATTAGGCTATATTCAGCCGTGTCAGGGTAGTCTAGTGGGTCCATTGGGAGAGCTATAGTTGGGCCTGAATAATGGTACCAGTGGTGTTCTTGTACATACTTGTAGGAGGGTTGGTGCTTGTAACTTGGTCGTTTCCACCAATCTGGGGCTGAGAAGTCTATTGACCAGTGCATCAAGCAAAGCACAACAAGGAGACTCTCGTATGTGGGTGGATCGGACGTCTGTTGTTTGTCGTCAGTCAACGGGCCACATGAGGGACGTGCCAAGGACAAGTGTGACTTGAGAGGAGCAGATAAGGAGTGGGACGGTGGTTAAAATGTTCTACTTTTTTTTATGTCTTCTCACTCATTGTTTTGTAAGGGTCCCCCCAGTGTTTTGGAGGTATGATTTTGGGTGTCTGTTTTTAAGTGTGTGCCTTTGACTGTGATTTTCGAATGTCTGTTCTTGTCCATCCAAGGTTCAAGTGTTGCACGAAAAAAAAAGCTTTGGCCAAGCCCTTCAGTATTAATAGCTGCATATACCCGGCACCCTGGCTGAAGGAAACCGACTTTCGACTTGACCAACCGAAACGAGAAAAAAAACCTGGGAAAAAAAAACAAAAAAACAACAGCAGAGAGACACAGGATATATCTCCACCGCTCCACGCTCCACGCCCCGCCCACCCGCTTCTCGCCCCACCCTCTCCTCTTTTCCTAGAGCTGCCTCTGGCTATTTGGTGTTCCTACTGGTTCACTTTTTGCTCTTCTCTTCTCTCTCGACACCTGTCTATCGACCATGTTCCTGGTGGACTATGCTAAGCGGGTGTACCGCAAGCTGCGACACTTTCGCATCACCTTTATTGTCGTGCACTACTTTATCATCATTGGTTCCGCCATCTTTGGCACCTTTATTTTCTACCCGGTGAAGACGACAAAGTACATCGATGCGCTGTTTCAGTGTGCCTGTGCTGCTACCCAGGCCGGTCTAAACACCGTCGATCTCAACTCGCTCAAACTGTACCAGCAAATTGTGCTCTATTGCATTTCCATGTGGACCAATCCGATTGTCATCCACTCGGGCGTGGTGTTTATGCGGTTGCACTGGTTTGAAAAGTCGTTCAAGGACATTAAGAACCAGTCCAAGTTGCAGTCCAAGCTGAGACGAACAGCCACAACTTTGGCCCGTCAAGATACGTTGGAAAACGGGCTTTTTCAACGACCTCCCTTGAGACACCAGAACCCAGGAGTGGCCGGTCTCACCTCCAACAACCACACCAACAACAACAGTGACAGCAGTGATGAAACGCCAAACTCGCAGGACCACAGCGACAACCCCAACCTCAACAAGGAAATCACGTTTGGAAACTTGCCGCAGCCAAAACGAACGCATTCTGTCGAACCCGAAGACATGTACCGGTCCATCAACCTCTTGTCTTCAGAACACCCCGAGGGACAAAGTGATAGTGACGATGATGGTCCTGCTTTAGTCATTAGAGGTCCACGTGACCGTCCTGATCGAGATGATGATGAGGAAGACTCTCCTGAGATCCAGAGAGCTCCTCGTGCCATCTCCTTTTCTACTCAGGAGCATCCTCGAGCTCAAAAGTCTGCTTTGGAACAGTTCAAGGAGGAAATGCGCGAGTCTCAACGACAACTGGATGCTGAACACGCTATTGATGAAGGAGAGTCTTCTGACGCTACTCAACCCACTTCTATTAAACGAGAAGACATGTACTACCGACAGAACCCCGACTCTGACTCTTCGGAAGGAGATACGTCTGTGAAAAAGGTGCGTTCCAACGTGACTGTCCATCGACCGTCTCCTGATGATGACGACTTTGCTGGAACTCATCCCATGAACAGACGTGCATTTACCATGGATAATGACGAAAAGCATCGAGACGATGGAGGAGGAGCGTTTGCTCAGTTCAAGAGAACACTCACCTTTGACAGATTCCTATCTAACCGACGACGAAACTCTGACGCTGGTTCTTCCAGTGGAGCCACCTCAAACGCTGAGCTCAACAAGACCATGTCTTCAAACTATCTGTCTTGGTCTCCTACAGTTGGACGAAACTCTGCCTTTGTCGACCTTACTGAAGAACAAAAGGAAGAGCTGGGAGGAATCGAGTACCGGGCTCTCAAGGTACTGTCCAAGGTTCTGGTGGCCTACTTTTTCGGCTTCCATCTCATGTGTGCCATCATGTTACTACCCTGGGCTATCCTTATGCCCAAATACAGTGAATACGTCTATTCATGTGGAGTGACTCCTACTTGGTGGGCATTTTTCACTGCTCAGTCTACTTTCAACGATGTTGGTTTCACTCTGACTCCTGACTCCATGGGCTCGTACCAGGAAGCCATCTACGTCTTGTTGACCATGTCCTTTTTCATTGTTATTGGTAACACTGGTTTCCCCGTTCTTCTTCGGTTCATCATCTGGATCATGTTCAAGCTCTCTCCTCGAGACTCTTCTCTCAAAGAGTGTACTGGTTTCCTTCTGGATCATCCTCGACGATGTTTCACCATGCTGTTCCCCTCCACTGCTACCTGGTGGCTCTTTGCGACTCTGGTGATTCTCAACTCTGTGGATCTCATCTTCTTTATCATTTTGGACTTTAACGCGCCGGCCGTGACCGAAATGAGACCGGGCTACAGAGTCGTTTCCGGTTTGTTCCAGGCCTTTTCCACCCGAACAGCTGGTTTCACATCAGTGTCCATTGCAGAACTGCATCCCTCCATCCAGGTCTCATACATGATCATGATGTATATCGCCATTCTGCCCATTGCCATCTCGATTCGACGAACTAACGTTTACGAAGAACAGTCGCTGGGTATTTATGGTGGAGGAGATGAAGATAGCGAGTACGAGCGGGCTCCTACAGCTGATGAGGAGGCAGAGAACGAGGCTAATGACCCGGAACATCTCTACAAGAACAAAAAGAAGAAGAACCCGTCTTATGTCACTGCCCATTTGCGAGCCCAGCTGGGATATGACTTGTGGTACATCTTTTTGGGACTCTTCATCATCTGTATTTGTGAGGGTTCCAAGATTAAGGATGTGACTGATCTTGGATTCACAGGTTTCACAGTTCTTTTCGAGGTGGTTTCTGCATACGGTACTGTCGGAATGTCTATGGGATACGAGGACGTCAACACTTCTCTTTCAGGCAAGTTTTCCACCATTTCCAAACTCGTCATTATCGCCATGATGATTCGAGGCCGACATCGAGGTCTACCTTACTCTGTCGATCGAGCCATCATTCTTCCGTCCGATGAAATGCATAGAAAGGATGATGCCGTCACTCGATCGCATCTTCGACGAGGAAGAACCATGTCTGCCACCTCCAACGAGCTCACAGAGACTATGGGTCTACCTTACCCCATGCGTTCTCATACCATGATGAGCTCTTCTGGTCCAGGTACTGCAGAGTCATTCCCTCTTAGAGGCTCTACTCACTCTCGACAGGCTTCTCGAGGCTCCGAAATTGGTCCCACAGACCTCTATCCCCCAGTACCTTCGTCGCCTATGCCTTCAGTCGACTCTGACTACCTCAAGCGAATGGAGAAACGAGAACACGAGCAGCAGGAGGAAAACAAGCTGCGCAAGGAACTGTCCAACAACGAAAAGAAGCTACAAAAGGACGAGCACGGCATCGAACTCGACTCGTACTTCCCCGAGCTCAAGGGTCCTGGAGGATTGGACCTTGCTGATGATTAGTAAGGGAGGAATGATGATGATGGGAAGGACTAGCATATTTATAAAGCATATAGAATGAATATTTATATTAATAGAATGGCAAGTGTAGGTAGACCAAGGCTGTGATAAAACCAGAAGTGTTTTTTTCAAGGCAATGATAAAACCTGAAGAAGTGTGCTGGTGTGTTTAAATTGATGATCTTTACTCACGTCTAGAAGCACCCAGCACAACCACTATATAACGATGAATAGACGAGCTACAGGTAAATGAAAAAGATAGATCAAGTCCTGTCATCCTTCTGATCAAATTGATACCGCTCAATCCCGTTTCTGAGCACTTTCAGCCGCTCTAGGTCATGCCCTCTCTCAAACATTTGCTGTCTCATACCAATTTTATACCAACTAAAACCCAACTAAACTTCAACTAAACCAAAATCCAATACTCATTAACATAAGACCATATCCGTACCCCCGGAAACGTATGTACCAACGTATCGTATTTCACCCCCTCAACCCCTCCCAAAGGAGAATAGGAGTCTTTTGTTGTCAAACAAGTATGTGCAGACCCACTCTGTCTCATTTACCCAACTGATAAAGTTGCGCCTTCGCATACAAGGAGACTTTGTTTCATGGTTTCATGGGACTCCTTGAGACGTCTCTCCTGAACAGACTGCTACTATAACTTTTTTAATCTATTGCTTGAGGGTAAATTGACGTCATTGGAATGCCCTAAAAGTGTCCGACCACCTTGCCAAGGACTACACGTGGGTATCTTCAGTGACGTCATCTGAGACATGAGAAATTCAAAAGATTGCCAAGAACTCAGCCTCAACGCCGATATTAATGACGTTCTTGGCGCCAAGCGAATGTGTTTACGACGATACCGAGGATGCGGAGTTATCTAGCTTCTGGCAACTCCTGGTTGTGCCGAATACGACTGCGAGATTTCAAAATAAGCTACTGCAATGAGTACGGCGTGTGGGGTGCTCATGCTTCACGCTAAGGCAGTCCTGCGAGCTTCTGGTCGAGCTCTCTTAGAGCTTCCTATTCAGGTAATGGGAGTGAGATGCTTGAGCAGAGGTTATGTGAGTGAGAGCAGTTTACCCGTTTCTGAAGAAACACTTGTCCATCTTGATGCTCTGTAGGGTCCTGATAAGGGTGTGTAGACTCCTCTGTAGAGGGGAGTAAGAATACTATGAAATATCTTCTCTAAGGAGGTTCTCTATCTAGTAAGAGTCGGGTTACCTGGACACTTCATGAGAAGTCATGAGTAGTTCATGAATCTGTTATTCAAAGACTCCACTTTATTCAACAGGAGGGAAAGTGATTAGAGAAATGGTCTGAAGAGGAAAGTGATATAGTGGTCTTACGGTATACCTATTGTATATGCCTGTTCTTACCCTTGTACTCTCAATACGGGAAGGTAAGAGTGGGAAGAGTCTTCTGCTTACTGTCTCTATTGTAGCTCACCACACGCTCCTACTCCTCCTACAGTCCTCTGAAGTCGGTAGACCTACAAGTACTCCATTTTCTAGAAGCACTTTGGAGTACCGGTACCAGTAGACGACAAAAGAGTTCCATGTACAGGTACCTTCTCATGGCCTTACACACTTCATTTATCTGTATTCTCTAGTTATGGTCCATTTTAAGTCACTGGTTCAGAAGAATACAAGACTGTCAGTATGAAAAGAAAAAATACCTGCTGAAGAGACTACCTGTACCCTGGTAGAGCTCAGCTATGAATAGCACAAACATCTTCTGGGATACCCATGAGACTGAAAGAAGCACTTCTAAACTTGTAGTAGAGGTATTAACCAGCAATTTACCAGGAAGCTATTCGAACACGCCCTTTAGCTGTCCCTAAAGGCAACTCTAGCACAAGAAAGCATTACCAGTGAGAATCTGTGAGTTCTTCAAGCACTACAAGTAGCTCCAGAGGCATCTTTTCACAGACTCGTTGGTTCAAAAGACCAATGGGATCTAGAAGTGCATCGGTGAGGATCAAATGGTTATTGAAAAAGGTCCTCACTTAGAATTTCTTGTCGCTGCTTTCTGACCAAAAATGAAGCTAGAAAACAGCTTCTTTATCCCTTCCTCATTCTCGATACTCATGAAGCTATCATGTTCAAACACACTTTTCATCTTTCTGTCTCCGGTACAGACCTGGAACTGTCTTAAAACTATTGAAATGGCTTTTCCATTCTGTATTAAGAAATCTCCTCTCTCAGTAGTCGTAATTCTTTTATAAATAAACACTGGCTTCCGTGATTTCCGGAACGGCATTTCTAGCGGTAATATGGCTGTCTTCCAAAGGTCTCCTATTGGACATCTACCTCAATTTACTCCTCTACTCCACACCTAAAGAGACTGTCTACTCCGCAATAGGAGAATCACAGGTACCAACAGCCTAGTCTGTACGCCCTCCCTCTTGATCAATAAATATATTAGTTACAATAGTTGTACAATGGTTGTTATAACCGTCACCTCATCAAAAGTCCCCTATCTTGACTCCACAACCCGACGGACACTCGGTCATATTATCATCCATGACCCAGCTCTTCATGCATTCGAAATGTCCATAATGACCACATGCCAACATGCAAGCTCCCAGACCCTTGACGGTCTCTCTGCAGAGTACACATCCATCCAGAAGACTATGGCACTTGGAACAGTACCAGTAAGCCTTTTGATCAGAGGCAGCATTGGCTTCAGACAGCACTGAACCACATTTGGGACACTGCTGGTTGATGGAGGTGTTGGTCTGACCCATATGGTAGATGGACTTGAACTTTTTGCAGCTGTTGATGAGCTCGGCTAGTGCTACCACACATTGAAGTTTCTGCAATTGCATAATGTAGCAGTGTAGAACCTCTTCGACCATATTATCTTCAGGGAAAGCTGAGGGGTGTGTTCGTGAGAAGATGAGAGCGAGAATAGCACAGTATTGTACATCTCCATCAACATGGTAGTAGTCGAAACTGTCCTTGAGTAGTTTCAGAGGAGACCAAGGGTGTTGTAGAGACTTTGAAAAGACGATAAAGTCGTCCAATTCCGAATCTGAAATGTAATCCGGGTTCTCTGGAGGCGTGTAGACTTCTTCTATCGACTTCTTTGGCGATTCGGTTCCTCTAGTTACCACTGAAGGAGTCGAGATAGCCGCAGAAGGAACAGCAGCAGCAGCTAGAGCAGAAGCCGTAGCTGCTATCGAGCTCTTGTTGGCGGGGAGCATATCTTCGTCTTCAGATTCAGGCGACTGAGACCGCTGATGAGCAACTCCTCCTCCAAAGAAATCTTCACTATCGTCTGTATGTGAATGTGAATGATGAGAAGAAGCCAAGTTGGAAACAGAAGATGCAAGAGAAGCGTTATGTTCTCGACTCTGATTAATCTTTTCACGATCTTCAACCATGAGACTTCTAACAGACGAGTTACTGCTGAAAGAGCCTTCTTCAACAATACCTGTGAGTAAAGATCTTGCTTCAGGATTGATACCTTTACCGTTGAGAATAGAAAGAGCCCCTGAAGTTGCTGAAGAAGAAGAGGGAGTGGAAGGACCAGAGAATGTACCGTCTTTGGAAGCCACTGTTCGAGAAATGCCGATATGAGTGAACTTTTCTTGGGCAACAGGAGATACTGCTTCTTCAGAGTTACTACCTGATTCGTATGACCCAAAAGCGATATCAGAACCTGCAGAACCGACAGATTCAGCAGTAGCTGGTCCAAAAGACGATCTTCTTTGAGAACTGGATCTTGAACCACTTTTGGGAGTAGTAGGAACAGCCACTGGAGAAGATATCGAACGACTAGATAACAGTGTAGGTCGATGTTCACTATCTTGAGTGACTGTTTTCTCGAGAGACAGTTTTGACGTGATTGAAGCAGAGTCTGAAATGAGAGGAGCCCCAGTAGGTCGAGGAGTGCCTTCTAGGGACTTTAAGGAAGACATTAAGTTGCCTGTAGCACTGTTTGGTCCACTTCCTCGATCAAGTGTGTTGGATCTAGTAGGTAGAGCCAATGCACTGAGTCTCTCGAACCTCTCTCTCTTCTCTTCTCTCTTCTTCTTCCACTCTTCCAATTCCCATTCCAAAGCACGATGCAAAACAAGCCACGTTTGAGCCATTCGAGGACGTCCAATGGCTTTGGCTACTCGAGCGTTGTGGATGCAAATGTCGAGAACCGTGGACGTTTCTGAAGGTTGATAAGCTGCATTGTTGGCAGCGAGAGTGATGCTCTTTTCGTTGATTCCAACATGAGGGACTTCATAAAGAAGTTGATCAACAGGCCCGTCTTCTCTGAGAGTATGCAGTTTGGGCTTTTGTTGAGACCTTGAGTTAAACGAGAGCCTTAGAGAGACACGTGACCCATCTCGTTCTCTTTCGTGAACTGAAGCAGCTGAAGAGCCAGGAACTGTAGATGAAACATTGTCTTCGAAATCGTTCTGATCAATGACATTGTTGCCTTGAACAGTCATTAGTAAGCCAGTCGTAGACCAAGTATTGGAGACCTTGGGAAGCTGATTAATAACTGGCTCTTCGTAGGAGATATCTCTCTGAATGAACTTGTTATCTCTTGCAGCAGTCCAAAGCTGAGTTCCTGACTTCCATTGAACCTCTGTAAGACGTGCCTCATGATCCTCAATCACAATTCGAGGAATATACTTGCGTCGCGGAGACCAAATGTGGACTCTATAATCATAGAGATCCATAGAAGACGAAGCAATATCACAATCAAGAATACTCTTGGGATTATAAGGATGCTGCTGCCATCTGACCTTGTGGACACCGTTGGGGGTGTTGATCACGTGATCCGGAACCCTCGCTGTCTCTCCTGCTGCCATATTCCACATTTGAATCTGTTTGTCTCTTCCTCCAGTAACAATGTAGTCAAACTCTTCATGCCAATCGAGAGTAAGACCTCGTTGTGCGTGTGCGTTCATTCGTCGTTCTGGGGCAGACGGATTACGGATGTCCCACCGTTGAACCACTCCAGAGTCGTAGATCATGGCAAACTTGGTGCTATCAAAAGGCGACACTTTTAGTTCTCGACAAATGTCTCCATTTTTGACAAATTGAGCCAGTGGTTTTTTGTTGGAGGATCGCATATCCCATGTTTTTGCAATTCCGGCAGAATTACCAGACAGAAGCATATGAGTAGCATGAGGATTCAGACCCAATGAGTTGATGGATGTATTGTATTCATGCAACTGGTAGGAAGCCTTTGAAGTGGTTGAGTCAGCATTATAGACCTGAATATGACCATTTGTCTTGCCCAAAATGATATATTTGGCGTACTGACGAAGTCCCCATTTCACAACTGAAACAGAACTCAGAGGATGTTTCTCCTTATATCCTGGGCTTCCAAACAGATCCAAATGTTGTACGATTTCCGTATCTGTCACGTTGACAATTTGTAGGAAATCTCGACCCGCAATTACTGCTTGAGACCAGTCTGGAGAAGGGCTCATGGCCAGTATACCGGACTTTGTAGTGAATGCTAACCGAGGAGGTTGATTCGAAGGAGGTTCAGTAGTATGAGAAGGAGCAGAAGTAGGAGCAGAAGTAGGTACTGGTGTAGGACCTAGGTTCCTGCCTCCATACAACGCCTTTCCAAATCTCGCAAAAGCGGAACCTCCTGCATCAGACGAGTTTGGTTGTGGAGAGCCTCCCGATGAAGACTGGTTTTCTGGAGAAGAGCCATCAGAGGGCGGATTGGACGATAACATGGGCAAATTGAAGTGTCCATGCATGAGTTTTGCCAGGGAGCCCTCGTTGGAGCCCGCTTGGCTGCCCTTGTTGCTCATGGGAGGTGGAAAAGGTGGATGTGGAGTGTCGGTTGTTCCTGCACTTGAGCTATAGTCCTGCAAGCGTGATAACAGTTAGAGTTTCCAGAAGAATGGGGAAGAGGAGAGGAGACAGTGTAAGTGGTGATTAGGGGGAGGAAGGTGGGTGGAAGAGATGCTATTCTACTAATTCCACTATGGTGAAAAATTCTGCTTCATTCCTTAGGCGTCAATGCATCTCATCGGGTCAAAGAAAGGGCTGGTGTGGAACATCCAAACTAAGTAAAGTTAGTTGAAAACGCCAAGTAATATCAGAGATATTTTCGGCTACTTGACGAAATATCGCTTAAGGGACGTCCAGCAATATAATATTGATGTGTATAGACATGTAAAGTCGTGTTGGTGGTATTTTTAGCCGCCAAAAATGGAAATCTGGCCGATAATATTACCACGGT
Source organism: Yarrowia porcina (assembly GCA_900519025.1). Taxonomy (NCBI): domain Eukaryota; kingdom Fungi; phylum Ascomycota; class Dipodascomycetes; order Dipodascales; genus Yarrowia; species Yarrowia porcina. Next base: position 345,319 of record ULGT01000010.1, on the reverse strand, counting down.
GGGTCCCTAGACGACAATGTGGAGCGTGTCAGGGTTCTACCAAGAGAATATACAGGGAATGTACAGCAGGAAATATACAGCAGGAAATATATGGGATAATTGTTACTTGCAACTTATGTTACATCGTGAGAATATCCCTGAAAAAATGCATTATTCTATGTTATGACCAATGTCTAACTTGTATCAATTGTATCAAGGGACATACCATACTAGCAGAATGGACTGTAGGGGAGACGTAACTCATGATAGGTCTAAGACCCTTCAGGACCCTTTAAGACACCGCTAGACTAATATCTCTTCATAAAGAGCATCAACTAAGCATGTTGTATTTCCTTCTTCTCATGTTGACTGGCCATCACTCAGTGAAAAGGTGCCAGTATAGTGAAGAAGGTATCATGTGAAGCTGACAACATGAACAGCTGATAGACATGCCTTCAACTTATGCAGTTAGACCTGTTTCACTTCTCCACTGCTTTCACCTCCTCAACTTTTCCTCCTTCCCTTTCGCCTAATGTTCAGTTCCCTTAGATGAACACGACATCTCCACTTTCCACGTACTTGACAATAATCGAATACTTGATCACGACAATACTGCCTTTTCTGAGCTTCACAGTATCGTTTCCAATATTAATCTTCCGTCCTGTATCTCTGATCACTCTGACAAACACTGGATGATCCATATTGGGCTCTTGGACCATACTGACACTTCCAGACGAGTCATTCATCTGTTTCAGACTATCTGGAAACGTGTGCATGAACTGATGTGTATAGAGATTCTTCAACAAGGCATAATGACGGGTCAAGTACATTCTCTCGGTCTGAGACATGTTCATTCGATCCAAAGGAGAAGACTGATAGTACTCCATACTATTATCAATTTTGAGAAGTCGAACACGAAGATACGATCGAATCAAGTACTTGATCCGTTCCAGCTCGGTTTCCACAATCAACAACTCCAACTTCACGTCAGTATCAGGACTCATGTCTATCGACTTTTCTTCAATCACCTGAATCTGTAGCTGGACTCGTTTCAAAATACGAAACAACAACGCCTCCTTTGTAGGTAACAACGTTGGCGACATTCGTTCAGTCACCCATGCATGTGTCAGCTCCTTGATATCAGCTTCTTTTTCCTCCAGAGTACCCAGTGGATCGTGTGGTCTTACATTGTTGATCAGATCGTCAATGTCGTCCATTTCTTCCGAAATTGGACCTGCGGGATCAGACGTGTGTGGCGGCGAGTGGAACGAAGAGTCCAGCCCGCTAGGAATATCCATTCCGTCCGTGTCCAAGTTGTCCATTTTTAGTGAGTGATGAACCTGTATCGTGCGTGACGAATTTGACGTTTAATTAAGTTACGCGTCGTATCAGATGGAGGTTGAAGGATATCAGCAGTGATAGCGAAGAGAAGAAAATAAATGCAAAGTAGCTCGAATCAGATAAAATGTGATCTGAAACACGTCTGAATGAGATGGAAACCCTTTTGGAGCTGTTTTATTATACATTTTTGTTCACCCGTTTCGGCGGCTAAACGGCGGCTATTTCTTACCTCATCAAACAGGTTCGATGTAACTAGATTGGGGTCCATTTGAATCTGGATAAAAGTCGGTTTAATGAAGTTAAACTACGTAGTATGACTCTCCGTGCTCAATGGATCATTTTGGTCTACTTCTTTCGCCTCCATCACACTCCTATGTCCTCCTACAACCCTCCTCTCCTCTCCACCACCATCCACTCTAATCCTGCTTGAATGCACAACTGCAGTCTACTTAATTCTAATACACGAACACGAACACGCTCACCACTACACACTCGAGTGGCTCGACATCTTGCAAACCGCCCGAAAATGAGCTCGAGCAGACGCAGCGAAATTGAGGCCAAGCGGGCCCGAATCGCAGAAATGCGAAAGGCCAGAGAGGCTCTTCAGCAGCAGGAGGTGAGTACCAGGAGAGATAATCATAGGCACAAAGAGCCAGGGATACAGTCTCAATACTAACACAGGCTCAGAGAGCTACTCCTTCTAGAGAAGATATCGACCAACTGGTGGACTCTTTAGTGACCACCCGAATCGACGATACCCCTGGATCTTTCTCTATAGTCATTGCTGATGCTTTTGATCAGGTTCCAGAGCAGAATACTGACACAAAACCAAGCTCGACTACCGCCTCAGCAGCTCCTTCATCTTCTACAGGACCTACCATGGTCACTCGGGCAACGTCACCGCCAATCTGTTACTCAAAGGGAGTCCAAACTGACCCCATTGACGATGATCTGGATCTAGATAGTGATGAGACAGCTGCTGACGGATCTAGACCTGGTTCTGGAGGTCACGAGGAGGAACAGAGTGAAGCCAGTGACCCTGCCCATGTTGCCATCCCTCCTCCAGAGGATAATATCAGTGTTGTCTTCGCTGAACCTACCGCTGTGGCATCAGAAGACCTGCTTCCGTTCGTGCAACAATCGCTAAAAGTGGTGGAACGATCGCTTAAACCCCAAACTTTTGATGTGCTCACAGACTACGGCTCCCAGGGTCTTACAGCTACTCACGATGAGGAAGCGCTCGTGTCTCAGAACCTCCAGTTTGCTCATTCAGATACAGACGGACGGGCCGTGCTTGACCTAGCTTGGTCGCATGCCTTCCCTGAACTCCTGGTGGCTTCTTATACGGAAAAGCGGGACTCAATCGCCGAGGCCAAGGGTTGCGTAAAGGTCTGGAATACACACATGCCCGAGAAGCCCGAGTACACCTTTGTTGCTGACTCAGACGTGACTTCGGTGCTCTGCTCTCCTTTTCACCCCACTCTCGTGTTTGGAGGTCTCTACAATGGACAAATCATGGTGTGGGATATGCGTGCATCTGGTCAGCAGGCCATTCTTGCCTCTCCACTATCTGGAAGCGCACACTCTCATCCCGTATTGGCTCTTGATCTCTACGGCACTCAAAATGCATCTTCTCTGGTGTCAGCTTCTACTGACGGAACCATCTGTACATGGTCTCCCGATATTTTGGCGAAGCCCCAAGAACAAATTCAGCTGCAGTCGGCTTCTGAAGCTGCCAGAAACCTCACCATCTCCCCCACAGCCTTGGTTACGCCAGCTCAGGATACATCTTACTTTCTGTTTGGTACAGAAGAGGGATCCATGTACCATTGCAACAGATACGACAAGGCTGGAGCTAGCGCCGGTATTGACGTGCGAAACTCGGCGCAGTATGCCGCTGCTCATCTGGCTCCCGTCACCTGTCTTGACCTGCATCCTTCCAAGCACAGCGTTGACTTGGGAGACTATCTTCTTACATCTGGATTCGACTGGAAGATTAAGCTGTGGCGAACAAGCACAGTGTCTGCCACTGCACCGGCTGACGCAGTCCCCTCCAGCCCCCTTCTGCATACCATCTACCGGGACGACACGGTGTACTCTGCCAAGTGGCATCCCTCGTGTCCGTCGCTCTTTGGAGCTGTGGATGGATCTGGGCACCTGGAGGTGTACGATCTGCTGACTGACATTGACGTGCCTGTTGCCCGAGTGAAGCCTCAGACCAAGACTACCTCGGACAACCTTTTGCATCCTCTCAACAAGCTTGCTTGGGACAAGTCTGGCAAGTCTGCTGCTGTTGGAGGTTTTGATGGAGTGGTTACAGTGTTTGATCTTGGCAACGAGTTGCTGAAGAAGAACACGGCCAACGAGTGGAAGGAGATGAGAATGCTGCTGAACAAGATTGATACTGTTTAGATGGATGAAGGAAAAAGGGAGTATATAAGTTATTGCTATGGGGTGTGAAATGAGTGATAAGTGTTCTTAGACATTGAGCAGATTTAAGTACAAAGATCTGATGTGTCTCGTACAGTACTCCCTTGTAATATGATGCTTTCTATTAGACTATTTTTATATGACTCCTCGACTATATCCCACACCGAGAGGTGTAATAAATGCATTACCAATTCGGATCAGCGCTGGGTTAGTTCTGGGTTAGTTAACACGAAGGCCAATGATGTTTGCCATTCGCGTTGTGAGAGAAAAAACTGTATGAGTGAGAAATGTGTGAGTATGAGTACTTTTATGCTTGTTTGTTTTTTGGATATCCTCCTTAGATGGACATTCCGTTGTCAATAGACTGCTGGACAAAGTTCCAGTAGACGTGCTTGCCCTTCATTCGCATGTCCTTACCCCATTTGATAAAGATGAAGAAGGTGGAGATACAGACGAAGGACACAGCAGCAGCTTCTCCGAAACATCGCTTGAGACCCTCGTTCTGGAACCAGGGAGTCACTCCGTAGCCAATACCGAACGACATGCAGTTTCGGATGAGAATGACGGTGACCATGGAGTCCGAAGCAATCTCTCTATAAGAGTCGACAGCGTAGTTGACGGAGCAAATGGAAGTCAGAGCAGACATTCCCTGGACGAATCCCATTCCCAAAATGATAGGGAACCAGTGGATCTTGTCAGCTGCTCCAATACCCCACAGGATCAACATGGAAGGACAGAGGATGAGGTAAGCCACCAGAACCCAGAGACGGTGTTCGGGTTCAGAGACTCCTCCATTTCGTTTAGCCAGTACGATTCGCAACTTGTCTGAAGCGTAGCCTCCGTAGATGGACGAGATGAAGACAATGACGCAGGACGAAATGTAGCAGAGACCGACCTTGTCAGGAGTGAAGTTGTAGGGTTCAGCAGAGAGAACAGCAGAGACGGTTCCGTTGACGAGGTTGAACCACACCAGACCAAGTCCACACAGGAAACCCGAAAAGACAATGACGGGGAATCTGAAGAAGATGATAAAGGGACGTTTCATCATTTCCCAAATCATGATAGGACGAGGCTGGTCGAAGAGAGCGAGTTTCTGGATGAAAGTCTTCTTCTTCATGACGTCAGTGGTAGCCATTTCCATATCGGTAGTCACGGAAACAGACTTGGCAGTGTTCTTCTCGTTGAGAGTAACAGCTCCATCGTCAGAAGTGATACTGTCCACCTTCTTCAGCGCAGGGTGTCGAACGAAGTTAGTCTCTTCAAAGAAGAGAAACAAAAAGACGAAACAAACAGCGTTGAAGATGGTGCCCCAGTACAGCACCCAGGTCCAGTCTTGACCCTGGGAAATGAGACCTGCCAAAACAGGCGCTATGTTAGAAGCAAACATGAGTCCAAATCCATACAGACCGATCCATCGACCTCGCTCGTGTTCAAACCACACATCTGACACGAGCACTTCGCAAAGCGACTCCACGGGAGCACCAAAGAAGCCCTGAAGCAGCTTGGAGCCGATCCACTGGCCAGAATTCTTAGCCTGAGGACCCCAAAGCTGGATCAGACAGGTACCAAGCATGGAGATGAGAAAGATGGGCCGCTTTCCAAACTGCTGAGACAGAGGCTGGAAAATGATACATCCCAGACCGAAAGTCAGGTACATGTAACCTGTGCCTTGGTTGAGAGTGTCCAGAGACAAGCCTGTGTTTTCAGAGATGGGAATGAGCACCGAGTAGATGGAGGCCGAGGGAATGGAGACTCCTAGAGTGAAAATGAACATGCAAAACATGGACAACAACTTTCGTCGGTACGACCAGTTGAGAGGGTCATCGGGATGAGCAGAGGGAACGGGATGGAGCACCACCTCAGAGTCGGTGGTGTCTACCAGGTTGATAGTTCCGGGGATCTTATCGTGGTCAATCATTGTATTGTTTTATGTATTAAAAGAGGGAAAAATTCTCAAATATGGGGAACACCCCGGGGTTTATATAATTCGACATGCACTTTTTTTTAGCTATCTTTTTTCATTCTCCTCGTTTTTTTCTGTAGCCGTCTGCTACACTGTTCAGATGTCTTGCTCACAATTTAAAGTTGGGAGGTTGTATGTGAGAGCTTGAAAAGAAAGCTAAATCCCCGTACTTGGTGCATGCCATCACGCTACATGTCAGGGGTGTGCATTGAAATATGACGTGTAGAAAATGAGTTGAGGGGGGTTATTAGAAAATATGAAGAGAAGTGGTTTTTAGTGATATGTAGCGCCGTTTTGGGTCACGTGACCTGGGCCGAAAATGTCTCTTATGTGGAGTCTTTTGCGGTTCTCTCGCACCTGTGATGCCTCCATCAACTTAATTTCTACCTTGTTCGGAAGCCTATGTTTTTTCCCCTTCCTCCAAGTTGCTCCCGAAACGGCTCTCACAAGCGAAGTGCAGGAAGCAGGAGAAATGAAATGGCAGGGATCTAGGTCACCGAGTAGCTGTCCGATTTTAATTCTGACAATTGCAATCGACTCGGGAGAGCGATCCGTCCGGACATGGGTTTTCTCCCGCCAAAAAGCCGCACTTTTACACCCCCAAAAACCAATGTTTGGAGGACCAGGACTTACAGTTTGCATCTGAAGATTGGAGCACACATCTGAGATAGAGAGGGAACTTGCAGAAGCGAGAATGATGCGAATGCAAGTCTCCATTTTTGTCTTCCGCGCGCGGCTAGCCCTTTGGGATAGATGAGGGGTACAGACACGAAGTGGGGGTGGTATTTTGGTGGTATTTTGGTGTGTTTTAGATCTTTTCTCAAGAGCTGTTCTCTTCAGTCAAACGAATGTTACCTTATACCACCTTTCAAGGTAAACTATTTCATAGTCCTTAGCCATACTTCATAGTCTCAAGACGAGGTGTAGCGCACTTGAATACAGAACTTTGAGGTAATTGGAGAAGTGAGAAGTGAGGGAAAGGGTCTGCGGTAATAGCGGGATACAAAGAGAAACCTTTGAGTCCTCGGAAGGAGTATATTATTTGGTGGTTGGGGTGTATGGTGGTTGTCTTTAAAGAAGGGTGTTAAAAGAGTGCTTAAAGAAAGGACTGTAAGAATGTATCACGTATAACGCGACTATAACAACTTGAAGAGGTCGAAAAGTTCAATACTGATACCTGTACCACATCTGAATCCACCGTTTCTACATGACTCACTTCAATTAATGTACATACTGTCGGACATGTGTCTAAGATCGCATGTGAACGTTGCATGCTCATCGCTAAAGTCCCCTCGTTCTCAGTTGAAAAAATGGTCAATTTTTTGGAGACTTTTTTTTGACATTTGAGGTCTCAGAAAGACGCGTTTTTCTCTGCGCCGAAGAAGAACCGAACCGCCGCTTTTGAGCCTCTTTCTTCGGCTCCAGAGCTCTTTTTAAAACGACTTTTCCTCTCTTTTTACCGCTCTTTTTTGTTCGCCTTTTGCTTCCAAGTCAAGGTTAAATATCACCTAAAGGACGTTTAGCTCAAACGTAAAAGCCAACAAAGAACGGGGTTATAGAACGGGGTGTCCATGGGGGGAACAAAAAATGACGTCATAAAGAATGAGAACCAGCCCAAGGGTATAAGCAGATTACGTTTTCCGCCGTTTGCGCAGTTTCAGCCGCCTCAGAGTCGTGTGACCCCGCATTTGAGATCTGGCAATGATGTCATTGTGGGGAGCTTGAAGCAGTCTTGAGGAATCTGAAGAGACAAGAATGATGTGTTTTGAAGAGTGAAAAGTTCTGTAGAGGTTCCATCTGACAGCTCCAATAATACTGCTGTCAAATGGAGCAAATACGGTTATTTTTGTCCAAGAAAAAGTGAACATTACTGTCAGCGTTACTAAGATGTCGTAATGTGGGTTCTTAGACAGATCTACAAGTAGAGAAGACCATCATGGCACTTGAAGAAGTAAAGATGCTAAAGAAAATGAACAAGAACTCCATCTCAACTGCCGCCATCCGATTAGTGATCTTGAAACAGAAATGAGGACCGCTTTCTTGTAACCCCAGATACTTGCATACTGTGCCTATCATGTGCTCCCCATGATTTGGCTGCCGTTTGGGGAACGTTAACTGAGAGGAACCGGAAGACCAGAAAGCTGATGTTCAGTAGGTAATCTACTTCAAAACCGGCGCCATACTTTTATCTTTTCTCTTACAATACAACGCAACTACTCTTCGTAGTAATACTAGGTAGTTGTTCTTCAGTCGCTAACCCATAACCACCCTCACACCTGATTAGAAGACAAGGAGGACGCGTAAAAAATCTGAGACACGGTTGCATCGATACTGAAGGTAGATGGTCAGGCTACAAGTTGATGTCTCCGTTTCTAAACTGTTTATAGAACTTCCTCTGAGACTGTCAAGAGTAAGACAGCTATTCAGTCAGACTTCTTCCTTCATACCACTTTTACCGGCACTAAGAACCGTCTCAAAGTCCTAATACCCTTTCCACTCTCACTCCTCATTCTCTTACAGCCCTAGTAATATCTCCCGAACCATCTCCACTCCCCCATTTGCTCTGAACCTCTCTCTTCAAAGGCCGAGATTTGGGTTCGAGCCTTGCATCGGGTTCATGCGCGGCTCAGAACTGTATTGGGCGCCTTCGGACTTTTTCGGACTTTCAGAAGAGTAGTTGAACGACAGAGATGATGGATGTGAAGCATGTGAACAAATTTGGTGTTTTTCTTTTCGTTTTTGTCACGAATTTGGTTACTCCATGATGCGACTTTAGTTACATTGTACAGGTACATTTACATTAAGAGAATGTCCGTTACAAGGGCAATACCTGCTGTATACCTGTATCAAGAACAGGTGTAGCACTTCTTCAATGAACTAAAAAAGAAGATAAGGACCACGTGGGTGCAGTACTGACTTACAGAATAGCTCTTTCAAAACGAAGATTTGTTGTTATTGTAGTCGCAACTTATCTTATACCATAATGGGGTCCCTCGGATTACCATACCACTTCTCTTTTTACGAGATACAAGTACCGGTATGTACCGGTAGTCTCTACTGTACCATTACTGTGTGTACTCGATGTACGTTTTGTTATTTTTCTCAGTTTATTATGGACAATAGTCCTCTAAGGAATGATTGGTGGGACACCCTGGACCCTGTGGTCCACAAATGTCCTCCTTTGTATATACATTAGACCTCCACCTTCTCCAAGCCCCACTTGGTCGACAGCTCCTCGGCCAAATCTGTTCGAGCCTTGACCAGGAAGAAGTTGTACTCCGTCTTCAACTCTGGTCGGTTAGCCAGCTCCTCCTTCTTTTTGTTCCAGTGCTCGGTTCCATCCTTGAGCCATTCTTCCAGAGTGCTCTGTTCAGGTACAGGACCGTCAGCAAGAACTCCCTGAACTGTAGATAGAAGAACAGGCTCGTTTCTGTACACGTTCTGACGTTCAGTAGAGAACAAGAAAGAATCCTCAGCCAAAGCGGCATCGATCTGAGACGACAGAGACGAGTATCCTTCCAAAAGACAAGTCAGATGGGGAGCAAACTCCTTTCGGTTTTCTCCATTCAGTTTCTCCAACAATGCCTCTTCTGCTCTGACATTAGTAGAAGCAAAAGGCAGGCCACATAGCTCCTTGGAAGTGAAGTTGGCAGCCATTTCTCGCAGATTGGTATCGTCGTCAGAGAGATACAACAACAGCAGAATGTAAGCCTCCATGGTTTCTTCAGAAGTGTCCTTTTGGGTGGACATGACTCTTAGGTAAGCACATAGAGATCTAAGAGCCGCCTGTCGAGAACTGAAAGCTGCCGTTTCATCAGCGTACTTTTTAACCAATGCCAACCACTTTTGAGTCTTTGCAGGTTCGCTAACTCGAGCAGTAAACGGTCCCAGAGCTCCAAGAGCACTCTCACTGATATCTGTAGAGTGTTCATTGGTGTATGAGAAGAGCAAAGATTGACAGAGAGAGTCAGACAAGGTGCTGGGAGTGTCCTTGAGCAAAGTGGACAGTAGTCTTAGAGCAGGACCCTTGACTAGATCACAATGAGATACTCTAGTAAGGTCCCAGAGAGATTCCAAGATGGAACACTTTGTTTCCTGGTCAAATTCACCCAGTCGTTCTTCAATAGTAGCAATAGTAGTCTGAACAACTTCATAAGTCGAGTCAGAAAACAACTGTCGAACATAAGACACAAAGATTCCAGGACCAAGACCTGAATCAGACGAGTACTTGAGTAGAACATAGACACATTCTTGTCTCAGAACACGAGCAGCAGCATCCAGTTTTCCGTTGGGGTTCTGTTCAATCTGAGTGAGCGAAAACTGAACCAGACGTCCTGAAAAGGGAGCCTTGGGGTCCTTCAGATACAGGTCCTTGAGGATTCGGAAGTAGGCAATCTGGGTAGCAGGACAGGGGTTCTGTTTCAACAGAGGAGTAAACAGAATGTAGAGCTTTTGGTGGATCTGTTGAGGTAGTTTCTGGTGAGGTAGTTTGATAGCTGCTCGAGCAATGGTAGCGTCGATAGCCAAGAGACATCCATGAGTGTAGTTTTGAGAATAATCAGGAAGAGTTTCTGCCAAAGAAGAGACACTATCAAACAGCAGATCATCGGCAGTCATAAAAGCATATGTTCTAGCAGCAACTTCTCGAATTTTCCAAACCTTGGAACGTAGACAGCCCTTGATAAGGGTTCTGAACTCGTCCAAACCCTGGTACCCGTTAGTACCTTCAAGTCGAGATAGAAGAGACAAGACAGGATAAGTAGTTTCAAGAGCAGCAGAGTCTTCATCTAGAGAGTCCACGTGATCACGTAGATGTTGAAGTAGGATAGCTCTAATGTTCTTGTATCTGGTGAAGAAGAGACGGGCAGGAACAGTACCAGTGTTGTTTCTGGACAGATTAGAACCCTCAACAACAGTAGCTACTCTCTTGGTACCGAATAGACGGTTCTGAAGAGAAGTGTAGAGCATGACTGCACAGTTTCTGACTGCCCAAGTGGGAGAAGAGAACCGTTCAATGGACAACTGAAGACCTTCATCAATATAATGAGCTGAAGCCTCGGAAAGATCACTTTCAATGAACAGAATTCGCATACAATTGAGAGCGTGAACTTGAGGAATCTGGGCAATGGTAGCATCTGCATCCAAAGGTTTGTTAGCAATCTTGAGAAGCTCTTCAAAAGTGTGTTTTAGAAGAGGTCGCTCTTCATCAGACTCAGCACAAAGAACACCAGCAATCAAGTAAGGCAACCCTCCACTTCTTCGGGTGATTTTCTGGGCCATCTTCTCAATCAAGTCAATGTTGTAGTTGAGCCACTCCTCAGGTTTCCCCTTGAGAGTATCGGTCTTAGCACACCGTTTACAACAGGCAACAAAGGTAGGGTAAACAGAAGAAAAGGCTCCTCGATGTCGGACAGTAGCCAGCTGTTCAATGGACAGGTTTCCACACTCGAGAATAGTCTCGTCATTGATATCCTTCACTTGAGCAAGAATAGAACCCATCATAGCTGTACTTTCCTTAACAGCTCTCCAAGCATAAGAAAGAACCAGTTGAGAAGCAGGTCCGTATTTCAACTCGATATCCTCCACGTCATTGAGCTCCTCAGGCACGTTTCCTTCAGGAGAATCGTCTGTCAGAATAGCTTTAGTGAGATCCCAAGTATAATGGACGTTCTTGAGAGCTCTATTGACTAGAGGAAGCCATTCAGAGTTGTATCCTTCAGCAACCACATCCTCCAAGATGAATCTGAGAGCGGAAAAGTATCCGTGAACAGGGTACTCTTTGACTGCCAAAGTCAGATTCTTCTCGGCAGTGTTGAGAAACTCCTCCACCTTGGTCAAAAGACGTTCAAAAAACTGAATCTGAGCCTGTCGACCACTTCGACCGTACAAATTGAACACAAACTGCGTCAATCGAGCTCCCGAGTCTCCTTCTCGTCCTCGAATTCCAGCCATCATTGTCATTCCTCGATCAGCAAGAATGGTAATCTCATTGTCGGGGAAACACTCCGTAGGGGACATCTTCAGAAGAAGCACACACATTTGACGAAGGTCTTCATAGTTGGAAGTAACTCCATCAATCAGACGTTCCACAAGCAAGGGAGTGAAGATTGTTACATTGAAAGGAAACTCCAGGTAATTCTTTCGAATAATATGCTGATCAAGCTTCTTATCAAGACCTGAATGAATCAACATAGGTAACAATCTCAGAGCAGTATGGAAAGTCTGGTAAGGAGCACAAGGGTTCAGTTGAGCAGTAATGAAGTCCACAAGCCATTGACAGTACCTACTGGCTGCCTCAACTTGAACAATGTAATCTTCCCGTTTTGCAGCCAACTTGTCCTTCTCTTCACCCTTCAATTTATCCATCTTACCATCCATACGTCCAATATCTCTTTGAAGAGCATAACTGGAGTCTCTGACTCGGGTGGTGAACTGTCTCATGTACGAATACACCTTGTTTCTGAACTCTGCGTCTCCCTCGGCAAACAAGTCAGGAAGCACGTTTCGGAGCACTTCATAAACGTACGGTTTGACTGCTTCGGAACCCTTGGGTGAATTCAGCAAAAGAGACAAAGCTGCTGCTCGAAGAGACATGGATTCATGTTGAAGCAGGTTTCGGACCATATCCACTTGCAGGAACTCTGAAGATCCCACCTCAATCAGTCCCACTTCTTGTCCAATCTTCAAACATCCAACTAGAGCTTCCAGTTGAATCTCAGAGAGTGTAAGGGCCTGTGAAAGGTCTCCAAAAGTAGATAACATGAAGACCGGGAAACAGTCTGGGTGGAATTTGAACATTTGTGGCAAAAAATACAACAAAATGTGTTTCTGAAGAGCCATATCTGTAGTCAGACGTTGTCGTACAGGAGGAGCCCATAATTCGACCCAATTGGTGATTTCAGAACCCTCTCCAGAGTCGTCATAGACATGAGCTTCCTTAATTTGAGCCCGAATGGACGAAAAAATGGCATACAGAGTTTTTCCAACAGGATTGGCCAAAGCCACACTTCCCATAACTCCTAGAGCCTCCTCCACGAAATGTTCATCCTGAGCCAGAATGAAGCTTCCTCCTACACTTTTGGTGATGATCTCCAGCACGAAATAGACGACTCGCATGGATTTGGGCATTTTCATGACTCGGACAGCCCATACTCCAATCATTTCTGTAGCCACTTGAGCTGGAAGCACCTTATAAGCCAGTGCAATGGTCTTTCCAAACATATCCTTGAGCGCATTTCCCAAGGCAGGGTTAGCATCGGTCCAAAAGTCGCATACGAATTCAAACAGACGGTTGATTTCCGTGACAGAAACAATCTCGGAAAGATCTGCTCCTTTATCCACACTCTGGGTAGCTCGTTGGATCGATATACTGAGACAGTCGGTGGCCAACGTTCGGTACGATCCTACACCTGTAGAATTGACTGCCGAGTCACACAGCAGCGGAAACAGGTGTTTGAATGTGTTTCTGGGTTAGCGGGGAAAACATAAGTCAGGAAATTCTCTTCACACTCACTCTTGATCCTTGCAAGGCTTCTTTCCAATCAATGCCTTTCTGAGGCGAGGCAAGTCGTCCTGGGCAACGACTCCGTCCTCCAGACGCACCTCCAGGCCGTCCGGCAGCTCTCGCAGCGCGCGAACGTGTTGTTCTGGGTCCATGGCTGTTTGTCGAGTAGTTTTTTTTCTCAAGCACAATTTTTTGTCAGCTTCACCATGTCCGTCGAAAAAATAAGATTCACTGTGTTTGGAGCCGTTTAAACTCTGTCATGTGATTGAGAGGATATAGAGGGGAGAGACTAGTGAGTGTATTAGTAATATCAGTAGTGGTCAATAATTCGGGTTGTGCATTATTTTCTCTCATATCTACTCCATCTATAGAGGTTTTCCAAAAATAGCAGAATAAGGTCGGCTGACCAAATAAGGTTACATGCACCAAAGATTTGACCCTAATCAGTATGAAGGAGAGTACGGTACGAGAAGCGAAAAATGTGGAAGTTGAGATAACATGTTGTAGGGGGGTTGGGGGCACGCCTACGAACCTGATTGTGTATTTTTAACCATTCTTTTTGACCTAATTTACATCCTCAACTGGTACATCCAATACTCCCCCCTCCACCCTCTTAAGTTCAAGATCCCTTCTTGGCATTATTCTCGAGTGGTTGACTGTTGAAAAAGTTGAAAGTTGAAATTCTGGGAAACGAAAGTTGAGCGTTTTTGAGCCCCATTGACACCAAAGCAACTCTACACACATGTCCAACGTCACCCCTTTACAAATACGATGTCGATCCTTCCACAGCTTTAGGTACAGAGTTTGGATCTAGTGGTAGGCTGTTCGTCTAAGACATGGGCAGCTTATGGGGTAATGTGGAGAGGTAGAGGGGGTGATATTTGAGACTGTAAGAGGTGGATGGTGTTTTTGCAGTGATTCTGGGGCTGTTACACGTCTTTTTAGGTGACTCGGAGATTGATAAACCCCGAGTTCCGAAACTCTAGAGACGGTACAAGTATGACAGCTGTGGCGTTCATTTTCAACGGTTTGAAAAGTGGACTTGGACATTGTCTACAAGATTCAGGGGTGAACAGAAATGGTATACGACCAAATTTTGTTTAACAAAGTGATAGTTGTATTTGTGTCAATTAGTTCTGTCTGATTGTGTGGTACTTGTAGAAGTGGCAGGACCGGTACCTTCAGATCAGCACCTCCTGATGGTTACTACACTGTGGTCTGCCCTACTGGTATGTACTCCTCCAATCTAACTCCAATAACTAGATGAGCCTTAATACTGAGTTGGACTAAAAAGCGCCGTATCTTAAAGCCTCCCCACAGCAATGTCTGAGATCAAGTCAAAGGGGCAGTGCTGATGGAGTTGTTGGGCCGTCCTGACTCAGATATCTGAAGGCGCGAATCAGGCACGTGTGAAGCAGTACAGTATGTAGTGTGATTATACTGTCCTCCACCTGGGCAGTACATAGATCAAGTCGTCTGTCCTTATGCCTTACTTTGACGCTCTTATTCAGACTCCTCCTCTGGATGAGTTCTCTTAAGATCCGTCTTTTTAAAGGCTAGTCCTCTAAAGGTCATTTTTGTAGACATGCCAACGTTAGGGCAAGAAACTTTGGCACTAAGACGACCTCTGAAAATCATTGATGTGTACTGGTACAATTGACCAGTGAATGTCTTCATAATTCAGAAGCTATTGATGATCTGATTCTTTCCATCTAGCTAGTTCTTTCGTAGTATGAAGTTTCTTACTCGTTCTGGTAATGAACCGAGCCTGTACAACCGTCTCCTTCTTATTATCGCCATACACTCGACCTACTTTGTTTCTTTCCATCTCTTGATACTTTCAATTGATTTCACTACGGCAAGTTCTTGTATAAGAGCCTTCGGAGTGAATGTATGTTCCCTATGGTATTCAAAACTCGGTTACTGAGAGACTGGTTAAAGTGTACTGCCCCTGCGGTGTGTACAAGTAAATTCCCTCCAATGAACTGTTCAAATGAAAACTCTTCATTATCTGAAAGACACACTGCTGTAGTTCATCCTGATGCCATACTCTGCCGGATCCTCTAGGGTGTATAGACTTCTCTGCCAGTTTTTCGATTGGTGTAAGAGCTAGTTATTGAAGTAATACAGAAGTCAGAAGTCGCTTTCAATATCCCTACTTTATGTAGAAGGTCACATGATTCAACTGTATACATTTTTTGGTAATTCAGAAACTACTTCTAACGGTGAGCTGATTCGTTCAACCCAGATATCGTATCACGGAGCTGCCTACCTGGTACGAGTAGTTGTTTAGATAACCAACCAAGCCTGTAGAAGACGTCCGCCGGTACGTGTAGAAGTGCCTGGTACCTACTGATACTTGTACTTGCTAAGCTTGACCTACAGAGAATACTCTGACTGTAGTGTAACAGTATCCTAGTACATACACTGTAAGTAACGCCCTCCTAATAATTACTGCAGCAAGTCATTTGTAGAAGTCACTGTGATCGACAGGTTATCGTATCTTGCTATTGGTTTTTCACTTCATGTACGGTACTTATATAGCTCCTGGATTCTGGATATCTCTCTCTGCTTCAGATGTTTATTTGATCTATGGTATGGGACACCCTCTCTTCTCTCTCCATCTCATAAGGAAGAAGATAGTTCTTAGATATTAATGCGTAAGAAAGTGATTTATCAGCTTGAAATAAGGGAACACCATTAGTGCCTCTAGTTGAAGGAGTTCTTCTAACAGAATGGAGATTCCTCTTCCTCACTCCAGTCTCCTCACATCATATCTCCTACTTAGTTTACCTTCCTGTTGTCCATATTATACAACGCCTTCCTTACCGTACTCCCTTTCTTCTCCCTCTCCTTCTTCGTTTCCTTCTCCTAGTATCATATCTCTTTTCTGTAGTTCTCCTTTCCTTCTCTCTCCCCCTACCATACCGCTTCATCTCCTACTCCGTTCCATATATTTACAATTCATCAACTATTTCTTTTGGGCAGTACCAGTCGACCTGATTTGCCCGGTGGAGCTCAACTCCTGGTGTGTATGTACATTAGAGCATCTTGGGGGGAGGGCAATACTTGTATCCTCTGGTGGCTTGTTTTTTGGTTCGAGGAGCCTGGTCAGCATGAAGAGCAGGGTCTTCCTTGTTGGAGTAGAATCGCTCAGACATCTCCTTGACGGCCTCCTCGAACTTGTCGGCTCGCTCGGGAGATCCCTGGGTCACCTGAAGCATCTGGGCCTTGGTCTTGGTATCCAGCTCCTCTCCCTTGGCTCTCAGACGAGCCACTACTCGAGCAGTCATCCAGAACTTGAACTCTTTGTTTCCGTCAACCATCTCCACAACAGCCTGGGGAGCGTTATCTCCCAGACGGGGCTCCAGACGCAGCATTCGGGCGTATCCTCCATTTCGAGCCTGGTATCGGGGCACCAGCTCCTCGTTGAGCTTCTTGACACTGTGGGGCAGGTCGTTGAGGGTCTTCTGGTACAGTCTGTAGGCCTCGGGAGTGACTCCCTGACGCTTGGCGGTGTTGACAATCTGGTCAAACCGCTCCACGACTCGTCGAGCATGCTTTTTGGTGGTCACAATGGCCTCATGCTCGATGAACGACGTCATCATCTTGTTGAGACGAATCGCGTCCTTTCCGACAATTCTGAGTTAGCATGTGTAGAGATGAGCTGGTAGCGGTCTAGTAGAGACGAATGATTGACTTTGAAAAGACACAGAAGACAGATCATAGATTTGAGGAGAATAATGACTTTTCATTATGACTTAAGCCCATCAAGAACATAGTGTAGACACCGAGTCCATCGACATTATTCCATGCGTTCAATTTCCTGAAAAAACAGAAGATCAAATAAGAAAAGAGACTAATCGAACGAACACTCCCAGGAGAAGAAAATGAACCACTCATTTCTCTCGTAGCACTTCTGAAAGTTGTGATACATTGGTCCTCCATGCTCTTCATAGATACCACTCACTACCAAGGTGTACCATTATGAAACCAGTCAAAAGAAAAACGAGCCGATAAATTCGTTTTCTCCGGATCAAACGAAGCATATCACCCTCTCAACAGACATAGATCTTCAACTTCCTCAGCTCTTCATCTCCTCCACCTCTTCCCTGATCTGTCTCCTTCCTCCATGTCTGCCGTCAAAAAATGCCCTAACGGATTTCCCCCTGTGTCACGTGACTCTCTGACATCACTGATGTCACCACTCCCCCTCTTCCCCTCACTCACCTTTTGATATACTTGACCATGTTGTGCTGAAAAGGTGATGGACAATACCTCTCTTGAAATGTTTGAGTCTGAAAAGTGCAAAACCTTGTCTGGGACATGTCACGCTTGGCTTACTCAGCAGCACTCTATTTTCCGCTACTCTCCCAAGGCACGAAGTTTATTGGCGCAACCATCATCTAAGAGATCACAGCCAACCAAGCTCACAACGAGACTCACTACACAACAATGGGAGGCAGAATAATCGGATTCCTGTCAGGTGAGTACGCGATTAGTCAGCCACAATGACCGCTGTCCATTACTAACACAGGCGTTCTCTTTTCGTCGTCTTTGGCATACCTCACAGCTCTGGAGTTCAAGCGAAACTCGGCAGCCGTCTCTGTCGTTCTTCATGACTCCAAGGACATTCTGGACAACCGAGGCAAAAAGGTGCTTCCCCCTCCTCGAAAGCTCGAGTACGACACTCGAGACGACGTGGCCGAGACCTTCAAGGATCTGTGGAACGAGGAGATCATCAAGGGAGTCAACAAGGTGTACGATGTTGTCTTCAGCTCCAACGTCCAGAAGTAGATGGAGGTTTGAGAGAGGAGATTTACGGGGTTGTGTATACCCCAACACAGTCATATAGTTGGCCAATTGGCCCACAAAGGAGTCTAATGGTGGATAACTAATACAGCATTGAATATGGACAAGGGTGGTGAACGATTGGAGGAATGAGATACGTAGAATGGAGCATTGGGAACTTGTCTTTTGTTTTGGTTGTTCATTGATTGTAGTCTTAAGTCCTTCCCATAGTTGTAGTAAGTATTCTAATAGACAGGTATTTCAAGGGTCTTGAAGCTACTTGTACAGTGAATGTATAATGTGTGGGTCAACAGTACCGGTAGTCTTCCCAACTTCTTACTGAGCTACATTGTATACTTATCTCAGGTTGTATCCGGTCTCCAGCTAAACTAAGTATCTACAATGAATCATCGTGAATGACCTAATCTCACAACATGGAATATATTTCCTAGATACTCATCTTACAGGCTTTGGGGTCCTTCAATAATCGGTATAGTTCCATCATCTCGAAAATAACTGTTCTTGTTCTTGTATATCTTCTCTCATCTCAGTACTTTACATTCAAACACCCTCTTACTGCACTTCTCTACCTTCCATATTCAGATATAGTCACCTCCAATAATGCAGTTCTTCACCCTCACCCACTCATAAATTACCTGTATTGATTGTATAATTAAATGTGTCTCTTAAGAACCGACCGAATGGTGTTCATAATACACACTGGGGATAATACCTTACTTATTTGGAGGTGGTAAGAAGTACACACTGAATCTCTAGCCATCTAGCTTGTAGCCATTAGCTTGTGGCATTGTAGCAGCATCTTAGCTACCACCTTAGCTTGGAGCATTGCAACTTCATGTATCTGACGACTGTAGCCATCTTAGCACTTGGAACTTTTCCCTCGTACTGTAGTTTATTGAGGTTGAGCCTGACCACCCCTCTGATGTCTAGTGACATACTCAGTATTAGCGTGGAAGTACTTTCTCACGTCTCTGTTGACAAAGGCGTTCCAGACGGGCGAAAAGATGCACATGAAGATAGCCAGGGGGATCTGAAGCAGAGAGAAGCTTCTAGGAGAAGACGACAACGCAATAGACTGCAGAATCCAGCCAATGAGATCTGTAGTGATCATCTGGCCTCCTTTTTCCATCTGAGCAAACACGATTCGAGCACATTCCTCCGCAGAAATGGCCTGTGAAGGACCCTCAATCTGTCGAGTAATTTCAGGTTTAGTTTTGTTCTCTTCTTCGAATCCTTCCGACTGAAAGTTGCCGGGGAACACTCCAACCACTCTGATATTGAAGGGCAAGGCTTCCACTCTCAGAGAGTCAATAAGAGACCGAACAGCGGCCTTGGAAGCACAGTACTGGCCGTATCCGAGCAACGGGTAGAATGCAAGTACCGAGGAGAAAATCGCCACGTACCGAGGCTTCTTGGGGTTGATGGGTTCCTTGGCCATTCGAGAAGTTCCAGCATGAACAAAAAACAAGGCAGACAGGTAGTTTGTATGGAAAGCACTGGCCAATTGAGATGCCTTAAAGTCGAGAATGAAACCCGTTTCAGCGGCTCCAGCACACGAAAAAATCACGTCTGGAGCAGCAGGCATTGTGTCTTCAGAAAAGACTCTGATGGCCTCTTCCTCTTTGGTTAGGTCTGCAGAAATATACCTGATGGTCTGACCTTCAAAAACAGGCTCATGTTTCGAAACAATCTTCTGAACCGTAGCTTCCAGCTTACTGACTGTTCTCGAAACAATCACCACATTGGCTCCCTTTGTGTAACACAGCTCAGCCAGCGCCGCTCCAGCGCCCTGAGAGCCTCCACTAATCACCACTTTTTTGCCCTTAATGTCCAAAACACGTCTTTTTGGCGTGGCCAGAATCACTGCGATTCGCGCCACGACAAAAAAGCCTAGAACCGTGGACCAGAACGCCGTGTGTGACATGTTTTGTAGCGCGGTGACGCCCTCCAGAATGCTGTGGGTCACCTTGTCGGGGATCTCTGATATCGGGAAAAACATTTTGCTGCTTTCCAGGGGGGTTGGTGGTGGAGTTTGAAACAGCTCCTTAGTCAGTCTAACCGGTGGTATCTTGGGTGCGTCCTCGGTTAAACTTGCCGTAGTAAGAGGTGCCGTTTACTAAGGGAGGGTAGAAACGGTCTAATTTTGAGATTTCGAAATTTGGAAATTGAAGTTACAGAGCCATCAACGCGGGGAAGACAGATATATCTACTTGGTCACGTGACGAGCGTTTTTTCCATACAAACCGAGTCAACTCACTTTTTCGGATTTGGCGCGATTTGTATGCACGGCGTCTGAACAAAAACCAAATTAAAAAGTGGATTTGAAGTAAATTTGAAAGTGAATTTTACCTGGAGATGGTAGATGGAGTGGATTTATTGGGGTTGGTAGTAGCGATATTACGATTTTGAGGGTACCATCTTGTTCCCCTGAGTGTGGGGATTCCAAATATATCTTCAAAACACACTTCGGACCCCTCTTACCCCTTCAAATCAGGGGTTCATTATACCTTCATCTCGAAGAAGGCTGACTGAAATACCGTTTTGGCTCTTCAATTGCCGGAAAGTCAGATGAACGAGCTGAGCTCAATCAGATGAGACAGTGAGCTGAGGAAGAGTAGGTGGTTGCCACATTAGGAGCGCCAAGAAAGGACAAGACCGCCAAGCTCGTATTTGGCAATGCAGAGAGGTATTATGGAGTCTACCAACTTTCCAATGCTGGTACTTGTATCGTACTCTCACCAAGGTATGGGTGAGAAGACTATGGTCTGTAGAGACGTCTACAAGGTCGGATGTTGTATATATTGGTGTTTAAATCACGTGATGATCACGTGACGGTGCCATTGTATCTTTTTTGTTAAAACTGGTTTGCTCTAATATCAGTAGCCACTCTCAACCGCATCGGCAACCTCTACCTCGGCAAAAGCGGATAAGTATAAGCATTGAGATCTTCTCGAAAGCCAAAGTGGAGAGTACATTATCCCCGGCTAAAGTCCGATCGGAGATAGAGGTGGGTGTTGTGACTGCAGTAACCAGTACCAGGTAGAAGAAATTGAATGTAGATCTGGAAAGTGCCAAAAGAAATGTTCCTGTATGTACCGGTGGGGAACTAGTGTCAGCTCACTTTCAGTAACAACGCACAAACCAAGTGGACTCGTTTGCTACTTGAGCGTTAGAGTCTTATGACCGACCGAGTTTACTGGCCGAGTTTACGGACCAGTTAAGGATCACGTTATTTGGAGCGTGACTTTGAGTGAAGGTGTTGAACATGACCCTGCGCGTGATCAGGAACCGGAAAAGCCGTTGCAGATGCCGTTGAAAATCTTGTAGTTTGCTGTTAATAGAAAGCCGAGTTTCGAAGATACTTCTTGATCTTGCTCATCTCAATGAAGAGCAAGTTGTAAGATGATTCAAGGAATATATGGGATGGTAGAATATGGTAAAGGATTCGATGGATTTGTTTTGAGTAGAGATTTGCTTTATTATGATCTTCCTGTGGAAGGCTCCTTGATTTACTGGGTCTGGCCAACACCTCACGATCTCAAGGTCAGTCAAACCTCCATTTTTTATCCAAATCAAGAAATGAATACACCAGTGGGCTCCTACGGGGCTCAATATTCACCCCACAATCTTCTTTTGTTGTTATTATCAATTTTTACGGTTTTCCAGAAATCCAGTTTTGCCCTTACACTTACCCAAGAAAATGTCCACTGTTTGGCCATTTTATAGCTGCTGACTAAGCAGGTGATTTCTTGAAACTGCAGTTAAGAGAAAACGAGCAGTACCATTAGATTCCCCTCTCTCTTGCGGCTATTAATATGTATCTTGTTTCCTATTTTGAACCCTCTAATATGGTTTTATCCTCCAAACAGCTTTTCCTTTTCCAAGTTTACCCTTGATTCAGCGTTTTTGAGAAATTTCTAAAATTCCCAGTTTTGAGATTTCTCAGAATCAACCCCAAAAAATAAAAGGCCAAAAAGACCCCTACAGCAGCACAACGGAACACTGAACCGGGCTAGAGAGGAGATGGAGCAGAATAAATTGATGCAATGTGTTCTCTGAAGTCGTGGTAGTATTTCTGTATATTTAGTTTTTTATTTCAAGCAGTACTTGTCGTTATAGAGTCCTTAGTATGCTCTTAAGACTGCCCCAATTTGGCCCATTTCACCATACAGAGGTCCAGGATTTGTTCATGTTAAAAGCTTAACTAAATGTCAAGTAAAAGAGATAGCATGTTACCTTTATAAATAAACATAAAGAGCCGAAAAAAACTTAATATTTTACGTATAATATATCTCTCCAACTGCTATCAATCGAGTGGACCCGCTCTTGTTATTTAAAGCTCTCTGAATCCCCTGATATCAAGCCTTAAGTGGTATCTTTCTCAACTAACTTGTCAAGTAATGCATAGCCTAAACTTGTTACACAGTGGAAGTTAATGATCAAGTACAGTAAGTGAAAGACTCATATCACAGGACTCATCTGTGCTGGACTATTACTATACATCCACCAACAGTATACCACCTCGTAGAAGTATGATCTCACCGTGTTTCAAGTGGATCAGGCTTACTCTTAACAGTCAAGTCAAGAGAAGGTACCTACATAATGTACATTGGTACTTCAACTGTTTGTTTTGTAATGCCACATGGTATCATAACGTCATCGTACAAGTACTCCGACTACAGGTTTCTTGATAGATCTTGGACACGTAGGGAGTTACACAGCTGTCATAGTCCAGATGAACTACTTGTACATTTCTCCTAACACCTTACTTGGTCTATTTGTTGAGTATCAGACCCTGTATAAAAAGTGCGTACGAAAGTACGTAAGAAAGTCAAGTATGTAACCGTCTTCTTGCCCAACTACCCTCCCTCCGTTCGTCCCTCCTCCGTTCGACTCTCCCAGGCGCATTATTGGCGTCTCACTTCTGGCGGTATCCTTCTCCAGATTTAATTAAGCTCCATGTGCATTGGTGTGGTCGAAAACGAGGACATACGATGTAGAGAGGTGATATTACAAGTACTGGGTGGAATAGGTAATCACATGAAAATTGAAAACTAGTCACGTGATTCCCTAGTACCGCTCACCCCATTGATACTCTCACCACACCCCTAACCCTCCCCCTTCCCATTCCATACTCACCCAACCGTTCTCATCTCATACCTGTTTAACTTTGACTCTCCACAATTTGTATTGGCTGATTTGACGATTGGGAGATATGAAGATAGCATGTTCGAAATGAAAGCGGAGTTATGGAGCGACGTAAACACGCTGGGTGGATGTAAGATATGATCTTGAGTTTGGGGCAGCGAAGAGAATCAACACAAGAGGTATTTCGGCCCAAAAAAGACCCCCAAAAACAATTGACACGTTCCCTCTCCGTATGCAGTAAGCTGTAGCTAGTGCTGGGGTAGGTACGAGTTGAAGAGATGAATGTGAGGAGAAGGAGTGCCAGTAGGTGTTGAATAAATGTGGTAAAGGCAGTATTTGTGTGTCCATCACGTGATCTGAATTTTGGCATATTTTTCCAAATTCTTGTATATCGATCCTCCCTCCCTCTATCAGCTTCATATTCCTTATCTCCACTTCGGAACAGTCACGGTGTGTTAAACTTCGAAGCAAACTTAGCTTATGACTTTGGCTGTGAGTCAGGATATATAGGTCCATTGTAGAGGGAGTCAGAAAAGAGATATAAGAAAGACAAGACCGCCAGGAGGTAGCCTGTCCCGAGTACACTGTTTTCATACCCTAACCACCCAAAATTCTTGTTCCCCTCCCCCACAATCCTCGACCCCAACATTGTCCTAACCCTGAAAAGTTTGACTCCCACCTACTCATACCAACTCTCTAACCTCTACAACCGCACTACCCTTCAACGCAATGATTCGAGCTACTCGTGGAATGGCCCGAGTGGTCCCTCGGGTGTGTGCCTCTGTGGCCGCCCCTCAGCTTTCGGCTCCCGCGACCAAGTTTGTCGCTCTCAAGCAGTCCATTCGACCCATCTCCACCCGATCCACCGTGGTCCAGCTGCTCAACAACATTGGAAGCAAGCGGGAGGTGGAGCAGTATCTCAAGTACTTTACTTCGGTCAACCAGCAGCAGTTTGCCGTCATCAAGGTTGGAGGCGCCATCATTACTCAGCAGCTTCAGGAGCTGGCTTCTTGTCTGGCCTTTCTTTACCATGTAGGTCTGTATCCCATTGTTCTGCATGGAACCGGTCCCCAGATCAACGAGATTCTGGAGCAGGAGGGTGTGGAGCCCGATTACATTGACGGAATTCGAATCACAGACCCCAAAACCATGTCTGTTGTCCGACGATGTTTCCTGGAGCAGAACCTCAAGCTGGTGGAGGCTCTCGAGTCCATGGGCGTCAAGGCTCGTCCCATCACTGGAGGCGTTTTCCAGGCCGAGTACCTCGATAAGGACAAGTGGCAGCTTGTTGGTAAGATTACTCGAGTCGACAAGACCCCCATTGAGTCTTCTATCAAGGCTGGAGCTCTGCCTATTCTGACTTCTCTTGCCGAGACTGCTGACGGCCAGATTCTCAACGTGAACGCTGACGTTGCTGCCGGAGAGCTTTCTCGAGTCATTGAGCCTCTCAAGATTGTCTACCTCAACGAAAAGGGCGGTCTTCATAACGGTACTACTGGAGAGAAGATCTCCATCATCAACCTTGATGAGGAGTACGAGGACCTGCTTAAGGAACCCTGGGTCAAGTACGGAACCAAGCTCAAGATCAAGGAGATCAAGGAACTGCTTGATTTCCTGCCTCGATCTTCTTCCGTCGCCATCATCTCCGTGGAGTCTCTTCAGAAGGAGCTCTTCACTGACTCTGGTGCTGGAACCCTCATTCGACGAGGATACAAGCTGGTGACTCGAGATAACCTCAACCAGTTTGCCTCCACCGACGCTCTTCGAGCCGCTCTGTCTCGGGACAAGGATATCGCTTCCAACAAGGTCTCTGTTGCTTCCTACCTCCGAGAACTCGAGACTTCTCCCTTCAAGGCCTACGGAGATGAGCCCCTCGAGGTTCTTGCCATTGTTCGAGAGTCCCCCCATGGAGCTTACCTCGATAAGCTGCTTGCCTCCAAGAACGGCTGGCTCAACTCGGTCACCGATAACGTGTGGACCGCCATCAAGAAGGACCACAACAAAATGTGGTGGACCGTGCCTGAGGAGGACGAAAACACCTCGTGGCACTTTGACAAGGCCGACGGCTCTTTTGCCAAGAACGGCCAGGTTCTCTTCTGGTACGGATTTGAGGCCGACGAGGTGTCCAAGCTCATTGCTTCGTTTGTTGCCAACGCCAAGGCTGAGGCCTTCACCGGTGTTCGATCCATGCACACTGGAACCGGTCTTGGCAACGGCCGAAAGGCTTCTGCTCCTGGAGCTGTCGGTCGATACTTCCGACCCACTATCCACTCGTCTCTGACCCCCAAGACTCGACACTTTACCACCAACCCCAACCCTCCCATTGAGAAGGGCACTAACACCAAGCCCGCCAAGGTTGCTCTGATTGGTGCTCGAGGATACACCGGCAAGGCTCTCATTGATCTGATTGACAACCACCCTCATCTGGAGCTGTCCCACATTTCTTCTCGAGAACTGGACGGCAAGCCTCTGGAGGGCTACAAGAAGGCCCAGATGAAGTACTGCAACCTGCAGGTCGAGGACATTGTTCGACTGGAGGAGAAGGGCGCTGTGGACGTCTGGGTCATGGCTCTGCCCAACGGAGTCTGCAAGCCCTTTGTCGACGCCATTGAGGGTGTTCGAAACAAGTCCATCATGATCGATCTGTCTGCCGACTACCGATTCGATACTACTGGTGAGTGGACCTACGGTCTGCCCGAGCTCGTGGACCGACAGGCCATTGTCAACGCCAAGAAGATCTCCAACCCCGGTTGCTACGCTACTGGTTCTCAGCTTGCCATTGCTCCTCTTCTTCCCTACCTCGGAGGTCAGCCCACCATCTTTGGTGTCTCTGGCTACTCTGGAGCCGGTACCAAGCCCTCTCCTCGAAACGATATTGACAACCTGCGAGATAACCTGATTCCTTACTCTCTGACTGACCACATTCACGAGCGAGAGGTGTCTTCGCAGCTCGGTACTCCCGTTGCCTTTGTTCCCCACGTTGCCTCGTGGTTCCAGGGTATCTCTCTGACCGTCTCCATTCCTCTGGCCCAGCCCCTGACCTCTCGAGACATTCGAAACATCTACCAGGACCGATACGCCGGCGAGAAGCTGGTGCAGGTGACCGGAGAGGCTCCCGAGGTGCGACACATTTCCGAGAAGCACCACGTGTCCATCGGAGGCTTTGGCGTGTCTTCCAAGGAGGACCGAGTGGTTGTTGTTGGCAACATTGACAACCTGCTCAAGGGCGCCGCCACCCAGTGTCTGCAGAACATTAACCTGGCCATGGGTTACGGCGAGTACGATGGTATTCCTCTGTAGGCGGACCACAGATCCACACCATAAGCATGTAAGAAAAGATGATTGAATATGAAGTGGGAGAAAGTAGAGGGGGAGTAATATTATGTAGAAACATGATTGGTTAGCAGTGATAAGGTGGAATATCGGAAATTACGCGAGATTATGAATAATTTAGAATGAGTTTTGAACTTCTCTATAAACACGATACTCATCACCTGAAACATCAACAAAGAGACAGAATCAAGTAAAGATTTCGATAAAAAGTTGATGGACCAACTCATACTGGTGAAATACACCTTCTGGAGAAATTTGAGCGGAAATTTCTCTTATTGAGGTTCGGTTGTAGGGTCTGTGGAGAGATGTCATTACACCCTAATGAAGATGTATCTCTAAACCCGACTATGTCGAAATAATATGTGGAAAGAATAGTTGAATTTTGGCTTAATTGATGGATTACCACAATCTGGCTTCTATAATCTTTTCCCTGCTTATTTTCTTCTTCAGAAGTGTCAATATATTCTGTCTTAACGCTTGGGGTGTATGGCCATGAAGACACTATACTACTGTATAACAGAGAGCATCAATACACTCCACCTGTCATCACTCCACCATCACAAATTTTGATAAAAGCTCGGGAAATATCTTCTACAAGTGTTTTAGGACAGAATGAGACCTTTTTCTTACTTTTTGATGGTCTAAATGGTTACATTCACGGCACGCATGATACAGTCCATCCGGCAGAACGAATCTGACTTCATGGAAATATAGCATACAAATCATAACTCGTCATCCGAGAGAATACCATATTCATGAATACACCTTAGTGAGTCTGGTAATGTCATTCAACAGCTAGAATAACCTTTGAAAGTTCTGATATATTTGAATAAACACTTTTATGGATTCTTCATCTCACCACCACTTTCACTCTCCTCGCACTGGTCGCACTGTTCGTATGCATCGTAACACAACTTTAACCATGGTATGCAGAAGTAAGAGGGTATTGACAGGGTGTATTATGAATACTCAAGAGCGATTAAGAGAGAACGAGCTAGCTAGCATTAATCCCCATAAGAATCCACTCGAAATGCACTTTTCAGAATTCATTTATGAGCCCTCCTCGGCTACTTACATCTCTCCATAGACTTTTCAGATACTCCCCTGCATGCATCATCACGACTGACAATATCAACCCGACTTGAGACATCTCTGTTCTACAACACAACCACCCAAGAAAACATGGTCCACAACAGAAAAACACAAACGGTGGTGATTACGGGCGCGTCGTCCAATCTTGGAATCGCGATGGGCAAACGGCTCATTGACGAGAAAAAGGAAGGAGCTCATCTGACCATTGTAGTCACTTCTCGAACTCTTCGAAACGTCCGTGTCGCCATCAAGACCCTCAAGGCTCATGCTGTGGCCAAGGAGGTGGGTCCCGAAGTCGACTTTGACTACCTGCTGTTTGATTTGGCTGATATGACTTCTATTAATGGAGCTTTGGTGGAACTCAAGCTACGGTTCCCCAAGATTGATACTCTCATCTTCAACTCCAATGCCGCCAATTATATTGGAATCAACTGGCCTCTGGCAATGTGGAGATTCACTACGCGGTTCAAGAGTGAAATCGAAAACCCCAGCTGTATGATTCAGGCCGTGGGAGTCAAGTCCAGTGATGGAATGGGCTCAGCATACCAGTCCAACGTGTTTGGACCGTGGTACATGGTTCTGGAGCTCACTGAACAGCTCAAGAATGGTGGTAAGGTGGTCTGGATCAGTTCCATCACTTCTTCTGAAAAATACGTGGATCTGGACGATATTGAACTGCTTCACAATAAGGAGCCTTATAAGGGCTCGAAACGTCTCATTGATGTGGCTCATAACTACTACTCGCCGAAACTGGAGGAGAAATACGGAATCTACTCGTACCTGACTGATCCCGGTATTTTCACCTCTTCTTCTGCTTCTGCTTACCTCAATATCTTCTCTGCCTTCGGCATGTATCTCATGTTCTACTTTGCCCGTCTTATTGGTCTGACTACCATGAACATTGATCCCTACAAGGGAGCCAATGTGCCCGTGTGGGTGACTATGAGCGAGGACCCTTCTGCTCTCAAGAGAGAGTACCGACTCGGTTCCAGAACCGGAAGATGGGGAGCTGAAATGATGGACGCTACTAAACTGACGTACGAGGGAAGTGATGAAGTTGGAGCGTACATTGATAAGGGTGTCGAAGAGTGGAGAGAAAAGTTGAAGGATCAAATCAACTAGCAAAAAGGGGGGTGGTTAGGCAAGTGGATCAAGGGAGATATGTGGTTGGGGTGAGTGGGCGTGAAGTGACCTGCCTCAACCCTGAAAAGTTGAAGCGAAGGCTCCTCACATTGTCAAATCACTGACTCCAAAAGCAAGTCTCGAGAACTGCACCATCCGGTTGGACGTTCACAGGGTAAAAGTCTTTAATGTAATTGATATTGGATAATGGAGGTGGTGTGTATAAGAGGGAGATAGGAGCACAACTTCTAAGGAGAAAGCCATCCATACAGTAACGTCTCACTTAATAGATCATTGATCGGGAGTTACCTCCTAAGTCGGTAAGTAGCAATATTGACACTCTAACATGCCCCTATCTGAGTTACCACCCATTGTTCGAAATCTTTGGACCTTCTCCATGCATATACAGTACGAAGATATTCAAGTCCAAAAAGGCCCTCTGACGTGTTGTTGGGAATCCTTC
The DNA here is from genome assembly GCA_900519025.1 of Yarrowia porcina. NCBI lineage: Eukaryota > Fungi > Ascomycota > Dipodascomycetes > Dipodascales > Yarrowia > Yarrowia porcina. Next base: position 316,132 of record ULGT01000010.1, on the reverse strand, counting down.
TAATGGGCTGTTTTCAACGGTCAATCCCGTTTCTCCCTAACACCCCCACATCAAAAGTTTTCTTGGAACGTACCAGTAGCTGAGATACGTCAGGTCCATTAGAGACCGAAATGGTATGGATGTCTTTTCATGATAACGGTTCTCTACCAGATAGTCGCTTCTTCAGCCGCTTCTTGAGCCGCTTCGTCACAGCCTTATTCTACAATAGTGTGTTTCTATCCATCCAACGCCTCTTTGGACCACTCATTCGACTCTCACTGTGGATAGCTAGTTGAATGAACAAGTAATTTACTTGGCATTTTGTTGATGCATACTTGACCTGCGTGCTATGAGAATCGATTATTCGAATCTGATCACATCTGATAAACCCACTGACCAGTCCCATATTTCTCCTCTCAAGATCGCCACTCACCTCTCTTCCATCTTAGTTGCACTCTACCTGTGGCTTCTCGTATAACCTCATTAATATACGTCATGTCGCATTTACCATCAGCCCCTCAAACTGACCTAATAATGACCCTAGAGAAGAAATAAATAGATCATCAATATCACCAAGACTCTGGCAATCCAATTGAACCACTTTCAGCCGTTTCTACCAACTTTTCACACCGATTGCTCTACTAGTTCGGCAACGTTGCGGGTACTGGAAACTCAACATTGATATAAAGTTCATCTGATCTCCTCTTTAATTACCCTCTTATTTGGGGGATCCATCCATCGAATTTCTCTGTTATTTGGATATGGCATATGGACCAGCGTTATACACTTCTTCCCCAATTTTCGAACCCATATCATTCGTACTGGCCGCCCTACAACACCTCAAAACTTGCCCCGCTCAATGGCTCACTCTAAAAAGATAATGTTGCTGAATCATAATTATTGGAGGGGATGGTCATCAAGATAGTTGTATCGTATTGTATCGTAACTGTCAAGAAGAGCAGAATAAAGGCATTGTATCACGTGAACCCCTCGTGACGAACCTAGATCTCCGCCTTCTAAAAATACCTTTGCCACCAACGGTGTGCACTGCCCTCAACACTGCCTCCGCCTCACATGACCATGGACATTGTTCTACCTTCCCGCCCGGGTAACCCCCAACCAGCCCCTAAATTAGCTTTTTTGGCTCAACTAGAGTTGATGCAGTGCATATGCCCACTGTGGTATCTCCGAAACCAGAAACGTTCTTATACTACACCGTTTAATACCTGTGCACCGGTACAAGTTATTGTCCGCAAAACATCTACCTTTGCAACATGAACGCCATCAAGTTACAGGTGAGTACTTTCGACATTGCTGCATCCATTGACCCACAAACTAACCCAGAAAAAATTCCCAATCCTCACCCAAGAGGATATCTTTGGTCTTTGCGACTCTTTCCAGTGAGTATAAAGCCGCAACATTACATCCGACATGTCATTGAACGGGAATCAAAAGGGACTAACACAGACAACTGGATGTTGATGAGAAGGGATACATTGACAAGAACGAGGTGATCAAGGCCGTGGCCGCCTCGGGCCGAGCGTCATACGACGAAATCCGAGAGGCCGTTCGAGAGAACATTGTCGACTCGTCGGGCCGAGTGGAGATGGACGACTACGTGGAGCTGCTGGCCAAGATCAAGGAGGGCAAGGGATCTAATCCCAGCGTGCGACAGGCCCCTGCCTCGCCCGGCCGAGCCAACACCAGCCGAATTGTGGTCGGAGGAACCGCCTCGGGTACCCAGCACACCATCAACCAGGAGGAGCGAGAAGAGTTCACCCGTCACATTAACAGTGTGCTGAGTGGAGACTCTGATATCGGCGATCGACTGCCATTCCCTACAGACACCTTCCAGGTGTTTGATGAGTGCCGAGATGGTCTGGTTCTGTCCAAGCTCATCAACGATTCCGTCCCCGACACCATTGATACTCGAGTTCTCAACTTCCCCCGAAAGAAGGCTCTCAACAAGTTCACCATGACCGAGAACGCCAACATTGTTATCAACTCCGCCAAGGCCATTGGTTGTGTTGTCGTCAACGTGCGTGCTGAGGACATTATCGATGGTAAGGAGCATCTGATTCTGGGTCTCATCTGGCAGATCATCCGACGAGGTCTGCTGTCCAAGATTGATATCAAGCACCACCCCGAGCTGTACCGACTGCTGGAGGACGACGAGACTCTCGAGCAGTTCCTGCGTCTGCCCCCGGAGCAGATTCTGCTGCGATGGTTCAACTACCACCTCAAGGCCGCTGGCTGGAACCGACGGGTCAACAACTTCTCCAAGGACGTGTGCGATGGTGAGAACTACACCATTCTCATGAACCAGCTCAAACCCGACGAGTGCTCTCGAGCTCCTCTTCAAACCCAGGATCTGCTCCAGCGAGCTGAGGAGATTCTCACCAACGCCGACAAGATTGGCTGCAGAAAGTACCTGTCGCCCTCCGCGCTGGTGTCTGGTAACCCCAAGCTGAACTTGGCCTTTGTTGCCCATCTGTTCAACACCTGGCCTGGTCTGGACCCTCTGGAGGAGAACGAGACTGTGGAGATCGAGGACTTTGACGCTGAGGGAGAGCGAGAGGCCCGAGTCTTCACTCTGTGGCTCAATTCGCTCGATGTGGATCCCCCCGTGGTTTCCCTGTTCGAAGATCTCAAGGACGGAAACGTTCTTCTGCAGGCTTACGACAAGGTCATTCCTGGATCTGTCAACTGGAAGTTTGTCAACAAGCGACCTGCTAACGGTAATGAGCTCATGACCTTCAAGGCCGTTGAGAACACAAACTACGCCGTCGAGATTGGAAAGGCCAACAAGTTCTCGCTTGTTGGAATTGAAGGAAACGATATCACCGAGGGACAGAAGACCCTGACTCTGGGTCTGGTCTGGCAGCTCATGCGACGAAACATTGTGCTGACTCTGGCTGGTCTGTCGCAGGGAGGAAAGGAAGTGTCCGATTCGGATATGCTCAAGTGGGCTCAGGCCCAGGTCCAGAAGGGAGGCAAGAACTCCACCGTGCGATCCTTCAAGGACTCGTCGTTGGCAAACGGTCACTTCCTGCTCGATGTGCTCAACGGTCTCAAGCCTGGTTACGTCGACTACGACCTGGTCACTCCTGGTAACACCCCCGAGGACCAGTACCTCAACGCCAAGCTGGCCATTTCTATTGCCCGAAAGCTGGGTGCTCTTATCTGGCTGGTTCCCGAGGATATTGTCGAGGTTCGATCTCGACTGATCCTGACCTTCATTGGTTCCCTCATGTCCATCTAAGCCGTTTTGGATGACTAGTGAGCTATTTTGGTCACTATTTGGGCGCGAGACTTTCTAGTCTCTAATCCGCTCCTTGTAACGATATTCAAGAGTGTATGTAATGAATTGTACCATTTCCATGAACATGAATTGTAGAACAAGAGATCAGAGAATATCAATATATCATACTATTCGATTGCTTAATAACCCAACCTTACATGTTTAGTAGAATCCCGGAGTTGAAAAGCCCGAAAAATGATAGCTAATGACAAAGACTAATATCTGAGTGGCCTTATTGAATGTTGACCGCAAGTCTTACAGACTGCTTTTTGTCCGAAACTTGTAAGCCCACTTTTTTTGCGGGATCACGTGACCGTCATATCAGATTTTTGTGTTTCAGACAAGGTTTTTTTCACCGCCCAAAATCCGCAATAGTTTAGTGGCTAGAATTTCCGCCTGTCAGGTCTATACCAGCACGCGGGGGACCGGAGTTCAATTCTCCGTTGCGGAGGTCTGGTTACGGCCATATCCTGGTGAAAATACGGCTTCCCGTCCGATCAGCCATAGTCAAGCACCAGAGAGCCTAGTTAGTATTGTAGTGGGAGACCATACGAGAATCCTGGGTGCTGGTAATCCTTTTTTGTTGGTATTTCTTTTGACCATTGATAAGGTGATGAAGGATCTTCTTTTTGCTACTTGCACCCATCTAGATCTCCCTCTGTTAAGTGTACAAAATGTAATAAATAATACGTTAGTATATGCTCTATCATCTACCTTCTAACAGATTCGATCGTCGGTATCCAACGATCTCGATCGCACGGCTGTCATAGCCTCGAGACCCAGAATCTTTCTGACTCGAGTTCGAGACGGCCGTCTCTCCAGCTTCTCGCTGGACTCACTTTCGGGCTCAGCCGTGATGTGGGTGCTCACTGATGCAGTTTGAGGTTCCTCCTGTTTCTCGGACTTTGGCTGAGGAGGAGGAGCTTCGATTTTCTTGATGTCCCGCTTCTTTTGTTCCTGGACAATCTCATCAAGAGCCAAGTTGAGTTTGTGCAGGGCAAACTTCTCGTCCGAAGTGGTCTTCATGGACGAGGGGAGGTTTCGGGTCTTCTTCAAGGATGATTCCAGAGAAGAAGCCATGCTTTGGGGGACAGCCACATTGGGCTCTGAGGGGGTATCTGTTGTGGAGTTGGTGAAGGAAGAGAGAACATCATCGTCCTCGCCAGTACCTCTCCATCCATAGATACGCTTGAGCTTGGAAAAGGCAGAGGAATGGTCAACTCCCTCGTTGGAGCTGTCTGCTGCAATTCGCTCAAAAGCCTCAGCCAGATCCTGCTTGGTGACAGCGGGAATACCGTCTCCAATGTTCTCTTCTCTTCCTACCAGAGGGTCGTCTCCAAATGTGTTGACCCACTCGTGTTCACGGAGCTCGGCCATGGTCATTCTCTCAGCGGGGTTTTTGGCCAACAGGCCATGGAACAAGTCAACAAGCTCCTCCGAAGTGCCTTCAGGTAAAGGAGCTTCGTTGAAGATGATTTGCTCGCAGAGGTCGGAAATGGACTCAGATGCAAAGGGGAGTTTTCCGTAGAGAATGAAGTAGAGGGTAACACCCATGGACCAAAGGTCTGCAGCCCGTCCACTGACTGCAGAGCCCAGAGTGACTCCTACCTGTGCTGCTCGTTCTATGCAGTGGGGAGATGTGATAAGAGCGAGCTCAGGGGCCATGTAAGAGGGACTTCCTGCCTTTCGCAGAACAGTATCGTTTTCACTCTCAAACATTTCCGAGACTCCAAAGTCGGCAATCTTAAGAATGTCATCTTCACTGAGCAGCATGTTATCTGCCTTGATATCTCGATGAATGACGCCTTGGGAATGCAGAAACTCGATACCGAGAATCATGTCTCTAAAGTAGAGTCGGCACTGTTCCTCAGTGTACTTTGGGTTCTTAGCGCCATCGGTTTCCTCGGAATGCATGAGGACACCGTGACACCAGTCCATGACCATGTAGAGAGAGTCTCCATGGGGGTCGTCAAGAACTTCTACCAGGTTGACAATGTTTGGGTGGTCCAGTTTCTTGAGAATGGCGATTTCTCGTCGAATGAGGTTTAAGGGATTGGAAGTGAAAGACTCCAGAGCCTCCTTGATTTTGTTCTGTTCCACTGGATCCTTTGTGCGCATCAGTTTTCGACGCAGTTGCATCCATTCCGTCTGGTTCATCTTTCTCAGACGGGCCTTGGAGTATGACTTCATGGCGAACTTCTCCTGAGTAGTAGTATCAACAACTCTGTATACCGTTCCAAACGCGCCGGCTCCAATTTCCTCCTGGATCAAATAGTTGTTTAGCGTCTTTCCCGTATCGTCTTCACGGTAGGACGCGTCCAGGGTCTCCTTGATAAGTTTGGGCGTTGTGGAAATGAGCCGCATATGATGTCGAGAAGGAGATCTGACCACGTCCGAAGGAGACGAGTGGACTCGTTTGAGCGGTGGCCGAGCCATGCGCTTTGTAGGTGGTGCCAGGGAGTTACCCGAGGTAGGTGACGGCGGTTTCGAGGTTGGCTTATCAGTGTTTTCCGACTCTCTGTTGGCTGAGGCTGTACCTGCACCGTTTTCAATTTCCAAAGAGGAAACTCGTCTGTGGCCCTTGTCGACGACTATGGAGGGCACCGACACGGTTGCGGCGGACGTGCAACACCGGTCCATTATGAGGGTGTTGGTGGTGGTTTGCACGGTGGTTGTCATGGAATGAGTTGGGAGTGGTGGGTGTAGATAGTGCGTGTGTAGTGCGTTTGTTTATAGTGGATGAGTAAAAAAAAACGGGTGTGGTTTTGGTGGGTGATATAATAAAAAGACGAGGTGTCAAAAGCACGGTTTCGGAGGTGTGTTGTGGAAGAGATTGGGTGGTTGTGTTTACGTTTTTCAAAGGGAGCACTTTGTCTATATATAACGCTGTCAAGGACCCTCCCGTATTGTAGCCACCACGCTCTTTACAGCTGAGGTGAGAGGAAAAAACTTGAGTGCGTTTACCTCGAGGGGTGCATACACTGATATGGACCATAGAGTAGGAATGATGAGGGTCATGGGGCATGTTTGGGGCGGCATAAGATGGAAAAATGAGCTGGTTAGGCGTCCATTAGTTCCGTGACTAGATTTTTTGTGGTTTTTTCTTCATAGCTCGCCCAATGTAGCATCTATCTCTGCTATAGCTGTTGGTATCTCTGACTCTTTAACTTTGGCTGCAACGTTGTCAAAACAGTGAAAATGGAAATTACAAAAATGGGTCCGGGGAATGAAAAAGAAGAAGTTGAAAAGGGCCAGAAAAAAAAAATCCTCAAATCTTCTAATCTTCAGGGTCTGTTTCAACGCCACATAAACTGCACGCGAGCCGTTGCGTGTCTCAGTGGAATCGACAACTGTCTCGCCCTGTTTTCGATCGCCACCGCCACTGTTCCACTCTTCTATGTATGGAAACTGTGCTATTGTGCAATCCAGCATGGATGCGGCACCATGACCCACTTGTGCTTGACTAACGTGGACGTGAAACCCGTCTTTTCAAACTCTGATGGCGATCGTAAAAATAGGATCCGCTCACAGAGTTATATTGGACATTAGATTTGATTACCGAAGCGAGGCTGACTCAGATGTGGGGGTCGCTAAGCTGGAATCGAGTGGTTGGGTACGGTGCCTACACCTGCTCTACAGATTGTATGTAGCCCGTCTCACGCTATCTACAGGTAAAATCTAGAGGCTGGTGCACTATATCGCTCAGGCACACGAACAGTTTAGTGGGGTCTAAAATGTCAAGGCGGTCCAGAGTGTAAGCTGAGGAGGGGACCATATAATATATGGCGTATGGGGCAAGTTGCCGTTTTTCTGCGGCTTTTTCGGCTGTCCGTTTTCGCTTGCCAAAGGAGACTGCTGAATTATGGCTTGGGCACTTGGGCATATGACATCGGTTTGGCCAGCATAATTGGAGCACATGTCAGGGCTCCAGTGCGGGGATTCGTGGCATAGAATAGGCGTTATTGAGAGGAAATTGGACGAATTGAAAGCGAAAAACGCCCATTTCTTGCGCCAGAACATTCATGACAAACTTCTCTTTCTCATGGCACTTTCTCATGACACTTTGTGACACTCCTGAATAGGCATTCACATGAAGCATGTTGACGGAAGAGGTGGGGCCAAAGAAACTATAGGTACAAGTAGAGATCAATTGATAATTTTGACCCGATAGAGCAGGAATAAAGTCATAGTCGTCCACTTTTAGATACCGGCACTTCTACTTGAACTTGTACTTTATGCCTTGGTCTCATGAAAGCAAGTGTGTTACTTGTAGGTTCGAGGTGTGGGGTGGATGGAGGGATCAGCTTAAGGAGAGAAGGTAGGGGGGAATAAAAAGTACAGTAAGTCATTGATTTCATAACAGAAGAGTACTTATGGTGAAATTTAATTGTTTGGTCCAATATATGGCAGCTCGTCTCTCACAGGTTTGACACATTCCATACACCTGTCATTGTTTATTGAGGCATGTCTGAGGTGTGGACCCTCATTCCAGACAGTTCAGTTGACAGCTCTTTGAAACAAAACAGTCCTTCAAAAAGTGACAAATGAGCTTGACTGGGATAACATGGAGCTCTACAACTGAACCAAGCAAAAGACCTATGCTATCAAACAAAGTCAGACTTTTCAAGGGGATTGGTTCTGTTCAACTGAAGACCTTCTTATCCGTATATATGTGGTTCCCAACGTGGTTACAGCTCAATTGACAACATACCCCCTTCTTCAAAGACTACCCCATCTCTAATAGGAGTTCATTGATATTATCTACCACTGCATGAGCACATGTACAGGTTCCGGATATTGAGGGCAGTTATGGAGAGTACCAGCAGTAATGAGGTATGTCGAAAGAAGGACCAGATGGTACTACACGACCAAAATCATTTCCTTCAACCATCTTATATCGCCTATATACCAGTATCTCATTAACACACCATCTCCTACCCACATAAAGTTCCGATACGCCTCGAAGGTAAAAGCGATAAGAGCGCTAAAGACAGCAATAGCTCTTGTTGCTGAGAGAATAGTGTATCAGGCTTGATGTTGACTTTGCAGTAAGACACTGGATGGAATCAAAATACAGCCAGAGCGACAGCCATCTTCTCCATTACTAATGCATTGATATCCAGAGCAATACACTGCCCTCATCTACGCCATGTCTTTTGCCTTTCAAACCCATCAGCTGATTACATGCACCTCATTAAACAACTCTTCCCCACAGTGCATTCTTATCCACAGCACTCCTTAACCGATACAACAACCCTCAACTACACCACCTACAAACATGCGAATCACTCCGCAAACGATTCGTAAAGCCGCAAAAATGTCGCCCAACATTATGCGACTTTTGCCAGCTGCAAGGACGTTAACTGAAGCGAAAAACGAGCTTCGATGGATCCAGGCAGACCATCCTGATCCAACTCCTAAAAAGATTGCAAGAGCATGCTTCGAACGAGGCAAGTACAATACACCACTGCAGTACGTTATTGGCAATCAGCCGTTTGGAACTCTACATATCGATTGTCGAAAAAATGTGCTGATTCCAAGATCAGAGACGGAAGAATGGGCCTGTCATTTGTCTACTTTACTGAAGACTTTGGCCAAAAGGAATAAAGATATGCGTTTGGTGGACCTATGTACAGGAACAGGATGTATTGCATTACAGATGGCTACTGTTCCGTTGGCTCTAGTGGCAGGAGTTGATATTTCTCCAGACGCAATTTTTCTTGCGGATCATAATGAACAGCTCAATCATTCCAGCCTGAGAGCAAAAGAGGTCATTTTTGAGGAATTGGACATTCTTAACCCGAAAAACGATGCCCAAATTGCCGCTTTGCATCCCACAATCATCACAGCCAACCCTCCTTATGTCAGCCATGAGGTAGATGCAGCTCAAGCAGTCAAAAAACATGAACCAAAGCTGGCTGTTTTTGGTGGAAACGAGTTTTACGAAGCAATTGTACGGATTACTAAGGATTCAGGAGCTCAGGCTCTGGTGACTGAAGTGGGATACTTGGATCAGGCAAAGTACACTCAGTCCTTACTGCCTAAAGACTGGTCTTCTATCATCTTCAAGGACTTTAGCGACAGACCCAGAGCGGTATTTGCATGGAAGAATGGAACTCCATTTGATCTTCTAGGAGAAAGCCAAGGAGGAGGGTATCATTTGGTTGATAGCTTTTAGCGCACCAACCAGAGTGATAGCATACTCGCACACCTTACCTGCGATAGCATCTTTTACAGCCCTACAATAGCACACATACGATAGCATACATTACATAACATAACACATACATTTACTCACATCATTGTAGACGATACTCTGGGCCCTAGTGCACATTCCAACATCTATTACTAAACCTCTACCTACTCGTCGTCGTTAGCATCCTCCAGAGTGACAATTCTCTTGGGGGGAGCCTCCTTCTTCTTTTCTTCGTCGGCAACCTCCTCAATCTTGGCGCCGGCGGTCTTGTTGCCATTGCTCTTTTCCTGAATCTGGGCAGCCAGCTCTCGGATTCGCTCGTCCAGCTTGGCCTGGGCCTGCTCGTTCTCCAGCTTGATGGCGGCCTGCTTATCAGGAGGGTACTGGGCCTGGAGCTGGGCGGCAATGATCTGGGGGTCAATGCCCGAGTCGGACATTTCCTTGATCTGCTGCATCTGCGTGGCAAACGTGGTCAGCTGGGTCTGGAACGCGGCCTGCATCTGCTCCATCTGGGCGTTGGCCTCCTTCTGTTTCTGTTTTTCCTCCTTGGTCAGCTTTCGCGGGGGCTCCTTGGGCTCCACCACTCCGGCGTTCTTCTTCTTCTTCTTGTTCTTGAACTTCTGGGGGAGCAGGTCTCGCTCGGGAGTTCCGTGCCAGGCCCACAGGGGGATGAAGGAGTCAACAAAGCCAACATCAGCAAAGAGGTTGGGGAAGATCCAGATACCGGGCTTGACAGTAGGCCAGGTAAGAACAAAGATGACCAGTCGTACCAAAGCAATACCGAAGAAGACACCAATGAGACCCAGCATGCCGACAGACAGGTACCACACGCCCTGACGCAGGAAAATGGGCCACAGAGGGAACAGTACTCCAGCAAAAATGGCAGCCACACCCAGAGCTCCATACAGATATGTAGTCAATGGGACGGGGTTGTAGAACCATGTGTAGTACATATCGTCTCCAAACTCCTGCTGGGGGTTGACCTGCAGAACAGGAACGCCCTGCTCGGGCTTTTGTTTCATCATAAGTGCCGTCTGGGTAGGCAGCTTGTCCACTCGAAGAGCCATCTGGTTGATGGGCATGAGTCGGAAGATGGAAATGGCCTCGTTACGCGAGTTGATCGGAGGCAGCTTGGAGTTGGGCTTGGACTGCAGCTGCTTGTATTTGGGGTCTTCCAGAGCCCGAATGGCTCGTTTGACACGGAAAAAGTCGGATCGCTTGCCGTTGAGAATTCCAGGCCGCTGTTTCAACAACTTGTGGTTTCGCAGGTAGTCGGCCACCGCCAGAGCCTGGGGCGAGATCTCTCGAGCGCCACCCTGCTGGAGGGGCATGGTGATCTGACCTTGAGGCACGTTCTCAGTCATGTTGTCTGAAGGATGTGTTGTGAGGTGATGATCAGGACGTGACGGAGTAAGGCCCTAAGGTGTATATGCAACAGGGTGTCTTGTTCGGTGGATTAGGGTTGTGGGGGAAGAAGGGCAGGTGGAGGGGTTTGGGGGAGGTTTGTGGACAAGGTGAGGGTGGGAGATTGTCGGCAGTGGAATTTTACCCGGATTTGTTGTTTCAACCTCCAAAAAAATGGGTGTGATGTCCCTTTACATCGACATGTCTGTATTGCTATATACTCTTACGTGTAACGTGTGTCTAACTCTTTAGCTTCTTTCACTTCTCACGCTTTCGACCTTTGGTTCACTCTTTGACATTCTACGTGTAGATCTTAACTCTGAATGGAGAGTGAGATGATCCTATCTGGTAGATGCCATACCATACAATATTGTCAGAAGTAATGGAGAGAAGGAATAGACCAGGTGTCACTAGATGACTTATGTCATGTTGGTTAGTATATTCAGTCTCAGGTGGGGCATCTAGCGTGAAAAATATCGGTGCAGGATTACTAATATCTTGACTGTATGGGAGGGCCCATACCAGTATCTACATAGAGAAGCTCGTTAGAAACATGGACTCGATACAGGCAATGTGACAATAATCTTCAGCTGGTGCACTTGTAAAATCCACACTATCTTTCAGCTAAATGTAGTATCTTCTATGGACTTCTCAATCGTCGTTAAACACAGCATACAAGTAGCTATCTTCAACTTCAAGGAACGCTGAATGTGAATACTTCAGAGAATCCGCTACTTGTCCCCCCTCTCACAATAATTAAGTCTATTCTTTACACTTTGGTAAGTTGTTTATATCCTAAGACCGACGTCTATTTCTCGCTCTCCACAATAGCCATGATCATGCAGTAGAGGTAGTAGAAGAAGAGGAAAAAGTAGAATCCCAGCTTGATGAACGACTGCTTCTTGTACTTGTTGAGCGTTCGGAAAATCTCGGTCGCGTCAAGCTTGTACTGAGGCCAGTCGAGGAAAATGTATCGCACGTTGAAGAGAATCATGGGCAGGTTGATGAGGAAAGAGAACCACTTGAAGTTGATGAGCAACAGCAGCGAGGTGAAGAGTTGCAGACCGGCCTCGGGTCGAATGTAGACGTTGAGCTTGTTACACAGGTCAATGGGGTTGATGAAGTCAGCCTCCAGGTCAGAGTACATGACCACGAAGAAAACCTGGAAAAAGAGAGAGCCTGCGTTCAGCAGGACGGCGCCAAGGTAGAGACTGAGTTAGTATGGGAAGAAAGCGACAGGTGGGAAGATAAGGAAAGAAGGCTTGACAAGAATGTCTGATGTCAAAGGCTAGGTAAAGCAGGTCCGAAGCAGCGTTTGGCAAGGATCTGGTTCATTTGATGGAGGGTATCAAGGTGTGAATGAAGAATGAGGGGTGGTGAGATGTAGTATGATAAAGACTGGGCAGTAGGAGTGAGTAAAAGAGGTAGAACAGGGATACCAGTGAAAGAAGAAGACGAAATAGGAAATCCAGTAGACCCTGACGACCTCTTGAGATAGCTAGACAAGAACATGCCCTTATTCAAGGTCATTCCAATAGTCTAGCTAGAGAACCTGTAATGGAGCACATCTTAACCATGCTATCAGACATAGATACCCTTGTTCCTTTCCCACATCCATCTCAATGGTATCTCTGTCATCTCTGTCCATCCAAAACTGATATCAAGTCCAAAAACACAACCCATATATGGCAAGTATAGGTTAATTAAATCACTTTAAGAAGCGCTCAATCACAGCAACATGCTTGTACATATCGCAACCCACTATCGCCACATTCCCCTCTTTCGCCTATCATGTCGTCTGATATGTCATCTAGAGATGTCGACGACATGTCCATGATCAGATACCCATTAAACGACAATGCCATATCCATCCTATGATCACAAACACGGGCTTCAACCCACTTGTGTCAATATCCCTCAATGACCTATCGTTATCTTCAAAACAGCTCTTTCCTTGCTAACCTCGGCTTGTTGCTCACACGAGAAAAAACCCCGCCATTCCGATCAAAAGCCGTTCCAGCAACACAAAGACCACGGGCCCACAGACACCGTTCACAGCACCGCTCTATCCTCCAGATACTCACAAAATTCCGCTCATGTTTTTTGTTTGAAATCACTAGTGTGTCGGCCAAGGTGCTAAGACTAGAAAATTGCTGGGTTAGGTTTCTCACGGTCCCACGCCTTTTAATCTGCAGCCATTAAGCTAATACGAGATCGGGGGGAGAGGGGGGGTGGCTGGTTCGTGACATGGGCGTGCGCACTAGCGTGATGCAAGGTCACGTGGGACAATCACGTGATCACAAAGTCGGCAATTGATCATTTCCAATGTTTCAACTGATTACCGACAAACAATCAGACGGACTGATCATGTGGTAAATTGGGTTAGTAAGCGAAAGGAGGAGGAATGAGCAGCTGACAGGTTTGACATCTACAAGTAATTAAACAGGTTGACAGTGTCAATAGAGACGTTGTAGCTGAGTTTTTCTGTTTTTCTTGATTGATGGAATTTGAGGTATCTGAAGGGTTGTTTTTTGTTATTCTCAAGATCCATATTCAAGAGGCTTTTCCTTTATTTCGAATCTCCTCATCCTAACTAATGTCAACTAAAGGCAACTAAGGAGGAGTGAGAGATATCACTCCGACAACCACTCAATGGAAGAAATATGTCATAGAAAATGTACCACATAGTATATAAGTACCCCTACATATATTCTCCACCTCCATTATCCCTTTACCTCCTCCTATAAATGTCTTACAACTCCTCATACAGACCTCTAAACACGTGAATAGGGTTCATCAGTACATCAACCATCGCACACCATCTTCACTCGGTATGATCTCCTCATTCCTCAAGTACTCGGCTCTGGTGTCGGTCAGCCTGATAGCCGCCGCCGAGCTACAGGTGTTTCTGGATGCATTTCTCAACAAGACCTTTGTGGAGACGGGAGCCAAAGTCGACAGAAAACTGGCGCTTCAGGATGGAGACATGACCAGCGAAGAGGTGTATACCAAGTATCGACCTGACGGCGGTGAAAGTGATGGTGAAGATGATGAAGGAGATGAAGATTCAGACTCCAAGGATCACACAGACTCATCTCCCTGGCCAAGACCTAGCATCAGTGGAAATGAGGCGTACCAAAGAGGTGCCAAAAAGTTGCATGATTCATTTATGGATGAATTGAAGACCCGACAAAACTCGGAAACGTGCTCGGAGGAACGCACAGACGCGTTATTCAAGGCTCTACATCGACTGGTGGATAAATACAGAACCAGACCCATGATCCATCATGCTGCATCGAACGTGGATCATCCTGCATCTGGAGTCAAGTGTATGGCCTGTAATCAGACCGTTCTGCTCCAGCGAGACCGTCATTACGTCTGTGTCCACTGTCCTAGTGGCCAGAATATCCTGTGCATTTTCTGTGAGGGCAGAGAAATGCACCCAGAGGCTCATATGCTCTACAAGATGGACAAGTCCATTGGAAGCATGAAGTCTATGATGTACTATGCCGAGGCTCATCCTTCATGGTCGTCCAAGTTTGAAGACGATTTTGCAGCTCCTGATGCCGAGGAGTTTGTCGATCGAGAATTACTGGCAGATTGTGCAGCTATAAGCCAAGAACGACTCGAGTTCATGTTCGAGCAGTTCCTAGGATGGTGCGATATCCATTCCAATGAGCCCAGAAAGTTGAACATGTCTCTAGACAGATACAGAGATCTTCTGAAACTGGATGATCCGTACTTGCTGTCTTTGTTGGACCAACACTTCACACAGCCTCTGTCTTTTTCTGCTTATGTGAGATTCGTGCAGTGTGTTCTATCTGCTCCCTCAAAGGCTCTCATTGATATCTGCTACGATATGATCACCCAGAAGGACGAGTCTTATGTCACCATGGCCTCCGTCAAGGCTGCTGTATGGCAGTATTACCTCTGGGCTCAAAAGATGGCCAATGAAGCTATCACCATTGAAGAGCTGAGAGAAAAGCAGCAGGAAATGCGAAACGGATACACCGACAAATCGAAGATCTACGAGAGATTGGGAGCTCTCAGTAACGTCGACGGACCCAAGACCTTCACTTCTATGGTGAACGGCAAACAGGTGACTGACTTCCCTCGAAAGCACGAAAACCTACTAATCAACGTCCCTGTGGTCTCTGATCGACCTGATCTGTCTTCCAACGCTATGCTGATCGCTGAGCAGTCTATCAACGAGATGATTGTCAAGGCCTTTGAAGACGCTGGTTTCAACGAGTTTTCTTTACTCACCAAGCGTGACTTTGTCAAGCTGGCTGGCTACCCTGGCCCCAACTTTCAGGCCTGGCTCTTCAACTGGTTGGAGGCGTATATTATCTAACCAATGTATTTATATGAAGCTATATCCACGTACTACAAACAAGATATAATGCATTATCATCCTCTTGACGTACATACTCAATCCCCCTTATGGTAGACCTCCCCTATCTAAAATCCTTCTTCTCAGTAATATACAAGGTCGCCTCCTTGAGATTCTGTTTAGCCAGGTTGTTCATATCACCGTAGAAATCAAAAATGCAATCTTCTCCAATGACATTCAATCCCGAGTTTGGACGCTCTGAAAAAATTCGTTCACGATGAGACATCCAGGGTCCTCCAAAGTAGTACTTGAAGAGCTTCTCAGTCTTCTTATCTAGAGCCTTGAACCGAGGAGCAAACTTCTCCAGCTCCTTCATTTCCTCCACAGCTTCCAAGTAACACTGTTCCATTTCCTTAGCTAGAGCTTCAATGTCCTCAATCTTGTCGTCCTTGTATTTGGACTGTTCTCGAGCAACTTCATCTGATCCAAAAGAGTCTACAGAAGCAGTATCTTCATCCTCAGACTTGGTGTTTTCCTCAGACTTGGTATTTTCGGGCAGATTTTCACCCTGGGTATGAGTATCAGTCAATGTTTCCTTGGAAACATCAATTTCAATGTCTTTACTGTCTGAAGACATGTTTACTGGTTGGTATATTCTGATGGTCAAGAGAAGAGGAGTATTGAATTATGTGAAGTGAGATAACCTGCCGGGTCATACTTGCATGAGGCTGTGGGGGTGAGTGACATGATGGAGACTGAAAAAGTCACGTGACAAGAAAAAGGAGAAGATCTTGGATATTCCACTTTTTTCAGGTTTGTCGCAATTCATTAATTTGTACTTTTATGACCTCTCCATTATGACATCATTTAGACCAACTTCTATGCATGTTCAGATGAGCCTTATTAGGGGGTTTATACGAAGTATTCAGGTCTCTATATACAAATTAGAGGTCTGTCATTGTGTATAAGTACTCAATATACCTTTCAATACGACAATTGATGGATTTTTGGTTCCATTGGTCAACTTGAGGGTACTACTCAGTTAGCCTAAGTATCGTTTCAAGTATTGAGCTTACATTCAGTTGAGAACGATAGGAACTACAAGGACCCCTCTAATGAGTCCGAATTCTCATTATATCGAAATAACCAAAGAATCACAAACAAACGAGTCTCTACTATCGATATTTCTTACTTTCACACCCTCAAGCGCCCTACTTCTTCAGCTATGCTTCTCTCATATCTCACTCTATGCACTGCTCTTCATGCATCAACTTTAGCACCTCCTTCAACATTCCTCCAGACTCATCACCACATTTCACCTCTTCACAACACACTACACAGCATCAATGGAACGGCGCAAAAAGCAAAACGAGGGCCTGTTATCGGTGTACCCACCTCCACCATGGTACTCACGATATTTCACAGACGAAAATGTCGCAAAAGTGAAGGAACTACAAGGCTCAGATAACCCCGAACTACAGGAAGCTCCCCTCAAATACCTCACTCCTCCTTCTCCACCAGAAGCAGGAGCATATCACAACTTTGGCGACGTGTGGCAGGTGAACGACAAGCTGGCAACGTTGGAAGATCTCGGAATCACGCAGGTTTATGATGCTGCAGCGATTCGAGGAGAAGGACAGGAAAGTGGAGCTCGAGTGTTGGAGCTGAAAAAGCTGACAAAGTCGCTGTTGTTGGCCTTTGTCGAGCTCACGGGAATTATGGGAGTAGCTCCAGAACAGTTTCCGACCAAATTTGAACACGTTCGGGTTCTACTTATTAATATTCATCACATTCTCAACGAGTATCGACCTCACCAGGCCAGAGAAAGTCTAGTGACGTTGATGCAACAGCAAATCAACGACAAAAAACAGCATGTGGAGAACATTCGGGAGTCTTGCGACAAGGTACGAGAGACTATCAGGGTGCTGAGTAAACAGTTTGATCAGGTGGATGAGTTTGAAGAGACCGGAGGAGTGACGACCCAAGAGGTCAAGTATGTTTCAGGCAAGGACAAGGATTTGCTTGTGGTCAAATTGGCCGAGCAGATTTGCAAGTAGATATTTATTGAAAAAGTAGGACAAGGTCTTGGTGTTCCAGCTAAACTTGTAATGAGGAGTAGTTATTCTAATACTCGTAGTGTGCTGTAGTCATTCTACTCATTTACACTGTTCATACATCTATCGTTAATTACACTATAAAAAGGCTTGTGATGTGTAGACAAGCCGTTAAAGAACTGATATCAAGAAGCTGACATCAACTGACATCCAGACTCAGTCAAACCTGCTTAAACGGCAAGCTGGAAACCCTCCTGGTTGATCATCTTCTTGTAAGGCTCCAGAGCCTTGGCGACGGTCTTGTTGACAAACTTCTCAGTCTGCTCGGGAGCTCGGCCAACAAAAGTAGAGGGGTCGAGCAGCTTGTCGAGATCGTCATGGACAGGCTTGAAGTAGGGAGTGTTCTTGATTCGCTCAATGAGATCGTTATCGCCTCCCTGCTCCTTGACAACCTGGGCAGCCTGGTGAGACAGAACTCGGATCTCCTCGTGGCACTCCTGTCGGTCTCCTCCTCGCTGGACCATGGCCATGATGATGTTCTCGGTGGCCATGAAGGGCAGCTCGGCGGCAATTCGTCGCTCAATGACCTTGGGGTAGACAACCAGACCGGAGACAACGTTCAGAAGAGTGGACAGAACAATGTCGGCGGTGAGGAAGGCACCGGGGAGAGAGACTCGTCGGATAGCAGAGTCATCGAGAGTTCGCTCAAACCACTGGACAGAAGCGGTCTGGGTAGCGTCCTGGAAACAAGACTGGAGGTGTCGGGCCAGAGAACAGATTCGCTCGGATCGCATGGGGTTTCGCTTGTAGGCCATGGCGGAAGAACCAATCTGGGACTTCTCGAAGGGCTCCTCCATCTCCTTGAGGTTAGCCAGGAGTCGCACGTCAGTAGCAAACTTGTGGGCAGTGCAACCAAGAGAAGCCAGAGGAGCAAGGACGTCAACGTCAATCTTTCGAGAGTAGGTCTGACCAGTGCAGGGGTAAGCGTAGTCGAAACCAAGGAGCTCGACAACTCGCTCATCAAGCTGCTCAACCTTGTCATGGTCTCCCTCAAACAGAGACAGGAAAGAGGCCTGAGTACCGGTGGTACCCTTGACACCTCGCAGTCCAAGATCGTCTCGGGCTCGCTGCAGGTTTCGCAGATCCCACAGAAGCTCCTGGATCCAGAGAGTGGCTCGCTTACCGACAGTGGTGAGCTGAGCAGGCTGGAAATGGGTCCATCCCAGAACAGGCAGATCCTTGTACTTGAGGGCAAACTGAGAAAGTCGGTCAATGACGTTGACGAGCTTGGGGATCAGAATGTCCAGACCGTCTCGCAGGAAAATGAGATCGGCATTGTCAGTGACAAAACAAGAGGTGGCTCCAAGATGGATGATACCAGCAGCAGCAGGAGCAGTCAGACCGTAGACATGGACATGGGACATGACATCGTGTCGCACAATGGCCTCCTGCTTGGTGGCCTCGGCAATCTCCTCATCGGTGATCTCCTGGTGAGCCTTGAGCTGCTCCAGAGCCTCGTCGGTGATCTGGGTGATTCCAAGCTCCTTCTCGGCCACGGCAAGGTTGTACCACAGCTTTCGCCAGGTGGAGTATCGGGTCTTCATGGAGAAGAGCGACGACATTTCCTTGCTGGCATATCGCGAGGACAGGGGGGTCTGGTACGAGTCGTTGTTGGACATGTTGGTGGTGTTGGTGGTGAGAGTGGAACTTCAATGTCTTGACCTCTCTATATCAATGTGCATTTTTTTAAACTTCTGAACTTTACCCCAGTGGACGAGGAACCAGGCCATAATCAAGTGGTGTGACGTCTTTATACCAACGAAGATAGGGATGGGGGTTTGCTTCTGCTGTTGAATCAACTCAGAGAATGTAATTGACTGAAAATCGTCTTTTTCCGTTCCAAAATCGTCGTCCAATATCCCACTCTCCACACCTCTACAAGTACATGACCTCCATCCTCTCTCATCAAAGTTTTGCTGCAGAACTTATCGTGACTCAGGTCAGTGTGTGGGACCATGCGCAGAAATCGTGTATACCAAATGTAAGACATGTAAAGATGTGAGCGATGGACTTGTTCCGTGTCAGATGTGTGCAGGATGTGGGTGGTGAGAGTGGGTACTGATACCATGGTACTACTTGGTACACCTGCTGCCTCAGAACTATCGTACTACCTTCCCTAGTGGCACTATTTCAGGCACCAATTCGGTCAATGTAGTTCTCGTATCGGTAATTTTTTATACAATTCTTCAATTGCCGGATTGCCAGGTTCGATTTGGTGAAGACCGACCAGGACAACAGAAGAAAAAAAAAAAAAAATAAAAAAAAATAATAATAATAATAAAAAAAAAATAAAAAAAAAAAGGAAAAAGAGAAATACGGAGTGAAGATGTCTACAAATCATCATCGAGGGCTCAGGCATCATCTGCCTGTATTCCACCCATTGTGTCTTCTCAAGTCTTCACTCTCAACTACCGTTAGCTTGGGACCTTGATGAACACTCTCAAACCTTGGAACATGCACTCCAACTCTTCCCCATAGAAGTGGAGCACCAGCAAGATACTTCCTGTATGCAAGGTATATCATGAAAACAAGTGATACCAGACTGTCGCATATCCACCGAACCAACATCTTGACCTATTGGACGTCTTTCGCTTCTTCTTAAAAGTTACAATGACTGATACCCTTTCACCGACCCAGTCTTCTCACCATCAACACTGCATGATACCAAGACACTGCAAGACACACGTGGGTGAAGATTCTAGATGGATTCCACGGAAACTGGTTGTTCAAGCACTTTGTTCTAAAAGAACCAATACCATCAAGTTGCGCAACCAAGTTTTCACCCGAAAACTACCTCAGCCAGCATCTACCAAATGCGTTCAAGCTTTGGAGACTGAACAGAGGATAAGCGTTCCTATTGTAGAAGGCTAACCTTCAGAGTCGTGGCGACGAAACGTGGGTTATACGGGTTGCTGGAATGAATAAAAGTGGGGGCACTATTCCAAGTGACAGGTACCAGGCTGTTTATTCGGTTCTTCCAGTTTACCCACTGTTTTTAGCGTTTCCACAGCTTCTACAGCGGGTTCTCCAGTCATCATCCCAACCAGCGTCCCAATGATCGACACTCAGGGTGTGCCGCGCGCGCATAAGGCTGGTGGATCTGAGGGGATGGAGAGACACATCTTTAACACTGACATGAGACGGAGACAACGAGAGAGAATACAAGCACACTATCTGGTTCTTGAAGCTCTCACAACATGTCTACACCTCTCATACGGATAGAAACGGCTCCATTCTAGTGTATGTACCAGGTACCCGCACCTTCACCCCCACTCAAGTCCGAAAAACTATCTTTGAACAATGCTACACTGTACCAGGGTTCATAAAACTCTCGAGCCTACTCAAAATCTCGTAAGCGCGGTTCCTGAGTGGGGGTGATGGTAAGAATGGAGGAGGTGGTCTGTGGTAGAAGGGTAGAACAGTTTCTCCACAGGTTCCCGTTCCCACACATTTGATGCACCTCATCGCGCCATGTAGCACCCTGCCAAGAAGCCAAGACTTCTATCTTTGTATACGACGCATTACCGCCCACCCAGGAACGCCATTGTTTAAACGTCTCGATTGGAAGTCTAACTCTGAGCTTCTAGAGTGGTATTGATCTCTCCATTCCTCCAACTGAGGGGGTCTGACAAGGTCAATTGAAGTGTATAAATACCATGTCTGGTCTTCTCATGTTCAGTACCAACCAAACATGATCTTCTCCAACCTCCTCCTGGCCACTGTGGCTGCCGCTGGTGTCGTCCATATGCCCTTGAATGTTCGAGACATCAAGACCAACCCCGAACTCCATGAGACTCTCCGCAAGCGAGCTCTTCCCAACGATGTCTACCATGCTGATATGGCTATGGGAGGCTTCTTCTACGAGACCACCATGAAGATTGGAACTCCCGCTCAGGATGTTCTTCTCACCTTTGACTCTGGCTCTGGCCATCTGTGGGTGCCTGGAAAGAACTCCACTGCCTGTGTTGAGGGAAAATGCCCAAAGAACGGCGTCTATGATATCTCCGAGTCTTCTACTTGGAGGTACCAGTACTCTCATCCCAACTGGTACGGGAATGGAGTTGCTGGTTTTGACACTGTCTCTTATGCCGGCACTACCCTTGAAGACTTTATCGTCTGGGTCTCTGTTGACCATATGAACAACAACTTTGGAATCTTTGGCCAGCTGCCCGATCCTGATCCTACTCTCAGTTATATCACTGGT
The DNA here is from genome assembly GCA_900519025.1 of Yarrowia porcina. NCBI lineage: Eukaryota > Fungi > Ascomycota > Dipodascomycetes > Dipodascales > Yarrowia > Yarrowia porcina. Next base: position 294,601 of record ULGT01000010.1, on the reverse strand, counting down.
CTTGCCAAGGCTGGAAAGATTTCCCGTGCCCTCTACTCTATCAACTCCGATGCTGCTATCGGTACCTACAACTGGCACCATTCTGCCCAACATCGAACCAATGTCAACGTCTACTACGGTGGCTTTGATTCTGCCAAGTACGAGGGTCCTCTGGTCACCTTTGATGCCATTCCTGAAGGATACTTGAACGGTGTTCCTCTCTCTGGCTTTTCTATCGACGGACAGCCTGTTCCTAACACCAACAAGTTCAACGTTCTTCTGGATACTGGAGGAATCACTCTTACTCTTCCTAACAATACTGTTGGAGCCATTGCTGCCAAGTACGGCGGAAAGTACAACAACCAGCACAATGAGTGGACCATCAACTGTGATGCCAAGCCCATTCTGACCTACGGATTCGGATACACTTCCATTGATGTCAACATTGACCAGTTCATTCTACCAGGACCTAACAATGGAGAATGCAGTATCCAGGGTATCAATCTCAAGGATGACAACGCCAACGACCCTGCTCTTCTCACCGGTCCCCAGTTCATCTCCTTGGCTCTTGTTATCTTTGACAATGCCCGAAACCAGATTTCTATTGCTCGAGCAAAGTACACTGATGAGAGTCATGTCGAGGAGATCACCGGAGACGTTCCTGGAGCTGTTCTCTACAAGGACTTCCTCGCTGGCAAGCCTCTTCCTGGAGCCAAGTCCGCTGAGTCTGTTCATGCCGATGCTTCTTCTGCTTCTATTGTTTCCAAGACTTCTTCTTCCGCTCTTATCGCTTCCTCTTCTGCTTCTAAGACCTCTTCTGCTCCTCCTGTTACCCACTCTTCGGCCCACTCGACTCTGGAAGTCAAGACTACTGCTCAATCTGCCCCTGCCTCTTCTGCTGCTCCCGCTCCTGCTTCTAAGCCTGCTCCCTCTGCCAGCCAATACTGTGGATTCTTTGGTATCTTCTGTATCAGCACTGGAGATGGAAGCGATAATGGAGACTTTGGAGACTTTGGAAACGACAACGGAGAGCTTGACCCCTTCTTTGAAGACAACACTTTTTAATTAGATTCTAACATGTAGGCCTTAGCCATTAAACGATAACATTGACGGTAGAGGTATTGTAGGAAGGGATCCAATACAAGGTATACCGATACCAGTATACAACATAGCAGTAGAAAGAAAACAAGTAAGAAGAGTTATCATACACTTGGTATATTACTTCAACGTTCAAATGAGATGTTACTCAATTTCTAAAGGACACTGGCTCTTCCTGATGGCACTCCTAAGAGTGGACTCCTCGGAAGATCTCTGTTGAGATAGGAGATTGGCAATCAGAACGCCCACCGGGGAAGTTGTATGTAAGTCGTTAATGGAATTGTTACAAGAGTTTTATTCAACATCAAAAAATCCACCAATTGTTCCACTCAAAACATGTTTCACTCACTTTCACCATCCATCTCCGAAGAGCATCTCAGCTGCAAGATAACTCCGACCGCAGTGTCTTGGGTGGTAAAAAAGGGTGTCTATCAAAAGCACATTTCTAAGAGAAAATACCAAAAATAAAACTGATAAAACATCTTGAAACGCTAGGCACACCCCAATTGACTCTTCTCCGACCTTCTACCACCTCCCTTTCGCCCCTTTTATCACTCCTCTTTCTCCTCCCTCCCAACCCTAACCCCACTAGACTAATTACCTCAGCCAGCACAGCCATCTCATCTTCATCACGAAACAGTAGTCAGTAGAGTCGACCTCCTGACACTTATCAAACCAACCAAAAAACACCAATCAAAATGGAATCTTTCCGACTCGGAACCACCGCTATTGCCGACCACTCCTTCAACAAGGACCATACCTTTGTTGCTGTTGCTCGAGAGAACAATGTCACTCTTCTCCAGCGAGCCAATGGTAAGATCAGACCTGTTCCTGGAAAGGCCGGCACCCTGAGATTCCACGATAAGACCGTAACCGGTGTGGATATCTCTTGTGACGGCCGAATTGTCACCTGTTCTCAGGACAGAAACGCTACCGTGTGGGAGCTTCAGCAGGATGGAACCTGGAAGCCCTTCCTCGTGGTTCTGCGAATCAACCGAGCTGCTACCACTGTGAGATGGTCTCCTGATGGAACCAAGTTTGCTGTTGGTTCTGGTGCTCGAATCATTGCCGTGTGCTACTTTGAGGCCGAGAACGACTGGTGGATCTCCAAGCATATCAAGAAGCCCATTCGATCCACCATCACCAGTGTCGCTTGGCACCCTAACAACGTCCTGCTGGCTGCTGGATCCACTGACGGACATGCCCGAGTATTCTCCGGTTACATCAAGGGTGTTGATGCCAAGCCTGAGCCTACTGCTTGGGGTGAGAGACTGCCCTTCCAGCATCTCTGTGGAGAGTTTGCCAACAAGACCTACGCCTGGGTTCACGATGTTGCCTTCTCTCCCTCTGGAAACTCTCTGGCCTACGTTTCCCACGACTCTTCCATCACCGTCGTCTACCCCTCTGCTCCTGATGCTCCTCCCAAGGCCGTCATCAACCTGGACACCTCCTTCCAGCCCTTCCGATCTCTCGTGTGGACCACCGAGGACCAGATTGTCGCTGGAGGCTACGACTGCTACCCCATCGTCTTTGGCGGTTCTGAGTCTGGCTGGAAGCAGACTGGTGCCATTGACGACCCTAAGAAGAACAAGAAGAACTCGGGCCCTGCCTCCCAGTTTGACGAGGACGGAATGCCCACTGGCTCCGCTCTCAACATGTTCCGAGCCATGGATCTCAAGGGAACCACCCAGCAGCCCAACGACGATGATCTGTTGACCATCCACCAGTCTCCCATTGTGACTCTGCGACCTCTGGACTCTGAGGGAGGACGAGTCACCACCATTTCTTCCACTGGAGGCGATGGCCAGCTGGTTATCTACCGGGTCTAAGGCGTGATGTATTATAACGACCTTTATGTAAGTAACGATTAGAAATGTTAGGTGGAGCATGTAGGATGGTATCGTAAGAGGTAACCAAACTACGGGGTGTACCCTGTACCAATGGCCTCTATCTGGCAGTTGATGCTTCACTTTGGAAGAATGATACAGCTGAGGCAGCCTTCAATGCGAACTAAGCATACTGAAAACAAGAGTGGTCTAAACCCAACGGAGAAGCTTCCATCCGACACTCTTGAATCATCTTCATTGAGTGTCTCTCTCAACAAGGAGTGATATCGATGGTGCTCAGTTTGAAACACTAGCCTGTGTAGTCAGCATTATGAAGATAAACAGATGTTTGAGACAGTGATGATATTACAATTCGTCACCCGATCTTGGAATCCTCCAGGGTAGGGCTCCCCAATGGCAACTTTGATAATAAGCCTTCCACGGGTCTATCAAGTAGATGAAGATCAGAACAGTTGGAGACCAAATGGAAGGTGCTTACAAGAACAAAATATCTCCTCATGCAGATGTCAAGTCAGTGTGGCAGCTTCAATGTTGCCTTCTCGTATATATCGTATCCAAGACTTGACAGAACCCACTATACTGGTACCAGGTAGGAGTATCACTGTACCACGCAGTCTACGCGTCAAGAATCTACCACAGCATATATAAACGCCTGGATCTGCTTCAATATTACTGATGATAGGCATGTCTCTGCAGGCCTGTTCATTTGCAGCCTTCAAAGCGTTATGTAAGGGTTGGAAATCAGCTCCCAAGTCCCCTCTGAACAAACCTTGCCCGCTTGCAAGAGCAGAAAACAATGCGTGTGTAATTATTAATAAGGATGCCGTTGAAACTCTACCCTCTAGACAAGAGAGCTGTAGAATACGACCTGGCTAGGGGTAGGTGTGACATTGACGTTTTACTGATGGTGGTGGTGATTTTATGAAGTGGAAACACGTGTTTAATCGCTTTCAAGCGGTTCAAAACAATGTACTATAATGCCCATATTTTCATAGTAGACTCTCCACACTCGTATCCAACTTGGCATCTTGGCTCAAGGTCCATCTACAGCAGCCTCAACGGTGTGTGTGATTCTGGGCTGTTGTGATATGCAATGGTGAGACAAGGTAACATGGGACGATAATAAAAGATGTCTCTTACTCCTGCCACTTTTGTCTTTTCTTTTTTACCCTCGACTGCCCTATTTATTGGCCCTTCCCCACAATCTACAATTAGTTGACATTACTAATTCATCTGCACCTCTCTTAAAAAAGCCTATTCACCACACACACCTCCAACCGTGATACCACACCTCCTTTCATCTCACCACACACAACACACACTCGAAAACATACAGAGATGGCAGACCCAAGCGCTATGGACGTCGACACACCTGTTGAGCAGGTCGAGGAGGGTGAGTAAGCAGAACACAATATACACGAGCACCACTAACCCAGTCATTGAGAAGCCCAAGAAGTCGGCTAAGAAGCGATTAGAAGTCAAGAAGGTGAGTACCAGAGGTGATGAGGGGTGGAAATGAGGATCCAGTGCAATCAGATGATACCATGATGATACTGTGAGAGACGTGGACAGGAATGAACCAAAACGTGTCAGCAATGTACTACATTATGAGTGTGGTCGCCACCATGGCATTGCTGGAAGGTACCGATTCAGAAAGTGCTCTGAAAGAAGGTAATGGAGACCTTGACCTAGTTGCAATTTGGAGGTGTGGATGGGACCCGACTTCTGGGATCCCTAGTTCCACCTGGATTAAGATTGACAAGCAATAACCACCATCAGACGAGCAATATGGCACCTTGGTGATCAGTCCTACTATGGGAAGAACCACCACACGCGCTAAGTTGCTGGCTTCGTTTTCATTGTCTAGCATTGTCTAGATCTGGGGTTGCTACTTTCGGTGGTTGTGTTCCTTTCCTATTTGAGACTCTTGCTTGAGGCTGATTGCAGGCGGGTGTGGTCTTCAGCTTACAAGTTCATCTGAGGTGTAATTTGCGACCTGTTTTTGGTTGGTTATCACCTGGATACGTTATATGGGTCATTTGGGTAGAGTGGCATTGCCCAACAATCAACAGTCTTCACAACCTTTTCATACATACTAACTCAGTGGTCGGCGGTAGCATTTTGGTCGTGGGATATCCAGGTTGAGACCTGTGCCATCTGCAAAAACCACATTATGGAGCCATGCATCGACTGTCAGGCCAACGCCTCCGGCACTCAGGCCGACTGTAACGTTGCCTGGGGAAAGTGTAACCACGCCTTCCACTTTCATTGCATTAACCGATGGCTCAAGTCCCGAAACACTTGTCCATTGGATTCCAAGGACTGGGAGTTCACGAGATATGGCCAGTAGTGTGGCCAAGATGCTGTGCAACTGTGCAACTGTGCAACTGTGCAAACTACCTATGGACTGGGTGTGCTGAGTCCCGCACGCTACATCTACAGTTGGCTGAGTAAGGAATTGAGTGTAATCACGCTTACATTTCAAGCGAGCTCAAACTACTCTGTACCAGCCATGCCATCTAAAATCAGTGTGTACGTACAAGTTGGGTTAGGATATATATTTACAATTGTTTGGTGTGTTGTGTAGACAGTAGATGTACTTGTACCGTACCTGTTACTGTACCGGTACCGGTACCGTACTGCTATCCCTGTAGTGTGTATGTACTGTTCGTCTGCTTGAGATAGTCAGATTACGCATCTCGCCCAGGACATCTAGGGAAAGATCCAATGACCGTCAGGGAAGAACAAATACCTTCCATAGCCTTGAGAGTGTTTTTCATGCGGTCTTCGTCAACATGAGCTCTGCATTCAACGAAGAAGATGTAATGCCACGAGTCCTGAAGCGACGGTCGAGAGTTGATACTGCTCAGGTCGATATCGTGTTTTCGAAACTCCTCCAGAACCGCACATAGAGCTCCAGGGTTGTTATGGGTGGTAGTGAAGGAGATCAGAGACAGATCATCCTTGGTAGGAGGAGGGTTTTGCACGTCCTTGAGACTGCTGAGACCCAGGAACCGGGTCGTGTTGTTTTTCTTGTCGGCAATGTTAGCCTCCACCAGCTTGATACCTGCTGCTGCTCCTGCCATTTCCGAGCTGATGGCTCCTGCATTTGGTTCATTGGCAGCCAGCTCAGCCGCCTTTGCAGTACTTGCCACATCGATCCGTTCGACATTGGGATACTGTTTGAGAAAGTCAACGCACTGGCCCCAGACCTGAGGATGCGAGTAGATTTTGGTAATGTCTTTTTTGTCTTCAACATTGGAGAAGAAGCAGTGGCTGACTGGAACCAATAGTTCAGCAGTAGCAGAATAAAAGTAGTCGTCACTGAGAAGTCGCTGTCTCAAGAAATCGAGAGTCCAAACAACCGATCCGTTGGTCGAGTTTTCAAAGGGCACAACTGCCAACTTGACTTCTCCTGAGTCAAGTAGCTGGAAACATTCTTCAATTGATTTGGTGGGTCGAAGAGTAGTGGGAACAGTGAGAGTGTCCTGGTACTGTTTTGCGGCAGCGTGCGAATACGTGTATAGCGGTCCGAGAAAGGCGATTTCTTGTGTGCTTGTCATTGTGTAGTGTCGTGCGGATGATCAAGTGCTGCTGTGACTAATGAATAATGGACGGCTTGGTAATGATGCAGCTCTCCGATATCGCACCAAAGTTAATGTGGGGTGAAAAGTTCAGCGTGAGAAATGGGAAGAGATGATATAGATCAATTTCAACAGAGAACATGAACAAATAACAAAAATATGGTCTGCCCAATTCCTGCTTCAGATTTCCATCTCAAAAAGGGGTCTAGCTTTTCCGCGAAAACCTGCATTGAATGGCGCTAAGGCTTGCAGAGGTAGATCAATGATCTGATATGGAAGGAGACTCAACAAGCTAACAGTATCATGTATTCAGTATGGGTAGTAGAACAAAAGATATGTATAAATATATCAGCTCATCACGTCTATCTGACCTTCTTGAATCAACTTCATTCTCCACTATCCCTAAGTACTGGTACAGTCTGTTCTGGAGATTGATGAAAGAGCCTTATATAGTCCAAGTAAGAAGAACCCAATGATTTGGATCATAACTCAGCTTAATACAGCCCATTCAAGCAATAATATCATTGTCTACTCTCCCTCACTCATATATACATCTATCATTCATTACTTATCTACAATGTTCACTTGGTGAAAGCCTGAATCTCCTCAATGACCATATCAATGGGGAAGTTGTCAGAACCCTCGGTGAAAGACTTCAGAAGGGCCTGTCGTCGCTTGGTGGTCTCCGGGTCGGTGATGGTGGCTCCGTAGAACTCCTGGAGAGCCAGAATGAGGAACTGGGCGTCCTGAAGAGACATGGCAGAGTCCTTCTCGACCTGACCGTTCAGAAGAACACAATCCTTGTCAGCAGCAAGGTCAGTATGGAACATGAGAGTGGTATGAGGTCGAGCAAAGTCCTGGTGGAGCTTGAACTCGGCCAGAGTAGTGAAAATAACATGGGTCAAGTGCTCACCGACAAAGTTCCACTGGACAATGTGCATCTCACAGCCCTCATCTCCCTTGGGCAGAGGAAGAACGAACATGGGGTGCTTTCGGCCATTGAGGAACATCTTGTAGAAGAGCTGGGGGTCAATGACGGCACACAGAGCCCGCTCATTGTTAATGTGTCGAGCTCTCCATAGGAACTCAATCTCCTGTTTTCCGAGCTCCTTGAACTTATCCAGCTTGACGAAACTGTCAAGGTTCTTGAGCTCGTTCTTGGGGACGGGAGGAACCTCTCCAAGCTTCTCGGTCAGAGTTTTGGCCTCCTCTCCTCCTTCTTCAAGAATAGTCTTCTTTTCACTCCAGGCCTGCTCCATGACCTTGGCCAGAGGATCAGACTCATTGAGCTTCTTGAGAGTAGCTTCAATCTCGGGAGCAAGCTTTTCCTTGAGCTCCTCGACAGACTCAACACCCTCAGCCTGCGCCTTTTGCTTCAGCTTATCCTGGTATCGAGACAGAACATCAGCCTGAGTGGATGCATTGGCAGAAAGAGAAGTTCGTCCAATATCAGGACGAGCCCACTTGACACGCAAGTTACTGAGAGAGCCGGAGTAGCCTGAGGCCTGTCGTAGGGCCGTGATGGGAGCCTTCTTGAGGAATGGTCTCATTGTGTGTGCTGAGGTTGCTTGGAGGTTTGGTATCAGAGTTGATATCAGAGATGATTTGAGCCTGATTCAGGTCACGTGGATCTCGAGGCGTATGTCTGACAAAACTATCTGTGAGTGTGGGTTCGATGCGTAGGTGTGCAAGAATATACCTCCATTAGCAGAGAGCTGCAACTAAATGAAGAGGTTCCACAATTGGGAGTCGTTGGAGTAGATCGAGTAAAAACAGTTGATATTTCAATTTGCCATTTCTCAGTTGTAACCGCTCAAGATACGAGTCAGATCAGACTTAAATCAGTCAAGGAGAGGCAAAACAGATTCGAATATTGTAGGACAAGACCTCAAAAAACATGTTATTGCTGACATTATCGACGATAGAAACGTGTTCCAACATCTTGCCAACTTGGGACTCCCTTTGGCTGCCTAATGCGCTTTGACAAGGACACTTTGACAAGATGCAGTCATCCAAGAACGATACACTGCACCCCGAAAGCCTGCCAAATATAGCCTCTTACAGACGTTTGGAGTCCTCGAGTGCCATGAAAACGGTCTTGGAGTCAGTCTATCGGACTCCGACGTAGTTCTGTAAAGCCAGCCGTATAATGCTCAGCCATGACGGATCTGATCAAGTGCATTGAGCGGAGGTAGTTGATATTCCGAAGCCGTTAACAAGGGCCATAATAGGAGGGGAAGCTGCGATGATGACCAGGCAGCCGAAAATGGAGTGTGTGGTTCGGGTGGAGCCTGACTGCTTGTTTCTTTGAAAGGCTTCATTTACAATAAAGAATAAAATGGTAAAAGAATAAAAAGTGGAATAAATAAGTTAATTATGTGGCTGAGCCTTGTAAAGCATCATTTTTCAGACATTGGAGTGTCTGTATCATTGAATAGGCAGCTCGGAAGCAGCTTAGAAGTGGAAAAGCGACTTCTTGAGATTTGGAGATCATAGACAGCCTCTAGAGTAGCTGAGAGGCATACTCATCAATAAGAGACATCTCCATGGAGCCCTGAGGAAGGCTTTTCTTAGATGAAGAATAGAGGAGCTTCAATTCGGATCTCCACATACTATTCCAGAAAGGGAACCTCTGTCATCTGGACGAGATCATTGTCTGCTTACCAGATGTGGAAGCGCCAGTAGAGACTTATGACAGTTTGGTAGCGGCTTGAGGCTGCCTAGGATGGTGTCCTAAATCGTCAGAATGACGCCCTACGGCCATCATTTACTCCATCTCCTGCCCCTTCATCTTTGCATAGTTGTAGACGGACGACTTAATCAGCGTTCTAATGACATAGACCTTGGACTGCAATTCCGAAAGCTGTTCAGACAGCACCTGGGACGGTCCCTCTGTCAGCACGCGAATCTCATCTGCCAACGACCGCAGATTGAGATCCAGACGCTCGTATTCTGCCAGAATCGCCTCTTCGGTTGGCGATAGTTCAGACATGTTGACGCGTGGAGGTTTGGATCGCGTGTTGAACCTTCTGTATAGAGAAGAGCTGACTAACGATACGCGAGTCAATCTAAATCGAAAAGTGGGAGATGAAAAAAATCAATGGTTACCTTGAACCCTATAAACGGAGTAACTACTGGTGCAGTAAGATTACCTTGTTGAAAGACAAGACAAGAGAGGTTACAATGTTCCCTTACAGTAAGAGAGAACCTCAATGAAGAACCTCATAGACCGTCTAAATGACCGGCTAAAGATCGTCCAAAAAGGCAACTAAAGGACGCCACAGATCCTCATCAGGTCAGAATTAATATACACCTCCACCTCCTGTTATTAGTGCTGTATAAGCTATGCCCCAATATACACTCATTCCAACCAGGGGTTATTTCCCACCTATAGTTTTGACCAAACTCACATGCCGTGTGCACGTGGTAACATGTGGAGCAAAGTGTAGGTGAGCTGTTTTGTTCTCTGACAAAAGAGAAACAAGAGATGCTCGTTTACTTGTTCAGATACGAAAAGTGGAGCCTTTAACACTGTAACAGTTACCAGTCTACCAGTCCAGTTACCGTAGTTCATCTTTCATCATTTATCCTTACCGTAGTCTTCCCCTCTATCAGATGAAGCTATATCCTTCCACAACCGTGTGTCAGCTATCATTGTATGTGGCCTGGGTCCAGGGGTGAAACAGCCGCTTGAAATGGAGGAATGCGCCCAGACTCTTGCGCACCGTCCGCACCACTGTTTAAAACCCCACATAACAAGGACTTACAAGAACTTGACAAAGACTGATCGGCATACCCTGTTTAGGAGAGTAGAACGTCACCTGACTCATCATCGGTTGTGAGAACGGCTACGAGACGGCACTCTTGTTCTCCTCTCATCTCCTACAGCTGTCAAACGACTAGTGCGCTTCGCCCCAACAAAGAGTGTCTCGGAGTATACTTTCGGGCCATAACACGGATGCAAAATTTTATCAGATGGGAGAGCCAGCTTCTTTAAAATTAGACTTTGGTTAAACACAATTTATCAGATTGGCTGAGAGCCATCTTTCCAGCACTTGTAGATGCGCCAATATAGCCGAGAGATTTCCACTTTAACCTCCAGGCGACGTATCATAGCCGACATAGCTCCTTGGCCACTTTTTTATCCGATTCGCCAGCCGGTAACATGCTGACATGTGGCGTTGTTTGAGTTATGTTGTGTAAGAGATGACAGATGGTTGTGATGGAGTCAAATCAAGTTATTACAAAGGCGAGACGCTTAATACGACCACACACAGTTGCTCCAAAACTCGAGACCAGTGGCAAACCGTTTTTTTTTGTCGGTAGTCCAGAGTCCACATCTTGGCTACACCGCCTATGGCAAGCATTGATGACGGGAGTGGTTATAACCACCTATCTAAAAGATCTCAGTGGTCTAGAAACTCAAAAGAGCCGCTGGTGCCGTTCCCATGTGCTGCACGCAGAGGTTGCTGTCTTTTAGCGGAGCTCTCTTTTTCATATATATAGCTAGATCCGCAGAGCCCCCCTACGGGGTTGGATCTCAGTATAGTCAGTCTTCCTTTTTCTTGTTCATCAGAACTTAAGTTGACCCTTGATAACCTCCTTGTGTGAAAATTTAGCGCTCGGGGAAATTACTAGTGCGCTTTTAAACACGCCCTCGGATCTGAACGCCATTCAACTCGTTTCAACTCGACTCATTTCACGCCCTTTTCTCAGCCGACTCACGCACTCTGGTTGCACCACACCAAGTCTGCATAATCGGAATCCGACGCCAAATAAACTCGCGAAATACAGGTGCAAATTGAAAAAATCAAGCTGCAGAACAACCAATACTACAACCATCCACAAATTATGAACCACACCGATCTGACGCTGGAGTGCGAGACGTGGTCCAAGTCGCTCATGGACCACCTCGGACTGGGCTTCAACTGGCACATGGACATGAAACCCGCGCCAGCAAAGAAGGCCTTCCGAAAGCTCGTCACTCGACAGTGGGGACTCTACTCCTTGGCAGTCACGGCCATCTTCATTCTCGCAGCTTATGCGCTCACAAACGTCACGGTAGACGCTATCGTTATTCGACGACTCAGAAAGTACGCTCGACCACCAGGAACGAGAGTCCAGTTCTTCAGACAGGGTCTTAGACTGAGACTCATGATCCCGATGCTTCTGGCTATCGTTACAGTGTGCTCTCTAGTTCAGACTTACCAGGACTTTGTTTTCCTAACTAAACGACTCGGAAGAGTCTCGGCTGCTCTTTACCCAGCTATGTTGTTTCTGGCTCTCAGACCTTCTCCTTTGCCTAGAACATTCTACCTGGCTCTACTACCAGTCCACAAGTGGTTGTCAAGAATCGTTGTTCTGACAACAGTACTGCACTCCATTTTCTACGCATACATTTATTATTCTACCGGAGTGCTGGGCAAAAAAATGGCCGAGATCGAGAACATTTATGGTATCATTGCTACTGCTCTGTTTGTTCTGATCGCAGCCACCTCCATTGCTCCCATCAGACGAAAAATGTACCCCATCTTCTACGGGATCCACTACCCTGCTACTTGGGCCTGTGTATTCCTGATCTGGGGTCATGCTCGTCCTCCGGCTAACGGATACTTTTACTGCTCTTTGGCTATCTTGATCGGACAGATTCTGTACAGAATCCATACTACCACTCACGTCAAGCCTCTGAGTATCTTCCCTGTGTCTCCTACTCTGTTCCTCGTCACCTACCCTAACGTGTACAAGCGTGGATACAAGCCTTCTGAGTATGGAGGTCTTCCCAGCTTTGACCGAGACACTGAGGATCATGATATTGATGCCAACCCAGTCTTCACCCCAGCTTCGCATATCCGTCTCAGTTCGCCTCTATGGCAACCTGCTACCTGGATGAAGTCCACTCATCCTTATACTGTTGCTTCTCGTCCTGAAGATGATCATCTGCAGCTGGTTGTGCGAAAGAGCAACTTTTTCCCCGACACTACCCTCCATGCCAACCAGAACATGTCTCTGACTGGTCCCTTCAGTTCGGTTCCCTCGACTTTCTTCATCCCTGGAGCTGCCAAGCGAGTTCTCCTGGTCTGTGGAGGTACTGGTATCTCTTTTGCTGCTCCTGTTCTGAGACACTGTGCTGATAGAGGTATTCCCTGTAAGCTGGTATGGGCCATTCGAGAAGTCCGAGATGTTGCTATCCTGCCTCTTCTTGGCATCCGATGTGACACTTCTGTCAATGTAGAGATCGAGGTCTACGTTTCTAGACCCATCACATCTCTCTCCCCCACCATGGCTGGTATCAAGAATGACTACCGATCTTCTCTTGGAAACAAGGACGAGGCTGCTGCTGCCGATGATATCGATATTAACATCGAAGCATGTGGTCACGGATGTTGCACTCCTTGCCAGGGCAACCCTGAACGAGTTCCTCTTTTGGAGGCTCAGAAACGAGAGGCTGAACATCAAGAACGACAGACCCAGGAGCAGTCGCAAGCACAACAGCAGGCTCTGGGAGAGATCCCCGTGTCTGCTAATGGAATGATTGATTACAACGCCATCAAGCCAGTCAAGGCTGTCCCTCTGGTTCGTCGTCCTCGAAAGATGACCTCCACTATGCTTCGAAAGTCGTGGATCCCCAACGAGTACGACTCACCTCTAGCACAGTTCACCATGGTGTCTTCCAAGCTCGCTCTGAACCTGGATCTGGCCAAGTGGCTGTCAGGAGTGTTGGAGCCTCCCTGTGGCTCTCGAAACTCGGTGCATACTACAGGAGGAACTTGTTGTATGCAGGTTCCCGGTCTCGTCGATAAGACTGGATGCTGGGTTCTTGGTTCTGGCTCTGTTCAGCTGGTTAGAGAAACCAGTAAATGGGCCGAGGACAACGGTTTCCTGTGTGTCAAGGATGAGTACTCCATGTAAGCTGGGGTGATTCGTCAGACTTTCCAAAAAGTCCTAAAATATTTATTGCATGCTAATGGGCTTCGGTCATACCAAAAAAACTAATTAATGAGATGTATCATGAGTATTGATTGAGTGGGAGTAGAATCGTAGGTCGCGTGAGTGTGTCTTATATCTGATCATACTTCAAGCTAAGGCTACCGGTAGGCTTAGTCTAGATGGAGCTAAGGGAAGGTCTAAAAGATAGTGCGGTCGTGTGCAGAGCGATCTTGATGGTGACGTGATTGATTTGATCATTTTCATCTGTTTTTTGAGCTGATTCTGTTTCTTCTTGTACCTGCATGTTGAACATAGGGCTCCATAATATCAAGTTGTCATACTGTTAAAAACGAAACTACCAAATTGAAGTAACAGCGGCTATGAAGGTGCATGTTCTCCTATAGACCTGCTCTTACACTCTTAAATAACTGAAGAGTGTGATGTTCGAACTTGCCGTGACCTTCCCTTTGGTTTGACTAGCATAAGGGGTACCTTTGGATCAGGTCCTCTTCCTCATCTCCGCGGACAGCATAGATAATGCAAGGGAGAAGAGATGAGTCCTGCCATAGCATATCGGATTCAGAAAAATGACCAATGAAACGTTTCCGAAATGAAAGCTAACAATGTGCTGTAGTTGGTTATTTTTGATGCCTACTCTATGGCACCTTTTATAGATTTATGCTGTTATAATTTTTCATCTGATGATCCCCTGCATATTCTGACTCTTCTCAACAATACACTCTAACATCTACACAACACAAACGATATCCAAAGTGATACCGAGGTAGCTATAATACCCCCTTTTCCGGCTGAATCCGATACCCCCTTGCTTCGATACCCCCACACTCTCGTCAATGAGGGCAGATAGATTTATACCCACGCTCCTTCCCTCGCAGTACAATCGTTCTACTTCTACGCCCATTCGCAGAGATCGTCAACCTACATCTTTCAGCGAACCGCAGCCTTTCATCGATACCCTTTTGCTTGATCAATACCTAAGTGAGGCCACGTCAACGTCGTCTTCGGAAGGAGGAGGAGATATCACTTCAGGTCAGGCACCAGTCTCTCCTACGACTCCAGGACGAACCAATGAGAACCAGTTTTATCTTGCAGCAGCTTTGGGCCAGTCTTCTTCGGATCGTGTGTTAACATGGGAATCGCCAGCTACGTTACATAGCACCCATAGTGTTGTTTCTCCGGGTAATACGTCCATCTTCTCTCTACCATTGCCAAACTCAGGAGAAGTCACTGAGGGAAGTACTGTCTCGCCGTCGACATCTTCTTCAACTATGACATTCAATAGACTGAACTCTTCACGCACATCTCCAGCCCGTGCAAACCCTGAACGCAGGCAGATCTACACCATGGGATCTGGAATGGGCCTCGCAGGCACAGATTACCCTATGGTGATGGCTTCTATGACAACTACGGATGCTCCTGAGGAATCAAAGAAGGTGGATATCTGTCGCAACTTACCTTACAGACTACTGGATGCACCTCTGCTACGAAACGACTACTATGCTAATCTCATTTCTTGGTCTCATCAGTGTGGAAAGGTTGCCGTTGGACTGGGAAACGAGGTGTACCTCTGGCACGAAGACGAAGGTGCTTCTTTGCTCCAAATCAGCGGCAACAGGTCGGCTATCATGTGTGTCTCGTTCAACACTGTCAACGATTTGCTAATGATTGGATGCAGAAATGGAATGATCTATATTGCTGATGCCCCCAAAGATGTCATTCTCGCTAAATACGATCATCGTTCAGTCAGAAGGGGGAACAGTCCCGAGTGTGGAGTTTGCAGTGCAATGTGGGTTCCCAACAGAAAAGATCTCCTAATCTTTGGGGACGAGTCTGGTTATACTGGAGTGCTAGGCTTGAAGACCGTCCACGAAACTCACTACGAACTCCATGGCTTGGCAGAGCTGGGAGGACACTTTCAACAAATCTGTGGAATGGCGTCCACCAAAGACGGCTCTGAAATTGCTATAGGATGCAACGACAACTCTTGCTCTATTTGGGACATCTCTTGCTTGCAGGGCTACGACTGGACACAGGACATTGAGCTGACTCTGAAACACACGCTCATCCACAATGCTGCCGTAAAGGCCATGGCGTACTGTCCATGGAGCCCCTCCTTGTTGGCAACTGGTGGTGGGTCTCATGATAGAACTATTCGTTTCTGGCACACGGGCACAGGTACGCTCATCAAGAAGATCCCTGTTCATGCCCAAGTCACTTCCATCTTCTGGTCCCGGTTCAATCGTCAGTTTGTTGCGACCTTTGGCTTCTCTGATCCAGGCACAGGCTCGCTGATTTCAGTCTTCACCTTTCCTGAGCTTGAGCTCCGTGTCCAGGTCACTTCAAGGGCAGGCTTACGGTTCTTATCAGCTTCTCAATCTGCCAATGATGGGCAGGTGGCTGTTACCTCCAATGACGAAACTGTTCGCTTCTACGAAGTCTGGCCTGTTGTAGCTGGGGCTGCTCCAAAGTTCCCCAAAAGTGGCATCTATGGAAGTGACTTGATCGAGTTGATAGAGGGCATCGAGAGACCCGAGGCTGTGATTCGATGAGGTGTGAGTGTAACGGACAAAACAATGCCATAGCTATGTAAACAAATAAAGAAAGGGGTGGTAAAGAATTGAAGTTGTAGGGGTAGTAAGTAAATTGTCTATGTGATAAATAAATAGGTGTTTTGTTATGAGGTTTAGGCTGGAACAGACTCGTACTCTGACTTTTTGAAGTTGGACATGAGTCGTCTCCATCGACCAGAGTTTTTCTTGATGGGTTGAGTATCCATCTGAAGTAGAATGATAGCGGCAGCCACTCCTGCGCAGACAGAAGAAGCTACAGTCAATAGAGCCACGGACACGGAGTGGCTTTGGACAGTTCGGTAGGGACACCGGGCAGTAGGTCCTCCAGATACCCAACAGTCTTCCTGAGAGATGGAGTTGAGATCGACCCAGACCGGAAAGGCCGTGTTACCATAATCAATGGTATCATAAGAGTCGGGGTCCGTTGAATCGCCGCCCTTGAATACCTTTGTCTTTCCAGACACCCCTCTGACTGTGATTTTAGCAGCAATGTTTTGTAGTGCAGTTCTAGGCAGTGAAAACGTATAGCCTGGAGGGCAGATATTCTTTTCCTGGGCTGTATCAAAGTAATTGACCTTCTGAGTGCCTACAGCCCAGTTGTAAGCCAGCTCACCCTGTCGGCAGAGAGGGTAGTGTGTATCGTAGCAGTTGGCCACATGCCATCCATTAGGCATGAGTACTGCACAGTTCCATGCCACCAGGCCGGTATTCCTATCTTGGCTTCTTGTCACTGATTCATTATGACATTTGCTTGGCTGGTCTTCTGCCCAAGACCAGAGTGACTCTGTCATGAGACCCTGAAGCGATTCTCCTGGAGCCAGAGTATTGTTTATGGTTGGAGAGAGTCCGCAGTTGATGAACTCCTGGAAAGAAACATTTGAGATCGGGTCCTGTTGACTGGACGAGTATGTTCTCCATGAGGCAGCACCAGTCAGGTTGATGGACTGCAAGAACTGAGGGTCAAGTTCAATACATTCCTGCAAGTTCTCGTAAGCAATGTTCTCGTTTGTGTTTTCAGGGTCCGAGGAGCCCAACAGTGCTTGTTTGGTGAAGATGACATCCTGGTCTGCAGAACCCCATCCATATCCGTCTGGCTGGTCGTTCTGAGAAATGGATACCATGACTCGAGCTTTCATTTCTAGCAGAATGTAATGCGCCAGAGGGAAGCCCTTGTTACTGAGACCTTGGTAGTCGTAGGTTCTTGGTGGCTCTGCTTCTCGGTCTCGAGTAAGATCTCTAGGAGTGTACAATCTTGGACCAATATAAGAAGACCCAACAATGTTTCCTAGCATCTGCGGTCCTGTCGTATACGTCGACGGGGTCGCTGAAGAGCTTGAAGCTGACTCTGTGGAAGATGTAGTTCGAGTAGACTCTGTTGAGTTGCTCATTCGAGAAGCTGTAGAAGAAGAGTTGGAGTCGCCACTTGAAAACGAACTAGTTGAAGCTGTATTTGAAGATCCCGAAGCGCCAGACAGACTCGCCAACACGCTGCTTGCCAACTGAGTAGCTGTAGTAGAAGACTCCTGGAACTGTCTCTTTCTCCTTTGAGTACTCGAGTTGCCTGTTACTGGAGTCTCAACTGTACGGAGGTTGAGTTTGAGAGAAATGAGGTCAACATTAAGATTGTTGTCGGTGATATTGACATGGTTACTCAGAGCTGCGAGAAAGTAAGGCAGGGTCGCATTCGGGTCGCATGTGACAATATCAGATGTGAGTCGTCTTTGTAGAAGAACAGGGGTTCCTGGCTCGGCATTTGACGGAAACACGACAGGACATAGTTGCCAGTATTGGTCCTTATTGTTCCAGTAAACATCTAGACCCAAAGATGTCATTCCAGACAAGAGAAGGTCCATGGCCTTTGAAATACCATCCTGAGTGTATCCGTATTTATTGAAGACCAACGGGGTCAACTCAGCCCCTTTGTATGTGAGCTGGTCGATAGACACGTTGTATGACACGTCTCTTTCTGCTCGTGTAGCCGCCACCATCATATGGCTCATACCTGGCCAAACTGGAGCGATCCATGCTGCACAGTTTGAGTCTCGGGCGTCGTCTTCGTCTCGTTTTTTGAGCTTTTGCAAGCTGTGGTGCACGTTTGGCGATTTAGCTGAGGCCAACGGTACCAGCGCAGCCAGTATCGCGGTCCACAGAAGCGTCCATATCCACACCATTGTGAGGAGTGGGTTTTGGCGGTTGGCTTTTTTCCATGGCAGTGTTGGACTTCCCATGTGAACTTTAAGAGGGGAGGTGGAATATTTGGATTAAATTACGAGAAAAATGGTAGAAATTACGGGAAAAAGAAAGTTGCGTAATTTGAGGCTATGAAGTAATATAGAGACGTTACTTGCCACTTCCCTTATATTTCTTCGACCTATAGACCCACCTCAAGGCACCCCTTTAGGAACACGCGTACCTCGTGCATGATACCTGTATGAATAGATTCTGTATGAAGTTGTGCATCAAACAACAACACATCTCAACTCCTATCAGACACCATGTTGACAGTTCCAGCGCTGATTCCAAGGCTTTTACTGGCACTAACGCCGCTGGCTACAATTGCTGCTGCTTTCTTCTACTTCTCACAAACCAATGTTCTTCAACCAACACCTTACATTGATGAGATCTTTCACATCCCTCAGACTCAACAGTACTGTAAGGGCAACTGGAACTCCTGGGATAGCAAAATCACCACTCCGCCGGGTCTCTATATCATTGGATACGCTTGGGCTCGAATTCTGACTCTCACTGGTCTTTCTGAAACTGAGGCTTGTTCTACCCTTTCTCTTAGGGCTGTCAACCTCCTGGCAGTTGTGATCTACATTCCTGCCACTCTGTACATTATCCAGCGACGAATTTGGGGCTCTCAGGCTCATTTTAGTGCCTTCTCTCTTACTTCGTTTCCTCTGATTTGGTTCTACTCTGCTCTTTACTATACTGATGTGTGGAGTACAGCTACTGTTCTTATCGCTCTAGCTTTTGCACTGAGCCCTCGAGCTCCTTTTTACATGGTTCAGCTGTCTGCTCTCATGTGCGCTGTTTCTCTGTTCTTCCGACAGACAAACATTCTATGGGCTGGAGTTATCGCTGTTATTGCCATTGAGAACAGCCATTACTCCAACAGTGCTCCCCCCAAGAATGGAGCTCTGACCCAGATCTTCTCCACAATGAACTACATCTTCCAGATTGAGCTGCGAAACTTCAATCTTCTCATGTCCTACGCTTCCGTAGCTGTTGGATTCGCATTCTTCCTTTACGTGAACGAGGGAATTGCCCTGGGAGATAAAGACAACCACGTTGCTGGTACTCATATCCCTCAGGTCTTTTACTGTGTATTGTTCATGACAGCTCTAGGATTCCCTGTCTGGTTCACCTGGGCTCACGTCAAGGCCTATATCAGCTCTTCCTTCTCTATTCTGGGGCTAACTGTTCGACCTCTGTTCGTTTTCGTGCTCATTCCCCGTCTTCTCAAGACCTATGCTATCGAGCACCCCTTCCTGCTTGCAGACAACAGACACTACGTCTTCTACCTCTGGAGACGACTGCTCAAGCCTGCCATCTACTCTATCAGTGTGGAAGATCTGATGCAGTCTCAGGAAGTTATTGACCCCAAGACCGTTGACATTGTCTCTGTTGGTCTCAAGTACGCTCTTTCTGCTGCCATCTACTTTTCCATGTGGAACATTTGGACTACTCTGACCAACTCCATTCCTGCTGCTATTCTTGTTCGTGGAAGGGGATTCGACAGACGAAACGGAAAGAGTATCTCTCCCGCCATTGACTTGCAATGTCTCACCTGGCCTATTCTTCTGGCTATGGTTTTTGCTACTTTGGCATCTCTCATTCCCTCTCCTCTCATTGAGCCTCGATACTACATTCTGCCCTACCTTTTCTGGCGAATCTACATGACTCCTACCACTGCTGGTAAACGGGTCAACACCGACGCTCGTTTCCTGCGAGAATGGATCTGGTATATGCTCATTAACGCAGCCACCGTCTACATGTTCCTTTACAAGCCCTTTGAGTGGTCTCATGAACCTGGCGTTCTACAGCGATTCATGTGGTAGATACAAAGAACCAATTTCTTATAAAAAACACCCTTAGAATACATAATACCACCCTAGATCTTACCCCAGAACATGTTTCTGCCCATGTTGAAAGCAGAAATTCGGACAGTGTTCCAAAGAGTAGCCACGTCCAACGTAGAAGTAAAGGTGTCAAGGAAACCGAAAGGCAACATGGCAGGGATCCAACCCTGAGCCAATTCCAAAGCCCATGAACCAGCAGGCATGCCATACTGCTTGACCTCACCTCTAACAAGATGATGAGAAGATCCAGGAAGGTAGATTTCAGGCTCAATAACACCAGCTCGATGACAGACCTCCTTTCCGGTGAGCATCATATAGTAATCATCAGCATAATGAACACCAGTATGTCCCTCAGTACCCACAGCACTTCCAAAGAAGATAAGGTACTCAGTAATAGAAGCATGCAGGACGAACATGGATCCCATAGCTCCTCCAGCATTGTTAAAGACCCAGTTATCAAAGTCCAGCTCGTTGATGTACTTGCCGTATCGTTGTTTGAGAGCAGCTCCCAGATCGATCATGATTTCGGTGGCATTTCCTCCCGGGTTTCGTTCCAGAGAGGTGTTGACCATATCCATGACCTCATCCTTATCGAAAATATATCTGTGGGGAAGGACATTGACATATAGCCAGTCTGAAAGGATGTAGATGCCCACGAGGAGCAGGGAGAGGATTCCAACTAGTTTCATTGGTTTTTATCGAGTGAGATTCTGCCTGCCCATGGAAAGGTGGCACACTCCTCTTATATATCTTTTTCGCTTATTCGCATCTTTAACTCAGGGAGAAGAGGTGCGGATCAAGTCCGCTTTTCCTCCTGCACTCCATGTTAACCCAAAAGCCAAAGGTCTGAAGATACGATGGACGCGACAGATGCATGAACATCCGAAATTTAGTTTGGCGAGACTGAAAGATGCGAAACAGACGCGTCGACCCAAAACAGACCCGTTAGAACATGCTCTCATATACCAGAGTCACGCCCGTGTTTTGCGAGCCGGGACTGGTGGCTTACGTGTTTGAGCGCAAGCTGATTGTACGGCAGTTTGACGATGATGTCAGCGAGTTGATATTCGCTCTGGATCTGCCTGGACTCTTTTCTCAGAGAGTGCGATGCATTGAATGGAGACCTTTGCCTGAAAATGCCCAAGGTGATGGAACGGAAACAGATCGAAGTCTACTGGTCGCGTCTTCTGATGAGGTTTTGTTTTACGGAGGAGATGGAATGTTTCTGGGTCAGATCAAGCCTGATTTCGGGGTAGCAGCAGTCAAATGGGTCACTTCAGAACACATTTGTATCATTTCCCCGAATTCTTTGGTGGCAGACATTTACTGGATCGAACCGACTCAACAAATGATTGGAATCAACCACGTTATTCGTGTTAATGGACCGAAAACTACTCATATTCATATGACCATGATAGACAACTTTCCAGTGGTCAACTTACTTACGAGGATAGGTGTCAATGACTCTCTTACACGAGTGACTATTCGATCAGCTCTGGAAGTGACAGTTGATGCTTCATCAACATTCCTGTTTGATACCCCTGGAGATATGTTCAAATGTCATAATGGTCTCTTTGCATTGGCAGATAATCCTGCTGTTGGTCATAAGGTGTCTCTCTTCTCAACCTCGGGACATTTACTGTCTGAATGGGAAGGCTCGGCAGTAAGAACACTACCATTCCAAGATAGTATCATTTCTGCCATGGATTTTTGTGGATACGGAAACAATCAATATCTAGCAACAGCTGCTGAAAATGTCGTTTCGATACTCTCGTTAAGACACTTGCAACCAATGAAGGTGTTTGTCCAGTCCATTCTAGTGACTAGAGATATCTTCTATGTCGACTGTTGGTGTCTGAATGAAGCAGGAGACTATGAATCACAATCAACTCCGTATGCTCCTTACTCAGTTGTTGGAGTGAACAGTTCTTCTGCCTTGACACCCTGTGATATACCCTTCATGGCATGTTCTCAACATGGATACATTGCCATTGTGTGTTCTCTGACACCAACAACGGTATGGATCTGGAGTATTCAAGGAGATGCTCCTGTTGTTCATACTGTCCTTTGCCACGACTCTGAACATACAATCACAGCATTATCATGGCATCCAGATAAGGCTGTCTTAGCTGTCCAATTCGGATACGCTTCTTCTGTCTGGGACATGCCTGCTGCTTCAGGCAAGCACTTTCCATATCGGGTGAAGTGGCTGCCTCGAGGCATGCTTCTCTACGACGGTCAGGAGTTTGGATTGGCATAAATTCAAACTCCTGAACTAACCAAAAACTTGTATATTTATTCAATAATTATTTATTCTAACCTCCATATTTTTTATTTTTTTTCAATCTTTGCCCTTCTTCTCCTGGTTGAGAGCCTCAATCTGCTTCTGGAGAGACTCGTTCTCGACTCGCAAGATTCCAATCTCAATCTCCTGTTGCAGAGCTCGTCCAGCGCCCAACATGCTTCCGAGTCGTTTGTTTTCGGCCACCAAAGATTGCATTTTGGAACACACTCTGTAAGCTGCAGACTCATCATAAGCTCCTTGAGCCAAAAGAGACTCGATGGTCATTTCAAGACGCTGAACCTCGTCATTCTTAGACTTGATTTTCGCGTTCAAGTCGCGGAAGGCGTTCTCAGTAGCACTATCCATCTTATGGATAGAAACGGGGTCTTGTCTGGACAACTTTCGACTCAAACGAGTAATCTCTTTCTGCAAAGACTCAATCTCAAGACCCTGTTTGGCCATAGTGGTGACAGACTCTCTTTGGGCAACATGGTTGTTGTTGTTGTGGCTGTTATGGCCACCGTAGCTGAAGGAGTGCATGGTATGGGAGTTGTCTCCGTGACGTTCAGCTACAGCATGAGAACTGGACATGGAGCCGTAGCTGTTGGTGGTACTCATTGCACTGCTGTTGCCAAAACTGGACTGCGCATAGGAAAAGTCGCTGGACAAGTCTCTGGACGCTCCTCTAGAGTAGCCACTGGACGACCCTCCACTGTGCATAGAGTTGATCCTGAAAGGGCTAGTGTATGGTTGAGGCGTCTCTGAGCCCATGAGACTTGTCTGAGGAGGTTTGGCAAATGTCTTGGCCATCACGGCGTGTAGAGGCTCATCTTCCGCGGGTCTGCCACTTCCTATGGAGCCAAACATTTTAGACAAGAAGGAATGGGGAGGACGAAGGGTATGTTTGGGCCACGTTTCCCTTTTAAAGGGGGGCACCCTAGGTATGTCAAATTTCCATCTTTACCATAGAATAGATGTGTCAGATTGGTATCATGTTGGGGCTGACCTGGTATCAAAGACAAGACATGTCCAAAAGCTCTGTATGATACTGGTATGTGAAGCTGTAGCATGCCACAGAAATCAACAAAGGTGTGCATATAATATCTTGTACATGGCCCATAATATCGTAATCAAACTCGAGGCGGCTACGCTGTCTCGTAATATCCGTCCATTCCGTGGTGCCTTGATCCACGATGGGTATCTGTTTTGTTTCACCGATACAAACAACAGTCGTATGATTAGGCGTTTGGGTGTAATATTTCTCATGCAGGGAGACTGGCAAACTCCCGGGCCGTCCCTTGCACTGTGGATGCAGCAATAACATGGGTGGTGGCCCCTGGTGGGTCCTAAAGCTTTTCTGAATTTTGGGAGTCAAGCTGTACAGCAAGAGGTCTCCAGCACCCTCAGCAGATAGCTCGGCAGATATTATAGGTCGGTTATTATGAATTTCGTCACCGGATAGCTCTGTATGAGCCCCGGAAATGAAACACATGTCTTAGATGGCTTCCACTTTTGGTAATGTCGCATATACAAAAACAACTCTATGTGGGTCCTCTTTTTTTTTCGGGTGTGGCCACGCACCACTCAGGCAGGCTTGGCCCTGGTCTGTCTTCATATAACTACACCGGGGGGTCCCATCACAGCCCCATAAACACTCATTCAAACACTCCACACACTCCACACACTCGAAATGAAAATCGCAGATACTTGTCCCGTCAAATGCCGTCTATGCCGCCAGCTCATGTGGTGGTACGAATTCGAGGCCCATCTCATTGCTACCCATGAGATTCTCTGTGCCGGAGATATGACGGAGCTCATGTCCTTGATAATGTTCAAACGAGATACGATCGACCGATCTGACCCTGTTACCCCACAGTGGCCGCTTACTATTCCCTCAGCTCCGAGAGTCAAGTGATGTGCGAACAATGCAATTGTTCACTTGCTTGACCCAACCCCTTAAACCCCGCTAACTCCGACTTGGAACCCACCCTCACCCTTCACCTAAAACCCTTCACACCCTCCACCACTGGCGATAATCTGCTGGACAGATTTGACCCAGTGCAATTTCCCAGAGATGCTGCTTAGGGCTGCTTGCTCTTGGCAAAGGTCTCTTCTCTTTTTCTACAACGTGCCGCTGGCTTGGCGACGTCAGATACCATATCGATACTTCGATTAATACTAATGAATACTCTAAACGGCGCTATTGAAGCGTTTTACTAAAGTGGAAGTTGGTCAAAAGGTCTAAAACCTGGCTAAAACCTGTAACCGTAGTCTACTGTACTCCTCACCACCGTACCCACACCCTTCTCCTCTATCATTACTTTTTCTGAGAGCGTTTACAATCCCCACACGAACCTTGACTTTTCTGCACCAAGTGTGGGGTTACAGTTCCATGGGTATCAGCGGTGGGTGTGTACAGTATGTCATTTCTCTTCGTTGCCTCCGTAACAGCCGGCAGATGCTGTATCGTATGTGTGTTGGCCAAGCTCCCTGTGCAGGGTCCAATGTAGTATAATATTCTGAGGCATTGTGCGCTTGTTGCTCCCTTCTCCAATCGCCCACCTTGAACAAGAGCTATAGATAGCTGGGTTGTAACTAAGAAGTATCTTGTTTGTAGAGTGCTATTATTTTTACAGTTGATCCTTGCCAGCTTTTGGAGTTTCCATGACCTTTGAGTATAAGGCCTACACGGCAGTGTTGCTCTCTGCCTCAAGCAAGTTCACGCAATAGTATAAACCCAACTTGCTTATCCACGTGTTGTCGTAAATGAGCTACAAGTTGGCGGGTATTGTTACGAGAAGTATGCACGTACAGCACGAGTAGACGCACTCTAGTCTGTTTCTCGGTGCAGACGTCTCCTGATTGTAATCTCCGTGCTCCTCACAAATGTCTCATTTCATACCCCAACGACTCCCTGCTTTCTAGCCATGCTTCCTAACCTGCGAACGTTTCGTCATTGACTGGGTTCAAACTTTGCTGACCAAAGTCGATCTTAGAAGAAGAGCTGGCTGAGTTATTAGAATGAGGGGAACGTCTTCGTGGGGGGCACGAGACATACTGTGGAGAAAAGATGAGAGATACAAGTCCGATTAAAGTCGTTCTTTGACGATATTTCCGATCAATGATACCCAAACCCATACCTCTCGAGCAACGTCTTATCGCAGTCTAATTACAGCAACGCACTGTAGCTGTATAACAGATACACTCTCTCCTACCTCAATAGCGAATCACGGATCAGCCAAAGTTAGACTCTCTAACTGGTCTATTAACTGAAGGGGTCCACAATGAAACCGCTGTGAGCAAAAGCATTAAACCTCATGGGTGTCTTACAGCCTGCAGATTGGCCCCCACGAAGCGGGGAGAATCAAGGCTTCTCGCGAATTAACCGTTGCCTTCAGTCTAAAACAGTGGTTCTCCGTGATATTTTCGTGTTCATGGGCTTTGGTTCGTGCTCTTGGGCGAGAAAAAGTCCGTCTTTGGTGTCCTGCTAGCACGCCTGCTTCCCTCCACCGTATTCATACAAAACTAACCTTCTATGCTTTTTATGACGATCCCAACATCAACGTGGGATTGGATCTCACATAGTGGTACTGGAGGTGAAACCTTGTGCCCCTCCATTCCTTCTTGTCAGAGAAAGTCCAGGAAATGTAAGCGAGTTTCTCGACATATATAACTTGGACGGTCGTATAATTTTCATACAGACACACCATGAGAGACTTTCTAGCCTTCACCAAGGCTTCTACCGAGGTCAAGACCGTCTTCTTCGGATGCCGAGGAACTTCACTACATCGAGTCGTTGCAGCCATTGCTGGAATCGGTTTCTTACTCTTTGGATACGACCAGGGAGTCATGGGAGGACTCCTCACTCTTCCTACTTTTGTCCAGGAGTTTCCCAGCATGGATACATCCAGTCATCTTCCTCCAGACGTCAAGACTCATAACACAACTATCCAGGGCACAGCTGTGGGCATCTACGAGATTGGATGTATGCTGGGAGCTCTATTCACAATGTGGGCCGGTGATATACTAGGTCGACGGTACATGATCTTCTGGGGATCCATTATCATCACTATTGGAGCTATCCTTCAATGTGCAGCATACAGTCTAGCCCAGTTCATTGTCGGCAGAGTTGTTGCTGGTATTGGAAACGGTTTCATTACAGCTACTGTTCCCATGCTTCAGGCTGAATGTGCTAGACCTGAACGAAGAGGAGCTCTGGTTATGTTGGAAGGAGCTTTAGTCACTGGAGGCATTGCTCTTTCATATTGGATCGACTTTGGTTTCTACTTTGTCAAGACCAATGATGCTGACTGGAGGTTCCCAGTCGCTTTTCAGTGTGTCTTTTCCATGTTCCTTACCTTCACTATCATGTCTCTTCCTGAGTCCCCTAGATGGCTGGTCAAGAAGGGACGCTTTGAAGAAGCTGCTGGTGTTTTTGCTGCTCTAGAAGACGTGGCACTTGATGATCCCTATGTTATTGATCAGGTAGCTCGAGTGAAAGAGTCCATTATCATGGGACAACTCGCTCAGCATGGTATCGAAGGTGAAGAGGCTCATAGAAAGATGGCAGCTGGAGACTGCAAAATGGGAGATGAACTGCCCTTCTGGCAACAAATCAGACTACTCTTCACTTTTGGAAAGAAGAAGCACTTTCATCGAACAATGCTGGCTTACTGGATCCAGGTTATGCACCAAGTCTCCGGTATTAATCTCATCACATACTACGCAGCCTACATCTACCAGACCTCCATTGGTATGAATGCCATGAACTCGCGAATTCTGGCTGCCTGTAATGGAACAGAATACTTCCTTGCATCGTGGGTCGCCTTCTACACTATTGAAAGATTTGGACGACGAAAACTGATGCTCTTTGGAACTATCGGTCAAGCAGCTACAATGGCTATTCTGACAGGATGTGTGTACGCTTCTTCAACACCTGCAGATGGAGGACTGGGCAATGAAGGTGCTGGTATTGCTGCTGCAGTCTTTCTGTTTGTTTTCAATTCTTTCTTTGCTATCGGATGGTTAGGTATGTCCTGGCTCTACCCTGCTGAAATCACCTCCCTAGAAGTTCGAGCTCCTGCTAACGGTCTGGCTACCTCTGGTAACTGGGTGTTCAACTTCATGGTGGTCATGGTCACTCCAGTCGCTTTCAACTCGATCAAGTGGAAGACTTATATCATCTTTGCTTGTATCAACGCAGCCATGATCCCCACCATCTACTTCATGTACCCTGAGACCATGGGTAAGACCCTCGAAGATATCGATATGATCTTTGCTCTATCTAACCCCAAGACCCCTTGGGACGTTGTTGGAATCTCTAGACGACTTCCAAGCAGTGTGGACAATAATCCTTCTGCTCCTTTCATTCTTGAGAAGCCTTCACAAGAACAACTAGACTACGCTCAGTCCATGAGCGAAGGCACTGCCCGCAGCTCTCGAATCGAGGCTGTCTAATTATATATTTATTTAGAAATGAAATGATTGCGAAAAGAAAAAAACTGTACAGTATCTGTTCAGGGCCTGTAAAAAAAATTGGGAGTGCTGAAGAAGCTGTATTAAAAAGAAAGAGAGGACGACAGGACTCGAACCCGCAGCCTTTGGAGGACGTCGTTCAGAAGAACCGAAATCCAATGCGCTACCATTACGCCACGTCCTCTGGGGAACTTAAATTTGAACCTTGTTGGGACAATATATACTGAGGTTTCTTGACTTCTGGCCTGAAAAAAAGTGATCTTAGTGAACGATTGAAGGTACAAAATGACGCTAATCTATATCTTGGATTGACCCCAAATGGGTGTTTACTACTTCAACTAATTTTCATCCTCATGGCCTTACTCTATACCATTCAATTCTATCACCACTGCCTACCAGTACCCACAACTTAACCCTCACCATGCTATTCTATTATATATCCTTATACTCGTACATTAGACACGCTGGAACACGTAGACATACGCCAGCTTCTTCATGTCTTCCACGGAGGAAGACACCACCTTCTCATCGTTGAAAAGAACCCACTCTCCATCCTTCTTCACGTAGGCGACATAGTGACCAGCATGCACAGAAGTACCCTTATGGCAGATGATTCCAGTCAGCTCATACTTGTGAGGCTTCTCAGAATGGCCAACAGGTCCAGAAGAAGCAGTCTCAACCACTGCAGCAGACTCCTCCTCTCCCTCATCTCCAGGGTTCTCAAAAAGCCAAGCCACTGCCATCTCCACGTTTCCAGAGCACTCTCGGAGAGCCTTTCTGGCCTGGTTAGGAGTGAAACCCATCTCTGCAACTTGAGCAATAGCAGCAGAGTTGTCATTGGACCCACCGCTAGGAGTAGAGGCGTCAATGACAAGAGGTTCATCAATGTCAGGGTCCTCCATATGCGCAAACAACCAGTTCATGGCAGCATCAGGGTCAGAGTTGCCGGTATGGTACAGAGCCTTCTCACATCGAACAGTGGGGAATCCCATTGCCGAGAGAATCTCTACAGCTGCCTCGTTGGCAGTCCATCCAGCTGACTCTCCTTGTCCTTCTTCATCCTCGGGAAGCTCCTCCTCATTATCCTGCTTTCCGGGAGAAATGTACTCGTCCAGAGAAAGGCTCTCGTCAACGTTCAGGTTCACATCCACCTTCATGGGCACCCAGTTCTTGATCTGGAATCTAGTAGCGTTCAGAACAAGCACATCAGGTAGAGAAGCGAACTTGTTCGAGACAGAGGCCTCTTTACCTCCACACTTGCATGAGTACTCAGTGTTCTGAGCTCCAGTGTAGTCGGTAAGACACTCTGAGAGCTCCACATCTTCATAAATTGTCTTTCCATCTTCCTCACCCTTCTCTCTGATAGGAACAGGCACACTCAGGTTCTCTTGGGCCTCCTTGGTGTATCGTACCTTGTTGCACGAGAGACACTGCAGTCGTTTCTCTGTCTGGAATCGGAAAATGTCAGTCAGAGCTTTACCTCCTTCAATCTTGTTATCAATAATATCAGTCACATGGCCCCAGAATTCAAAGGCATCCTGCTGTCGGTTGGTAGAGAACTCGGGGTGCCCCTTACCAAGCAGAGTCTTGAGAGCTAGAGGTCGAATACCTCGCTGGTAAGAAACCTCAGACTCGTCGTAAATGTCAGGCACTGCATATCGTCCAGACAACAGACCATCGGCCAGCTTTCTGAATTGAGCAACATGGGAGTTGGTAGGATCAGAAATGAACTGTTGAGGAACATTGAACTGTTTCTGGAAAGCAGGAAGAGAGAACATGACCTGCATAGCTGAGTTGAGATAACAAGAGTTACCCAGATTGTTCATACCTGTAAGACCAGGTCCATTGACAGGTTTGATCTCTCCAGACTCGTTCTCCATGGAAAACTGCCAAGTATAGTTTTGTTCGATTTGGAGCTCGGTCAGGGACTTTTCAGTCTTTTGAAGATCATCAATTTGGATTCCAAAATGCGACAAATGCTTTCGAAGCTCGGGATCCTGTCGTTCCTCGTTACAAATGTAACAATAGACATCGGCAGAGTGAGCAGTGATAGATCCTAGTTTGACAGCCACTCCATGGCCTGTAGCTTCAGAGTGGGCCAGAGCGTGGGTGTTTCCAGCTACTCCTCCAAACTGAGCTCGTCCACATCCAATAGCTCCACAATCCAGACACAGCCACAAGTTCTCCTTGAGATCACATTGGGCGCACTGGGGAGCAGAAAAGTTGAGATCGGGAGCAGCAGACTGCTTCAGGTTGCGGGTATGTTCACAGGAAACAATCTCATTCTCCCACGCAGCGACTTCTGAACGAGCAGCAAACGACTCTGCAGCCTCTACGGCAGCTAGAAGCTCGGGGAACGGCTCTCGTGTCTCATCCAGCTTCTCAGCACCTGAAGAAGTCACCAACTTGACTCCCCACTGCGTGTTCCAGTCGTCTTCCTCCTTATGAGCCTCAATAGCAAGCCGTTTGGGCGCATTCTCATCAGATCGGGCCTTGGCCTTGCGCTTCTTATGAACAGTGGCATAGTACGAGTGGCCAGTGTTGTCGAAATGGAGCTTTGTATAGTCTTGGTTGGCGTTGGCAGAAGAGGCCTGGAAACAGCTAAGACACACGTCGAGACCTCCTGGAAGATCGGGGGTGTCGAACGAGTAGGCACAGTCGTCCTTGTGCACGGGCCGTCCGTTGGGAGGCTGCAGATTGATGGCGGCTTCGGTGTAGGGGTCCATGATCTGACGGTATGGAGTATGGAGGATGATCTACTTGTATTTCAAACTAAGATATGCACACACCATGCATGCGGGTGGCGTTGCCAAGGGGATGTGTGTATAAAACAAGGAGTAGTATTACAGAGAGAACAGTGTGGAAGAAGAACACCTTACAATGGTAGAAATTGGATATCGTGATGGTACCCACATCCAATGTCTCATGTCATCGTGTGACTTATGAACATGTCGATCGCAAAGACGAAACTGAAATTGAGCTGACTACGATGTGAGTGAGGAGGTGGAGGATGGAGTTGTATTGAGAAGAGGTACTTGTATATTAGTCTTGTTGTTAGAGAGTAGCTAGCTATAGGAGAAGCCATCTTTTTCTTCATCACCATTTGGTATACTGTGGTCCACTCTAATCATACGTCGCTTACCCCACACGACTCCTTACACTCAACTACAATACTATAGAGTCCGGATAGATATCGTGCCATCACCAACAATGCTGCTCACTCATACAATAGTCAAGAGCCGCTAGTTCTTCAGTTAAAAATGCATCAATTATTTCTCATTTCCCCATCCTTCTCTAAGCCTCAGTAATGGCTCCAATGAAAGCCACCTTGCCGTCAACAGCAACATCTCCCAGAATCTTGGAGTCGGGAACAACCTTACCCTTGATGAGCAGCTTGACTCCGTCAGCAGTAGTGGTCACTCCCTGCTCGGCAGCCTGCTTGACAACCAGCTGCTTGACGTTGAAGATGGAATCGTCGCTAGGAGCAGAAATGGTGATGACCAGCTTTGGTGCCTTGAGAGTCTTGATGGTGATCTCAATGGTCTCGGCCACAACATCGGCCTGAGCAGTCTTCTCCTCAATGGGAATGTTCACCAGACCGCTTCCAGACACTCCAGTCTTCTTCTTGGCCTCGGGCATCTTGGGCATTGCCACCAGGGGCTTCTTATCGAGCTGAGCCTTGTCCTTGACATAGTCAGAGGCGAGCAGCGAAGAGGGGTCGAGCAGAGAGACAAAAGCTCTTGCAAAGGTCGATTCGGATGCCATTGTGTGGTAATGAGGAGTTACACGTTTATCACGTGAATCTGGGGGTGGACAAGCATGTCCAACTCGTACCGGGCATCACACGTCAGTTCGAATCCGGCCAGCCACATTATCCAGAAGTCAATTACATATCGTGCATAACAACGAGTCGCATGCATGGTCATCCATATCATGCAATGCACGTCTACCATTGTGTGGGCGGAAACTGTTTCCAAGATAGCAATCTCGCCCACAACCCTCTTTTTGCGTTGCTTTGGACAATAAAATGTCCGTACAAGGGGCCGACTCCAAACAAAGTTGCACATGGGCATAGCTTACCAATCTATGGACGCGGAGCATGAGCTTTTCTGTGGATTTTAGTGCCCTTCCGTGGACCTGTCAAGGCCATCGCCTAGGGATAAGCTCTTTCACGCGGCTAATTTGGGCTTTAATGGCAACCAGCCAGAAACTAGATATATAAGGCCGTATTTCCGGCCCTACAGCTTGTAGACGAGTCCAAGCGACCTCCAGGAACGTGTTCCTTCTCTCAGACAAACTTTACCCCCGGTGGTAGTGGCAGGGTTCATCTTGGTTGCTTGCAGTTCTAACAGCTGCGCACATCACTTCCACATTGATCATGCATAATAGCTCCCGGGCGCTCTTATCTACCGACACCGACGCTCTCCCCTACAACCCACTTGTTCAGTCCAAAATGCCAGAAATTGTGCCCAAAAACAACAAGGAGCGAGTGTGGACCACTCTGATCACCAACACCAAATATTTGGAGGGTCTTCTTACTCTGGATTACTCATTGAAGAGGGTGGGCTCCAAGTACCGGCTCATTGCTCTGTATACCGACACCTTTGAAAAGGAGGGTCATGACGCGTTGGCTGAGCGAGGAATTCCCTCCAAACACGTCGAGTACCTCATTCCCGCGAAATCAAAGGATTACTCGCAAGACGTGCGTTTCTACGATTGCTGGAGTAAACTACAGCCCTTTTCGCTGTTTGAATACGACAAGGTGGTTCAATTGGACTCGGATATGGTTGTTATTCAGAACATGGACGAGCTTTTTGACGTTCCTGTGGGAGAGAGCAACGGCAATGGCTCCACTTGGGCGTTTGCTGCCTCCCACGCCTGCACTTGCAATCCTTACAACAAGCCGCACTACCCCAAGGACTGGGTACGTGAGAACTGCGCTTTTACCAACACTGCCAAGTCTGATGACCTAAAGAATCCTCTATTTCAGAGCTGTAATCTCGGTCTAGGAATCTGTAACGGTGGGCTTCAGGTAGTCAAGCCTGATCCCGAGTTGTATGACAAGATCATCGAGGCCGTTTCTGCTCCAGCAACAGGAGACTACGACTTTGCAGACCAGTCGCTGCTTTCTGACGTTTTCAAGGACCGCTGGATCGGTCTGAGCTACCGATACAATGCTCTCAAGACCCTGAGAGTGTTCCACAAGGAGCTTTGGGACGACTCGGTGGTCAAGAACATTCACTATATCATCACTCCCAAACCTTGGGAGGTGGAAGAAGGCGAATACGAGGACACTACAGGAACTTTCAAGTGGTGGTGGGACATCAACCGGGAACGGCTGACCCTAGAGAACGCCAACATCTCCACCCCTCCCTCTTGAACACTACAGTACAGTATTTTTGCCCCGGTGGTAAGTACATAGATTTTTACAATAGACATTATATTTTTAGCCTTAGAAAGAGAGACGCGATAATTATTATTCAGTGACAATGGAAAGACAGGTCTAAGCATATAATAAAGGTGGGCGTGGAACAAAGACATCAGTCAAAGAAGAAGACTGACAGTTGACAAGATAGTGGATTTTTAGCAGGTAACAAATCGTAGTGTATCAGAACAATTGTGGAATGCAAGCACACGAAATGAGAACCCGTATTTACCCGTTCCAGAAGCTCTAGCTGTGGCTTTGACAGTAATGCTGTTGTATTGGAGACGGAGTGAAGTCATTAAACAGTATGGTGACCTTCTCTTCCGAAAGCAAGCTTTCCCCAATACTGTAATCGAGAGAGAGGGGAAGGGGAAAGGAGAATACAGTCTAGCTAATCTACTTGTAGGGAGAGAGCTCAGGGGTGATGTGAGCAGTTAGTTGCACTGTCAAGATGTCTGATCTGAACATTGAGTGGCATTCCTAATTAGGACCTATGG
This sequence comes from Yarrowia porcina, assembly GCA_900519025.1. Lineage (NCBI taxonomy): Eukaryota > Fungi > Ascomycota > Dipodascomycetes > Dipodascales > Yarrowia > Yarrowia porcina. The sequence goes on along the minus strand of ULGT01000010.1, from coordinate 260,809 downwards.
AAGATGTTGTGAAAAGAGAAATGTGAACGGACTGGAACAGAGCCTAATATGGTGTTCCGAGTGGATATCACTTGCCCCAATGTTCTCCATTGAGTGACCCCGTCCCATAATGTTCGCTTTAAGTTCGTCTGTAATTGAGACACTACTATATCAACAACTTGTGGTCATTCTACCATTGAACAAACCCCTTCTGACACCTGAACTATCTTCCTGATCCATCTAAATCCACGCAGGGAGTTCCGCATGGCCATCGCATGTCAACGGCAGATCAAGGGTCTTTATCGAACCTTATGAGCAGTATCATGAAAATATTTCCCAGTAGATTGTCGTATTTCTGGTAAGCTTGTCTCGAATACGATTCACTCTTTCAGGCAGGAGATGGATTGAAGAGGGTTATCTTTGTAGTAGGGTTTCTACTCCAGAAGTATTTGCGGATGTTTGTATTGAAACTGCTCTTCTTGATCGGTAAGAGCCGTCTGCTGTTCTCACCACTTTCTTTTCCACTTCTTCTAATGAGGATTTGAAATCATGCTCTACAAGTAGACCGTTTGATAATAAAATGAATGCATTAAAATAACTTATATACTAAGATGCGAATCTCGAGATCTCATTCGTCCAATGAAGTCATCGAGATGGGCAAAGTTGGACTCCTCCATGGCAAACCGTCTATGGGTTCGGCTGTTAACGTGGTCCTTGAACGAGGTGAACTCCTGCTTGCAGTTCTCGCACCATGCCTTTCGCTCCTGTTGAGGTTCGGGCTCAGTAGGGATGGTTCTGGCAGCATCAAAGCACTGCAGCAGCTTACCGCAGTCAAAAAGCTCTCGACTCTTGGACTCCTCGCACAGGTTTCTCTTGAGCAGCTCGTCATACAGGTACAACGAGGCATAGTCCCAAGCACTTTCTAGATGCGAGTACTTGTAGACCATTTTGGCGAAGAAGAGAGTAATGGAAGCGACATGAAGTTCCAGTCTGTCGTACTCTCTTCGGTTCTCATCAATCTCGTGGCCCAATCGTCGCTCAATTCCCTCGTTGATGATGACTCGGAACACAAATCTTCTATCGAGCAAAGATCGCTCAGCGTACTGGGGCAGAACAGCACACATGACGAGCTCAGCAAGGTCAACAATACCAGAAACCACCGGTCGAGTGTTGAGAATGTGAGCTGCGACATTGGGAAGAAGAATTGCAGTGGCATGCAGATGATCTTCAGTGATGGAAAGTCGAGTGGGACACTCAGCAACCTGGTTGAAGCTAGAGGTCGAGTTTTGTCGCATGGAAGGTCGCTTGAAAGCCGCAGAGCCAGAATGGATGGAAGACTGGCATTGAGAAGGAGCACTGACAGGTAGAGAGTTCTGAGAAGGTTGCGACTGAGGAGTACCTTCTCTCTCTAGAGGCCTGTAGGGCTCATGCATGATGTTTCGCTTCATGAGAGACACCTGTCTCGAGGAGACAGATGCAACCACGGGAGCGAGACCGTTTCGAAGACCAGCATCTCCACTCTGAGCAATAGACCGAGAGTTTGAGATAGGCTGCACTCCAGAGGCCATGATATCCTTCATACCAGAGTTGGATCGAGTGGCCTTGGCAGTCATGCTTTCAGCTCGCTTCTGAGCATCCTTGGCTCGAAGGAACTGATGTTTACCCATGAAGTTGTCGCACCAAATGGGGAAATCGTCCTTGTTGTATTCCTTGATCATGATGGATCTCATGGACTTGTCCAGATCCCAAATGTACACGTGGGGACCTCGCAAGTAGTGGAAATCCTGTCGATGAGCCTCGGGGTCTCGGTCAGATGGACCAGCCACTCGTTCTTCCTTGAGAAGAAAGCCCAGACCCACATCCTTGTTGCCTCCCGCAAGTCCTAGCGCGTTATCCACAAAGGTTTCTCCTAGAAGATGTCGCAGAAACTTTTCCAGCTTCTCGTATCCCCATACCTTGAGTTGCAGCTTATGAGCTGTATGTAAAGCTGGTGGCAGACCTTCCAGTTTGCCTTCTTTGTACTGGTCAGCAAAGCTCTGTCGAGTAACAATGTAGTTTATCTTGTTCTCGAAGAAATGACTGATATTGGATCCAATGTGGTCCAACAAAGGTTTGACTCGGTCGATATTCGACTGACTCACCTTGAGAAAGTAAAACTGTGCGTTTCTCATGATGGGTCTCCACTTGCTTCGCCATTCCTCCAGGTTATCAATAGCCACGCGTTTCATGTTTTGCTTTTCCAGCTGCTGCTGTTGTGCTCTATCGATTTTCTCATGTTGCTGTGGCTGTGACAGTTTACTCTGTTGGATCATTCGAAAGTGGTCCTCGTACTCGTTAGGGACCTTGATTTCTCTTGTCTCCTGAGTTGTGCGTTGGGGAAACAGCTGTTGCTGTGGATCCCGTGTTTCTTCTCGTCTAGACTGGTGAGGAACTCGTTCGCCAGGCAGAAGCAAAGAATGCTGTTTCTGGTCCTCCTTCTCAACCACCATGTTATCCTCCACAGGCACAGTTCCATTTGCTGCGTGGTTCTCTCTAATGGTTTTTAAAGTATTTTGAGCAGCTTCAACCTGCTGCTGTTGCATATCGCCAGTTCTCCAGTTGCCATCTTTCTTGGGTCCACTTCTCTGAGGAACAACCATGTTAGGATCAACAAACGGTTTCAACGTGACGTTTTCGAGCTTCAAACGCTTGTATGCCTGCTCGCTCACCTGGTTGTTTCTCTTTGGCGTGGGTGAATGAGAAGACAAGTCTGTAGTCTCATTACTGCTACCGTTGTTGTTGTTGTTGTTAGTGGTGTTGCGGTTCTCCTTGTCAGAGTCTCCCCTGATAATCGCCTGAGAAGCCTCCAATGGCACGTCCTGGTTGTCGTTGTGGGTCGCGGAAATGTCGTGCATCGTCACATCGCCTACGTGACCATGAGTCTCGTCTGTAGTGGCAGAGTTGGCCATGTTGTTGACGGCTTCAGTCGTCGTGTCTTTTTCGCTGCTTTCAGGCCGAGACAACGACTTGAAAGCATCAGCAGTGGCAACACTGACCTGCGAAGTCGATGTGGTATTCGTCACGTTGCTCTCTTGACTGCTTTCCACCTTTCTATGCATTGTGGGCGACACTACCCGTCTGGAAGGAGGAGGAGGCGAAGGACTATGACGCGAAAATATCTGAGCGGTTTCCTCAAAGTCCTTGGCGAGAATCCGCCGGGGCTTCAGGTTGGTCTTTTCCTTGAGAGGCGACCGATCCACGTCCATACTGAATAGGGCCGGGCAAAGTCTCGTTTTTTTTGGTTGTTGTTTCGAGATTCCGATGTTGTGGTGTCGAAGCTTGAAGCAAACAAGACTATAAGTCAGGAACGTCAAATATTGGAACGCGTCGCGACATAAAGTTTGGGCTGGTGAAAAGGACATGACTCCTACCAAAAGTGAATATATAGAGGGCGTAAGATGGCATTGAATGTGGAGACGGGTGGGCACGGTTCTGGTTTTCGAGCAGTTGTATTCTAGAATGTCTCAGTCCCGAGACACGTGACTGGTCGAGTCTCTTTCATATGTTGGCTGCTAAAGTTAACATATAGTTGAGAACAACAAAGGACATTCATAGGCTTGAAGGGTGATCAAATGGAAGAAGAAATCATAGCTCTTCGAGGTCACGTGCATCAACTTTTCAAAAGTACAGTTCTTTGTATATTATTTTGGCGAAGGTGGTTAGGTCCACAGCATGGTATCAGAGTATGGCAGTTCCATGTATACTTGGATGAACAGTTGGTTTCTCTCAAAAAAACTCCCATGAGAATGTGTGGAGGAAAACGGCACGGCAACTAGTGAGACTAAATCTTCTCAACCGGATTTTCAACTTGACGACGTATGGTAACAGTAAAATTGCAACATTGAAGATCGCTACACTATGTCTAAGCTGTGTGGCATCAAAGTCATGCATCTGCATGTCCGATAATGTCGTAGAGACTCCAGTAGAGTGAGACAGCCCTATAGATGAGAGTAGGTGTGGAAATACAGCCCTATGTGAAAGATTTCGTCGTAATTATAGGCTGTATCACCCATTGCCCACTCTCTGGTGAAAATCCGAAAAAGTCCTCCTCTCTACCTCCTTCTCTTCCCTCAATAACCACCCCAACAAGAGCCGTCTACCTATAGTTGTGTTCTAGTACAGGATAAGGTCTGAGACGTCTCTCCGTATCTACATGACCCTAGATTCCACCATTGTACGGTAAGCCCCAAAAGGGGTAACGACTAGCTTTCAACTGGTATAAGCGGCACCACTAGTCTCCAGTAGTCTTTCTCAATCTCCGAATCGAATCACAAGTACAAGTATACTCCTGTTTGAGACTGTCTATACTTGGACTTATACTTGACTTTCTCCAATGGTGCGGCTTTTAATGCAGCCTCTTTTTCAAGATCGGAGAAGACGGTTTTGGACGGTTCCGGACGTCTGAGAGCCGTGCTGGGTCTTAAGTTTAGATGTTGGGACGCTTGCCGCAATAATCTTGCCTCTTGGGAACAGCGCTCGCTTAAAAGAGGCAAGAAATCGTCCCACATTTTACTGTATTCTGGTGCGAATTAGATTTCATAATAGGCGAGTTAAACGGATTGGGCTTGATTGCTGATCAGGGCGTTGTCACACCTGTGAAAACAAGCAGACTTGTTTGGCGGTCAGGCACGCAGATATCACTGAAATGACTGCTTCGATTATTGTAGTCATGAATTCTGCCCCAGAAGAGCTACTCCTACATAAGCCAGTGTACGGTGACCCGGTTAATTTTTTTTGTTCGGTGACCCGAATAACTCCTTTGTCTCACTAAGGTTTGACGCACAAGTGAGACAAAAATTTACTTCATCTTTCAAGTGCGTTAGTTGGGACATCAACAAAAAGTTATTCGGGTCACCGAACAAAAAAAGTTATCCGGGTCACCGTACACTGGCTTACGGCTGATACTTTTACTCCCCCACAGTTTTGCCTCCAAAGTGCAAAAGATTGCATACAAACATCTGAACAGGGACCCTTGTTGGAGAGAGAGTAATCAGCAGATTGTAAAGCACGCAATTTGAAAAAATAAGACATTGAACTTCTAGTTTTTTTTCCCTCCCCACCTACTGGTACAGGTGCAAATATACATCCATGTATTCAATTTATTAGTGCACGCCCCCCTGGGCGCATATTAACTGTTCTGTCCCTGACTTTGCTCCTGCTTCTTTCAAAACCTCCTCTACATAATGACACACTTCTTCTTCTTCTTGTCCTTCTTCTTCTTGGGCTCGGCCTTGTCCTTGGCCACGGGCGCGGTCTTCTGTGTAGGGGCCTGTTGTTGTGCGGGTGGCGGGTTGGACGACTGGGCGGTCTTTTGCACCGGGGCAGGGGCCTGGTTGTTGACGGGCACTCCTCCAGCAGCAACGCCGGGCGTCACCAGTGGCTGGGCAGCTCCTGGGTTGGCGGGCTGTTCGACCTGGCCTCCGTTGCGCTGGATTCGGCACGCTCGAACACAGTCAAAGAAGGCGTTTTCAATGTTGACGTTGAGCTTGGCTGAGGCCTCGAAGAAACCCGAGTTGAGTTCTCGAGCCAGAGCTCGGCCGTCATCGGTAGAAACGACCCGCTCCGCGTTTCGATCGCTCTTGTTGCCGACAATGACCACGCTGAACCCCTCGTCGTCCTCCTTGACCCGCTGGATTTGCTCGTAGTAGGTGCGGATGCGAGAAAATGACGACCGCGAGGTGATGCTGTAGACGAGAATGAAGCCCTCGCCGTCCCGGATCCACTGGTCCCGCAGAGCCGTGTACTCCTCCTGGCCGGCGGTGTCGAGTATTTCTAGCATGGCGGTCTGGCCGTCGAGCACCACCTGCTTTCGGTATGAATCTTCAATGGTGGGGTCATATTCCTCCACAAAGTGGTTGAGGCACAGCTGGATGGTGAGGGCCGTTTTGCCCACGCCTCCGTCGCCCAGCACAATGAGCTTGTAGAGCGGCGCCGTGTCTTTGCGTGACATTGTGGGTGTGGATTTCTGGCGTTTGGCAGAGGAGAGAGTGAGTGAGGGTGGTGTGTGGTGTTGTTGTACACTCTGCGGGCCCAACTTAATGTGTTCAAACTCGCTTTGTTGTTTTGCGTCTCCCAACTGCAACTCGCTTTTCAACTGTGGAGCGTAAGGTGTGGAGGTAGAGTTGAAGAGGACTGTGGGGGTAGACAGTAGAGGTATGGCAGGACCAATATTTACGTACTTGAATCACTCTGCCACCACCTACACACTGTCACTACACCTATACTCACAACTCTAGACATCTCCCCCCAATATATTCTCCACCTACAAGTGTACATGCTCATCAACATCATGCCTCTGATTTTGCTTTTTTTGGATCCATTTTTTTAAGCCTTTGCAAAATGCGTCCAAGCTGGCCCTTAGTCCTGTTTGGCAGCACTAGTCCTGCCCAAGACCCTACATCAGTCATTCCTGACTCCTGTTTAGTCTCCCGGCCCCCATTGTGCCCCAGACGTCCCCCATTTGGACCACCAGCCGAGTTCTCCTTGTTCATTGTAGTCGATGCATCTCAGTATGGAAGAATCAGGGTCAGGGACTCGTATTGAGACGAAAGGGTGTATGGAAGGGACATATCTTGACCCTCCAGAGCCATGGCAGCTAGCACAGATATTATATTATATCCTTAGGCACCCTACATGATTTTCGAGGTGTATCATGGTGCTCAAGCTGAAAGCTACTCGTATGTTTGATACAGAATAGGAGCTGAATAGGAGCTTGGAGCTTAGAAGTTAGGAGCTTAGGAGTTAGGAGCTTTAAGCTGTAGACAGACCACCACAATAGACAATAACCAGAGCCGTGGACTATAACTAGACCAGCTAACAATAAGACCCATAATCACCACAATGGAGATGAGACAAACTAAGATGCAAACCCCCCAAAATGTCACTGCTCGGACAATCTTCCTACACACGTCACACTCTCCTCTTAGTCGCATGCAACACTGTAAGCGAGCTGAAACACCATGTGATAGTGGATACGAGATGTCCAGGCACCGCATCGGGGACGGCCTCCCAATATGGTGGCGGCTGTAGGGATCGACAGTTCCCAGGGGTCAAAAGGACGAAACCATACATGACAGCAGTGCGTCTACGCACTCGTAGACGATCTAAACATGTTGGGGGTGTTGGAGGTGTAGTCACGTGATTGAGGTGGTGGAGTTCAAAGCACCTTAGCAGTATTATGGTACGAGTGGGTATGTACCAGTACACATCATACTACCGCTGGTTACAATGTCACTTCTCTAATGTCACTTTTAATATCTCTCAGACCTCTTATAGTTGATTACTCTGAAATCCTCTTTAGGATAAAACTAGTGGCGATATTTTTCTCAACTAGCGCCATATCGCTGTCTAGTGCTTTTTAGGGCATCGTGGTCCAGGTTTAAGGGGCTACCTTCGCTCCAATGGCCCGAGGTACGTTCTTTTTCAATATGTGGCTGATTACTACATACCATGGTACCGTTTAAAAGTCGGCAACTGAAGCCGAGAGAACTGTCATGTTCAGATCTGTCTGGACAGCCAGGGGCCAGCTTAAACTTGACAGAAAGGTGCATGGTGCTTAATAGTCCATGGCGATAAATTATGAGAACAAGCAATACGGATGGAGGGAAGCATAGCAGATAATATCATACCGACACCAAGGAATTGACTCATTCCGTGTGAATTTGGACTTGGAACACATGCGGTAGTGACAATTGCGGTGATTTGTAGTGGTTGGTTGTAGTCTTACAGGTGCACGATAGTTGTACTGACTAGTTGTAGTTGAACTGACTAGTTGTACTTAGACCGGTCTAAGATCTAGTTAGGAGCTATAAGCAAATTGCCCATGTTTGGTACGAGTATCAAATACAAGATGCCAACATCCCCCTTCGATTCGTCAAATCTCAATCATTCATCATTTCTTGGTCTATATACAGGAGACAATCCCATCACCACTCAGTCTCAATCCCACCCTCCAACACCAGTACGTACATTCCAGTACAACACAGCCTAACCACTCTAGCCTTGGCACGCTATCTTCGCTCCCAAATATCCTCGGAAGAGCCGCCGGTCATCTTCTCAGCTAGCTGCTTCATGTAATACTGCTTGATTTTGGCCTTTTTGATCTCCTCGGGGTCAAGTTTGACGCCCATGCAAAACTTCCACTTGTCCTTGGGCTTGTCGCAGTAATTGAGCGAGCCATACCGGTACAGGTTTCGCACCTGACCTCCCACAGAGTAGCAGGCCACCACCTCATTGAAGGCTTCCCAACATGACATTTCCTCGGGGAAGTAAACACGCATGTTCTTGGGGCCCTCGGGGAAAGTAGGAACCTCTAACGGATCATTGCCGGTCTTCTTGTCGGTCTCTTCAGGAGCAGCAACAACCTTGGGCTTGGGCTTATAGACACCCAGCAGTTCTGAAGCCTTGACTCCGAACATGGCCTCGTAGTCCTCATCATCTGATTTGGCCTTTGCCTGAGCAGCAGCAGCCTCTGCGGGTGCGGAAGTGGTCACTTCCTCCTTGATAGCCGCCGTAGCAGGCTCTTCCTTGGGATCCTTGTTCCAGAACATGCCCATTATTGTGATGTGTGTGGTTGTAAGATGGATGGAAATTTGCCTTACTAAGAATTGAACTCTATGTGGGAGGGATAAGAAAAACGTGATTGGGAGTTGGGACAGAGTAACTAAGATTGTCAACAGGAAGTGAAGTAAAAAAGATGGAAGGGGTGGGTCCTGTCTACTCCCCAAGTAGATCTATCTATAATGGACCACTGACTATCGATATAACCGAGATATCAACCCTAACCCAATCTAGAAGAAGAAGCTGGTAAACAATACTCTCATCACCAATAATCCGTGCAACAGATTCAGTACATTATGAAGTTCATCAGTTGGTCTCCTCCTATTACACGCTTTCGCGTTGCCCATCTCTTATTACACGCAACTTAATTACCAGCATGCATATGGTAAGCTCTGAACGTGGAGCATACCGTCAGTGATTCACCATGGAGAAAACCGTCAAGGCTGCGGAAAACCTGATCGACGCCCAGACAGACTACACGGTCACGTGGCTGGACTCGCTGGAGACGGTCAACCGAAAACAAACGCTCAAATACAAGCAGTTGGCTGAATCGACCAAGGGTCTGGAGAACGATAGAGAGTACCTGGAGGGTCTGAATACCGAAAACGCAAGGTACGTGGACCAGCTGAAACAGGTCCGGGGTCATCTTGATACGCTCGAGAAGTTGGTTGGAGAGGTTGATGAGTGGTCTAAAGAGCTGGAGGTCAAAGTGAGGAGGATGAACCAAGAGAGGGAGCCGGGGAGATGAAAAAGAAGCGATAGCGCATATCCTATGCCTTCCTGGGGTTCTCACACGGTATCTGCTCATCTCTCAAGTAAACACCTCTTTGATGGTACATCTGGTCTTCTTACAAACTACACACCACCTAAAATGCTCCCTATGGTACCTAGTACCAACTAACGAATTACGAATTAATGACATGATTATATTTTACACTGAGATCGTTGTACTTGTACTGTAGTTGAAGATCGCGTATGCAATCGTAATTCATATAAATCAATTGGTCTAAATACATTGTGTAGCACTTCATACTACTTCTTCTTAGCCGCGGCCTTCTTAGGAGCAGCCTTCTTGGCAGGAGCCTTTTTGGCGGCAGCCTTCTTGGGAGCAGCCTTCTTCTTGGGCTGGTTGATATACTTGTCCTTAGTAATATCATCTTCCTCTTCCTCCTCTTCCTTCTCAACCTCTTCATTGACAACATCTCCAGAATCAGGCTGGGCCTTGGACGCCTTCATATCCATAGCAGTACCAGATTTAATGTAAGGTACAGGATGCGACATGCCGTTGTATTTTCTGGTGAAGGCAGACTTGGTCTGGGTCTCAAGCTGCTTCATTCTCACCTCTCCACTATCAGGACCAACTCCCATCTCCATGATAGCATCCCAGTCTTCTCGAGTGAGGTAATAAGAGTCCATGAACTCAATGACTTCAGGAACTCCCTCAGCCTTGTTCTGCAGAAGAGGATCAAGCAGTTTCTTTGTCATCAGAGGCAGGTACTGCTGTCTCAGTTCTCGAGAGTTACCTGAAGTCTTGTATCCAGCATGACTCTGGAGTTCCTGAAGAGCTCGAAGATGCTTTCCTCCCTTGGAGTTCTGACCCAGCCAAGAGGTGAAGTTGAACCGTCCCTTGGCCTGTCCAGCAACAAAAGAAGCAGGACGAACAGCACTCAAGAAACCATGCAAGGGCATAAGAGACCAGTGCTGCTGCGAGCCATGGATCATCTTATCAACCAGATCACCATCTGAAATGGACTCGGCAGCAGCGAGAGTCTTCTTCAGACGCTCCTTGTTATCTCCTCCTCCACTGGGCTGCACATTCAGATAGTTCTCCTGGATCATGAGAGGAACAAAGTCATGATCGTTGAAGTAGAGCTCAATCTTGTCGTTGAGAGTAGCCTTGTTAGAAGGAGCCCATAGACCTCCAGAAAGCAGCTTTCCAGTGATATCAAAGGGACTCAGAACAACATTCTTCTCCCAGGCCGTAGTCATCTTCTTACCAGCCTCACTGTCCAAACCTCCCTCGTTCTGGTTTCGAGCATACGTCGACAGCAAGTTGATAATCTGTCGGATATCCGAGTTGCAAGCAGCAATAACCTGTTCCAAAACAGCACTTGAGATCTTGATCTTCTCCTGGTGACAGATGGTCATCATTCGTGCCAAGATAGCCTTAGGGTCCATTCGTCGGAAAGGAATGTCCAAAGTCACTCTATCAAAGGGACGCATCTTGGGAAGACCCTTATCGTTACAAATAAGGATGATGGGCACCTCGGTGGTTCGACAAAGAGCAGCCATCTGGCCCACTCCTCCTCGATCTCCGGCAGACATACCATCGACCTCATCCATGATCATGCAAATCTTCTTTTCCTTGGCCGATTTGGCAGAGCTCATGAATCCCTTGATGGATGTGTTTGTAAGAGCCGAAGAAACGTCCTGAGCAAGCAGTTTCTTAGATCTGACATCAGAAGCGTTGTTTTCAATCACATCATAGCCTGCCAGGTTAGCTACCAGATGAGCAGCAGTAGTTTTACCGATACCGGGAGGACCAGAAAGAAGAACAGCTCTATAGATACCAGAACCGTCTCTTCCAGGCTGCTTGAAACCATGCTTGGCATTCTCATGCCAGTTGTTAAGCCAGTTTTGCAGTTTAGTGACGGCTCCCTTGTTTCCACAAACGTGGTTCAAGTTGTTGGGTGCGTACTTGACAGTCCAAAGCTGGTCATCCATAGACACAGCTCGAGGAGCTCCAGAAGCGTCAGCCTTCTTAGACGCAGCCTTCTCCTTCTTTTCTCGGGCAGCCATCTCAGCGGCCATCTTTGCACTTTCAGCAGCAATCTTTTCAGCCTCTTCCTGCTGTTTAGCAAGCGCCTTTTCAGCAGCAGCTCCTCCTCCTCCATCAGCAGGCATGAGTCTCAGCAGTTCCAGGAAACCAGCTTCATCCAGAGCCTTGGTTCCCAGCTTTTTGATAGAAGCAATCTTCTTGGGTCCAGCATCTTCTCCTAGAACCACACAACTGGTCTTTCCAGAAATGGACGATGTGACTTTACCTCCGTACTTTTTGACAGCAGCCTGTCCTTCTTCTCGTGACAAGTTGGGCATGGTTCCTGTGAAAACAAAGGTCAGACCAACCAGACAGTTTTCAGCAGCTTCAGGCAGTTCAACGGCTCCTCCACCTTCTCCGCTTCCAGTGGCCGTGCTTTTAGCCAAATGTTCTCGGAAATTGAACTTTTTGCCCTCCTCAACTTCAGGAAGCTCAGCATCGGGTAATTGAGCAAGAACAGACTCTGCTGTAGCTCCTCCAGGAGCAGCCTTAGCCTTGGGGGCAGCTTTAGGAGCAGCTTTAGGAGCCGCTTTGGGCTTAGGAGCAGCCTTCTTAGGGATAGGTTTGATTTCATCAAGTTCATCATCATCGAAATCGTCATCATCAACGATTGCAATCTTCTTAGGAGCAGCCTTGGGGGTAGGTTTCTTGGTGACTACATTATCGTCTTCATCAATCTCCATCAGATCTTCATCCTTGATGGGACCCGATCGTCTTGTTCGTCGTTGAACGGGCTTTACAGGCAGATCATCGTCATCTTCAAATCCGTCATCACTGTCCAAATCAACCTCGAAAGCAGGCTCAGCTTCACTTTCAGAATCGTCGATCTGAATAGCGCGTTTCTTGGAAGCCGGCTTCGTGGGGGATTTGGCCTTCGGGGGAGCCTTTGGTTTAGCAGGCGATTTGGGCTTGGCAGGCGACTTTTTGGCCTCCTCTTTGACCTCCTTCTTGACCTCTTCTTTCACCTTCTTGGCCTTGGGCTCTTCCTCTACAGGCGTGGAGGCTGGTCGTTTCTGAGTTAGCGGGTTTCGCGTGAATCGGAGCAAACGCGACGGCAATTGACACTCACATCATTGGTTTTGGCCGGCGTCTTGGCCTTTTGGGCGCCAAAGAAACTGCGAATATCTTTGGGCGGCATTTTTTCGCAATGCGTGCTGAAAGTGGTGATAAATGGAAAGCTACGCGTTGGGAGGTGGATGAAAGGGCGTGGGGCGTGGAGGGGGTGAAGGGCTTAACGCGACTCAGGTTGCGGTAAAGGGAAGGTAGAGAAGAGAGAAGTGAGATTGGAGACTGGGATGGGAAAGTACATGGTATGAATTGGTTGTTTTTCTAAAAAACATCTGGAGCCATTCCTCTACTTCTATGATTACTAAGACTGATATTGAGAGGGCTGGTTGCTTCTTAAAGCACGAGTATGGAAGCACGTTTGCAAGCATTGAAGAAAAATAAACCACATAATATTGGTAAAGCTGACTCAGGAAATACAAATATCAACTTGGTTTATTGAATTCTCTTTTCAATGCCAAGTTATAGTGTCTCTCATACTCCTCCCCTCTAGTCACATGACTCTACGTCAATAATGCAGCCCGAGGTTATTGGAAAAATATGTCCCATGCAGAAATAAATTATCCACCCTATTGCAATCCGTATACGCACATTTCACACACAATATGGTCAAAGGAAAGGTCACCAAACCGGCCAAGAAGGCGTCCAAGCCCAAGCAATCGGTCGCCAAGATCGCCAAGGAAAAAGACGACTTTGTCATGACTCTAGATTCCGACGGAGAGGACCTGGAGGAGGAAAGTGAAGACGAAAAGGAGGAGGAGATTGAAGACAAGCCCGTCAAGCTGACAAAGAAGCAGAAGAAGCAAAAACTCAGTGAGGCCGACGAGGAGCTGTTGGAGCGAGAAAAGCAGGCTGCCAAGGCAGGCATTAACCCCGACTTCCAGTTCTCTCTGGACGGGTTTGCCGCTACATCTGAAGGACTGGATGGCTGGAACTTCGAGGTGGCCAAGGACGATAACAAGGTCCAGAAGCGAGAAGTCGATCTCGACAGCATTATCAAGAGAAAGGGCGGTCTTCTGGACGAGGAGGAGGACGACGAAGAGGAGACTGAGGTCAAAATGGAGGACGATGATGAGGACCTGGCTATTGATGGGTTTGGAGGAGGAGTCCAGCCTGGAAAGGATATGGATGAACCTGAAGAAGAAGACGAAGAGAACAAGGAGGAAGGTGAAGAGGAGGAGGAAGACTCTGGAAGCGAGTCTGAGGCCGAGGAGTGTGCTCACCCTGATGACCTTGTTCTGGACGACCATAAGGGACCTGCTATCGATGAGGGTCCTCAAGATACCGCTGAGGAGATGGCTGCATTTTACGCTCCTGAGGAGGAAAACAACGACAAGAACGAGTCTGTGCACAAGACCTTCCAGACTCTCAATTTGTCTCGTCCTGTCATGAAGGGCATTTCTGCTCTGGGATACCAGGCTCCTACTCCTATTCAGAGCAGAACCATTCCTATTGCTCTTATGGGTAAAGATCTGGTTGCTGGTGCCGTCACTGGTTCCGGTAAGACTGCCGCTTACATCATTCCTGTTCTGGAACGTCTGCTTTACAAGTCTTCCAAGGTGGCTGCCACTAAGGTTGTGGTTCTCACTCCTACTCGAGAACTGTCCATTCAGGTGGCTGATGTCGGCAAGAAGCTTGCACAGTACGTTTCTGGTGTTCGTTTTGGTCTGGCTGTCGGTGGTCTGAACCTGCGAGTCCAGGAACAGGAGCTCAAGACCCGACCTGAGGTTGTCATTGCTACTCCTGGTCGATTCATTGATCATGTTCGAAACTCGCCTTCTTTCAACGTTGACGATGTTGAGATTCTGGTCATTGATGAGGCCGATCGAATGCTCGAAGAGGGTTTCCAGCAGGAGTTGACTGAGATTCTGACTCTGCTCCCCAAGAAGCGACAGACTCTGCTGTTCTCTGCTACCATGAACTCTTCCATTTCTTCTCTTATCCAGCTGTCTTTGTCTCGACCCGTTCGAGTCATGATTAACCCTCCCAAGCAGGCCGCCTCTGGTCTGGTTCAGGAGTTTGTTCGAATCCGAAAGCGAGACCATCTCAAGCCTGCTCTCCTCGCCTCCATTCTCAAGAAGATGGACAAGGAGCAGCGAACCATCATTTTCGTGGCCCGAAAGGAAACTGCGCATCGTCTGCGAATCATGTTGGGTCTGCTCGGAGTCCGAATTGGAGAACTCCACGGAGCTCTGTCTCAGGAACAGCGTCTCCAGTCCATCACAGCCTTCAAGAAGCTCGAGGTACCTATTCTGGTCTGTACCGATCTGGCTTCTCGAGGTCTGGATATCCCCAAGATTGAGTGTGTCGTCAACTACGATATGCCCCAGACCCACGCCGTCTACCTGCATCGAGTTGGTCGAACTGCCCGAGCTGGACGAGAGGGTCGATCCATCACTCTGGTTGGAGAAGCTGCTGCTGATCGAGCCATTGTACGAGAAGCTATCAAGTCTGTCTCTGAGAGCAAGCAGGGTAAGGCTATTGGTCGAAACATTGACTGGCCTGAGGTCGAGAAGCTGTACTCCAAGATTGAGGAGAAGGGCGATGTCGTCAACGAGATTTTGGCCGAGGAGAAGGAGGAGAAGGCTATGCTGCAGGCTGAGATGGAGGTGCGAAAGGGAGAAAACCTGCTCAAGTACGAGAAGGAGATTGCGTCGCGACCTCGACGAACCTGGTTCCAGAACGCCCAGGAGAAGAAGGCTGACGAAAAGTCGGACAACCGAAACCTGCTGGCCAGCAACAAGGAGAAGATGAAGAAAAAGAAGGATAACGAGGAGGTCCGAATGTACAAGAAGACCAAGACGGACCGAAAGGAAACGTCGCGACGAGGAGGAAAGCCCAAGACCAAGGGTAAGCGAAAGTAAACGGCAAAAAGGATGGGTTTATAGATAACATTTGTAAATACGTGAGAGTGTAGCCTGGGTAGTAGAACAGGTACAGTAGATCAGATCAGTAGCTTTCAATGATAATGTTCCAACTACCAGCATCTATTTCTCTATTGGTATCTACTGTGCTCATTCCACATGCTTGTTCCTGAAGTACTTGTACTTACTTGTACTCATTCTTACTCACCTAACAGGGCTTACTCCTAATTGACTCACTCCTCACCATAAATTTATACAATACAATAAGTACACAATTAAACATAGTAGAAAGCGTCCGAAGCCTCGGCCCACATGGGGAGAGCTCCAACTCGCGAGCACTCAACGTTATCCTCAGGACCAATGCCCATAACCTGTGCTCGAAGAGACATCTCAGTGAAAAGAGTCACGTATTGCTTAGTCTTGTCAGTGGCCATGGGCTTACCAATGAGACAGTTGATACCGTCGACCCACTCGGCAGCCTGGTCCTCAGTATCAACGTAGAAGACCAGCATTGGGGTGGGGCTCTGGCCATAGATGGACACCTTGTGGTGCTTGGTTCGTGTCTGCAGACCGATAACGTCATGTGACGCAGACTGGGTTCGAACATGGGTCATCTCCACTCGGGTTACGCTAGCCAGCTCAATGGTGTTAGGGGCCTCTTCCCAGGTGGGCTTTCGTCCGGGCTTGAAGGCGTACTCGCCCCACTTGAGAACCTTTCGTCCCATGGCCAGAATGACAAAGTAGTACTTGATGGGCTGACCAGCAGCAGAGCTCAAGGGGTTGACAGTCTGGAACCACTCGCCGGCAGACATGCACATGAGCCGCTGTTCTCGGACAAAGGTCATGGCCTCCTTCTGGAACCGCTCGTGCATGGGCGAAAACTCGTCCTTGAGGTTGGCGACAAACACGTCCTCAATGAGAATGATCTCCTTCTGTCGCATGGCGGTGTAAGTGGCATCGTCAAGGTACTGGAGAAGATCTCCGAGAGAAGCGTTCTTCATGTCGGTCTTAGCGGTCTGGAACAGCAGAGCCACCAGAGAGGCAATTCGCTCGTAGTCCACCAGCTGGGCCTTGGAGTCTCTCCAGCACTTGAGGAAGAAGGCCATGGCGGAGTTGTGGATGTCCATGGCGTCAAACAGGTAGGGGTTCATGCTGTTGGCTCGAAGAGAGTTGGAAATGTCAATGGATTGCGACGACGAGGTGGTGGTGTGGGTCTCCATGGTCGACAGGGAAGGGGTCATCTTGAGCTGTTGGCTCTGCAGGTGGAAGTCTGCATCGTTGATCTCAACATCGCCCTTGTTAGGAGGGTAGAAGGACTCGGGAGTGTCAGCACCGAGAATAGCCCAGGCAGAGTCCTCAAAGCCAAAGAAGTCGAGAAGCAGCTGAGAGACAGTTCGGGAGGCTCGTGCCAGAGGGAATCGACTGGTGGGCTTGCAGAAGGTGGAGTGCTCGACAAAGAGCTTGGTAAATGTGATATCGTGGGAGTTGATAAACTCCATGAAGTCCAGGTATGCGACAATCTTAGGGCTGAGCTCTGGGGTAGGAGCGCCAAACTGCAGGTAGCAGTCGGTGAGTGACGTAACACAAGCCTTTCCAAACTGGGGGTTTCCTTCACCGTCCAGACCGACCATCTCAGTGAGACCTGGTCGAGACAGCTCAATGAGATCGTTGACAAACTTCTCCGAGTCTGGGGCCGGGAAGGCGCCGTAGTACTTGTGTGTGATGGCCTTGAGCAGGTCCTGCAGGGCGCGCAAGTGGGGCATGGCAGCGTTGGTATGGGATCGGGAGTCCAGAATGGAGGAGATGTTCTTGCCGAAATCGGTGAGACGGAGCTGGCAGTACAGACTGAGATCGCCGCCAACGTAGACGAGCTTGTGAACAAAGACATTGAGGGTTCGCAGAGCAGACACCACGACCTGAGTGCTCTTGAATGCCAGCTTGGAAACCAGACCGGCCAGCAGGTTGTGAGGGAAGGTGGCCAGGGCCTCGGGGAACAGATCAGCGAGTCTCTTTTGGCTGGAAGCGAGAGAATGAGACTCGTAGGTCTTGAGCTGACCCAGCATGAGGAAGGACAGCACACTGAGCGATGCACAGACGACGGACGAGATTCGCTCCACACACACCAGAGTCATGACTCGGTGGACCAGCTCGGTATCCAGAAACGATCCGACGTTGATCTTACCCTCAGCAAGCAGACCCGAGAGCAGAATCAGAGCGTGGGCAGTATGGGCATCAGCCACATCTTTGTTGATGGCGTCTGAGATTTTGAGGAGGGCCTTAGCGGCTCCTTCAGGGGAAGACAGCACCTGTTCGAATGCGGGCGAGCCCTGCTTCCACTGCTGGTAGAGCGTTTCCAGGGGGAGATCTCTGCCGGGCATTGTGTGTGTGTGTCTGTAGTAGTTTGTCAGAGTCTTGGTCTACTTTCTGGCAAGGGCTTGAAAGTGAGGTTCAGTCGACAAGTCAACTACTGTGTAATTTCGGTTAGGCAAGATTGAAATTTGACCGTACACCGCACAGTACAAGTAGGCCCTTGTGTGGGCTTAGGGTTTAGACCACAGCGTCCAACAACAAGGCTCAAGCACCAGGCCACGCTTTGCAGCGAGGTTTAAAATGAAGATCCTGAGATCTGGGGGTCCCTTCCAGCCGTTATTATTTACACACTGGGGTCTTAGAAAATGGAGAGAATCACTTGGAGTGGTCTCTACAAGCCTCTCAACACTTTTACTCAACAATTGCGTCTTCTTTCGGGCCGTCAACTCTCTATAACCGTGTCTTGAGCTCTCCTCCTCATTAAATCTGGGCCTAATAATAGGTTAGTGTGTGCTCCAACCCAGCCTATGCTAAGCGCCCCTGGACATGCAGCTAACCATGTGCAGGTCACTCTTCTGTCTTTTTTTCTGCTCAATGGTGGGATGAGAGGGTAATTATGTCAATCACACCACGTTACAAGGACCTTCCCAAAACGGTCTACAAGTTGAACGACAAATTTTGACGTACTGTAAGCACTCAAAACACCCCTTAAATGCCACTCTCCACCCTTTCCAGCCACCAAAACCCTCCCACCCACTCGCTATTATGACCCCCCTATTTTTCACTCTGCAAATGGCTGCCAGCGGGAACCTAATCAAAAGGCAGCCAACGGACTAACTTACTGCATGCAACAGAAATGCCGGCGTAACGGCGTTGCTTTGGAAGTGGCCCTCAAGCTGGTCCAGGGTCGATGAGGACGTTTTCTCCGACCGAATATTTGATCTCCACCTCGAAAAACCAAGGTCATTTAGCGATTCCCTCTGCCGACGTCTCAGATCGGACAGTGGAGTAAATTATGCAAACCCTCTTGAATCGCCCCAATATTTTTCCACCGTCTCAATATTCTTTCATAAACTCTACAGTCGGGTCTCACTCACAATAGACACACACAATACTCGTGTTCGTTGTAAATGCCTGAATGAGACATGCTAGGCAGACTGTACCAGGCACAAGCCCTGGGCTCGAGAGAACAATGTGCATTGGTGGAGATTCGATCGACATGGGGTTGAAAGCGTTTGTTTGATTGCAGGAAGTATAATTATCCACTCTCTGCGCCAAGGTCAGCAAATGGAGATGCCAAGCGGCCCGTCGGCTCTCTATTGGTACGGTCTAGGCCCAAAGGGGGACATTAGTAGGCGGGAACTACACAAGTCTGAACCACATTCCACCCACTAACGCAGAGAACGATCGTGTTTCATTTTCTATACATACAGCCTTCCCTGTGGCTAATACGAGCTTTTTTCCACCCTCTCCAACTCTGTCTTTTCTCCTCAAACGAACACGACGTCCTCTTTCAGCCGTGTGTTCGACTTGGACCAAAAGGGCGAAAAGGGCAAAAAGTCTTGTTCCTGAAAAAAAGAGCTCGGCGCGGCTCGAAAATGTGGTAATTATGAGCAATATTTTTCTTCGAAAGTAAACAAGCCAATCAAAGAGAATAAGACCCCGCCCACAGGAAGTTCGGCTTTACTTCCCGGTCTCGAACTGGAACAGCATAATACATTGTAGTCGACCCCAGGAACACAGTTTGTAATTGCAAAAAGCAACGGCCCTGTAAATCCATTCATGCACGAAAATGCAACTTAGACGCGTCCATCACACCCACCATGGAAAAGAACCCCTATGAGCCCTTGGAAGATATTTCTCGTCGACTGAAATTGTCGCTGGATGAGACGATGAAGTCGCACACGCAGATGCGAGAAACAGAGCTGCGTTTTCATACTATTGGCCGAGAAATGGGTCAATTGTATAACAGAGCAAAGACTGGAAATGAGCTCATCAAGGTGGAGGAAAAGAAGAGAGGCAAAGGAGAGGTGGAGATGAGTTGATCACGTGTATTCCACGTGATTGACTATAGAGGGGAGGTACTTGGAGTGTATGGTACTGGATGACCGAATGGATCATGGACTTCATCACTTTCACGTCACGTTGAACATGACTGTCTACTCCCTAGTCATTGCCACCATGGCTCTATTTATTCTGACACAATATTATTTATTACATGCTGATTCTATGGTACACGTCTTCTGATAGTGACCCTCGTTTTTCCACTTACTGCTTAGGAGTAACAATGAAAGACCCATTAATGGTTCCATCTCGTGACGCCCTTTCTCGCGACGTTCCTCTTGAAGAAAGCTCATATCTGGACGTCCCACTGGCCCCTCTCTCCTTCTCCATCTCCATCTCTTTAATGCTAAAGCCGGTAAAGTGAGATAGAAGCAGAATGATGGTGGCAAGATACTCCATGGTTGTTCCCATGAGATACTCGCCCAGTAGAAACTTGGTTTTCAGACCACCGGCGCTATAATTGTTGAAATCAAAATAGTTGAACTCATTCACTAGAGCAGCAATGATTCCAAAAGCTCCTCTTACCAACAATGGAGGTCCTGCCAGTAGCACTGCTGTCAGAGGAGCACCAGTGAGCTTCTTGGCAAGACGGAGTCTCACTGCGTAAGCTAAAAGAAAGACACAACCGCCAAGAAACATGGACTGGCCCACTACCCGCAAAATCTTACCCTCTTTGACTAGAGGTGACGTGCTCCATTCGTCAGCAGACACTCCAATGGTTCGGGTACCTCCGACAATGAGAATCACATTGGCAGGAATGAGCATGTAGTGGAAGTAGAAGGAGACATCGTGTCGAAGATACCATACACAACGGTCGTAAGAGGCAGTGCTACCTTTTCGTTGCTTGAGTTCAACAGGGAGTTTGGGACTGAGGAATGAATCTCCAGTAACAATTCTTTCAAATACTGCAACGAAATGGTAGGCTGCTAGAACGATGGCAAAGTAGCCTTCAGCTCCTAGAATCAGGTAGGCTATCAGCCACTGGTAGTTGTCCCATCCTTGAATGGAGAAGCCTACTCCAGCAACCTGGGCACCTACTCTAATCAAACACACCATGGCAATGAATGTGAATCGCGATTTCAAGCCTCTCTGGGTAAGAATGTAGATGCTGAGGACTAGGGCAATGAGGTAGAGCACCATGAAAGTGAGAGCAGCTGCTCCCATATGTACGTCGAAGAAGGCCATGTTTGTTACTACAGTATGTCTCTCTTTGGGGATGTCTGTCATTATATATTCACGATACATTCGAGTTGTCAAAGCTCTTTGTTAAGGGAGATCTATGTTTACGTTTTGTAAGCTCCCGTATTTAGCCGCACTGTTCAAGACGTTGTATTTGACATCACAAGGTGAGGAAACAGGGAACTGTTTCTACCAACTTTACTATTCGATTGTATCACCTTCAAGGTCTCTTCTGACACCCATATATCCCTCCTGGATACACTCCCACCGTTGATATCTCGTCACCCTTAATCTCTTCACCATCAAACCGGAGAACTCTATCCAGTTAGTTACATAGGAGTTCAAGGCGACTAAGACAGTGTTTATCATGGAGTGGAGGTGGTTGCGGCTAAGTGGAAGGTTAGTGTGCCGCTTCGGCTGTGTCGAGAGGCTCTTACTGCTCGAATCCATGGACTTTTAACCTCATAGCTTCTCTCCCAGCGCACGGCTCATTAACATCATCACCATATTAGAGTGGAAGGTGCCAAGAGATCTTGATATAACCGAGGTAAACAGATGAAAAAACCGATACATTTGAGTAGAAAAACGTTTGAAGACCTTCTATCGACCAACTGCATTACAACGGTCACCTGTTTAATATCCCTGATAACCTGATAAATACAAGCTCAGGGGCAGTGCACTAAACTACTGCACGGAACAACGATCTCCTTGTTTGAAATGAGACAATTCTAACAGTGGAAACTACGAATTCTAGAGCGTTTAGATACTTACAACCTCACGATACTCAAGAACTATTATCTGTGATCTCCCCTCTTGCACCGTTACTCACACATTGAATACAGGTACATGTACATTATTCATTAAAAAATCATCTAGATTACTTCTTCTTGCCCTTCTTCTTGTTCTTCTTCTTCTTGGGTGAAGACATCGACGCGGGTTTAGGTTCTTGCTGGCTTGATGGGGCGGAGTCATCCTTGTCGTCATTATCATCGTCCTTAGCCTCATCGGGATCCTCCTTGGACAGATCTGGCGTAGTAGGTCTATCGGGCTCCGCCTCGTTCTCGTCCTCATTAGTAGCCACAGGCTTTTCAGCAACAGGCTCAGCTTCAGTATCCACCTTCACCTCTTCCTCCTCGACTGTACCGTTCTCCTTGGCGCCCTTCTCACTATTTACAGCATCAGATTCGGGCTCAGGGGCCGGCTCGGTCTTCTCCTCCTCCTTATCCGCATCGTCGGCCTTCTCGGGTGCGTCAGTCTTAACCTCGGGGTCCTTAGTTTCGGGCTCCGCATCCTTAGCGTCATCCGTTGACTTCACAGCCTCCTCTGAACTCTTTTCTGGCGTCGTCTGATCCTCCGCCTGTTCAGACTTGGGATCGGTGGCTGTGGAGTCCTCCTTGGCTTCGACTTCGGCTTCCGTAGGCTCCTCCTTCACATCCTCCTTCACCTCATTTTCGTCAATTGCAGCCTTCTTTGTATTAACAGGCTCCTCCTTTGCACCATTGGCATCCTCCTCCTTGGTCTCCTTGACCTCCTCCTTAGGCTCCTTCACTTCCTCTTCCTCCTTAGACGCAGTGACTGGTGCATCATTCTTCAGAGGAGCCTCCTCTTTGACCTCGTCCTTAGCAGGAACCTCCGGTGGAACGTCAGACTTGGGCTCCTTAGTCACTTCCTTTGTGACTTCCTCCTTCTTTGGTGCAGGCTCTACCTTTTCCTTTGGCTCTTCCTTCTTCTCCTCTTCCTCCTTGGTCTTCTCAACCTCCTTGGTCTCTTTCTCATCCACCTTTGGCTTAATCTCCTTCACCAACTTGGCAGCGCCCTTCACGGGAGACCTCGATCGTGAGCTCTCCCGGGTCTCTGCAGCAATGGCTCTATTAATGGCGTCCTTTGCGGCAGTCTTGGCAGCAGATGGTGCCTCTTCAGTCTTAGGCGTGTTGGCAGCAGTATCTTCATGCTCGCCGTCAGAGTTGATATCTGCTGAGAAGAACTCTTCAGCAGGTTCAGCAGGAGGAGCAGGGGCAGGCTCGGGAGCCTTGGGCGTGACAATCTCGATGTTTCTCACAAACTCCAAAACAGAAGTGCCAGCATTGCCAGAGCCGTCTATAAGAGCAATGCGTTCAGAAAAGAACTGCGCGTCGGCAAGCATGTTGTTCTTCTCCACCTGGGTCTTAATGTGTGCGTTGCCATAGTCCTCCAGAAGCTTGGACTTGTAGTTGTCGACCACTTGCGACATGATTAGCTGTGTTAGAATACTCTCTTGAATGTTGATAGTGTCTCGGGGTTGATACTCACAATGTAGTTTTCGCTGGCAAGAACCTTTTTAAGACTCTTGGACAAGGTGTTAGTGTCACTGATGAGCTGTTGCATGTACTCATGGACTCCATTGGGAGTGGTGACGGGTTTGGACCAGTCGATCCGTCGAAGAGTACGAGAATGGTTGAGCATACGCTCGACCATAATGGAAACGAGCTTGGAATGAATGTCGTCTTGATGCTTGAGCAGGTCTCGTTTGGTTCGGTCGAATTGAGCAGGAATCTGTTGAGAAGTAACGTGTCGTCTACAATACTCTCTCATGTATGGAATGAGAGCCACGATAAATCCCAACGATTGAGAAACCAAGGCCAGATTCTTGGCAGAAATGTGGGCCAGCTTTGCTGCACTTCGTGTAGCTCCAGCTTGCAGAATGAGTTCGTTAGAAGAAATGTTGTATCGCTTGATCAATGAAGTGATAACATCCACAAGCTCGGGAGTCTGACCTGGGAAAATGACAACCAATTGAAGGAAGTCCACAAGTCCATCGACCAAATGAGTTGTACCACTGGGAATAATGAACGAAGCTGCTTCAACAAACACGTTTTTGGGCCGCATCTTCCCTTCCTTGGGGGCGTCGTTGCTGTTGGGTGTACCACCCATGAGATTAGCAAACAGCAATTCCTTCCATTTAGCAGGATCCTGAGTTGCGGCAGAAACAATATCGTCCACCTTCTGTTGCGTCTGGGCACTGATCTCTGTATCCTTCCACTTGTCTTTCTCCAACTCAGACAGAAGATGTTCGTCAGCACGGTTAAACAGCGTTTGAATAAACTGTTTGAGATGGCCCACAAGCGTAGTCTGAAGAGGGTTGGAAACCACACCAACAGACTGTTCACATTCTCGTACAAAGATACCATTGAGAGCGTAGAAGTTGAGGAACAGATCTCGAGGAAGCTGTGAAGTCTGTTCTCGTCGAGCGTTGACAATCTTGGTCATGTATGCAAGCTGCTTATCGACTGTTCCAGAAATGACTTGTCGAAGACCGAAAGCGAGTTCTCCACACTGCTCAAGCAGAGCTGGTTGAGAGGAAATCAGATCAAGAAGCAGCTTTTGATGTGACAAAAGACGTCTAACAAACTCAGACAGAGATGCGTAGATTTCAGCAAGCGTGTTCTCAAAGTCTTGGGCACTGAGAGCACGCAGTTTACCTGCCAAAGCCATTCCTCGTTCAGAACGAGAAGCTCCAGAGCCAGAAGAAATACCTGAGACACCTGAAAGACCGGAAGACATGGAGTTTGTATCAGTAGAGGAGGGAAGATGTTGTTTGATCAGTCGTCGAGAATAGTCAGCAATGGCATCCTGGTAAGCCTTGAAAGCGTCCTGAACTTGACCTGCTCGAAGAAGCTGGTTTAGAAGAGATGCAAGTTTACCTCTGAACGCAGGATCGACGTCGTTAAAGGACATATTGACAGCTTCTGGTGGACTAGCTCGGTTTCTCTGTCTGTTAAACTGTTGCATGAGTCGCACAATTGTATCTCCGGTGGGTACGGCCTGTCCATGGCTCTGTAGATCATCAATCAGCAACAATGTAAACTGTTTACCAATCTTATGACCCACCTTGACACGAAGAGACAACAGAGAGTCTCGTAGAGGTTTGAGACCCGTGAGAGGAGACAGATTGGAGATCGGCGTCTTCATTTTGACAGATGTGCTTGCCAGGTACTCCGAGTCTCCATGAATAAGTGCGTCTGTAGAATCGACGAGTTCCAAGCAAGGCAAGAGATTGGTCTGCGGTTGTTCCTCCGAAAGACGTTCAGCTTCCTGAAACAGTCGTACAATCTCCTGTAGCTGTGCAACTCCGTTCTCCAACTCTTCCACCTGCGCGTACTGTTGTTGTAATTGGACCATTTTGAGTCCCCTCTCGACGTGGATCTGGTCAAGGGTCTGCATCTGCGTTCTCAGGTCTCTCACCACGTCCACGGCCGATTCTGTATCGCTATGAATCTGTTTTAACTCATCAATGGCTGTGAAGAACGAGTCCGACGACTTGCTGATTTCCTCAATCAGATTCACCTCCACCGTATCAATATAGTAACTCAACTTTTCCTGGAGAATGTTGTATGTCGCCACGTCTGTTTTATTCTCCGTGACCGTGTCGAAAATGCGTTGGTTGTCGAGTCGAAAGTCGGGCTCGAAGAAGGCCTTGGGGACCGAGTCCAAACTGCTGTTGACGTCTCCAGGAACATCCGATCCGCCCCGTTTCAACTGGCAGTACTGACGGTACTCCTGCTGAACCTCCTGGAGATACTCGTTGTACTTTTGCTGGCTCACACGCGCTATGGAAGGCAGCTTGACCTGCTCAATGTCCTTGATGGTCGGAGGCTTGTAGCCCTCGGTGGCCTCCACCAGAGAACCAATGGCGTTGGGGCCCAGGTCTTCGCCGCCAAGTTGCAGCGACGGCCGCGAACTGCTCACCGATAGCCGGGACATGGTATGATCTGTCTGGCGTGAGACGGCTCCTTGTATGGGGTGTGTGTTGTCCTTGATGGAGACATTATGCATGCATACAGCACTGTCCGAACCTGGTCCAGGGTTTGGGCTGGTAGGGGGTAGTGTCTGTGGGACGATTGGGAGCAGATGGAGGGAGGGGGGATATTACAAACGGTTTGACGCAGTCACATGTATAGATTTTGGTGTTTTTGAAAATTAATATTGCTTAGCACATGATTTTCAAAGGACTTGTTGACCCTCCATCCCCTTGTATATCGCGCGAGTAATTCAGAGCTTGTTCACTATGCGGAGCTGTCTACCGTTTGGGAAGACAATCTTAGATCATCTGAACCATCAATCTTGTGGGGACTGAACCAACTAACACTTGGAACAGGGACCAGTTGTAAGACAGAAATTCAGATTGCTATTTACAAGACACGTTCAGTATTAGATCGTGAAGCTCAATGTGTAGAAGTCCCCTAAAACGGGGCAATCTGAAGCTCCAAGGGGTCTACAAGACCTCTGATATATCTTATGATAACGAACAAATATCAAAGAGATTTTGAGCCAATACAAGAGGACCTATATAGCATCAATTTGTATGTTCTTGTACTTGTACAAGTACCGGTACAAGTACCGGTACTCTTTATTTATACTTCAACATGTCCGAGGACTTCCCTTTCTCCCTCAAAGTGTGGGCACCCCAAGTAAGCCAGCCATTCTCAATGAGAGATGCCCATGAAGGAGCCGGAAAAACAGCGTTCTTGCTCAATTCCATTGTCTGACCTTCATGGAGCTCTCGAAACGCGGACATCTCAAGAGAAATTCGTCTCTTCGTCTCATAAACATTTCCTTCATATCCCATTCTGAACCAGCACATCTCCATGTGGAATAGGTCCTCCAAAATGGACTCTTCCTGCAAACCTCAAAAAGTGGATTTGATCTGAAAAGCAAGAAAAACCAAGCCTCTGAAGCTCGACACATTCTTCTTCACCAAATCACTTGTACTTGTAAAAATCTACTTCTACTTCTTCTTGCAAGTACACTCTGATCTCTTCTTCCCTCCCTACTCTACTCATCTAATGATACTCTTTTCTCTCATATGCCCATGCTGTTATTAATACTATACGACTATACTCAATTGTCGCCCTATTACTTCTGCCGGTTCCTTCAACCGCGCTTAGTTGCCAGTGTTGGCAGATCCCCATCCCCAAAGGTTACTGGCCATATCCTTGGCCTTGTCAATCAACCGCTTCTCGCCAGACCCCGACCCCGTGCTGGATGTGGAGTCTGCGCTGGCGCTTCGAAATGCCTTGGGTCGGTCCTCCTTCTCGTCAATCAACCCAGACACGTTCTCAGTCGATGTGCTGGTGGTAGGTGTAGCCGTGGTAGCAATGGCTCGCTTGGGCGAGCTGACGCCTTTAGGAAGCGGCTCGGAAGTCTCGGGGACCTCCGACGTAGACCCGCTAGGCTTGGTCTCGTTATCTGAATCATGGTCGTGGAGAGCAACAAGCTCATCCTGCTCATGGTGATCATCTGAGTCGGAAGCCAGACCATCCAGAGTAGCCACCTCGGAAACTGTACCCACAATGTTCTTGTCGGTCTCCTGGGTTCGAACCTCGATGGGCTGAGCCGCAAGAGCAGCCTGAGCCTGTCGCACCTGTTCCAGGATATCCATGTACTTAGGCTTAGGAGAGCCCTCGGGAGAACCGGTGGGACTGGGAGTCAGCGAGTTTGAAGGAGACTCCATATATGGGGCCTTGGGGATGATGCTTTCGTTGGATTGCTTGCTGACGGGGGCTTGGTACACCGAGTTGTAGTCGTAGTGTGCGTAGTCTCGTCGTCTTGAGTTGTTGTGCGACACGGCAGAGTGCACCGTGGCAATGGCGTTGCACTCGGCATCCATGGGGTCCTCGTCATATGCATACTTCAGCGAGGTAGGAGGAATGGGTGCAATGGTTCGCACAGCCTTGAGAGGATCTGTTTCAGCTTCGTTGTCGGAGTCGTCGGAAAGGTCTTCGTTGGAACCTCTTCGAGCACCTGAGCCGGGCTGGTCCTTACGAGCCATACCAGACAACTCAGGTCGATGCATGGATGCTGAGGATGAGGATCGGACCATGAGAAACAGACCGGGCTCATCATCCTCCTCGTCGAGTTCATCAGAGTCCGAGTCGGAATCATCCGAATCAGAGTCGTACTGGTCCTCTTCGTCAGTTGACACGTAGTCCAGAGAAATGCATTGCTGGACCTCCGAGTTGAAGTGGATGCGACGCTTGGGCTTGACGGGAGGAGGAGCCACTGTGGCAACGGTGGGGGTCTCCTCGTCTTTATCCTTGTTAGCAGTGGGAGGAGGAGCCACGAGCTCGTCTCTAGAGGGTGTGGCTGACGGGGTCACTGAAGCATCCTCTCCCTCCTTGGTCGACTTGTTCTTGGGAGGCAGCTTATATTGAGCGTTAAGCTTGTCTGCCAGAGTGTCGACCTCCTCGTCGGTCATGCCATAGGGGTTCTTCTGTCGGTACTGATGGTGCCGGAAATACGACTTGACCACCTTGTCCTTGTCGTCGCCAGCAGCTGCAATGGCTGCGGGAGTCACAGCCGAGTCGTCCTTAGACCGTCGCATCGGTGGAAGCGCCAAAATCATCTCTGTAGCGCTTCGTTTCTTGAGAATCGACTTTGTATCTCCGGCCGTGGCTCCCTGGTCCTCCTTGTCGGCCGACGCAGTTGGGGTAGCGTCTCCAGCTGCTGCTCCTCCCACGCCCGAAATGTTGGCTTGCGAAGAGGTTCGACACAGCGGCCCGTACAGCCATGTGACGTCGTAGTCCTTGAGCCAGTTGACGCTTTCGGGCGACACCGTCTTGAGGTTGTACTTGGCCTTGGCCCATGTTCTCCAAGACGCGTTTTCCAGCCGGGCCGAGTTGGCCACCTCCTTTCGACGCAGCACAATATAGCGCCATGACGACGAAATGTCTGACTCCTTCCAGTCGTGGGAAAGATAGTCCACGTGTCGCGACGGCTCGTAGTGGACGTCCGAGTCGTCATGCACCGGCGCAGCGGGGGGCTCTGCGGAGTTAGAGACCGGTTTCTTGGACGGGTCTGTGGCCTCGAGCTCGGGCGAAGAAACCGAGCTGATTTCGTGGGTGTCGGTGTCGTCTTCTGCAGAGCTTATCGACGAAGCCTGGTCGGTACTTTGGGACGTGGTGGTGCTGTTGGTGTTGTTGTTGAGAGAGGCTCGTTCCAGCGCCAGCCTGGCTTCCTCTTCTTCTCGTTCTTTGATCATTTCCGCAGGCCGGTGGGAGTCGTCGAATCCCATGGACCGCGATCGTTTCAAAGCAAAGTTGTCCATGGTGGATGTAGAAAGACGAGACCTATGTGTGTTTGTGGGTGATGGGGGTTCTCGCTGTGTGTGATGCTAAGATGCTCGGTAAAAAGTCTTTTGTTTTCCGTGTGGTGAGTTGCCGTTCAAGTGTGGTGTGGTGTGGTGATGATGTATCAACGGCAGTAATAGAGTCCACCACAAGGACGAATATTTTTGCGCTAGAAAACCGCCGGAGAGTGTGTGGACGGAGAAGCCTGGGACGATGGGGGGCGTCGCGTTTGAACGAGGGCGGATGTGTGTTTTGTGTGTTTGTGTGGTCACGTTTGGGCCGTGGTCAGTGAGGTTTGATGGGATAATATGGATTGCGAATTTTATCACTGTACAGACTTATGCTTACGCTGGCTGACAGACTCCAAAGGGAGAACTCTGTGTGGTTTTGGTGCGGAGAACGTTGAGTGGGGGGTATACACCTCGAGTGGCAATGAACGGTGCAGTAGAAGTTTGAAAAGAAGAACTGACGGCAAAAAATACCAATCAGACTGCCAAACAGAGCTACTCGTTCCAATGGGACAGGTTCTTCAGAGTTGGGTTGAAAAGATGCTTCTTCCTTCTGGCGTCCTTCTTGTGCTTATGCTCTGCACGCTTGGGTCTTGGAAGTCAAAATGTGGGTCCGAGACAGAAGAGACGCAGTGCAAGTCGATGTTGCAAGAGGAAAGCAGAGGAGGTTCGAAAGCCCTACTCGGCTTTTATTTTCGCTCTCGTTGCCACCCACAGCCCGCCCGCTTCATCTCCGCACCTTATGGGGCACATACCGCTCAAATGTGGGGTATTTTATACATATATAATACTGCTGGGTCATTCCTCCAAACGTCCTTTGGGGCACACTCCCACACCCCAGGCAAGGTCAAAAAGGTCAATATTAAAACCTCTTGAGGGGTCCTGTGAGGCGTAAAAACTGATAGGGTGATCCGCAAGAGTTTCACACGGAGCCTCGTAATCTCCTACTCCAAGTTTGAGTCTT
The DNA here is from genome assembly GCA_900519025.1 of Yarrowia porcina. Lineage (NCBI taxonomy): Eukaryota > Fungi > Ascomycota > Dipodascomycetes > Dipodascales > Yarrowia > Yarrowia porcina. Next base: position 230,855 of record ULGT01000010.1, on the reverse strand, counting down.
GTTGACATCTTCATCGGAGATTATTCGGTTCATGGCTTTTTTCCACGGTAATCAAAAAGCCGTAAATCTAGCACTTCCCTTGAGTAAGGACTCTCACTGGTGGGGCCAACCAGACATGACCGTTAGTGTGGTAAATCCCTCACGAAAAAGCCCCAATTTTGCGTCAAACAAATCTGTTAGCCGCAGCTACAAAAACCACCGACTTTCTACGTAACACTGCCCTCCCATAAACCACTTACGACGTCTCTACTACCACCACCCTGATTAGCTACTTCTTGAGGTTCCGTCCATTTGAAAAGCGTAACCAAACTCTATGGAAAGTTTGCATTCTAATAACTTTTGACACCATTCGGAGAGTCAGCCTCTACCCACGAGTAGGAGGAGCGCTTACAGGCACAGGGCTAGTCTGAAACACATTCTAGATGACTAAGACATGTCTTGTATAGGTGCCGATACTTGTATTGTGCTACAGCATGTCCTTGTCAGAGTAAGTACATCAACGTCTCCTTCTCACTCGCACCCATGACGCACCATTTCGCACACTCCGTGTCATTCTCGCTTTGGGACATAATAACCTACTTTGTACCTGAGTCAGGTGGTGCAGACCTCCTCCAGCCCGTCACACAACCATTGAAATGTCCACAAAAACTGCTCCCAAGTATATAACTGTCGGATCTTGCTCTTCAGACTCGTCTTCTCCAAGCCTCTAACCTCCCAACACGTCGGACTTAGCCACGCCACTCCTAATCGAGACCTTGTTCCCCGCACAAGAACGTTAACCCAATGGGGTAGGAGGGCGCGGAGGGGTCTTGGTGGTGGTGACGATATGGGCACAGACGCTGGCTAATCTATGGCCGAGCCACGTGTTGCAAAGGCGCGCTGCTCGAGCCTCAAGAGGTCCGTTTTTAGACCGCACATTACTGCCCCCACAATCTAACGGTCGGATCAGACCGGAGCCAGTCTGGGGTGCATATCGGGACTCTTCGGATCGAAAGCTAATCCTCGTAGGGCTATTAAGCTTAGTAAGAGGGTGGATTGAAGACGGTATCATTTGAACCATTGTAATTAGCCCCTTTCAACCCCTCTTCCATGTGCAGTATGTTTGTCACTCGTATTTGACGCTAACCCCTTTCTTTTTTTACCTTTCGACTGGTCACTTTATCCCCACAAGTTTTGCATCTCTCCAGTCACGATAATGAGGGGCATCACGTTGAAGATATTTTATTATGAGACATTCGACCCATTTAAAACAGCGATATTATCGGAAGCCGTAATTAGTGTACCGTGGTCACATGGTTCCCTGGCTATCAATTACCCTGGTGCCTGCTCTGAGCTATCAGATCAGCTCATTGTCAGTGGTATCGTATTCCCACAGGCGCTATAACCGAACAAACAAGGCACCCTTATCGTATTGCCAGTTTAGAAAGAGACTAAAACAGTTCCTGAAAGAGGGGATGCTGTGTTTCTCGGAGTGAGAGAACTTGTCCATAAAGGGTCTTCCGTTGGACAAAGCGGGTGCTTGAACATGTATGGGGTATCGTGTTTCATCTCAGTCGCAGAAGGTACGATAATTATGATACACCGTAAGTATCGTACACACAAGGAGGAGATATTTGTATGAGTACCGGCACTTCAACGGTTACTTCCTACTGGTACATACTTCCTAGACAACTCATATTACAGAATCTGGCATGTTCATGTGTATTTGTCTTCCTCACTATGATGACGTTAAAAGTCGAATACTTTACTTAGGAAGGGTCTTAACATTGCACACCAGGGGCTATTCGCACCATTCATACTTGGCCTACTATACTTGTACTTGTACTGCCTCATTTCACGTCAACAATAAATACAAATTATGCTAATTCCTCCTCTACACCTTGAGACCAACCTCATTGCCATCTTCGTCTCGCATAATGGCAGCCTTGCCTTGATGAGCCAGCACTTGACACACCTTATGGAGCATGATAGAGTCCATCCCAACCATATCAGGAACTCCAGGATTATCGTCTCCCGCAATGTCGTAAAAGGTGACAATAGATCCGTTCTGACCCGTGCTATCAATCCATGAAAGAATATCAGTGGCCCATTCTTCAGCACTTCTCCACCAGATCCATACCTCAGTTTTTGTTTTCGAGTCCACCCAGTCGGCCTTTTTGCTGCTCACCAGATCCGCCAGAACCAGCTGAATCACATCTGGTTTCAGGCGTCTCTGGATCTTTTTGTTTTCAAAAATGCTGTCGGTGTTTCCGAGCTTCCATTGCTTAGTTTGTCGACAATGGGTGAGAAGCACGTCTTTCCAATGCGAGAGTTGCGCCTGCCACGTTGTTTCGTTAGGCTGACGTGTGAAGAACGGCGGAAAGTTGTATATTTCGCTATCCATGGTGCCTTTGGTATGGATAGTGCTGTTGGTGATGGTGTTGTGCAGTGCAGCAAGACTGGTCATTTGATGTCAGAAGGTTAGTGGGTGGTATGGGGAGTTTACTTCAGGTTTTGTTGACAGTAATGTTGACAGTAATATAGAGACTCATAGGGTTAGTTTTTGATGTAGAAAAAGGGTTGAGACTAACCCATTTTACTAGGAATATCAATGTAAATTTCTCAAAAAAGTCATAGCCTGTTCTTTTTCCATCAGGAGCTTTACTGACTGATTACTGGTTCTCCTTCTTCACTGTTGGAACTCTAAACATCTTTCAACCATCCATACGTCTCCAATACCACTTATAGAACTCGAACAAATATACCCATGAATCTAACCCAGAGTTCGCTGGATACCATTACGGCGATTGCCAAGCATGAAACTAGCATTCCCAGACTTGAAAAACTCACGTACCGAGTTTTGGACGAAACTGATGCCACAGTGCTTGAAAAACTGGATCTCTACGAATCCCTAGCCTTGGATCAAGCAATAAAGGGAGCAGATGTGAATGAATTGCCTGAGGATTTGAAAGAAGCAGATATGGAGACTCTCAAAAGTCGTGTAAAAGAGCTGGAAACGCGTTTACACGTCCAGAGACGCGTCACACGCGACTCCATTGCATCCTCCAGTATTCTCAATGCTATTCATCATGGACGAGAAACCACATTCAGAGAAGCATCGTTATTACCTCTGCTGGCGCTTAGAGATGAAAAGTCACGTGATGTGCTCGACACCCTGAGACAGGTGACCAATCTTCGAAGAGAACTTCTTGAATTAATAAGTGGAAATCGGGCCTTTCTCGATAAACAACGACAGCTGGTTCGAGAGATTGAAGAGGCTAACGAGGAGGGTGCCGGTCATGAAAAAGACAATGAAGCGGTTATATTGCTCAGGGCCAAGTTGCAGAATACTAAAAACAAGCGGCGAATTCTGGCTGAGATCTTCACTGCTTTAATTACAGCCTCCGGTATTGATTGGTACGAACAAATGGATCTTGTTAAGCTCATTGTTGGAGCAGGAGAGCTGAATAGGTGAGGGGGAGGTATTTATTACGCATAGGCGGGCAACTAAGGACCTGAGGTCCACTGTGTATGACGAAGAGGACTTATAGCAAGGACACTGAGGCATGAGATGGAGGGTCTCCAGTCAGTAATATGACATTAATGCATTGTATTGTGAAGAAGAGAGTGTAGACTTTGATGTATACCCCAAGTTGAGGGACTCCGTTATACAGCTCATCATACCTTTAGATGGCTTGACACTGCTGCTGATTGTGGTTATTGCTTACATGATAAAATCATTCAACTATATACATTCAGATCCCCCTCTTTTATATGTTCTTCCCTTACTGGGCTCCGACAAACAGTCGACCGTTGACAACGTCCCAGTTAATACACTCCCAGAAGTTTTCCAAGTAATTGTACTTGCCGTTGACTCCGTAGTCATCGACGTAAGCCTGCTGCCACACGTTGACGGCCAGCAGAGGCAGAATGGACTCCTTAACACCCTTTCGCACGGCGGCCTCAATGTTTTGTTGGTCTCGCTTCACCTCCTCGGAGGCAGGGAAGTTGAATTCTTGATGCTGGAATCGCTGGAACGACAGAGGAGATCCAGCGTTGTGGTGGGCAGAAATGTACATGTTCTTGTCTCCTCCCTCGTAGAGGAAGACCCATCCATTTCCGGTCATTTCGTCGGCAGTAGCCAGGAAGTTCTCTCGGGCTCGCTCCATGGACTCAAACTTCTCCTCCAGTCGAGATCGAAGGTAGTCTGTGGGGGCTGTAGTCTGGGCCACGGGCTTCTCAGCAAGAGCCTCGAAAAAGAAGTGGTTGTTGAAGGCCTGGGAGGCATAGTTGTAGGTGGCAGCCTGATCTCGGTCAGCAGCAGTGAATCGCAGAATGTCAAAGGGCGATCGAGACTGCAGAGGAGTGTCGACGGTCAGGTCAGTGAGCTTGGAAACGAGGAATCGCTGGTAGTCGGTCCAAGCGGTGTTGAAGCCGTTTTTGGAGTAGAGACCCTCCAGACCGTTCTGGGCGTACTTGGACTCTCGTGCGAGCTTGGCGGGGGTGTGGATGGACCGGATCGAGCCGATCTGGGTCACCTTGGCTCGGCTAATCACGTTTCGAAACATGGTGTCTGGCGTGCAAAATGGAAATCTGAGAGTGTCCAGGTGAAATTTTGGCCCATGTACCGGAACCTTATTTGCCAGGGAGGGAGTGGAGTGGGGGTTTTTGCGGAGGAAGTAGGTGAGATATTTGTAGAGAGGGTAGTGGAGGTTGTAGCGCTGGTGCGAACGGTTAGATTTAATTGATCTCATATATGAAATCACTCATTTTACACCTGTTTGAGTTCTCCTCTTGTTGGCTGGTCTCACCAAAAACACTGAATGTTCAGTCGACCAGTTGGGAGGAGTTCTGCGCTTACTTAATCGTGGGGTGGAGGTGGAGTGAATGGGGGTGTAGAGAGGGTGATTTGAAGGGGTGAAAAGACGAGGAAGACGAAGTAGAAAGTGACATTAGTGAATGGGGGTAGATTTGGACAAATGCTGGGATTACTCGTCACCTGACTGCTCTGTTATTGGTGCACTCTAAGTACTCACTTGGATCCTCAACTAAGCATGATGCAAAGCACACGACCAAACTGAACCATCAGGAACTGCTCAATGAAGGTCATCACTGGACACTCAAGCCAGAAACGTGAGGCTTTGCTTGAAGCTCTTGGGTGAACAGCAGAATTAAGACGCCGCAAGATAGACGAGTCAGGGAGACGTAAGGAAATGACAGTAAAATAGCGGTTAAGGCACCAATTAGAAGGAATGTCTTTTGCTAGGAAGCCTTGATCTACCTTTGCCTCGAATAGACAACCCCTCTATTCATAACCACCAGCTATAGCTCGCCACCATCAGGCACCAAGTTACACTTTGAGTGATCTCCCAACTGGGTTTTCGAAGGCAAGGCGGATACCAAAAGTGGCTAGTAATTGGGGTTAGAATAATAGTTATCGAGAAAAAACTCGACGAATCTACCAATTCAACATCAAGCAACCGATTCGTCCTTTCAGTTCGCTTTTCATGTACACAAAATATCTTCAAAATACACCTCCATTAGCCCATCGCATGCAAGCTCTAGGTGCATACTTTTGCATGAATCCAGTATGACATTGCTACCACCGTGAACAGACTCTCTTCCACCTTCTGCAACCATGTTTGTGCGACAATTGCGACCTCTGAGGGGCCTGATACGCCCCCAGCACAACCCATACACATTTCTGCGGCCATTTTCCACTACTTTACGGCTCCAACACCCCCCTCGAGGCGATGCTAAACGAATGAGAGCTCGATTCAGACCAGTAGATACCCAGGACCCTCACGTCGATCCCAATGTGGTCCAGCCTGCGTACTACAACCAGGTTCCTAACCCTGGTGGAGTGCTTACTGGAGCTGACGCCATTACCCGTATTCTTTCAGAGCCCATTCTGGTGGTTGAACGACGAATGGAGATGATGAACCTGATTCTTGGATTCGAACAGGCCAACAAGTACATTATTATGGACGGTAACGGAAACCAGCTAGGATTCATGGAGGAGGAGGATTTCGGTATTGTCAAGGCTCTTATGCGACAGGTTTACCGACTGCATCGACCCTTCAAGGTCAACGTCTATGATAACGCTGGTAACCATCTGCTGACTATTTCTCGAAAGTTTTCCTTTATCAACTCCAAGATCAAGGCCATTCTGCCTGCTAGCCAGGGCGACGGAATCATCATTGGAGAATCACAGCAGCAATGGCACTTGTGGAGACGTAAATACAACCTGTTCCAGCATCACAGCAACGAAGAATACGATCAGTTTGCAGACATTGATGCTCCCTTTCTGAGTTTTGCCTTCCCTGCTAGAGATAGAGAAGGAGCCATTATGGGAGCTGTTGACCGAAACTGGGTGGGTCTAGGACGAGAGTTCTTCACTGATACTGGTATCTATGTTCTGCGAATGGACCCTTCAGCCTTTTTAGCTGTTCCCGATGTCGGAAAGGTGGTTGGACCTATGACTTTGGATGAGCGAGCCGTTCTGTTGGCCACCGCTGTCAGTATCGATTTCGACTACTTCTCCAGACACAGTCGAAGCTCAGGAGGACTTTTCCAACTGGGTGGAGGAGACTACTTTGATAGCAGCTAATTGTTTATAGTATATAGAACTCAACTGAGAGCAGTGTATGGGGGTATTGAACTTCATATTACTTGTACAACCTTCCTTACCAAGTGGGTACTGAACTACTAGTAGCTCTGTATTGGTAGAGCACTCATACAACAATGAGGAGTGGCAAAGCTGACAAAGTATATACAATTGAGAAGAAAAGAAATATAAGGGAACTTTCTGATATGCCTGTAAATATAGTTGCATGCAATCTGTCAATTGGTATTGTTACCTCTACTTTTCTACCGCACTTCTCTCCACCCCCCACTACGATACGTCATGAACTCTACCATGCATAACCTCAATCATATCAGCATCCAACATCAGACTCCACATCTGAACAACATTACAACCGTCTCACAACAATACCAGTATGTCTTCAATCGGCTGGAATACTATCGAATCCGACTGTGGCGTGTTCACCACCCTGGTGGAAGATCTGGGAGTGTCTGGAATCGAGTTCTTTGACGTTCTATCCATCGACCCTGATTCCTTGGCTCAATTCAGCCCTCTCTACGGTATCATCTTCCTCTACAAGTACCGAAAGAGTGAATACGCTGTTCCTCGAGAGTACTCTTCTGTTGAGCAGGAAGCCAGTGGTCAGTTCTTCTTTGCTCACCAGAAGATCCAGAATGCTTGCGCCACCCAAGCCATTCTCAGTATTCTCTGCAACCTCCCTGAGAATATCGAAATCGGGCCCGTTTTGTCGAATTTCAAGGAATTTTCACGTGATCTCGATCCCGACTCGAGGGGAGAGATTCTTGGAATGTCCGATGAAATTCGACAAGCTCACAACTCGTTCAGTAGACCTAACCCTTTCGAGTCTGCTGACGATGACCGTCAATCTCCTGACGAAGAGAACGATGGACTATACCACTTTGTAGCTTACGTGCCTATTAACGGGCAATTGTGGGAACTGGACGGTCTGAAACAGTACCCTGTCAACTACGGAGACTGTACTAATGAGCAGTTCCCTGAAAAGGTCAGTAACGTGCTCATGGAGCGTGTTCAGAAGGCTCCTGGAGGAGACCTTCGGTTCTCTGTACTTGCAGTATCTCGAGATAGAAGAGAAGTGCTCAAGGAGACTGGAGGATCTACTACTGAGCTTGTGGTTGAAGATCTGAAGCGAAAGGAGTGGACTCGAGACAATGCTCTGCGACGAGAGACCTTTGTGGGTCTTATCAACGAGCTGGTAAAGGGTGTTGTTGGAAACATGAGCGACGAACAGTACAAGGAGGCCATTGAGCAGGGCCGAGAGAAGACCAAGCAGATGTACGCCAAGCGGGCTTAGACAGGTTCAGGTTATTTGGGATGCATTGTATGAAGGGTTGGATTCTATGTAATTCTATCAAACTAATGTCATGTTTTTATGGACAGCATAATGGCACCATGGACCTACCTCTGTTTCTACAGATACAGTACAGTCTGTTTAAAGATAAATATTAAATACATGAATAGGCAAGATGCAATATGCACTTTTCGAGCTCTTTACTTCTTCTTGGCCCCAACACCAAGAATCCAGATCAATGGAGCGAAAAGGAATCTCAAGACGGTCAAAACGGAAGAGACAACGCTAGCAACAACGTAGAGCACACATAGTAGGACCACAAGTTCAAGAGCGAGAGCCACAAACTTGAGCTTGGGATGAACAACAACAGCAGCGTCCATGGGGTACATAAAGGTAGCACCCACTGGATGAGAACGCACCAGAGCACCCACTTGGTCCAAATGAGGCTGCGCACGTTCAGCCAACACCGCCAATTGAAACATGATCTTTTGGACGTTGGAAGCATCAGGAGGTGGAGGCACTGAAGCAACAGACCCAATAGACCCAACAGTCTTTGTAGAGCCTGCAGATCCTGGCGGAGGAGGGTCAATGATTGATGGAAGGGCAGAACTACCGCTGGACTCAGGTCGAGGGGCGGTTCCAGTGGTTCCGGCAGATTCAGGCCGAGTGCTAGCACCAGAGCCGCTACTGAAGGACCGTTTCATCTTAGTCAAAGGTGACCGTCGAAACTTGAGAACTGCGCCAGCAGGAACACTGGTTTCGTCAATAGGTGCTCCATCAGGAGCTTCAAGAACCACAGGCATGCCGTTCTTGTCCTTCTTTCGAAGCAGGAACTTCATGGTCTTCTTCAGACGCTTCTTGTTTCGGTTCTCAATGTCCTCCTCGTAGATGATAGGGCCTCCATTACCAGTAGGAATCTCTCCGATAACTGTATCTTCTTCCATGAGCGATCTGGCGTCAAAATCATCATCGTCAGAAGGGTCCTCTGGTAAAGGAATTTCCTGTGGAATGTAGGAAGATGTATCTGAATAGTTGTCTGCAGCGACTTCCATGGGCTGTCCAAATGCATTCTTGTACACTTGAGAGAAGAAGTTGTCTGCAACAGCCCCTGATCTGACATTATTGTTCTGGTCATGAGAACTAACCCAGTCCTTCACTGTAGAAGTCAGACCAGTCCAGACGTTGTACAGTGCTCGGGAATGTTCCTCAGAAGCTGAAACATGAGACTCGGTAGGAGCTGCAATAGGAATCTCAGGCATGACGTACTCGCCTCCAATATTGTATGGCGTGTTACCTCTCTGCACTGGAGGCATCATCATCACTCCTCGTTGAGAAACACTACTTTGAGGACGAATGGGTTCTTCGTTGAGTGAGAATGAAGTTGCAGAAGATACAAAGCTGCTTCCACCAGGAGAAGGAGGAACAGGGAGTGGGTGGTGAGAAGAAGAGCCTGAAACTCTGGATTCCGAGTCGTGGGAGTCGGAGTCCCGAGAAATAGAGGTCTCAGTATCTCCCCTTGACACCAGTGACTCTCTAGACTCACTAACAGTTCGTTTACCAAAGATATTTTTAGCTGAGAACCGAGAGATCTTTTCATCCTGACTTGGTGGAGGAATGAAAGCACCAAAGTTGGGAAACAGGTTTCTCTTGGTAGCATGAGAAGCACCAGAACGAGATTCAGATCCCTCAGAGCCAGAAGAACCACTTCCAATACCTGAACCAGAACCACTGGAACCCGTTCTTTCCGTGTACTCTGTCTCCGTAGTGATCTGAGTAGAAGTTTCCTCAGAATAGTCTTGTTCTCGTTCCCGAGGATCATGACGAGGAGGCTCTGGTTGTTGCATAGGCACGCCCCCCAGAGCATGTCCCATAGGAGCTCCAAACCAGGGGTTATAATTGGGCCTGAACCCGTACTCTTGATCCTGAGTAGGGTCAATGATTCCGTCCCAGCTTCCTGGCTGTCTCTGTTGTCCCATCATCTTCTCATACTGCTTCCTCTGATGCTCCTCTGGACTAGTATAGTAGGCATTGTCTCCTGGAGAAATGTATGCGAAATTCTTGCCCTTCTTTCTACGAGGCTGTTGAGCCGCCGCCTGGGCAGCCTGGTACTCTTGCTGTTGTCTCCAGAAGTCAGCATTTTGACGCTGCATCTCCCTTTGCATAAAGTAGTAATCATAGGGGGTCTGATGCGCTCCAAAAGGTACGTGTGTCGGATACAACATGTATGGATTGTGAGGAGGCGGTTGCGGTGGTCGAGATGACAGGTCTTCCTCGTCTACAGCCAACGTGTCATGCTGGTACATGAGCGGGTCTGACTGGAACTTGCGCGAACTCTTCTTCTTTTTCGTCTTTGTCGTTTTCTTTGGTTTTTCAACGGCTGCCATTTCCTCCTGAGTAGGCATCAGATCATCGATTCCCACAGAAGATACCGATGGGAGCCTTTTGCTTTTTTCCTTGGCCTTGGCCTTTTCCTTTTTTCCTCGTTCAGCCTTCTTGACTTCATGGTCATCCTCCACATGCTGGTATTCGAAATCCGAGTCGTCAGTTCCAGAGCCAGGATCTCGTTTGCCCATCTTGTGTACAGTCTTGTTGACTCGTTTGAGCACCTTTTGCATGCCCTTGGGCTGAGGAGCCCCTACAAACACATTGTCGAGCAGCTCTTCAGCATTAGCAAGGTGTGGCGAGGGATTGGGGTCCGCGTACCCATGGTACTGTGGGGGCACGGTATACATGGGTGTTGTTTTGGAGAGGTTGCAGGGTCAGTGTCGTGGGGACGGGTTTGTCGTCTTCAATAGCTGCAAGGTGTTGTTTCTGGCGTGTGGGAAATGTGTTTTGTCAAAGAGATGTGTCGAAAATACATGTCGAAACTGCTCCGCTTGGATCATGTTCAGCCTCGTTTAACTTTGGACAATTATTATTACCATTCCCAAATAAGCCCGTGGTGCATATGGCCGTGAGATAAGAGAGTTTATTGGGGCTGAAACAGGCCCCTGAACTTGTCTATATTTTGCGAAAAGAACGACCCTGGCAGGTATCCCGTGACCGTGTGGCTGAACAGCTTCCGGAGACGTTCTTTCGCCCTACACTAGACTTCCATACCCCTCCTAAGGGCTGCACTAGTATGTAGGGCTGGTTGTTCTACCAGAGCCATCACACTGTACAAGACACTGTACACCTGCGTTCCAGATGCAGCTCTACTGTAAAGACTGTGCCCATTGTTGTCTGTTGAACTAGGGGGTCATTGGATGGGTCCGAATATTATTTCGCAACCATGGCAATATCAAATTTCCACACTGCGATCAAGAAGAACCAAAGTGTGCGGAATGTGGCTCAGGCTCTAGCTGAGACTAGTTTAACACACTCACACTTTCGATCCACCCAATATTAACATTGTGAGACAACAAGGAAACAAAATGAGCCATGGAACCAGCCCAGTCACGGGATTAAACAGGCAGGGTGTCAAAAACTGCTCTGTATTCGGTACGGATACACACTACTGCAACCGTAGCACCTCGGGTAACTACGGCAATCAATATTTAATACATACCGATAATTTCGGCACTCTGCACGAACGTCACCTCGTTAATAACCTCGGATGGACGTGTAGACAGAATATCGTATTGGGTGGCGTTGACAGGTGACCGGGAGTTATTTCGAGAAGTCTGTGGGAAATGAAGACATCATTGCAATATTCCTCTTATCATTAAATTGTCTTCTATCGATGACATAGCTCTACAGACATCTTTAAGATTAACCACACGTGACTTGGTTAGTCTGATATATCAGTCTAATGCTCTAGGGTCAACGGTGCAACTATATCCTGGTGAAACCATAGCCTGTTCGATTAGTCATTAGAAGGCACCAAACAGAAGGCCACAACACCGACTCAAGCGGCGAGGAAAAGGGTGCAGTTTTTGTAGCTTTCACACGCCTTCACTTTCGCCCCATCTAAGCCCAACTATCTTTACTTGACACCTCCTCTTTGATGTTCCTATTGATCATGTCATCTCCATTACTTGACTTTAGTTGAACATACGTTGAGGGTGAAACTCGCATAATCGAAGTTCCAGGAGGGCTAGAGATGTGGAGAATATATGAACACAGAGATAATATGCTTATAATAAGCCAGAGATAGTGCTTTTGATACTTCGCTACCTGTAGAATGGTCAAAGTTGACCTCCAGAACTACACTCACCCTCTCTTTTAGTTAAGAGTTACTTGACATCTACTTGGCCTGTCTGATTGAGATACTCCTGCTTTAAGAGCGAAATCGGGCCCCTGAATATATATTCACAATATACGGGCTACCTATGTGTCCCCCTCATTGACATGTTACCTACTCGCACATCTCATTGTCTCCAATTGGTGGGGTTAATGTTCCTCCTCTGTTTCTTACCATCTACAACATGGACACACTGACTTGATACAAGTTAGCGACATGAAACCTACAGTAGGACTTGTAGCCAGCTATTCTATCTCTCTAACCTCCTTCTCATCTGCGCAACCTCTACTCAACTGTTCTTTATTGTACGTCTACTAACCCACTCTTCTTATCTCACCATTATCCTCTTCAATCTAATCATAATACATTTAATTACCTAAGCCGACTTGAGCTTCTTCTTGCTCTCGTCGGTTTCAGTCACCTTTCTCTTTTTGCTCTTCTTCTCCACTTTTTCCAGATCGTTCCACAGCTCATCGTCCTCCTTCTCAGCAGTCTCCTCCACATGCTTTTCCTGAGCAGTCTTTCGCTCGGTATCTACAAACAGCAGAGACGAGACCTGAGTACCAACAAACATCTTGGCGGTGCACTCGGTAGTCTCAAGATCAAAGATTCGAAGGTATCGGTCCAGACCAACAGTAGCCAGAAGCCCATTATCGGTAGTAACGAGATGCAAAACGGCACCGAGAGATCCAGGGAACTTCTCGACGACACAGGGAGCCTTTCTGTTGTGCTCCTTGTTCTGGTTGTTGTCCTTGTTCTTCAACACAATCTTCTCGTTGTCAGCAAAGTTGAACTTGAAGGTAGAAGAGTGAGCGTCAGAAGAAACGACATTAGAAGCATCCTGACCAGCAGCAAGAGTTCGAAGAGGATCCTTGGTCACCTTGAAGTCCCACTTTGGTCGCTTTCCATGTGAAGATTCGTATACTCTGATCTGTCCATGTCTAGTAGCAGTAATGACTCTGAATCCACCCTTCTCAGCAGCCTGGAAAAGAATACCAGAAATCCACACAGGAACTCGCATGTCAATCTCGTTAGCCTTGACATTTCGAGCCTGGAACTCAGACTTGAATGTGACTTCGTCTCCCTTAATAGTCCATCCAAACACCTCCAGATCTCGCTCCTTTCCTCCAACGGCAATCTTGCTAGGGTATAGCTCCTTGTCCACCGCAAAACATGCCAGAGGACCCTTGACGGAGGTTGTAGGAGCCTCATAGGGCTTATCGGACTCAACGGTGATCTTTGCAACGTCCAAAAAGATGAGACGGCCGTCTTCAAGACCAGCAATCACAGTGTTGTCGTCGTACTGAGTAAGACCGATCCAGGGAATCTTGTCGGCTCCCTCAACCGAAAATACAAAGATGGGAGTCGATTCATCGGTCAACAGGTATGGATACACTTCAATGGTGCCGTTTTTTCGTGCAGCAGCAATGTATTTGGAGCCCTTGGATGTGGTGATAAGAGCCAGCTTTTGAATGTGCTTCAGTTTACCGAGAGCAGCAAAGGATGTGATGAGAGGTTGGGGGCCGTCCTGGACCGAGGTGTCCATACCCTCGTCGAAAACAACCTCCTTGATTGCTCCAGTGTCTTCGGCAGCCAGAAAGATCTTCATTGTGTGTTGGTATGTGAATCTCAGACTCTCCTCGAGACGAGTATTCACACTGCATGCATGAATTTTTTTAGAGTTTCTGCAGGTGGAGAGAGAAGAGATGGTGGAGTGAACAAAAAGGAAATAAATGACATGTAAAAACATCAATTTTGATGAGTCCATAGTGATAAGAGACCTACCACATCATAGTGTGCAAGAAATGTTCTATCTGTGATATAGACCAGAAGAAAGACTTCTTTTCGTTGCGCGGACTTCCTCCTTATATTAACTACTATTGGCAATTTACTTGACATTACTGTTACAACTTACTTGGTAAAAGACAAGTCAATTCATCATCCAACTCCACTGCTTTCACTAAGAAATGCCGAAGATTCGAGGCAGTTCTTGATAATGAGTTGTTTTTGGAGAGTATTCCCTTATTCCATGACGTTTCTACTTCTAGAACTACTGGTACACCGCTCTACTGTTCCTACTCAATCCAGGTACAAGTTTGTATGATACATAATGATAATAAGTTAAATACTCCTAAAAAGAATTATTAGCTGAGTTGCTAGGAGAGTGTCCGATGGGGAAGCCAGTCTTCTCCACGGGGCTTCTTCCCTTGGCCTGACGGGGGTGGAAGATGCCAGAGACACCGGAGTGGGTGGATCGATGACCCAGGAGACTCTGTTGGGCCGAAGAATACGAGGTATTAGATGCCTGCTGAGTGATCTGGTTGAACAGGTCGTTCAGAGAGTTGTTCTCAGTAGACGAAGAGGCGGAGTTGAGAGAAGCCTCAGACGCCTTTCGGGACATGGCCGGGTGAGGAACTCCCAGGTCGGGGAAAGAAGCCACCGACATTTGAGAAGGCGACATGGAGGTGGGGGTCAGCTGCGAGGCAGCCATCTTGGCCATCTGCTCCTGCTGCTGCATGTGAAGCTGCTCGAGTTGAGACAGCTGTTGCAACTGCGAGAGCTGCTGGTTCTGATGCTGCTGCAACAATGCCTGCTGCTGGGCCTGCTGTTGGGCAGCGAGTTGTTGCTGTGCCTGCTGCTGAGCCATGTACTGAGCCTGAGCCTGTGCTTGCTGCTGAGCAACTAGCTGCTGCTCAAGAGCGGCCATCTGTTGGTACTGGTAGTGGGCAGCAGCCTGGTACTGAGCGGCAGCCTGCTGCTGGGCAATAGCCTGGGCCTGGGCCTGGGACAGCTGGTAGTGCTGGGTATGCTGGGACTGGGCAGCCTGCTGCTGCTGAAGCTGGTTGAGCTGCTCCATGAGCTGGTACTGAGCCATCTGCTGGGGGGTGTACTGACCGTGGACGGGGGTCATGCTTCCGACAGGAGTGTGCTGCTGAACGGGAGACAGAACAGGCGAGTAGTGCTGCTGCACCTGTACCTGGGGAGTCTGTCGACCCGCTGCGGCTTGAAGCTGCTCCAGAAGAGACATCTGGGGAGTCTGGGTCATCTGTCGCTGAGTGGGAGACAGAGGCTGAATGGGACTCACGTAGAAGTTGGTCTGAGTCATGGGGGTCATTCGAGCAGCCTGCTGCTGAGCAGCCATCTGTTCAAGGATGGAGGTAGGCTTGGGGGTCTGAGGAACACCAGGATGCTGCTGCTGATGCTGCTGGGGCAGAGAAGCCTGGCTAGGAACCTGAGCAATACCCTGGTATTGGGGCAACAGCTGATGCATGGCGTGGACCTGCTGGGTCTGAGCGAGGTTTCGGATCTGAGTCAGCTGGGGATGCAGCTGGTTATCATGCTGGAAGTCATGAGCCTCAGTCTGGAACATGGCAGGAGGAGCAAACGCCGGTCGAGGAGTGGCAGATCCAGAGGCCCTGGGCGTCGACTGGTTGCTATCGGAGATGGGTGACGATGTATGGCCAGTGGGCTTCTTCTTGGGCAGTCTTCGAGTAGCCGATGCAGGTCTGGTAGCCAGGTAGTACCGGATCTCGGCGTCCAGATCGCTCATGGCAGGAGATGTGAAGTTGATCTTGGGAGTGGTGAAGTAGTTGGTTTCCCGAGGGATCTGGAAAGAGGCAACTTCGTTATCGATAGCCAGAGGAGGGGAGATGGTGTACTGACCAGGAGTGGTAGATCCAGAAACGGTAGGACCGTTGGAGGTGTGAGAAGTTCCTGAAACAGAATGAGCTCGAGGAGAGGCATCGTGTGAAGAAGAGCCGTGTCGAGGAGGACTCAGAATCATGGCTTCAGGAAGAGGCTCCAGAGGAGTGGGCAGAGAAGAAGACCGCCAAGGAATGGAAGGTGCGATTGAAGCAGGAGTCAGGGGCATGAATGCGGTGGCCAGAGACGTTCGAGCATTGGGCTTACCGTCCATCTTCAGAGGAGAAGGAATGTTGAACCGCTTCTTGCTAGGTGACTCAGCTGGCGACTCGGGTCCTGGACTCAGATAAGTCACGGGAGTGCATTCAAAAGTAGCTTCCTCGCCTTCAGACTTGGGATCTCCAGGGTTGGAAACCTGCAAATCAGGCACTGGAGGTGCATTCTGTGTGGAAGTAGTGTTGCCCATAGTAGAACGTCCGTTGAGAGAACCAAAGTCGAGCAATTTTTCAAAAATGTTACCTCTAGACTTTCTGGCCTCCTTGAGACGAGCGGCGTCTTCTTCAGCAGCCAACTTGGCAGCTTCTCGTTCCTCAGCATCCTCCTCTTGAGCCACTTGCAGCTCATCATCCAGATAATAGTTGAGAATATCAGAGTTCTTTGAAATCTGTCTGGAATGCTGCTGTGTGACTGTTCCTTCAGTTCCGGGACTGGCTGTGTGGTCCGAAGAAGTGGACATTTTGTTGCTGTCCTGGTCTGCCTTGGCTTCCTCGTCCAGGTAAGGAATATCGATATGCAAAGAGCCAACATTAGGCGACTCCAAATGAGGACTATCAGCGTAGTAAGAAGAGCCTCCTCGAGAGTTGACCATAGCTTCGGGCATTGTAGGAGGCTCAAGAACCGCGCTATCTCGGTCTTCTCCAGGAGTTTCCCAGTGAGTTTCCATTCGGGCGTCTAGACTGCCCAGATGGCTTGTTCTGAAGTTGCTCATGGGTCTATGTTGCTCTGCATGGCCCAGAGAATGGCTGATTTTCTGTGCGGGGTCTGATTCGTGGTCGTGGTCGTCTTCGTAGTGGTTGGTTTGTTCGTCTTCCCACGTGGTAGTCAGAGACTGTGGCTGATGTTGAGCGTTGGAGTCCGCCACATAGTTGTTGTAATCGTTGTTCTGGTGCTCGTTTTCCTCGGTGAAAGAAAACTCGTCATATCTCGAATCTGCCAAAGAGGTCGGTCTGCTCTCTTCTTCGGTTTTAGTTCCAACGGGTTTTCGGGTGATGGCAAACTTGGGAATCGCGCTGAAGTTTTGCTCCTGCTCGGGCGAAAAGCTCGTGTCGATGTTGTTGTTTCTAGGCTCTTGAGGTCCGATATCGTGTTCGCCTCGGGTAGGAGAACCAAACGAGTTTTGCTGCAAAGAAGGCACATCCCAGGTATTATCCCAGACCGGGCTGCCCAGAGTCTCTTCGCTGTCGAGGTGCGGACTGTCCAAATGACGAATGGAGTTTTTGCTGATTCGTCGGTTCTTCTTCTTGCGAGACAGAGAGCCCGAGAAGGGGTTGAAGGAGTTGAGAATGTCCGCCTTGTTTCGTAACGGCGTGGTCATGGTTTTGGCGGCGGGCGACATTCCAGCAGGGTCGTTGGGGTCGGACGCCATGTCTGGGGAAGCTACCGATACTTATTAGCAGAGCCCTGTTCGGATGGCAGCGGTAACAATAAAGACAAGAGGTGAAAGTCCACTTTTGGTTTTACGCGTGCTTCAAACAGATAGCCATTAGGTTCATTTCAGTCAACTTAAATATCGCGGGGGGGGTCAGAGAAAGACTCTATAGTGGGGTGTTTGAGAGGGCTTTTGGGCGGAGGGGAAAGTAGATGGAGATGTAGATGTAGGTGTAGGTATGGAGAGGTCGAAAATCCGGTCAAAAATCAACTGTTTGGCCACCATCAACATCCTCAAACACATTTGCAGACCCTCTCTAATATCGTTAGTCCTCATCTCTCACCCTCCAAAACGTAAAAGGCAACTTTCATGTCGATCATTGACTTTGGGATAACATAGCGGAGAGAGGAATGTTAGACCCGCGTATTTGCTGCACCTTGGGCGGCGAGAGGGTTGCCTTGGAACGATCGTCGAGATGGATTTATTTTATCCGACCTTGAACTTCTTCTACGACTATGTCTTTTCACTCAACGTGTTGGATTTTTTTTCTATCGCCAAACTAATAACATGTATACCCCATAGTCTTTTTGACAGTCGCCTAGAGCCCACACCCCTGGGAAATGCCGCATAAACGAACATGGGGTGGCTGTAATAGCCTTTTGCGTAGACGACAACCTTGTCCATCTGAGATTCTTTGTCCGTTTTTCCAAACTGGTCCCAACATTGTCTTATTCTGAGAGCTGTGGAGCAAACAAAGACCAGTGGAAAAAAACACTCTAGCTATCCCTTGACGACCCACTGCCGCCTGGACAAGGCGCTAGTGTACCTGGCTAATATAGCGCGTGTCAGCCTCGCCCAAATCCGCTAACTAATCCGATCTACCCTCGCAGACTACAGACCCGTTAGTCTAGTTATTTTCCCCTCCCGCATCAACAGACTTTAGGCGTGCAGAAAATGTCAATCCCATCGTAATCCAAGGGTAGGGTGCGGGGTTGTCGAAATACATCTATCTGATCGTCTGGACATCTCCCGTGGTTTATGAAAGGGTGTATTTGTGTCGGTTTTCTAGTATGGTGGTTTTCCACTGTTGCTGGTCACGTGAGACGTCAGATCTGGTTTGTTTACAAGGGCTCTGTCTTACACTACATTCCAGGACGAGTATGGAACCAGTCTGCCAATTGGGTTGGAGAAATGAAAAATGAAGCTCCCGGAAAATACATGAAAGAAGCAGAAAAAGAGTCAGATCTGATCCATGTCAGGAAAACGACACATACCAAGTATCTTACATACCGGTTTCAAATGGAACAAAAGTCGTTACAAAAATCCTCCGAAGTCAACCCGTAGGCAAGTCTCGTAGGACGTAGACTAGCCCCACCTGAGGCCCTGACATGCCCACTTTTGCCACTTTTGCACAAGGGTGGGTGGACACATGCGCCTGAGGGACGCATTGGCAGGTCATTGTAACAGTGGGAAAATCAAAGCGAAAGAAGCGAAGGAAAGCGGCACTTTGCGATGCCCCGACCGTGCCGAGCCCTGCACGTTACTGTAATTGATTAATTTTTGGCGAGAATAATAAGTTGAATTTTGGCGAGAAAAATAAAATAGATCTTTTCTTACAGCCTATTGTTCGGGTACCGTTCCTACCAAAGAGGGGTCATAGGAGCCAGTCATGTGGCCAAGGCTAAAAAAGCACAAGCCACGCTACAGTCGTTTAAACGACTGGCGCCAGTCCCTTGTCTCACTACCCCTCCGCTCTCTCTGTCTATCAACTTTGAGGAATACTGGAGGGATTCCGTCGGAGCTCAAGGTTAGTCTTTGGAGAGATGGAGCTCTGTTCGTACAAATACAATGCAAGTAGGCAGCCTTGGATGCGTCTCGAGGCCGTAGAGAGGGCCTATAGACTTTGTCGAAAACCTCCACTTCCCCGCACTGTCGATCACTCGTATACTTGCTGATCTTCAGCGCGGGGTATGACGTAGGACCAGGAGATTACAGCGATTGATGGTGGGCTAGAAAATATTGTCCAAAGTCCAAAGCTACTTGGCTACCGTTGCTTGTAGGCACGTGGACATCTACACATACTCATACCAGTACTACAGCAACTCCTCCCACTATCTTCCCTCCTTCATCTAACTCAAGACTCCACACGGCGGGGAGATATGCACAGGTATATTTCACATTTCAAGACACTTTTCCACGGTCATGTATGTTACCCCAGTGTCTCTGATTCTATAAGGCGGTTGATCCACAACGTCAGGTACGAAGACTTCTCGTCTCTGAGACCTGGAACAGTAAAGTACGAGCAGAGGTTGCTACACCTGCGTTTGTTTGATGAGCAGTTGAGGAGAGAAGGTAACGCTATGGCAAAAGAAATTATACAACTCTTAATAATACTGGGCAGTTTAGTCTATAGAACCGGTTTAATGATCCACCTCTTAGGAACTTCAAGAACAGGTAATGTAGAACCACAAAGCACATCAGGTTCAAGTGATTCGACCTCTCAAAAACCACAACAATCGGATTCTCAAAACGCCTTGTCATCATCACTCCTTCCCCTCATGATAGACCCACCATTACTCCACACTTCTCTTGCTCATCTTATGTTCCATGGATCAAAGTTCAGGACCCACCTTATCAGAACTCTAACATCCTGGCAGCTACCTAACGGCGTGTGTATAACCCGAAAGGGATAGTGGAGTAAACCGCCAGTTTCACCTTGAACTGTTTAATTTCACTCTTTAATAATATCCCCCCTGCTTTAAGCAACAGCTGAGAACCGCGTGTACCTGGGTTCTGTCATATGTCGCCTGTCAAAATGTCACTTGGTCATAATATCGCAAAGCTGTATGTTGAACAAGCAGCTCACTGTTTTTTCTGGTTTTGGCTAGCTGATAATTTTTCGATTGTGCCTGACTTGTTCACAAGTTGTACCGGATCCGTCCATGGCAGTCTGACTAATATTTAGTACTTGTAGGTACCGGTAGATGATGAAGGACTGATGGTAGCATTTCACCTTGAACAAGAATCATGAGTTTGAACACTGTCTTCCCTCCTTAGTATAAGAGTGAGACATTCGGCTTTCATATGCTATGGAGAATTACAGTATCTGCCATAGAAGGCTTTATCTCTATACGTTACCGCTACAAGTAGGGGTATCAGCTTTGGAATACAGTATAACTATACAGTGAGTGCTGTCTGAGATCATTCAATGTAGATGTGTATTATGAGCCCTAACATTTCTGATTGTCCAGATCGGGTTATGTAATTGCTCAACTAGATCAAGTTCGTTGAATGCTCACTCGATCGGGTTTAGTATGGGCTTCGCAGCCATGATAACCCGGAGATGCTACCCTTGATGACCTCGTATCCATCCTGAGACAGACGCAGCTCAAGGGGTCTACATCAAAGGCTTTACTCGCCCTTATTGTTCGTTCAGTCTAAAATACAATAAAAATGCTTACCTAAATCCCCGTTAATCTTCAATGGCGTCATGCTTCTGTTCGGCAGAAACAATACCCACACACTGAAACTCCTTGTTGTAAGTGGACTTCCACAGTCGAACCCGTCCGTCGTCTCCAGCAGACGAAAGAATGGTTCCAGTGAGGTTCCAAGACACTCGCCACACGTCTCCCTTGTGATCATCAAACTGGTTAATCAAAGACACCTGCAGCTGTCCTCCTTCAGTAAGAGGTTCCTCAATCTTAAAGATTCGAACCAGACCATCCTTGCACGCAGTAGCAATCAGCTGGTAACCTCGTCCGATACTAGGAGCCCACGAAATGTCCCGAATAATGGATCCATGAGCAGGCAACTGGCCCGTCTGTGTGTATTTGCCGTTTTCTTGTCTCTGGTAAATGTACGACTGTTCCAAAGCACATGCAACCACGTACTCCTTGGAAAACCGCGACTTGCCCCACGACAGACAGAATGAACTCTGCAATTGTCGACTAGGAGCACTGCTCAGTGTGTTGGTTTCGAAAATGTTAGTCCATGAACCGATAGCGTTAGGATCAAGAGCTTCATGGATCTTAAACTGTCCATCGGTAGAGATAGATGCCAGTTTCAGACCGCAATGGCTAGGAGAAAAGGCCAGGTCGTAGATGGGACCCTTATGGTCCGTGATAGTGGCCACTCGTTTCCATCGCTTTCCGCTATTTTGCTTCTCTCGAATATTCTCCTCCCAAATCTTGATGGTCGAGTCATGAGAACAGGTTGCAAGAACCTTTCCAAACTCAGGATTGGCCCAGCACACCTTGATGATGGAAGCATCGTGAGCCTTCCAAGAGTCACTGATATCCCATTCTCCAGTGGAATCGTTTCGATCAAAGACCTTGACGGATGTATCGGACGAACAGGTGGCAATTCGTCGCCCGTAAAAGTCGTATGCAACGTCGTGCACCAGCTCCTCGTGTCCTGTGTTGAAGGGCTTCATTGTTGATACTGACAGGCAGTCAAGCAAGTCTTCGTGATGCAGAGTTGGAGGTGTGCCAATTAAGTTTGGGAGGGGACATCAACAGGGAGAAGAGGTGGAGTATGAATAAAGAAGTGGTTTAAGTGAAGATGAAAATAGAATATGTGATTGTTTGGTATTGTTTTGGTCGTTAAGAGCTCACGATCATGAATATTTATCTTTGGGCTAAATCTGCGTTGATCGATATTGATGTTGGCAATATTCTAAGAGTATGTCAGCCATTGGAGACAGAAACAATGAATTTCAAGGAACCAAGTTGCTGTTATCGGTCACTAGAATGCTTCTATTAACTTCGTTTTCTTCTCTTGACCTTTATAGTCTTGCGTTGACCCCTTAAACTTGATAGCTAAGCTTGGAGTGAAGTCATCCATAACAGAGAGGCCCTCAAAAAAGAACTGACATTACATTATAAAAGGAGTATCTAGCTATACAGATCTGAACATGTTGGCTGCCTTGGTTCTTGCAGTTATTGCTTTACCTTAGTTTTCATATCACGTCCATATCACTTCCTTCTCCTATGTCGCATCTACCCCTAAGGCTGGTCCTCAAGAAACCGAAAAAGGCTCATTGACTTTAGATACCCGACCTTCCTAATACGTGATTATCAGATCTACAGACCTGGAATCTCCTTCAAAATCAGTAGAATCAATCACATCACGTGACACCACCATACATCTCACTCTTTGCACGTGTCTTTCACTGCAACGTGATTATTCTAGCTGCTACTGTAGCTATTTTTTAGCGCTCTTGTCTAACGGCTCGCTAACTGAAGCGGAAGGTTTCGACATGCATATCCACAGCATGACGTGGATCTACAACGACACCTTTGAACACGAAACGTCGTTGCACTAACGCCCGCAAAAACACACACAAACATGTATTCGTCGATATGGACGGTACTGGCCACCGTGGCGCTCTCGGCCAGTCTCATTTTCAACCCCGTGGACCAGCCCCTGCTCTCCTCGGTAGGCTTCTCTCTCATGGCCTATCTGGTCACCTATAACTTGATTCCTGCACTAGGACCGGCTTTTATCAAGGTGGGATTTTCAGGCAAAGACTTGTCCAAAAAGGACCGGCCTGAGATCCCCGAGACTATGGGTGCCGTGTGTGCTATCGTGTATTTGTTTTGCATGTTCCTCTTCATCCCTTTTGTCTTCTACCAGTACCTGGCTCAGACCATTGGAGGAGGTGTGGTAGTGGGATATGATACATTGAGTGAGGGACTTGTGAAGGGTCGAATTCTCAGCGCGTTCCCTCACGAAAAACTCGCGGAGTACCTCTCTGCTATTCTCTGTCTCCAGTCCATGTTCATCTTGGGTGTGGCAGACGATCTGTTTGATATCAGATGGAGAAACAAGTTCTTCTTGCCTGCTATTGCTGCTATTCCACTGCTTATCGTCTACTATGTGGATTTTGGAATCACTGCTGTCATGGTTCCTGTGGTTCTGAGACCTTACTTTGGAGACATTCTGGACCTTGGAGCTCTTTACTACATGTACATGGCTGCTGTTGCCATCTTCTGTCCTAATTCTATCAACATTTACGCTGGAATTAACGGCATTGAAGTTGGCCAGTCGGTCATGATTGGTCTGTGCATTCTTCTGAACGACTCCATCTACCTGGTTCAGCCCAACCACCCTGCTGAAGAGTCTCATCTCTTCAGTGTCTTCCTACTACTGCCCTTCCTGGCCGTGAGTATCGCTCTCTTGAGACACAACTGGTTCCCTGCCAAATGTTTTGTGGGAGACACTTACTGCTACTTTGCAGGTATGGTTTTTGCTGTTGTCGGTATTCTTGGACACTTTTCCAAGACCCTTCTGTTGTTCTTTGTGCCCCAGATCTTCAACTTTGTGTACTCTGTGCCTCAGTTGTTCAAGATTGTCGACTGCCCTCGACACCGTATGCCCAAGTTCAACCCCGAAACTGGTCTTTTGGAGCCTTCTCGAGCCTACTTTGACAAAAAGAAGCCTGGAAAGCTAGGCAAAGTCATGATCTACGTGCTCGAAAAGCTGCACCTGCTCAAGGTGTGGAGAAACGAAAAGGGCGAAGTCACCAGCATCTCCAATATGACCCTTATCAACCTGGTTTTGGTCTATGTTGGACCTTTGCGAGAAGACCATCTCGCCGCTGTACTTCTAGGTATCCAGTTTGTTTCTGGTCTGGCTGCCATTGCTCTGCGACATTCAGTTGCAGCCATGATCTTTGGTCGGGACAACATTTAAGCCAAGCTACAGGCACTAACAACCTATGTACTGATAGGGTCAAAAGGGTCCTTTTGGAGGAGTGTATAGATATAGATAATTAATTAATAGAGTAAGTAATATGTGTTCAACTGTGATACCGTCTATTCTATCTAATCCCACTTGACACCCAACTTGTCCATGGCCACCTTTCGCTTTCTAAGAAGCTCGTCAGCCAGCTTTGCAATCTCCTCCGTCTTGATGACACTTCGCAGTGAGTAAAACTGGCTCAGATCCTCGGCAAACTTGTGTTTCTTCTCGTACTCATAAGTCTGCAACATGAGCTCAAACTTGTCGATATCCTTGACCAGACGGGCCTCTTCGGTAGTGCAATGCTCATACTGGTTCCACAGATCAGTAATCTCCTTGGCAGCCTTGGGGTTGTATTTTTCCACGAGAGCAGCCATGTAGAGAATAGCGGCCTGTTCTCGTCTGGACTTTTCCTCCTTGGTCATATCATCAAAGGGGGTAATGTCTCCTACAATAGCCTCGGCCATGTCGTGCACCAGAGCCATCTTGACACATGTATTCTGGTTCACAGGCGACAGAGAAAGCATAGCAATGATAGACATTCGGTACTGGTGATCGGCAATAGATTCTGTGTTAGAAAATGAAGAAAAAGATCCAAAGGTATCAACTCTCATACTCACCAGGATCATCGATGGTCTTGTATCTCAACCAACCGGTTCGAGGAGTGGTTTTGAGCCGCTCCACAACATGCAGAAAAGCCAGCAGCGAGTCGGCGCCGGTGGCAGCGTTTTCGATTTCCTCCTTGAGATCGGCAGGAAGCGCGCCTTCAGGAGTCCAGTCACTCATGATGGTTGTGTAGAAGGTCCTTGTATATTTCACCGCGAATTGGATGAACCTAATCAAACGCGTCTGACGCGGAGCTTAAATGTTTTCTTGGAGCATGTTGGGTGGTGACCGTGAGAGAGATTTGAGCTCTTATTAGTTCCTTAGTCGGTTAACTGAAGTGGTATTCTATAGGTGTATATTCTGACACATGTCTGATTCTTGTTATCTTATCAGGGCTTTAAAATAATGGACCAAAATATCTGACCCTAAAATTGTGAGGTTTAAAATCATACCATGACCCAAGACCCAATGGCATGCCTGCAATATGTGAGACAGGTTCAACAAATGAGTGACAATATGACAGAAGGGAATGTATTGATTGGCAAGTACTTTTGAACAAACAGTCTGATAGAGAGAGGTGAGTCGATTAGTCAGCTGCCATGTAATTTTCTTATGACCTTGTTTCTGGAGATATCAGTTGTCTCCAAGTGCCTCCCTTAAACCTCCTCTACATCAGCTATCCATTCCAGTACATACCGCTATCTCAATAAAATACAAATACATTAATACTCTCTATAGAACAGTGTGAACTGAATGTGTGTTAGGAAAGTCATGCTGTAGGATCATCGTCCGGCTACTCATCATCAGGCATGACACTTCCCGTCTGTCGAGTCTCCTCCATCTCAGCAGCTGCAGCGTTGGGATGGATCACATACAGCTCGGCTCCATCTCCAGGAGCCTCCAGGTCGTCCAGGTTACCTCGCACGGTCATTAGCAGGTTGTTCTTCTTCATCTTCTTGATGACCTTCTTTGTCAGTCGAGTGTGTCTGGCAACATCATCCTCATCGACCATTTCCTCCTCAAACTGTTCAAGAACAAACTCAAGAAGAGCGTCCAGAGACAGACCGATTCGTGTAGCGTCAGCGTCATCAGAGTAGTTCTCAGACAACTTGGACAGAATCATGTTGACCATATGGGTGTACTGCTGGTGAGTGATTTGGTCTCGAGGAGCATGGTTAGCCAGCTGAGTAGCCTCCATTGCTTCTTCAACAGCATCCTCAGCAGCATCCATAGTGTCCTCTTCCTCGTCCAGAAGAACGTCTTCTCGTTCAACGAGAATAATAGTGTCTCTCAGCAGCTTGGCGGCTTCATGGACAAATGCAGGGGAGATGATGGTGGAACAGTTGGCTCGAGCAATAGCCTCGGAAAGCCGGATCATGGACTCGAGCTGTCGAACGGTGATTCGGTAACTGTTTCCAGCTCCAGTGGCATCGTCAGCTCGAAGCTGCTGGTACTGCTGGACAAGAACTGCTCGAGCCTCAGGGGTCAACATGGGCTTGAAGGTTCGAGCGTATTTGATGAATCGCTGAAGCTGTTCAGTAGAGAAAGGAGGATCAATGGCCTCGTCGGTATGCATGTGCAGGTCAACAACATGGTTAGCCAGAGCAGTATCAGTGGCTTCATTACACTCATCCAGAATGACAAAGAAGAGATCGAAACGAGACATGATAGGAGCAGACATCTGGACGTTAGCTCGAAGACCCAGTCGTCGATCGTATCGACCCTTGGAGGGGTTGGCAGCAGCCAGAATGGATGTTCGGGCGTTCAGAGTAGCGTTAATACCAGCCTTGGCAATGGAAATGGTCTGCTGTTCCATAGCTTCGTGAATAGCAACCTGGTCAGCCAGATCCATCTTATCGAACTCATCAATAGCACAAATACCGTTATCAGCCAGCATCAGAGCCCCTGCCTCAATGGTGAACTCTCCAGAATCTTCGTCCTTGACCACAGCGGCAGTCAGACCAGCAGCAGTAGAAGCCTTACCAGAGGCGTAGACAGATCGAGGAAGGAAAGAAGTGACGTACTTGAGGAACTGAGACTTGGCAGTGGAGGGATCTCCAACTAGACAAATGTTGATATCTCCTCTGAGTCTGATTCCATCGGGAGTCTTCTTGTGCACTCCACCCATGAGCTGGAGCAGAATACCCTTCTTGACAGTCTCATGACCGTACACTGCAGGAGCAATAGATCGTACAAGACGTCGGAAAATGTCCTGTCCGTGCACCATATCTCGGAGCTGTTCGACTTCAGCGGATTTCAGACTTCGAATGTACTCTTCCTGTTCGTCGGCAGCGTTCTCAGCATAGTTATCATTAGCAGAAGCGTCCAGAATGTTGGCAGGAGCAGCGTAACAAGCGAGGAAAGAGATTCTGTAGGTCAAATCTCGGGCTCCAAGCTCTCTCAGACCAGTAACGGCTCCAGACTCAACAGCTGAAGTCTCTCGTCCTCCATCTCGAACGGCTCGAGGCTTGACACCAGGCAGACCAAGCTGGGTAACATCAGGAATAACGACAGGAGCTCCAGTGAAAATCATCTGGTCACCGGCTCGTGCTCGCTCCACATTCTCTCCTCTCAGAATAACGTCAATTGTTCGGGGCATTGATCCAGCAGGAATCTCATGAGCATTCTCCTGAACACGCACCTTTTGCCAATCCAGAAAGACGGAATTATCCATCAGCAGTTTCCACATCTTCTTGTTTCCACACAGAGGGTTAGGACAAATGGCAGGCTCGGTGTACTTGAAGATCTGTTCCACTCCTTCCACCTCAGTACTACATTCCTGACACTGGAAAGCTCCAAGGTACAGCTCAGGTCGCACTTCAGAAGTTCGAGTAACGGTACCGCCTAGAGAAATCAAGCAACCAATCTTGTCAGTCTTGAGTTCTCGAATTCGACACACGACAGGCAGGTTGTGGAAACAAATTTGAAAGTGTCGAGGCTGATCTGAAGAAGAGGACGACTTGGAGCCTCCAAAAGTCGAGCTTCCGTCTTCGGAAAAGCCGACAGATTGTTGCAGAAGAACAGGCTCAATTCTTCGAATGACATTGGTCAAACCACGCAGCAAAAACGGCATGAATCGGTAGTACTGGTCACTGATAGCCTGGGCCAGAATACCATCTTCAGTCTCACTCATGTGTCTATAGTCAACAAAAATCGACGACTTGTTGAAACTTCGCAGACCCTTGATCTGTCTAACATAAGGCCGTCCATCGTACGCGGTTCCATCTTCGTCATCAGAGTATTCATCAGGATTGGATCCATCAACATACGTTTCGAGAAACTCTTCAAACAGATCACGCACCTTTTCTCCAGTAGCATCCTGAACCTTGGGCACGGTCTCATGCTCCATGATTCGTCGCATTCGCACCTCCTCATCCGGAGGCACATCCATAGCTGCTGGTTCTCTGTATTGGTCTGAACTGGGGCCTCCATGAGCAGATGTGGTTCCAGGAGTTCGTCCTGCAAAAGAGGAGGGCAAGTTAGCTCCGGGAGAAGAAGGGGGTCCAGGAGAGGAAGGACCCTCCATTCCCTCGGTCATTAGTTGGTCGACGAGATCCATGGTGTGTGAGTAGTGTGTATATTTTTTTTGTTCAAGGAGGAGGGAGGTTTGGGAGTGTTTGGTTCCCATGCAGAAAACACGTCGGCTCAGTTACCCGGCTTAATTTAGTCCTATTTGGGAAGACATAACGCGTCGCGTCAAAACTTTAAGGGGAGCCCCTGGCCAGCATCCTGTACAGGACTGGATTTGGTGGGCAGCGTTCTCTGAGAAGAAGGAACGACTTTGGATATTTCTGGGAGGAGCAGCTGGCCCAAAGGGGCTATTTATGCAAGACTGTACATCGTTCCCCTTGAAGATACAGCGTAATGGTGGGTGCTGAGTAAAGTGATCTATGTAGGGCGTGAAAAGCAATAAGACAAGGATATATTACCGTATCGTAGAACTACAATGTACAACTACATTACAACTTCTGACCATATAACAAACAATATATATATAACACTAAATATAGCGGTTAGCACCAGAACTTGTACCATCGGTAGTAGATGGGCTTGGAAGCAATGTAGGCAGCCTCCTCGTCCATCTCATGCATAAGCAGTTCAAAGTCGGTCTCTCGTCGTCCAGTGTCGAGGTCCATATCCTTAAGTTTCACAAAGCTGGGTCGCTTGAAGATCTTGAAGAAAATGTAGAAGGCCAGGACGACAGGCACGGCCAGGTAAGCCTGGAAGAAAACGTCGGCCTTGGGCTTGGCTCCTCCGACAGGGAAGAGAGCGATCCAGAACTGTAGTCCCAGAACAGTGACGTTGAGCAGGAAGCCGTACATGGAACCAATGATTCCGACATGAGAGAGGAAAGGCATCTCTCGGAGAGATCGGCCCTGGACCTTCATGGCCATTCGGAATCGGAAGTGGCACAGGTTGATGGAGCCCCAGGTGAAGATGGAGGACAGGCCGCAGATGGCCATGAGCCAGTAGAAGACGGTGTTTTGGGTCTCGATGGGGCCGGCACAGATGAATGCAAACAGTCCGAAAAGCGAGACTGTGATGATGCCAAACAGAGGTCGTCCCTTTCGGTCAATGTAGGCGAAGAAAGAGGGAGCCTGACCCTGCTGGGCGAGAGCGGCGATGGTTCGAGAGAAACCAAAGATGGAGGAGTTGCCAACGGACAGAACGGAAATCATAATGACAACGTTCATGACGGAGGGGAGACCCTTGATGCCGGCAGCCTTGATGGCAATGACGAAAGGAGAGGCGGAGGCGTCAGCAGAAGACGTCTTGTTGAGCAGCTGGGGGTGGTCCCAGGGCACCAGGAAGCCGACCAGAGTCAGAGACACAATGTAGAAGAGAGTGATTCGCCAGAACACCTGCTTGGTGGCGGTGGGGATAGACTTTCGGGGGTTGGCAGTCTCGGCAGCAGCCAGGCCAGCCAGCTCAGTTCCATTAAAGGCAAAGGCGGCAGACACAAAGACAGCGCAGACTCCCTTGGCTCCGGCAGAGAAGGCTCCGGGGTTGTGCCAGTATCGGCCTCCAATGTAGTCGTGGTTGGGGCCTCCTCCGCAGGTCAAAACAATGGCGAGAATGATAAAGCCAACCACGGCAATGACCTTGATGAGAGAAAAGTAAAACTCGGCTTCTCCGTAGCCCTTGACTCCGAAGAAGTTGATGCAGACAATAAGAACCCAGAAGATGGCGACCCAGCACGCGGCATTGTAGTTTGTTCCGTTGAGATCGTTCCAGTAGTTGACCGTCAAACTTGCTGCTACCAGTTCCAGGGGAAACACAATAAACCAGTTGAGAGTGTAGTTCCAGCCCATGGCAAAACCCCAGGCAGGGTCAATGAATCGAGTAGAGTAAGAGGCAAAGGCACCGGAGACGGGGAAACACGCACACAGCTCTCCCAGAGAGTGCATGGTGCAGAAGAGCATGGTTCCAATGATGGAGTAGGCAATGAGAATGGCCGCAGGTCCTCCGGTGGCCAGGGTGGTTCCACTACCGACAAAAAGACCGGTACCAATGGAGCCTCCGATGGCAATCATCTGGAGATGTCGTCCCTTAAGAGATCGACTGAGCGGGGAGTTAGCAGTGGCCAATGCGGCCTTTTCGAGGTCGGACAGACCCTCGGTATCATATTCACTGAGATCGGCTCGTCGGAAAGAGTCCTTGAAGTTGGCCCATCGTCCCTGGTTGGCTTCGGTGACGGATCCCTCCTCATGGGGGGAGTTGGTTGATACCACTTCGTTTTTTTCCATTTTTCAAAGATGCAAGAGTCACTTGTAAGAAAAGATGTACAAGAAAAATCCGCTCAGTTCAAATGAGATGGATTTCTTTGCAACAACGCTTTGCTTTTAGGGTCTACACTAGCGTCCCAGGCCAACGTTTATAAACCAACCTCTTCGGGTGTAACATAGTCTAGGTTAGCCGTGCATGGCAGTGAACCGTGTTTGTCAGTGCAGGTAAAACAAGATAGCCGTGTGGGGAAAGAGGAGAGGCAGACATAGGAGGTGCAATTCTCATGTGGACTGATATCCAGCGTTATTATTTGTCAAATGAGAGCGTCGGTATAGATTGTCCGTGCTCTGTGATTATTCCTTTCGCATCTCACGCATGCATCTCTAGCCGTTAGTTCTTGGCTGGCATTAGACACACACTAGCTGATTACTGGCTCGTTTCTGTAGTGTGAGCAATCCAGCTCTTCCTGGGAATAAAGATAACAGCCCTGGTTGAGACGCGACCAGGTTAATTGAGGACACGTTTCAGCTTCTTGTTTGGTGCCAAAGTGCCTCCTGTGGACCCTCTACTCTCTGTTGAACTTGATCCACGTATTTCTGCATTTTTCACTTTGACTTTGCTCTTTTTTCCCTTTGCCCTTTTTTTCGCCCTCGCCAAGACCAAGTCCGGTCTCGTTTGTCTTTACCCCACCAAATGACCCACTTGTCCACGTCGCCCACACAAGGAGCTCGAGGCGAAACATGCCACCAAACGGTTCTAGACGGATCTTAATCTCTGAAAATATTGCTCGCTTGGGTGCAAACTTGTCGACACCCAAACACGCTACTGTAGGACTAGGAAAACAGCTAAACTAGCCTGACTACTAGAGAGTCCGATACCGGGCCCTGGCTGTCCGACACCGCTCCCCGTCTCCTGACTACGCCTCGCACGCACAATTAGCGGCTTCTACGCGCACATGAAGCGGCTTTTGATGTATGCTGTGGGATATATGAAGGGCAAGTTTATGTGCCGATATGATGCGCCCATGAGTGAAAATGACGTAAAGGGAGGCCTTCAAAGGGGCAACTTTAAGAGGGCAAGGCTGGGGTAGAAACTAGCACCTATCCGGCGACCCCGTTATTGTTGGGCTGACGGTTCTCAACTAAGCCGCCTCCCTCATCTCATTCAACTCTATGTCTATTGTTTGGAGGGTCCCTAGCCGTATCTCAGCCTCTCCATCGTTAACTCAGCCTCCATATAATTAACCTAAGTCTCTTCGGAACTTTATCATCCTCGCAATTTTATTTGTCAAAGTGAAAAAGCGTGCTTCATAACCGGCGGGGAAAGCCGACCTCGGAAAAGACATAGCATAGTAGACAACGAGCAAAGTGGTCCTCATAGCAGGTCACGTGATTCCGTAGCCCCATTCGACCCCCCACCTGCTATGTCAACAGTAGGGGGGAGGGGAAACGGGGCACAGGTTTGGTTCAACAATTTGTTGAGTGCCGACACACTCTATTGTTCAAATCGGGAAACCACACCCGGAGGTTTCGCCCTGTCTCACGTAAAACGGCTTTGTTGTGGGTCTCTCTGGAGACTCGCACAGCTTCTGGTCTGATATTCCCCGCCGGGTAACAGTCTGGTTCGCTTTAACGGAAGAAGGAATGGAGGCAGCAGGCTTGGCAGCAAGGGCCGTCACGTGCAAGTCTGGGGAAAAGAGCTCTACGCCGTGTTATATATCAGCATCAGCTACATTTGTACATCCATCGACTTGACTCCAGGGCAGCATCGGAGATCTCTGACCACGTGAGATGTTTTTTCGAAAGCAGTCTAGTTTAGTGCCAGTGAGCACATAGCTAAGCTCGTTGAAGACTGACGTTCGGCTCGGCACGACGGATATACATTAGGATCTTCTGCGCCGAGTCTTGGCCGTAAGCATGGGCACTAAAATATTTGTCATCGGAGGAAAATGACGTAAGTCCAAGTTGTCTACATTCTCCGTGAGGAATATCTGCCTTACAGGTACCTAGTTACACTAATTAACACCCCTGGAGCACTTTTACAGCGCACAGCAAGTAGCTCAGTTTTAGTATGTTTAACAGGCCAAGGCTGGATTGGGTGGATCTCAATGGGCAGTCTTACGAGAATCAACACCATGTAAGATACTTGCACACCAGCGGCATAGAGATAAGAAATCCATTGGCTATCTGTCTCTCTACGATATGTACAATCCTGAGGTATCTACGTGCAATGTAGGAACATAAGGAGATGCTTGAGGCGCCTTGTATTATTTCTATTTTGCGGTAATGGCACCGAGATGTACCGAAACCATGTCTATTATTCCCCGAGACCCGACATTATACAGCAACAAAGGCCTGAAAAATATCAAACTGCTCCTGTCTCAGTCGATAATATATAATATGTGTTTGGGGGTATCTTTCTTCGTTAATAACCCGTTATTATCAGCTCTCAGAATCACAAGTTCGTGGGGGTCTCCAAACAACTCACATCGTAGGTTAGACTCCAACATTTGAAGTCTCACCATGAACTATCATGAAGCTCAACTTACGAGGACCAACAAACAGAACAGAACTGTGGCAAAAAGAAACAGAAACAAAATAAATATGATCCGCTCCCTTCCAAAAAGGAATTGCAGCACCCAGGATTCTCGTATGGTCTCCCACTACAATACTAACTGGGCTCTCTGGTGCTTGACTATGGCTGATCGGACGGGAAGCCGTATTTTCACCAGGATATGGCCGCAACTGGCAGAAAAAGTCGTTGAACCAAATTGTGTGGCTATAAATGTCACGTGACCCCGAAAAATCGCATCTTCTTTCAACCTGGAAGACTCTACAAGGTGCTGTGGTATTCTCTATTCTCATATCTTGCTGAGAATATGCACGATGGACCTATCACGAGCATAATTGGCATCTGAGACGTAACCACCGCTGGCACTCTCACTCTATGAGCAAACCTCCTTGTCCAATGCTGCCTACACTCACATACAAATATTTCAAATCGTTTAAAAGCATCTTATTGTAGTAAATAGTATCGTAACATATAAATAGTCATGAGACGGTTGTGTCCCCCTTAGAATCCAAAGAGGACCTTTCGGAGGGAGGTGTACAGGTTACCAGCATGGTCCACGACCTCGTGGATGTTCTCCTCAAGCTCAATCTGCTCAGCAGACTTGGCGGCCCAGAAGTCCTTGAGGTCCTCGCCTCCACCGTTGTAGGCCAGCACGTTGGGGGTGTCGGCATCAATGTCGGACAGAACACCAACAGAGGCAAAAGAAATGAGGTTCTTCTTCAGCTGGGCGGGGGTGATGGAGCTGGTGGCAAAACCAGAGTCAGACTCGGGCTGCAGAGACAGGTAGTACGAGAGCAGACCAGCAATGTGAGGGGAGGCCATGGAGGTACCGGAGAGGGTGGCAACGGCATTCTTGGAGCCAATGTAGGTGGACAGAATGTTGAGACCGGGGCCAAAGATGTCAACGCACTTTCCGTAGTTGGAGAAGTAGGCTCGAGAGTCGGAGAGAGTGGAGGCACCAACGGTGACGGCGTTCTCAGCGGCAGCAGGAGAGTAGTTGCAAGCATCGGCGTTGTCGTTACCAGCGGCAACGGCAAAGTGGATGCCGGCCTTAACGGCGGCGTTGACGGCAAGGTCAAGAGAAGGAGACTTTCCTCCACCAAGAGACATGTTGGCGGTAGAGCCCTTGAATCCCTTGGGGTTCTTCTTGACCTGCTCAGCGTGAGACTTGGCGGCGAACTCGACACCGGCAACAACGTCGGACATGGTTCCGGAACCGTTAGATCGGAGGACCTTGACGGCAACAATGTTGGCCTTCTTGGCAACACCGTACTTGGTGCCACCAATGGTACCGGCACAGTGGGTTCCGTGACCGTTTCCATCCTCGTCGGCATCGCCGGAGGGGACAGTCTTACCCCACTTGGCTCGGCCTCCGAAATCGTCGTGGCCAACGTTGACACCAGTGTCAATGACGTAAGAGGTCACACCCTCTCCTCCAACGTCGTCGTAGAGGTACTTGTTGAAGGATCCGAGGTTGAGGGTCTTTCGGTGGGAGATTCGAGCAAGACCCCAGGGGGCATCGAGCTCAGTGGCAAACTCGTTGGCGTGGACAATGGAGTCCTTCTCAACGTAGGCAATGTCCTTGTGTCGTCGGAGCAGCTCAATGGTGTCGGCGTGGAAAGTACCGGTGTAACCCTTGAAGGTGGATCCGATGGAGAAGGCTTGCTTGAGACCGGACTGGGCCTTGGCGAGGAAGGGATGCTGGAGGTCTCGCTTGGCGAGAGAAGCAACCTGCTCGGTGTGGACCTGCTCAACCCAGAGCTCGTGGGAGGCGGCGGTGGTGGCATCGACGTCCTCCTTGAAGACAACAATGTAAGAGTCGGGGACCTGCTCCTTGTCGTTCATGACGAGGGGAGCAATCTCGGAGTCGTCCTCGTTGGAGATGACCACCTTCTCGAACTTGGCGGCCTTGTGGTGGTTGGGGGAGTTGGACTCAACGTCGTTGGTCAGGAGGGTGTTGAAGGCCTCGAGGGCATCAACGTTCTGAGGGATCAGAAGAGCCTGGGCCAGAGCGGCCATGGCCACGGCAGAAATGA
Organism: Yarrowia porcina; assembly: GCA_900519025.1. NCBI lineage: Eukaryota > Fungi > Ascomycota > Dipodascomycetes > Dipodascales > Yarrowia > Yarrowia porcina. The sequence goes on along the minus strand of ULGT01000010.1, from coordinate 195,767 downwards.
CGGGGTTGAATTTCATGATGGATGTTGTGATGTGGTGGGGATGTTGCTAAAGTCAAGTGACGCAGAACAGCAATGGGCTGTGTAAAGTGGCGAAAGTGGATGGAGTGGGTGCGAGTGGTGGAAAAGATCTAGATGAGTCTACCAAAGATGATATCCTCTGCAAACAGCCCTCAATGATTTACTAGAGAGGAAGGGGGTACTGCTTGATGGTGAAGAATCAAGATGGGTGGCAAAGTCTGGTTATATATGGGCAACTGGGTTTGTGGTCGCAGATAAGGTGGTGATTGCGTATCCACTGCCGGGTAAGCTACGTCACCCAATAGTGCTCATGTGAGCTCTTTTGCGGAGATGCGTTTTGGTCCCCGCACAAACAAATCCACATGTGACCTGTGGAAAGGGGGATATGTTTGTGACCGCAGCGGGGTGTAGAATCCGTCTACAGCGTCTATTTTGCTAAATCTCAGCTTCCTGGGCCTTGAAACGCCCTCCGTTGCTCCTTCCTCTGGCGTTCCGAACCAGAAGGCACTTATACTTTTGTTGCTAACCTGCCTAATAAGGCCCACCCCCTGCCATCCTAATTGGGGTAGAGTAACGTGGTGTTGTGTGGTGTTGGAGGGCTCTACCCTAACCGCATGTCCCAACGTGGCGCTGATAACCCCTCTACGGAACCTTGAAGAGTCAAAATCGCTATCTCTTAATTTCGGTGGCTTATCACCTTATCAGAAGTTTAATGAGGCAAAGAGGAGACGTCTAGCTAAGGACGGAGCTATTGCAAAGGAGGGGAAACAGGGTACAAGTAACAGTTGTTTTCGGCCGACGCGTGCGCTGGTGTCCAGAACGTGTCCCGGAGCTGTTTGACGTCATCCAGATCATCTCATAAATGAGGTGGCTGTCTCAAACTGTCCCATTTGACGACATTTGATAGAGTTGGGTTGCGTCGTTTGGGGCAGTGGAGGTGTAACTACAGTCCTGTAGCCGTAGTGGTGGGACTAGCTGCTGGGCGGGCATAAGTCGAGTCATAAGGCGGCTATCGGCACTCTCTCTTTGATTGATCAGACTGAATCAACCCTGAGACAGAGCGTGCTCCTGGTGCATGTTAAAAATAAAGATCCAAACCCTTCAGGTTATCTTTAGAGAGGTTATCGCATCTTGTATTCGTACACCTGTAATTACTTGACGGTTATATCCAAGTGTAACACTGGCTAGCGCAGTTATAAAGCCGTAATTTCCCTCTGATACGGACACGGCAGCAATACATCGGCTCTATGATTTGTAAGGGTCAATTTCACGTGTGGCCAGTTGCATGTCGACCCCTTTTTTGTTTGATGTAAAAGCGACTGATACTGGTAATGGCCATGCACATCACTCTTATCGTATCGGCGAGATTATGTGGGAAGGTCCGAAGAGGATGAGTTTGATCGGGTCGCGCGTTCCGGATCCAGCCGGATGGTAACAAGCCACAGTACACGAAACGGGAGCGAAATGGTTCCTCTTTGAAATTGCTCTAGTGTGTTTTAAATATCCCGCTTCATTAATGCTACTTTGAATTCCCTGTTTTCAGTTACAACTCCGAGATGCCTTCTTTCTATTTTCGGGTGGCGACTTAAACTTGCAGCCCACACACGTCATATGACTGTGGTGTGGAGAGGGTAAGAACAGTGGAATGTGTCATTGTTAGGAAGAGAAGCGACATGACTCATGGATTTGGTGTGGAGATTGTAGATATTATGTGGACATCAGGTGAATACACAACAGACCTGTTTTGTTTTGGTTTTAATTCTCAAAACCCATTCCATACTCAGTCAGTGATCCAGCCTTTTTTTTTGCCCAGCCCACTCTTTCAAAATGCCAATTCTTAATCACACCCACTTGACACTTTCAACTAGAATTACTTACACCCATCTTAGCCTGTCTCTCTAACCGGTCCCTGCGCCAACTATCCGTCCATACATAGACCTGGCTACTGCAACACGTGCGTTATCTATTGGACCCTCACCTGAAGCAAACTTTTCTCCACACGGTGATATTATCCTCTGACAAAGAAATAACCCCAGTTTCGACTTCTCAAATGCTCACTTCTCGTCTTTCTCGTCTCCACTTGGCCTCATGGAACTGATCACATTCGAAAATATTAACTTCTCACTCTTTCGCTCAACAAGACCCCTAAAAATAGACCTCAGGCCAATGCAATGACGTTGGGTCAACACTGGGCACATAATTCCTGTAGACATCAATTGATAACACAGTGCCTATCGACTAGTCCCTTTCCACAGCCTATAAAATGCTACCAAGACTATGTACTTCCCACTTCCAACTGTCACCTAGCATAGTCCTAACCCATAACACTGGCTGTCAGAATACGCCATAATGTCACGCTCTGAACGTGCTCGAAAGGTCAAACCAACCTCCAGCCATGCCCTAACCCTAATCGAAAGAAATGTGCATCTTCTGCAACGCGCAAATCCATTCCCTATTAGTCCAGTGTACCTGCGCATCACTTCCAAACACTTTCAAACATCGATAGGACCATGTTCGCCGCCATTTCTCTGCTTTTATCATCGATACCCTTGCTACTTACGGCCTCGGTATCCGCTACCTGGGTCTACAAGTATGGCTATCCTCTTCTCTTGAGCGACGCGTGCTCTCAGAGTGAATCATCTTACAGCAAGAAGCGAAGCCGCATCACGACCACCGTGGGCGTGGTCCTGTCTATTCTTATTATGGAGCTTGTGCTGGCCGAGGTCTGTGGATGGTTCGATCCTGCTACCACTCTTAGCTGGTGGAAAATGATCATGCCCGTAACCTTGGCCTTTATTGTTGTGGTGGTGCCTGCCCTGCAACTGCACATGCTCATTTCTACTCTGGTGGCGTCACAACTCACTATTTGTCTCGTCACCGCCTTTTGCCTTGTTTCCTGGCTCTTTCTGTTCTACAAGCTGGGAGCTCAACTTCCCCTGCATGGAGATGAACGTGTCCTGAATCTCTTCAACTCAGATTGGTCGAATTTCTCCCGATCTTTGCTCCAGGAGGTTTCTGGACGGGTTGCTTTCATTGGAGTTTCTGCTATTGCTGTTCTTTCTGGCTTCGGAGCTGTTTCTTCTCCGTATAATGCCTTCTTGGCCAAGAGCAAGTACGTCAGTCCTGCTGTCATCAGCCGAACTGAAGCTGCTATCGACCATGTATCCGTGCTGCTCGCCGAAAAGACTCCCCAGGTTGCTATCACTACTTCCCAAAGCTCTACCTCTATTGTTTCTAGATTCATGGACTCCATGAGAAGCGGGAAGAGTGAGCATGAAACCGAGATTGAAATGCTCGGTAAAGTGAAACAGGACCTGGAGAAGGAACTCTCAGAACTTCAAGAAACTGCCCGGCTCAACAGCCTCGCAGAAACCACCTACGGAAAGATGTGGAACATGGCTAATCTTGTCTTCTCTCTCTATTGTGTGTACAGACTGTTCAACGTTGTGGTCATCAACAACCCCTACTTCCGACGAGCTAATCTGTCTTCTTTCCTCAACTTTTCAACCAACAAATCTGCTCAGGTGAGGGAGACGGATGCTCTGGCAATCACCCTGGCTCACATGTTCTCTTATGTGTATTCTAAGACGGATATTGAGTCGATTACCCGCCAGGTCTCCTTCTTTCTGACCGCCTGTCTGCTTTTGGGATCCTTCTCTGCTGCTTACAGAACAATCAACACCTTCAAGAAGGCCTTCCCTTGGCTCCCCTCTCATCTCACCAACCCCCACGTCTTCATTTTGTTCCTGGTTCAGATCCTTGGCACTTATGTCATTGCTACCACAGTCATGATCCGGTCCAACCTGCCCAACGAAATGTCTTCTGCCATCTCCACAGCTCTGGGTGCTCCCCTTGATGTTGGATTCGTGGAGACGTGGTTCGATTCGCTCTTTCTGCTGGTTTGCATTCTCACAGCAGCAGCTCTCATCTTTGTGAGTGCGGAGCGAGACCTGGATGATGGAGACGTCATCATGGAGAGCAAGTTCGTCTGATCTGCTTCCACTCAGTCATGTTAGGGTATCCTGTCTAAGACACGGCATGTTGATACCCAAGTTATATATTGCATACTGTACATTATTTATAATAGATTATATATTTACGTTGCGAGTAGACGAGTGCTGGTGCTGGTATGGTACTTGCAGTTTTGATGATGGCCTATGGTATCAAGTTGATTTCATCAGTCTGCCTTAATTAGACCAACCACCAAGTTTCAACTTTATTATTCCTTCCTCTTACAAATACCTTCCTTACTCACACTATGAACCGAACAGGAGACAGAGAGATATACAATGAGAATACGTATGATACCACTGAAGAACTACAACCAATGACTTATGCTGATACCGAAGCAGAACGATTTATGGTTTTGGATGTGCTTCGTAGCTGGAAAACAAACCTGTTGAGAGCAATCACTATATCCATAGGAGCTTCATTGTTGGTATACTTTTCAGTTGAGAATTTTCATGACAGTGAACCTGATCGTGAAAGAACACCTTATTGGCCATTTCTGTTTCTTCTTTCAATTCTTTTCACATGGTTTGGAGCAAGTACGACTCAAGTGTGCTATGGATACTACAAACAACATCCTACAACTCTTCTGGCAGTTCTTCTAGCGTGTGCTCAAGTTATTCTATGGCTGATATGTCTCTTCCCCGCCTTTCTCCTAGGCAATGAGTTTAGTCTTAGCTGAGGGTAGTCACATTACATTATTCAGCATCACTCTTCAGCATCACTATTCAGCATCACTCACCAACATCAATAATCAATGCAATTTTTGGCAATATTACTCTTCCTACTAGGGTACCATACCTATGCTGGTGTTTTATACATGCTCATCAATAAATTACTACTTCACCTCGTCGTGGAGACCCTTCTGCTGAAGCTGCTGGGTGATGGCTACGAGCTCCTGAAGCTGGAGTTGGTAGCCAGAACTATGCTTCTTGTCGTCTCGGCGCTTGAGGTATGACACTCCGTCCTGGTCAAACTCCTCCCACTCTTCCTGAAGTTCAGTCAAATCCTCCAAATGCAGCAGATTCTTGACAGCATCGACCCGTACAACCTTGTAGCAGTCCATGAGCATCTGATGGGCCAGTTTCTGAGCACCTGCAAACGCCTGTTCGGCGGCCCATGCTTCTGCTGAACCCTCATTCTTTGCAACAATAGCCTGAAGATCAGTATAGACAGACTCAAAGTTGTCCTTAGCTAGATCACTCACTACTTTAGCAACAGGAGCAGTATACTCTTCCAAGAATTTGAAAGCACTGCTTCGTAGAATGGTTTGTTCAGCATCAATGATTCGTCCCCTGGAGACCTGCAACAAAGCCATGAGAATGAAGAAGTTGGCATTCTTGATGATATCAGGGAATAATGTGGCTGGGGTAGAAGTCTCGGGTGCCTCTTCCGGTGCAGCATTACCTTCCTCTTCATCAGCAATGATTCGGTCACTTGATTCCTCAGTTTCTGATGTTTGCTTCTGTTCTTCAGCCTCACCAGTCTCACTTGCGGGTTCCTTCCCAGTCTCCTCCTTCTCACTGGGTGTATCATCACTCTCCATTTTCGTATCTTGAGCCTCAGTCTCTTCTTCCTCGACAGTAATAGGGTCACTGGAAGGTTCTCCAGTCTTGACGACCTCAACCACCTCTTCTCCAGCCTCATTTGGCTCCTCAGTCTCCTCTTCACAGCCTCCTACCTTCTCAATGGCAGCCTCTAGCTGGATGAGTTGTTGATGCACGTCCATTTCCGCGAAATCCAGAGCTCTGAAAAGCTCTGTATCTGATTCAAATGCTTTGAGTTCTTCCAGAGAGGGAATCCCCTCGTTTGAGGCCATGGCACTATCGGTGTCCATTTTGTTGTGTGGTGTGGATGTCGATAGATGTGGAAGTTGGAGCTGCATGTTGGAGGTGCCGAAATGTGGAGTTTGTTGAAAGTCAAGTAATACTGGCAGTTGTATTAGGGTTAAAAGAAGGCACATTTGGAAGGAGAAAAACGTGTCTTGTGAGAGGAAAGAGGCAGAAAAACTACGCAAAATTGACATTTCATCCTTCTCAAGTCTCCCCACTCAACTTCGTAGTTTATAGAACACCAATTGCGCACGTTATACCTCTTTCATTCAATCCAGTATTACGAAGTTAGATGAAAATGGTGACGTCATTGTAACGGTGGCAATATTCCTCACACTGATCAAATAGCACTTTTGGCTGTTTTTCGAAAGCTGTCTGGTCACTTTTTTTTCATCTTTCACCTCAATTTTTGCCACATTATACCTCCATCACGTTAAAACAGTTCTTCATCAAGACTGTACAGATTCTAGCTCTCGTCTCAAACTAACTTCGCGCACAACGTTGGAAGAATAGAGGAGTCAAATGGGTCGTCATATCAGACCTAATAGTCAAGCAATGGATGAAAAAGTTGTATCATTCTATTCACCAGACTTTTCTGAACAAATTCATTATATAAAACCCGCATATAACCTCTAGTAACACCTACATTATCGCCTCCACCTTCGGAGTTACATAATCTGAACCCTAATCAGGACACGTACCTTGAAGTATGACGTTGATGAAGATCACTGGCATCAGCACTATCTGTCTACAACACACCACACCAGCACGATGCAGTTATCAGCTTCGACGGTCAAGTCGATCAACCTGCTGCTCAAGGTGAGTATTCTGCTGACGATTGCAGGCGCCGCGGTCTCGTCGCGTCTGTTTTCGGTAATTCGGTTTGAATCCATCATCCACGAGTTCGACCCTTGGTTCAACTTCAGAGCCTCCAAGTACCTGGTCAACAACAGCTACTACAAGTTCCTCAACTGGTTCGACGACAAGACATGGTATCCTCTTGGCCGAGTCACTGGAGGAACTCTTTACCCTGGTCTCATGGTCACCTCCGGTGTCATTCACAAACTGCTTCGAATGGTGGCTCTACCCATTGACATTCGAAACATTTGTGTCATGATGGCGCCCGCCTTTTCGGGTCTTACAGCCTACGCGACTTATCTGTTTACTAGTGAGATGAAGAACCAGAGTGCCGGTCTTCTGGCCGCTGCCTTCATTGGTATTGCTCCTGGTTACATTTCTCGATCCGTCGCTGGTTCCTACGATAACGAGGCAATTGCCATTTTCCTGCTCATGATCACCTTTTACACCTGGATCAAGGCTCTTAAGATGGGCTCTGCTTTCTGGGGTGCCGTTTGTGCTGGCTTTTACTTCTACATGGTCGCCGCCTGGGGAGGTTACGTGTTTATCACTAACATGATCCCTCTCCACGTCTTCGTGCTCATTCTTATGGGCCGATACAACGACCGAATCTACGTGGCTTACAGCACCTGGTACGCTCTGGGTACACTTGCCTCCATGCAGATTCCGTTTGTGGGTTTCCTGCCCATCCGGTCCTCTGAGCATATGGCTGCTCTCGGAGTGTTTGGACTTGTCCAGCTGGCTGCTTTTGCCAACTACGTCAAGAGCCAGGTCACTCCCCGACAGTTCAAGTACACCGTTGGTCTGTCTCTGCTTGCTCTTATTTCCATTGCCTTTGCTGGTCTTGTGGGTCTCACCGTCTCTGGAGTCATTGCTCCCTGGACCGGCCGATTCTACTCTCTGTGGGATACCGGCTACGCCAAGATTCACATTCCCATCATTGCCTCTGTTTCCGAGCACCAGCCTACTGCCTGGCCCGCCTTTTTCTTTGACACCCAGATGCTCATCTGGCTCTTCCCTGCCGGTGTCTACCTCATCTTCCAGGAGCTGCGAGACGAGCACATTTTCGTGATTGTGTACTCCATTCTCGGCTCCTACTTTGCCGGTGTCATGGTGCGACTTATGCTCACCCTGACTCCCGTCATCTGTGTGTCTGCTGCTATTGCCATTTCTACTCTGCTCGATGTCTACGGTGACTTCACCACCAAGACCAAGGGCGACACTGTTCTGGTCCCCAAGTACCAGCCTCTTGGCCATGAGAAGGCCGCCGAGGTTGCTGACGATGAGGAGGAGGACGCTGAGGTTGATAAGACTGCCAAGTTCACTCTGGGTCTTGTTGCTAAGGGAGCTGTTATCATCTCCTTCCTGTTCTACCTCGGCATGTTCGTCTACCACTGCACCTGGGTCACTTCCAACGCCTACTCTTCTCCCTCCGTCGTTCTGGCTTCCCGAATGCCCGACGGATCTCAGCATCTCATTGATGACTACCGAGAGGCCTACTACTGGCTTCGAATGAACACCCCCGAGGACGCCCGAATCATGTCCTGGTGGGATTACGGCTACCAGATTGGAGGTATGGCCGACCGAACCACTCTTGTGGACAACAACACGTGGAACAACACCCACATTGCCACTGTTGGCAAGGCCATGTCTTCTTCCGAGGAGGTGGCTTACCCCATCCTGCGCCAGCACGATGTGGACTACGTTCTTGTCATCTTCGGAGGCCACCTTGGCTACTCTGGAGACGATATCAACAAGTTCCTGTGGATGGTGCGAATCGCCGAGGGCATCTGGCCCGACGAGATTAAGGAGCGAAACTACTTCACTCCTGCCGGCGAGTACAAGGTCGACGACAAGGCGTCCCAGGCCATGAAGGACTCGCTCATGTACAAAATGTCGTACTACCGGTTCGCCGAGGGCGGACAGAAGCCCGACCGGGTCCGAAACCAGTGGATCCCCCCTACTCCCATCGAGCTCAACACTCTTGAGGAGGCTTACACCACCGAGAACTGGCTGGTGCGTCTCTACAAGGTCAAGGACCTCGATAACCTGGGACGAGATCTCAAGAGCGCCAAGAGCTTTGACACTGGAAAGGCCAAGAAGAAGGGCAAGGCTGCTTACTCGGAAAAGCGAGCTTTTGAACTTAGAGAGTAGGTAGATAAAATATAGATTTGGTTGGTTGATGAAGCTGTCTTAGAGAGGCGGCTGGAACTGTAGTCGAAGGGTAGGTACTGTGGCGTACTTCTGTAACCGTTATGCATATATACACAGCGTATTGAAGTGGGTCTTTCCGAGAACAAGATACGTTTGCTCTTGAGACGACCGTTGGTAGATTAGTTCTTTGTCGAACTTCTGGGAGATTGAAGAGCTTACAGTCGACATTTCAAAATGTGAGATGGTGTGGGAGCATTGTGGAGAATAGGAACATCCAGAACTACCAAACCAGTCTGTATGAATCCACAATCACCGGCCTCTTCCGTGGAAATCTCTCACAGCAACTGAAAAGAATCGGTTTATCAAGTCTCAGGATACAATCTGAGCTTTATTCTCGAGTGGCTTGACATCATGCTTACTTTGGTAAGTGTTCCGGGCATGATTGACTTAGTCCAGGGAAAGTAGGTGTTTGTAGAGATGAAGAGGCGCGCTAAACCAACGAGTAATTAGAAATTATACGTTGGCTGTTTCTGTCTCAATATCTTTGTTTGCCCCGGTTCTTTCGTTGTTTCAAGCGCATCTGTTGCCCGTAAGGAGGTTACCTGTGCGCTACCATCACTGATACTTGTAGGTGTCTTCAAGACGTTCACCTTTTTAAAGGGAAGGTACCCAGAAGATCTTTCTTCGATGTACACTTCTAGTCTGAGGCTAGAATCACAATAGAGCAGGTTTTTATCATAGAGCAAAGGTATGATGGTGCAACGGTCAGTACACTACTACTGTCTAATAACGTGGCAATGACACCCAGATAGTACCAGGTACACCCTAGCCACCATCAAAGCCACAGCGGGTTTCTAATTCTACCTTCAGTGGGTCTTTAATTGGAATTGGAGTCTTTTCTCGGGCTTGAACTGGTGGTGATGCTACCGGTCCTGCTGTGGCTTGACCCTGCCTATCCCCAGATTGGCACCATCCGGACCATAATGAGATGTTGCCTGCGTAAACAGAGATTCCCGCATAAAAATGCACGGTTAGGCACGTCTGGCTGCTCCTTCGGATATATCCAAGCCCCTTTACCTTCCCAGCATCTCCAAACCTCCTGACCCGGATCTACAGATGGTGTGCTGTGGCTAAAAGAGGGTTTGAGGTAAAGAATCCACACTTGGCCACGGTGGCTCACTGAGGGCTGTGGCTATGGAAGAGGAGAGAGAAAAGATAAGACAGTTATAGATGAGTAGATGAAATGACGGAGAACTACAACATTACGTGGTATTTTACCTACCAAGATGATACTCATCATTTCCCCGCATGCACTATCTATGCAGATAAGCCGTTTGCAGTATAGGAGAGTGGTTATTGAATGTCACCAGCTTTAGTAAAAGCGACTCTTTTTTTTCTCAGTTTTTTTTCTGCCACACTCAATACTGCACACACGTGCTCTTTGAGCCCCCACAAACCACCTTTAGCCCCAATGTCGCAATCTCGGCTTCCCAAGGTCATTGCCAGATAAGCTCCATGATGCAATTCAAGCCACGCGACAAAGTGTGGAGGCGACGAACGTGTGTCAGTGAAGGTGGTATCTGAGGCTGAGATATGGCTTGAGATATTGCCAAGAGGTCGCATTTCGTGTTCTTTTCATCTCGGGTCTTGGCACAGGTACAAAATTGCCTCTTCTGGACCTCCGCATAAGACCCATCTCCAACCTCCATGCTCATCGCACACTCTTCATTTCAGATGCTAACTCTCGTTATCAAGACAACCTAAAGTGCACTCCAGCCTGAGTAAGATCAGCCCGAGTAGTCAGCCCCATATTGGCTCAAGCTGTGTGGCGGACAGCCACAGAAGAAGCGACCAGATGGTAGGTATATAAAGATGGGTGTCGGTCCGTCTGATATTTCGACAATATCTTCGTTTCAATCATGTCTGACAAGCACGACCCTGCCGAAACATCAGACTTCTCGACTCCTACAGACAGTCCTGAGTTCTCTTACCAGTACAATGATACTAAGGGAGGTTCGCCTATTAACGGATCAGTGCATGAGTACAGCGGTTCTATCAGTGACCTGGACGAGGAACGTCTTCAAGAGCTGTTGGTGAACAATGGAGCTGGAACTGATACCAAGAACCGACGAAACATCTTTGAGAACAAAAAAATTGCTGAGCACTTTAGCGAACTCTACGAGGACGCAGAGTACGAATGCAGACACCTGTTCAAGCCAGACTTTGAATGGGAAACCAAGGAGGAAAAGAAACTGGTTCGAAAACTCGACTGGTACGTTTGTTTCTGGGCCTGTATCATGTTTGCTGGTCTGCAGATTGATAGAGGTAACATTGGCCAGGCTTTGTCTGATGGTATTCTCGATGATCTAGGAATGAACACCAACGATTACAACTACGGTCAGACCATTTTCCTGCTTTCTTTCATGTGTGCCGAGATTCCTTCCCAGCTGGTCTCCAAGAAACTCGGTCCTGATCGATGGGTTCCTACTCAGATGGTTCTTTGGAGTATTGTTGCCATGTGCCAGGCTGCTGTTAAGAGTAGAGGTCCTTACTTGGCCCTGAGAGCTCTCATGGGTATTCTTGAGGGTGGTTTCATTCCCGATCTTGTTCTTTGGCTCTCTTACTTCTACACTTCTAAGGAGTTGCCTATCCGTTTGGGCTTCTTCTGGGCAGCTTACATTCTGACCCAGATTCTGACTTCTCTTCTTGCTTTTGGACTGCTGCGTATCAAGACTGATGCTATCCAGGAAGGATGGAGATGGTTGTTCCTGATTGAAGGACTGCTCACTTTCTGCATTGGTGTTGCTTCTTACTTTAAAATGCCTGCTTCCGCTGCTCAGACCAAGACTTGGTTCCGAAAGAAGGGCTGGTTTACTGATCGAGAAGAACTCATTGTTGTCAACCGAGTGCTTCGAGATGATCCTTACAAGGGAGATATGCACAACCGAGCCGCCATTACCCCCAAGAAGCTCTGGACTTGTCTCTGTGACTACCATCTCTGGCCCATTTACGCCATTGGTATCATGCTCTACATTCCTCCTACTCCTGTTGCCTCGTATATGACCCTTAACCTGCGACATCTAGGATTCTCTACTTTCAACACTAACTTGTTGACTATTCCTTACCTGGCTCTTGAGCTTTGCATGCTGTTGCTGGTCACCAAAATGTCAGAAGTACTCAACGAGCGAGCCTTGGTCTGCTTGGCCCAACCTCTATGGATTCTACCATGTATTGCAATTCTGAGATTCTGGAGTGGAGCACAGATTGATATTTGGGGAACATGGGCAGTCACTACAGTTCTGCTAGGCTATCCCTACATTCATGCCATTGTGGTTGCTTGGACTTCTCGAAACTCCAACACAGTCTCCACTCGAACTGTGGCTTCAGCAATGTACAACATGTGTGTTCAAGCTGGAAACGTCATGGCTACTAATATTTACCGAAATGACGATAAGCCGCTCTACAAGCGAGGAAACACACAGCTTTTCGCTATTAACATTGCATGCATCTTCCTTCTCATCTTTGTCAAGATCTACTATGTTTCGGTCAACAACTACCGAGATAAAAAGTGGGCTGCCATGAGCAAAGAAGAGCAGGTGGCCTACCTGCGAACCACCAAGGATCGAGGAAACCGACGTCTCGATTTCAGATTCGCCCATTAAAAACACTAGATACACTTGTATAGATATTTATTGAGATTTTAAACAAACCCAGTGATGAGATAGAGACATTCTTTACTGTAAACTTGTAGCTGACCGTGATAATGAATGTAATTGTAGACAGCTCAGATCGGGTGCACAGTCACAATGCATGGAACCATTCCTGTCATTGTTCTGCAGCACTTGATGTGCAGTATCTTTGCTGTTTCCGTTCCCCTGTCTCCTCTCGGCAGCTTACTTAGCTCTCCACTCAGCCGGGTCGGCCTAACTTCGGGGCCAACTGTGAGTCAGAGAGATCGTTGAAGGCTTACCGAACTTGATCAGAATCGGTATATATATTTAATATGGGAAATACTTCCTATTTTGGCATGTACAAATCCCAACAAATATCTGTCACATCAATATTGGTCACGTGTGCTCATGTATATCAGCACTGGTGTTTCCAATATGGGTCTTTCGGTTCGGGAGGATCGGACCCGACATGCATATGAAGAAGATGGAATTCAACGTTGGAGACTCCACATGAGGTATTATGGGAGTGTTTGGAGCGGTATTTAATATATTGAAAGCGGTCACGTGAGTAAAACACCCTCGGCTAGCTAAAATGCCTCCATTTCGACTAAACCACTCGCTACAAAAGTACATTTTTACCGCCCAAAAACTCAATCATGCAGATAGCATGTCCCCGCAATAAGCAGCTCTTCGAAGTGCTTAAAGAAAATACATCGCCAAACATCAAGAAAAAAAAACACATTCTTCTCATAACACACCATGCTTAGATCGTCCAGGATAACAGCCGGTGCCTGCGCATCGCGCGGGTGGCGCGCATACACGACCAAGACTCCCAAAAAAACAGCCATTCCGCCGGCGGCTAAATCGTCCAATGAGGCCAAAGATCTCATTCTATCCGTTCTCCAGTCAGCAGCAACCAAACGAGAGGCGAAGACGTATATTTCGCGATACGCGCCGTTGACGGGTGTGGAGCTGCAGAAGAAGAAGGAGGGGTTGGTCCAGCGACTGCTGGGAGTCGGCAAGGAGCAGCAGGAGGACAAGGAGGTGGAGAATACCGCAGGCCATGCTCCAGAGGGTCTTTTGGGAGACTCGGAAGGCACTCTTCGAGTGGCCATCATCAAAATCAGAGATATCAAGTCGATCGAGGACGATCACATTGCTCAGATTGGAGAGACAATCGCCCGATTGTCGCGTCTGGGTGTCTCACCTATTGTTGTAGTTGATGCTGGAAAGGCTCGAAACGACTTCCTCAAGCTTGATAACAAGCCCTTCAGACACTACCAGAAACTGATTTTGCAAAAGGTGTTCAAAATCTCGGACGCTATCGACTCTGCTAGCCCAGATGTCGGAGCTCGGCCTATCGAGGGACTTTTCTCTCTCAACAAGAAGGGACTTCGTCTAGCTATGCCCCAGATGCTCATGCACCCTCTGTCACATGGTAAAGTGCCTGTTCTGGCTCCTCTGGCTTATGATGATGTCACCTCGGAAGAGAAGCTCGTTATGGCGGACGACGTGGTGCATTTTCTGACCCAGAAGCTGGCTGAAGTGCCTGCCAACATTCTGTCGGTCGAAAAGATTATCTTCGTTGACCCTCTGGGTGGTATCCCTTCTGTGGAGAGATCTGGAGCTCATGTCTTTGTCAACCTGAAGCAGGAGCTGTCTGATATTGCCGCCGAGCTTCACATGGGATTCATTCCTCCTGCTCAACGAGAAGTCCATCTGGCCAACCTCAAGGCCATGCACAAGGCTCTCAAGCTTCTACCTCCTACAGCCTCCGGTCTCATCACTACTCCTGCTGTAGCAGCTATTCCCTCAGTGGGAAGAAACCCCATCATTTACAACGTTCTCACAGACAGACCTGTGATTTCGCCCTCTCTGCCTGTTGAGCTGAAGAAGACTCCCACGTTGGAGACTACTCTATTGAGGGAAGGTATGCCCGTCATCACCCTCAAGTCTGACAAGGGTCTCAACCTCATCACTGAGCATGAGAAGGGCAACATAGACCTGGATCGACTCTGGTATCTGATTGAAGACTCTTTCGGACGACGAATCGACAAACAGCATTACCTCAACCGAGTCAACGGTAAAATCGCAGGTATCATTATTGCTGGAGACTACGAGGGAGCAGCAATCATCACATGGGAGGACATTGACCCAGTCAAGGCACAGGAAGACCGAGACGCAGCTGATAGAGCAGCAGCGGAGGCAGCAGCAGCTTACGCAGCGGGTATTCCTCTCCCTTCGCCACCTCTGTATCAGAAGCTGGGAGACGCTGTGCCTCTCAACCCCAACCAGGTGGCTTACCTAGACAAGTTTGCCGTCCTCAAGCGATCTCAGGGCTCGTCGTCGGTCGCAGATGTGGTCTTCAAGGGTATGGTCATGTCACAGTTTCCCAACGAGCTGCTGTGGCGATCTCGAAAGAACAACCCAGTCAACAAGTGGTACTTTGATCGGTCCAAGGGCAGTTTCAAGATCCCCGACAGCGAGTGGTGCATGTTCTGGACTGGCCGAAAGACCCGAGAACAGTATCTCGAGCGATTCGTCGACATTTGCACCAGAATCGAGCCTTCCCTTAGAGAGGAGCTTTAGAGCCTGACACAGTCTACGCATAGACACGTCCATAGAACATAAAGTAATGAAGCATTGATAATGAATAAACATAGAAGCAATACAGTAAAATAGCTACAGTATGGCATACACACAATCTGGTCATATCATCTCATTATAATCTACTTAATATATGCGTGACAAACGTTAGTTATTCGCTGCTCCGATGCTAATTACCCTCCTGTCCAAAGTCGTTGGTGAAGTCCTCATGTCGAGTAATGTCGTCGTTGTTGACAGTGGGTCGGGTCGACTTGACGGCCTTGATGAAGTCCTTGAGAGTCAGCTCGGGCTCCAGAACAGTTCCGTCCTCCAGCTCCATCCAGTTGAGCTCGGTGGCTTCAGGGTCGCCAGGCGAGCAGGGGGTATACTTGGTCACTCCGTCAACCACCACGGGCTTGAAATGCGTTGCTTCCTGAATCTTTCGAATTGGCTGCATCAGGGCGTCTCGAACAGACACTGCCACATCGTGACCCGAGTATCCATCGGTCATTTCAGCCAGAGTTCGGAAATCCTTCTGAGTCAACGCACAGGGAGTGTTTCCAACGTTGATCTCAAACATACGGGCTCTGGCCTCAGCATCGGGCAAAGCAATGTAGATTCGTCGCTCAAAACGTCGTCTAATAGCAGCATCCAACTGCCAAGGGATGTTGGTAGCTCCCAGAACAAGAACTCCACTAGCATCGTTACCCACTCCGTTCATCTGGACCAGCAGCTCTGTTTTGATTCGTCGCGATGCCTCACTCTCTCCCTCTCCTCGAGGTCCACACAGAGCGTCGACCTCATCGATGAAAATGATACTGGGTTTGTTTTCTCGAGCCATGGCAAACAATTGCTTCACCAGTCGTTCAGACTCACCCATCCACTTGGAAACCAGATCCGAAGATGAAACGGAAAAGAAAGTGGAGTTGGCCTCGGTAGCCACAGCCTTGGCAAGGTACGACTTACCGGTACCGGGGGGTCCGTAAAGAAGAATACCCGACAAGGGCTTTCGCTTACCAGTAAAGAGATAAGGGAACTTGACAGGCAAAATGACAGCCTCCTTCAGGGCCTGTTTAGCAGCCTCCAGACCAGCAATATCCTCCCACTTGACGTTGGGCTTTTCATTAAGGATGGCTCCTGCCAGCGCTCCTCGCAGCTTCTTGGTATCATTGTCGTCGTCTCCAGATCCGGCTCCGCCATTAGCTCCTCCTCCCTGTTTTGCCGCCTGGGCTGCAGGTTTGTTTTTTTGCTTGTCGAGATGTTCCTTGAGCTGCTCGGCCCGAGCAAAGTACTCTGTGATTCGCTGTCGCAGCAGCTCCTTGGACTTGGGGTTCTTTTCGTACTTGATTGCCTTGATGAAGTAGTCCAGGCCGTTGACGTAGAGCTCGTGGGCCTCCTCGTACTTGCTAGCGTTGTCGGCCTCAATGGCCTTGCGCACGATTTCCAGCGCCTTGGATAGAAAGTCCACGGTAGCCATTTGTGTGGGTGGTGGGGTTAATACCTCTCGATAGGTGTTGTAGGTGGTGGATGGACCTCAAGTTTGAGTTTGAAAATCTAGGTGGGAAGGCTGAGGTGTGGCGATAAGGTACGTTGTGGAGAGGAAGAAATGGGTCAAATTGGGACATGCTGGGCAAAAATGAATGACAGGAAGTTGAGGTAACATGTCCAAAGCTGTTAAAAGTCAACAGGGGCAAAAACTCAGTAATTTCTTAGGAGTTCAGATAGCAGAGGCCACATTTTCTCTCTTTCAAAAAAATCGCCATCATAGTATAGTGGTTAGTACACCACGTTGTGGCCGTGGAAACCTCAGTTCGATTCTGGGTGATGGCAATGCCTAAATTTTTTTGCATGATCAACGATTCCATTGAATCACCGAACTGATTGAACAATGTGTCAAGGCAGGTAAAACCGTTTATGCTCGTAGCTTGTCCAAACAAGCGCATTGGGTGGTTTCAAAATAATTAAACACTTTCAGAGCACACACGACTGCACCTGTGGACTCTACCTCGGAAGCGAAACAGTTGTAAACACAGCCAAGATAATATCTCATATTTTGTCAGGGTCTACACTGTTAGATTCAATTGAGGTCCTATAAGACTGTACAAAGCAAGAGAAGGAGCTGTCTATCATTATCAGGTCGTCTATTGACAGTTTCTAATACTCCTTGACTCATCTAAATGACAATACAGCAATATCTGACCAGTTTCGAGAACACCCATATCCTGAATATTATCCCATCCTCATCGATATTCTATATTTGGAGGAGTGTGTGTCTTCCATTATGCAGCAAACAATGGAGATCTTGCATAACCCCTAATATTTCTTGGGTGTGGAAGCCGTTGCTGGGACAACAACACTGACCAAAACAAGGTTGCGTATAAACAAACACTCATCACCCACTATACAGCACTACAGCACCATGTAGACCCAGCTCCTCCAGCATGTTGATACATAAGAGAAATATCGCCGCTTCATACAGAGCGCACTAGCTACCGACAAAAATCAATTCGACTCGCAAATGTCGAACAAACCTCGAGATCTGCCCGAGCCACCGTCGCCGGCGTTTGTCAGCCAGCGGCAGTCGCTTCACATTGATGCCAATCCCTTTTCCAACCCAGGCTCTCCTACCCGATCTCCCGAGCGACAAAATACCTATGCTTCTCCCTATGGCACTCCTCGAGCCGATTCTCCTACCCGATATGGCTCTCCTACCCGGTACGGAAGTGCCCATGGACCCCGAGGAACTCCTCGAGCAGAATGGACTCGTCGAGAGACTCCAGTGAGCGAGTTTAGTCCCATTGTTATTGACGATGATGATGATGATGATTCCGTTCTTGCTCCTCCTCCAGTTTTCCCTACAGTTGATTCTCTGCGAGCGTCTCAGATGAGCGTTACCAGTGACCTTAGACAGTCTGTTATGTCTACTTCTTCTGGAGGACATTCTAGCCATGGATATAGTCATCCTTATGGTCTCACTCGAAGCATCACTTCTCAGTCCACTTCTTCTTCAATCACAGCCACCTCTTCCCGAGACTCTATGATTGACCATGACGAAGATGAAGATGATGATGATGACGAGGTTGAGTTCCAAAAGGGAGACGAAAAGAACGGATACCGAATGAAGTACCTCGATGATGGAGATCATGAGGTCGAAGAGGAGGACGATGACGATGACTCTGATGCTCATTCCGTAGCTACAGTTGCCTCTCATCTCTACGAGGCTCCTCTCCAGGCTCAGCCTCGACGACACAAGTCTATGGCTCGAAAGAAGGTCAAGCTTGTTCGAGGTAATCTGGTTCTGGATTGTCCTGTTCCTACTAAGCTCTACTCTTTCCTTCCCCGACGAGACAATGACGAGTTTGTCTACATGCGATACACTGCCTGTACCGCTACTCCCGACCAGTTCAATGAAGAGGGATTTACTCTGCGACCTGCTGTCTACGAGCGAGAATCCCAGCTTTGCATCTGTATCACCATGTACAATGAGGACGAGGTCGCCTTCACTCGAACCATGCATGCCGTCATGAAGAACATTGCCCATCTCTGTTCCCGAAACAAGTCCCGAGTCTGGGGTAAGGAGGGCTGGAAGAAGGTGGTGGTCACTATCGTCTCCGATGGTCGAACCAAGATCCACCCTCGAGTTCTCGACTGTCTGGCTGCCATGGGTGTTTACCAGGACGGTATTGCCAAGCAGACTGTTAACGGAAAGGAGGTGCAGGCTCATCTCTACGAGTACACCACCCAGGTGTCTCTGGACTCCGATCTCAAGTTCCAGGGAGCTGAGCGAGGTATCATGCCTGTTCAGCTGCTCTTCTGTCTCAAGGAGAAGAACGCCAAGAAAATCAACTCGCATAGATGGCTTTTCAACGCCTTCTGCCCTCAGTTGCAGCCCAACGTCTGTATTCTGCTGGATGTGGGAACCAAGCCCGGAAAGGACTCGCTTTACCACCTGTGGAAGGCCTTTGATGCCGACTCCAACATTGGAGGAGCTTGTGGAGAAATTACAGCCATGAAGGGTAAGCAGTGGCGAGCTCTTCTCAACCCTCTGGTTGCTTCTCAGAACTTTGAGTACAAGATGTCTAACATTCTGGACAAGCCTCTGGAGTCTGTTTTTGGATACATTTCCGTGCTTCCTGGAGCTCTGTCTGCCTACCGATACAGAGCTCTGTGCAACAACCCCGATGGTACTGGTCCTCTCAACTCTTACTTCAAGGGTGAGTCTCTGCATGGTCGAGACGCTGATGTCTTCACCTCCAACATGTACCTCGCCGAAGATCGAATTCTGTGTTGGGAGCTGGTGGCCAAGCTCAACGAAAAGTGGATGCTCAAGTACGTTCCTTCTGCTACTGGAGAGACTGATGTCCCTGACAGCGTTCCCGAGTTTGTTTCTCAGCGACGACGATGGCTTAACGGTGCTCTTTTCGCTGCCATTTACTCTCTAACCCATTTCACCCAGATCTGGAAGACTGACCATTCCGTGTGGAGAAAGTGTCTGCTGCATGTGGAGTTTGCATACCAGTTCCTCCAGCTTCTATTCACCTTCTTCTCTCTTGGAAACTTCTTCCTGGCCTTTTACTACGTTGCCGGCTCCATTTCTGGTCCTGACTCCGCCGTCATTTCCAACAATGGAGGTCTCGTTCTGTTTGTCATCTTCAAGTACCTTTGCATCACCACCATTGTTGCTCAGTTTGTGATCTCACTAGGTAACCGACCCCAGGGTTCACACTATCTGTTCCTGGGCAGTATGATTATCTTTGCATTGATCACAGCTTACTCCACCGGAGTGGGTCTGTACTTTGTCATCAAGACCCTGACTCTGGAGGACACTGTGTCTCTCGGAAACAACGTCTTCACCAACATTTTCGTCTCTCTGGCCTCCACCTACGGTCTCTATGCTGTCATGTCGTTCCTCTACCTGGACCCCTGGCACATTCTGACCTGTTCGGTCCAGTACATTCTGCTTCTGCCCTCGTCCATCTGCACTCTCCAGGTCTACTCCTTCTGTAACACTCATGATGTTACTTGGGGTACCAAGGGTGATAACGAGCTGACTCCTGATCTTGGATCTGCCGTTGCCCAGAAGGACTTTGGCACCGATGTCGTTGAAATCGAAATGCCCTCTGAGCAGCTCGATATCGATTCCGGCTACGAGGAGGCTCTTGGTAACCTCCGAGAGAACAAGGTGATTGAGTCATCTCCTCCTTCCATGAGCACCATCACTGACGATTACTACCGAGACATTCGATCGCGTGTGGTGCTTGTGTGGATGGCCCTCAACATGATTCTGGTTGTGGTTGTCACCGAGGTCTACGCTCCTAGTGAGACTGCCTCCAACGACTACCTCAAGTTCATCCTGTGGTCCGTTGCAGCTCTGGCTCTGTTCCGAGCCATTGGTTCTCTTGCCTTCCTCTTCATTCGAATCCTCAAGTATCTGAACGAGGCCAAGGCTCGAACCCTCAAAAGACACAAGGGACTCACTGGCCAGCAGTAAGTCTGCCCATTGCATCTTTCTATACATTCACTGATACCAAGGCTTTATGCCACTAACTAATAGAAATAATATTCACATTTTGATTATTCTTGGAGCCACTTGTAACCTCGTACTTGTACGCACTTGCAACCCTTCAACCCTTGTAACTGTTTTACGCGTGGGGAAATGTTCCCCTGACGAATCTCATTTTAGCGTCCCATTGTTATGTTTCGTTTCTTCTTCTAGCCTCACCCACCCTATTCACGGAGGCTAAATTCAAGGTTCCATCTCAGGATGTATGACAAGGGGGGTGGATATAATATGTACACCCTGACGATCCTTTTCGCGGTGCTTTACGTGACGATTTTACGTGAGGCGTTTACTGTAAAAAAATGTATAGCCTTGAGCGCGTGTGAAAGCTCTTTGTTCTCGGTGCTTCTGTCAAATTGAGGTGTCATATGCCAAATTCACTATAGAGTCCCCAATTGGGGTGTATAAGTGGATACAAGTAAGAAGGATAGGGGGTGGTTGTGAGAGAATGTTTTCGGTTTTCGGTCGTGAGGATGTCAGAGGCTCATCCCAAGGATATTTACTTGCACTTGCACGTGTATTGATTTTTCTTCCGAAGTTCACGACCAAATATCCTCAGTTCCTCTCATCGTCTCTCCCACCTTAGTAATCACCCTAACCCATATCCAAAGTCAAAGCAGGCACATGAACCTAACGCTGAATCAGCTCAACTTTCAAATCTCAAACCAACATGGCACTTTTGGACCTGTTCAACAAAAAACAAGCGGAGGAGCCCCCGTTTGATATTTCGGGGCAGGATGTTCTGCGGCTGCTCACGGCGACCGGAATTCTGACTTCCTCGCCAGATCAGGAGTTTTATGTCACTGGTACTAGCATTTCAACCAGAGAGCAGATCGCCAAGGAGATCAAGCAGCAACTTCGAGAGTCGTTGGAACCTGTCACTGTGGGTCTCCTTTCAGCAAAAACTGGACTAGATGTCCCTACTACACAAACTTTTGTGGACTTTTGTCTTCCTCAAGTCCAGGGAGTGGTTCATGATGGTTATAACTATTACTCCAAGGCATGGTGTGAGCAACTTCAGACCAGTCTTGATAAAAGCATGGAGGGAAAATTGTTTGTGTCTTCTCTTGAATTCTGTCACAAGAACAAACTGTCATGGAAACTGCTTCATTCCATTGCCTCCAAGCAGTATGTTGTGGAAGATGGAGTGATCTTGAATGAAGAGAGATGGTCTCAGGTTCAAAAACAAACCGAGGAGAAACTGTCAAATGCCAAGGAGGTCATTTCATTGTCTGATCTGCTGGAAGAAGTGACTGGATCCAAGGATGAAGCGCTTTCAAAGGTCTTTATCAACACTGCCACCCGATGGGTTAAGAGTTCTGGACAGGGTAGAGTTAGAGGTGACAAGTTTATCCCTGACTCGCATGCTCAGGACGCCCAGAATACTGTCAAGAGCCAATTGGAGACTACGGGATATGTTCCTTCAAGTACTCTTAAGGAACTACGAAAGAAAATTGATGTCCTAGCTCAGGATATGGGTCTCAATCTCACTGCTCTTTCCGATATCATTGTCAATGATGCTTGGGTGGAAAAACGGAAAGAGGAGGCTCTCAAAACTGTCGCTGAAGAGGGCTTTATTGATATAGGCAAGGTGGATTTCTGCCGAGAAGTGTCTTTGGAGGATAACAAGACCCTGGTGGACGGGTTTATCAAGGCTGCTTCAAAGTCCAAGGCATGCGATTCCATCAGAAACGGGTCTGTGGTGGAATTTGTGGTGGAGAAGGGTCTCAATTCTAACGTTAAGACCTTCGTTACAGGAGAACTATGTCAACAGCTCGCCAAGGCTGAAACAGCAGCTATTCTGAAGGCAAACTCGGTCCAGGGTCTTGCGGACAAGTCTGCGGAGGGCTTTGTGGACCAGCATGTTATCTCCGATGTCTTTTCCGTGCCAGCGGACAGTTTAATCAACGAAAAGTTGGCAGCCAAATTTCCGCAACTCCCTAAAAGATTACTCCAACTCTATGTGGCCATCTATCGGTCCCAGATTCAGGGAGGCACCAAGGAGAAAACTACCGTTCTTGTACGGGACGAGTGCGAGGAGGCAGTCGTGACCGTGGTTACTTATCTACTGGGTCTTAAGGGGGTCTTGCAGGCCGACAAGAAGGTTGGCAAAAAGTTGGTGGATGGAGCTATGGCGCAGATTAAGGATAACGTTGCGTGCGTGGACTCGATTGCTCTGGACTCGGAAATGTCCAAGCTGGAGAGTAAGGTGGCGGCCCAGATTGAGGCCTTGTGGGCGTGCGTGCGTGTGGACAACCACGACGGACGCGTCAAGCAGTGCCAGTCCAACACGCTACGCAACCTCAAGACGCAGGTTGGTGCAGCTGCGCAAAAGGGCAAAAGCGCGTTGGCTCTGCATTTGGCCGTGACCGTGGCCATGTCCCAAGCGACGCCTGGCATTCTATTATCTTCCGGCTCAACCGTCCCGCGTCAGGTCAAGTTTCTGCGAAAACAGGCTCTGCTGGATGCGGCTCAGCTCGACTTTTTAGATAAGGCTGTGGAGGTGGCCGTCAAAAATGGCCCCCTGGACGAAGGCGAGCTAAACTCGCTGATGGAGGGGCTGGCCATTTAAATATTGTAGGAATACATTGTGCTCGACACGCACCTCTTCATTTTGCATCCCAACAAGCCGGCTCGCCGGCGTCTACAGCGCCTACGGGTGCGTGGTTGTGTCGTGTTGCAACTTTTGGCCATTTTGCACCAAGATGGGAGTCTGCTAAACCCCCATTTTAGTTAGCTGATGGCATTGAGGGCGATAAGCTTCGTCGTTAATGCATTCTTTCATGTTAACTGGCTCCAAGGGCTACATAAGGTTTCTGCTTAAGGTTCAGTTAGTCCTTGTGCAATATGTAAACACATGACCGCGTCCTAATAATCCCCGCTCCCTCTTTCTCTTCTCTCCACGAACACTTCCTCGACACGCTCACATCTACATCTCACACGGACTCTTCAATGGCCGCCGCTAAGAAATCTGCCTCTGCTCCCAACCATCCTCCTTACAAGGGTAAGTACGCGTGAATTAATCCCATCGCTTTTTCTAATCCACATTCCGGTGCGCGTTTTCTGTCACCACACCCCGAGTGCAATTGCGCGACTCGCAATTGAAAGACCCCAAACTAACACAGACATGATCAAGGAGGGTATCATCCAACTTAAGGACCGAAACGGCTCGTCGCGACACGCTCTGAAGAAGTTCATTGTCGGCAACTTCGTTGTTACCACCACCAACTTTGACGTGCTTTTCAACCAGGCTCTCCGACGATGTGTGGCCAGCGGCGACTTCATCCAGCCCAAGGGACCTTCCGGAACCGTCAAGCTGAACAAGAAGCAGGCCGAGAAGAAGCCCGCTGCTAAGAAGCCTGCCGCTAAGAAGGCTGCTGCCACCAAGAAGGCTCCCGCTGCTAAGAAGGCTGCTGCCCCCAAGAAGGCCACTTCTGCCGCCGCTACCAAGAAGGCTCCCGCCACCAAGAAGGCCACCACCACCAAGGCTGCCGCTACCAAGAAGGCCACCACTACCAAGGCTGCCCCCAAGAAGGCTGCTGCCCCCAAGGCCACTGCTGCTAAGAAGACCGCTGCCCCCAAGAAGGCCGCTGCCACCAAGGCCGCTCCCGCTAAGAAGGCTGCTCCTAAGAAGGCCGCTGCTCCCAAGACTGCCGTCAAGAAGACCACCTCCAAGGTGACCAAGCCCAAGGCTGTCAAGGCTGCTAAGCCCAAGGCTGTCAAGGCTTAAGTTGGTAGGGTATACTGTTTCACGATACCGGTACGATATTTGGCGTTTGTTTGTTTGTTTAGTTTCAATACGTGTGTATTACTTAGTTATTAATTAGAACCTTTTCTGATCTCTGTCTACCGTAGACGCGTTTTATCTTCTAATAATGAAATGCGTATAATACTATATGTTAATCTAGAAAACCTCCTTCAGCTTGAGACGAGGAGCAATGTTCATGGACACCAGCTCCTGGAAAAGCAGCTTGGCAGCGTAGGGAAGAGTCATCTTCACCACATGGGCAGTGGTCTGGCAAGAGTTACACCAGCCCTGGTAACCCAACAGTCCACACTTTTGACAAACATCAGCCTCGAAGGCATCAGAAGAGTACATGAGTCGCTCCAGCAGCAACTGACTGGCTCCATAAGCAATAACACAATCTCGCTCCATTTCTCCGAGACGCAGACCACCATCTCGAGATCGACCTTCAGTAGGCTGACGAGTAAGAACCGCTCGAGGACCTCGGGGTCGAGCATGCATCTTGTCCATAACCATATGCTTCAGCTTCTGGTAGTAGATGGGGCCAAAGAAAATGTAGGCCTGAAGACACTCTCCAGAAGTTCCAGAGTAGAGCATATCCTTTCCAGAGTAGGAGTAGCCGTGGTCCACGAGAATCTTGGACATGTCTTCCAGCTTACTACCTCCGAAACAAGTTCCGTATTGCAGAGATCCGTCCAACACACCAGCCTTACCAGAGATGAGCTCAATCATCTTTCCGACAGTCATACGCGAGGGGAAACCGTGGGGGTTCATAATAATATCGGGACACACTCCGTTATCACTAAAGGGCATGTCTTCCTGGTTAACAATGATACCACACACACCCTTCTGTCCGTGACGCGACGAGAACTTGTCTCCCAGCTCGGGTCGTCGAGTCTGTCGAAGTAGGACCTTGATGAGGTACAGCTCCTTGTCGGTAACTGACACCATGACCTTATCAATGATACTGGGCTCAGGACCTCGGTATGTGACAGGCGCCTCTCGGTAGTCTGTGCTAGCAGTAGTGGACTGGTTGAGCAGAGAATCACTGTTGTTGACGGGAATGCATCTGTTGACGTAGACCTGGGAGTTCTTGACAGGCTTTCCGACCTCTCCAAGACCATCAGGGCCAAGAACCTCGTGCTGCTCGGTGACAACCTCCTCAAAGCTGTTGGGGTCCCAAGCACACTTTCGTCGCTCCATCTTGACACCATCCAGCTTATCGACGGCTTCAGATCCAGCGTATCGCTTCAGAACTGTGGTATTCTTCTTGAGAACCTGACATCGACCGAAACCTCGGTCAATGGAAGATTTGTTGAGAACCAGGGCATCTTCAATATCGTAACCAGAGTAAGACATGACAGCCACAGTGGCGTTTTGTCCGGCAGGCAGCTTGTCGTAGTCAATCAGCTCAATGGTTCGAGTCTTGACCATGGGCTGCTGAGGGTAAACCATGAGATAAAGCAGGGTGTCAATTCGGTTGAGCTGGTTGTATGCAATAGCTCCGATGGCCTGCTTACCCATAGCACACTGGTAGGTGTTTCGGGGCGACTGGTTGTGGTGGGGGTAGGGAATCAGACCGGCAACGGCTCCGAGCACAGTGAAGGGCTCGATTTCCAGATGTGTAGTCTCAGCGTTGATGTTCTTCTCGTAAAGAGCAATGAAAGAGTCATTCTCCTCGTTAACATCGAGGTACTCGACCAGACCCTGCTTCAGGAAGTCATCAAAGGTCATCTCTCCATCTCGAAGCTTCTTGAGGTGCTCCACCTGGACTCGGGGCTGCTCGTTCTCCACAATAATCAGCGGTCGACAAATTCGACCACCATCAGTGGCAATGTGAACAGCAGCATGGTGTCTGTTGATGTAGATAGAAATGAACTCGGAGACCTTACCGGTTCGTCGGAACTGTCGGAAAGAAGAGACAAACTTGGTAGGGAACTTGGTGATACCGATAAGAGTACCGTTGAGGTAAACGCCGAAAGAACCCTCAGCATGCAACTCAGCTCCTCCAATAACAGAAATGTTCTCAGCACCCAGCAGATAACACAGGTTTCGCACAGGTGCTTCCTCATCGTCAGTAGTGATATGGGTCATGAGAGCCAGGTTCTTCACCAGACCACAGGCCTCACCTTCGGGAGTATCGGAGGTACACAGCATACCAAACTGCGAGGGCTGCAGGGCTCGAGGACCGGAAACCTTTCGCGACTTTTCAAACTGCGAGGAGATACGAGTCATCATACCCAGAGCAGAAATGTAGGACAGACGAGACAGAACGTGGGTGACACCAGCTCTCTCCATCTTGAAACGCTTCAGCGACCAGTTACCGGTAGAGATGGCTCGGTTCATACCACTTGTGATGCTTCCTCGATGTGTTTCCAGGTTGAGCAGAGCATCAAACATGGATGCTCGGTTGGGCCGCTTAAGAATCTTATCAATGTTGGCCTTGAAGTCACTGTTGAACTTCTTGAACAAATCTTCAAACAGCAGCGACAGCAGCTGACCAGCCAATTCCAGACGCTTGTTACCCACGTAATCTCTATCGTCGATCATCTTGGGGTCGGCCATGGCCATAATAACTCGTCGGGTCATGACTGCAATGTACAGCGCCTTTTCGGTGAAATCCATGTTGTTGATGGAAATGTGAGCAATGATGGAGGTGGCGACAGCCTCCAGACCCTCCTGGTAGTGGGTGAGCTTGACGTTGGACCGTCGAGAGGTCTTTACCTTGCTTCCAAGGTACTCAAGAGCCTGTCTCTGAGTGAAGACGCCCAGCTTTGAGCACTCTTCAAAGTTGACGGCGAAAATCTCCTGGTAGACGGGGTTCTGACCAGCCACAGCCTGCATGATTTCCAGATCGGTGAC
The DNA here is from genome assembly GCA_900519025.1 of Yarrowia porcina. NCBI lineage: Eukaryota > Fungi > Ascomycota > Dipodascomycetes > Dipodascales > Yarrowia > Yarrowia porcina. Next base: position 168,473 of record ULGT01000010.1, on the reverse strand, counting down.
CAGACCTGCAGCCTTGAGAATCAGCACGATGGGGATATCTTCCACAATGGAGTTGTTTTTCAGGTAAATTTTGTCGTTCTTGGTGAGAACGTATGTTTTAGATCGTCGCTCGTGTGTAGACGAGGTCACTGAGGCCTGGACCACGCCCTTCTTTTCATCTGCCTCCACAATGATTCGGTTCTTACTCAGCTGCTCCTGAACCAGAATCACCTTTTCTGTTCCGTTAACAATAAAGTATCCTCCAGGATCCAGGGGACACTCTCCCATGGAGGCCATTTTTTCTTCCGTCTGATCCTGCAGGTGGCACTTGGAAGACCGCAGCATGATGGGCATCTTTCCAATCTCCAGGTTTCTCTGAATCACAATTTTTCGCTCCTTGGTGTATTCAATGTCGACGTAAATGGGAGCAGCGTATGTCATATCTCGCAGTCGACACTCATGGGGGAAGATGGCGTTGGTATCATCCTTGTCGTCGAACTTGATACCAGGCTTTCCAACTCGAATATCCTTATACTTGAGGTAAAACTCTGGATCAACATCTGACAGCACCATCTGGTTAGCTGCCAGGATTTTTTTCAGATCAACATCGACAAAGTAGTTGAACGAGTCGAGATGCTGTTTGACCAGACCCTTGACCTTGAGAAAGGCAGGAAGCAGGTTCCACTTGTCTTCGGCGGTGGAAATTTCGTCGGTCCAGCCCTTGCCTCTGTAGTTGGGCTCGAAAAGCTCATTGAAGGCGGCGTCCGACGAAGCGGCTTTGAGGTTCCGAACGTCTTCCTTCGTAGTCGATTTCCGTTTGGTGCTCATTGCGTGGTAACCAAAGAATCAAACTACAGAACTTGTCTTCGGACCTGCTGGGATTTTTTTGTGCAGGATGCATGACAGGGTAACTTTAATTATCACCACTATTACTAATGGTTCAGGAGATGGAATGTGAGAGAGGAAAAGGACAGGGGCGAATTTGCCACCTTGAGATTGAAGTCTTAGGTAAATGAGTGGCCTCTCAAGATGAGAGAATTCCATTTGCCTTTATCTGACTAAGTTCACATATAATAGGAGAAGCAGATGAAAACAAAACGAGTTTTTCAAGGTGTAACCCACCACCAGAGAGATTTCTTGTCAGGAGGAACAGAGCCTGGATTGAACCTTTGTAAGGGTGGCCCTCATGTCTGGTGGGGACCCTGAGATTAAAAGGCTTGTCCAAGAAGAACGCCAATGGTCTCACCCAGAGAAATGAAATTGTAGAGTTTGGCACATTGGGAAAATGATTATATAATCAAAACAAGGAGGTGAACGGTCAATGGAGACTAACAGAGCTTCGACTTCGATACAAATTCACCAATACCATATTCCTCATAAGTATCGTTATTCCATCATCTTCATGTTATTCTTAGGTGACGCTTCCCAATCTCCATCTCCATCTCCATCTGAGATACACGTGCTCTACGGCTGCACAAATATTGCTTTTTTCTGAAACCTCCATACTGCACTTCCAAAACTCACGCCAGAGAGGGTCTTCCATTCTATTGTTGTTCAGAAGACACGCCGTTGGAACCTTGTGCTAAAGTCCGAAGAACCAGAGCCAGAAGGAGCAAGTCTTTGGATACTCGCATGGGCACAGCTGGGGTATTAAACCCAATCATTGTTTGTAGCGAGCAACCTGAACCGAGCTGGAAAGTTGTGGGGCTCCTGTTTTGTTCACAACGCCAAGAAGCTGTCACTCATCAGAAAGTCTCAGCCAGCCGCGACAATGGAACAAATAATAATGGGACGGAATGTCTTATACTTACACCTTATCGTTGCATGTTGGTGGGTCCACGGAGACCAGTAAAGTCGATATAAGTCGTTCAAAGAACCTGAACAAAACCCCCAAGTTGAAGCACTAGCTTAGAATCAGAGAACCGCTATATATTACCCCAAACACGTTCTACTGGCTCTCCTTTAATGTCGCTCCACTCACCTTCAAACCTAGCGAAACAACTCTAATGCGCCTATCTGCTCAATCGGGTGCATATTTTCAGGCATTAGGCGTTGGACGCAACTCGAAAATCTGGCCCTCCAACCGCGCTGCAAGGGAAGCGAAACTCGGCCAAAAAACAGACAAAAATCGATACGACACATAGAAAGCACCGCTGAAACGACTAGACGACCCGACACCCGAGAAAAACACACTTTTTTTAGCATAACACTCAGACATGCTTCCCAAGACTCTGACCTTGTGGGCTTCGTTGGCCTCTCTGGCTATGGCTCAGTCGGGCCAGGTAGTGTTTGCTAAGAACGCCGACGGCCAGTTTGTGGCTAGCAACGACGACTTGCACCAGGGCCAGCGAAAAATCCGAGGCAAGTTCCTTCATATCACCGACATTCACCCCGACCCTTACTTCCATGTTGGAGCTGTAGCGGACGACAAGTGCCATGTGGATCCAGACCATAAGGATACCGACTATCCCGATGATAACACGGAGTTGTCGTGGTTCCGAGCCAAGGGCGACAAGAAACATGGTCACCACAAGGGCAAGGAGCATGAGAAGATGCCCAAGGCTGGATACTATGGACTCCCCCTGTCTTCTTGTGATGGTCCTATCAGTTTGATGAACGCCACCTTTGACTGGATTGACCAGAATATCCGAGACGAAATCGATTTTATCATTTGGACCGGTGATAACGTTCGACATGATAACGATAACAGATATCCTCGACTTGAGCAGGACATTTTTGGCTACAACCAAATTGTCTCTTCCAAGTTCCATGATCTCTTCCGATACAACGAGACTCGAGATGGTGATGGACACAATGGAGGTGGAGACCCTCTACATCCTCTTGTCATTCCCATCATTCCGTCGCTTGGAAACAACGACGTGTTCCCACACAACCTGTACCTTGCAGGACCCTCATTCCAGTCTCGACGAATGTTGCAGATTTGGAGCGAGTTTGTTCCCGAGGCTCAGCAGCATATCTTCTCCCGAGGATCCTACTACTTCCAGGAAGTCATCACCGGCAAGTTGGCCGTCATCTCGCTCAACACCCTGTATTTCTACAAAGCTAACCCCATGAGCGACGGCTGTGACGACAAGACTGATCCTGGATACAAGCATCTGGTTTGGCTGGGTGTGGTTCTTGAGGAAATGAGACAGCGAGGCATGAAGGTGTGGCTCAGTGGCCACGTTCCTCCTGTGGAAAAGAACTACGAGGACTCGTGTCATCTCAAGCTGGCTCACTGGCTTACAGAGTACCGAGATATCATTGTGGGCTCCGTGTTTGGACACATGAACATTGACCATTTCGTGGTGATGGATCCCAAGAAGATTGAGAAGGCTCAGAGCCAGGATCTGGGTATCCCTGGTCTTGGATACAAGAGCCATTACACTGATTTCTTGGATGTGTCCATCTCCGCATCCCACCCTATGCATACGTTTGGATCCATCTACAAGCGAAACTACATTGAGACTGTGCGAGAGGACTACAGCGAGATTCCTGGTCCTCGAAAGTGGCTTGACGAGCATGCTAGTAACTTTGCCATTGCTCACGTTTCTCCTTCCGTTATCCCCAATTACTTCCCTTCTCTGCGAGTCTGGGATTACAACATCACCGGACTAGGAGAGGAAATTGGAAACCCCCCGCATCCTCCCGCTTTCCGAGCTTGGTCTGAAGTCCTCGAAGAGTTCGAGCGAGACTATGCTCAGGACGTTATGGATGAAATCGAGGTTGAATGGTTTGATGCCAATGGTGAGGTAGTCGAGGTGGACGATGATGACTATGAAGATGATGACAGTGAGGACGATGTTGAGATGCTCGTCGAGGAGGCTGTCAAGGAAAATGTTGCTGACATTAAACCTGAGACTGGTGTTTTGGCTTCCATCTTTGGAGGTCTCCAGTTCTGGAAGTCTTCTGAAGTTGCTACCACTCCTTCTGAGCCTGCCTCCGAAGAGCCTGATTCTGATCTGGATGCTGAAAAGAAGAAGGGAAAGAAGAAGAAGGGTAAGAAGGGTAAGAAGGGCAAGAAGAAGAAGGGCAAAAAGGGCAAAAAGGGAAAGCGAGACAAGAGCATGCCTCCCAAGTTCCCCAAGGATCTCCAGCCTGGACCTGCATACATTCCCCAGCTCTTCACCCCCACGGGCTACACCCAATACTATGCCAACATTACTCAGTTCAACAAGGAGTACAAGAAGACGGGCTCCTCGAACTTTGAGTATATCGTTGAGTATACCACAAGCGAGGCTCCTTACAACTTTGAGCATCTCACTGTGCGCAACTGGGTGGAGCTTGCTCGTGTCTTGGGTAAAGACTTTGAGGAGCTCGATCTCGACGCCGAGAAGAAATCCAAGTCCGACCGACTGTGGGAAGTGTACATGGACCGAGCTTTTGTGGGTACTGGTGCTGAGTACCTGGAGGAACCTGATGATGACTAGATGTACTGTATGATGATGATATGTCCCTGCCCCAACGGCCGGACTTTTAACTATAACTAATAGATATTTATGACCGACTGAGACCTCCTATATTCTTTTTCATTGTCCTATTCAGGAAACTTGGTGCTAATGTTTCTCCGCCTCTCTTTCTATGCTTACTCAGTCCACATATTGTACCCGGTTACAGCCAAATAGGGTTGCTACTAAAGAAGGCGCAAACGGCGTGGATTGAATATTGGAGGACAGTTAGTCTCCCATGTCCCACAAGTCACGAGCTTCGTGTATCGAGCGTGTGGAAAGAATGCCCTTTTGAGAAGCTGGAAGCGTCATGTGGGGACGGTGGGGAAGCTCCGTCGGAGTATCAGGAGGTTTTCGAGGAGCGTGATGAGCCCCAGCTGAGGGTCTGGCATTAAGTGAGCCGCACGAGCCGGGACAGCTGGCAAGTGGGGAGCTGTGTGGAACTGTTACTTGAAGCGGGATGGTCTATGGTCGAATATTGTGGGGTGCATTCTATATAGTGTATGGTGTTCTCTAAGAGCAGGAGGAGGCGAGTAAGATAGGGGTACTATGAGTAGGGGTGCCATTACTACTAGAGATATCTACAATACCAAAGAGTTGAATCAAACCTCCAATGAAACATCTCTAATCGGAGGAAGAATACTCCGCTGATCGGTGATTTACTCTCTTAAACCCACTTTGCTACGCGTCGAACATATCTCAATACACGCCTTGCATTTCATATCGCGGTAATTGGAGGGGTCGGAGGTTGCATTCTTATAAACTTCCGGATACGTTAAGGCAATAACCGGGTCAGAGCATGTGGTGGGAAATAGTGTACGATCGAGAGGAGTGAGGTAGCAACAAATGTGATAAAAGTGGAGGTCTCATGAGATGCTCCGAGAAACACGAAAATGCCCCCCGATCCCCAAAGGGCTTTTTTCCGCAAAGTGCATGGGAACGGCACTCGAATGTATCGGGTGCATTAACCCCACATTTTGGCCTTGATTTTGGGAGCCATTTTACTCAGTGAACGGCAGAAAATAGGAACAAGAGGGATAGAGTTTAGATGGCGTTGGGGAGGAGGGGAGTATGGAAGGTGAAGACGAAGGTGGATTGAGCTGAAAATCTGAATAGTCGTAGGGAGTAACGTGAAGATGGTAAATGCAAATTTTCGGACATTTCTGACTGTTTTAACATCCCCCAATATCGACCCTCTCACACGGCTATCAACAGTAGACTAAGAATGGAAGTTTATTTCCTTTATGCCGCTACACGGTGATTCACTGAGTCTAACGGCTCTCACTAGAGGAGCAATACAACAATGTTCAAGTTGCCGTATACACTTACGGAGATTGTAACCGGGTCAGGTGGTGTAAATATATATGGGCCCTTTAATTACTGGACCTCCCTCTACACCATACAACCGAGCCTCTCACACTCAACTGTGAAACACAACAATCAACCTCAACCAGCCTAGCTCTTGCGATAAGATAACGAGACGACCCCAATAGGGATATTAATAACACACCGACTTTGAACTTGTTCTTCTTCTTCCAGCCTCAACGCTATTGCACTTCCATACAGTGCAGCCCGAATTAGAAGTTCATCATCAGTTCCTAAAATACCCTTATCTCTTTCTTCTGTTATCTCACCTGACCTCTAACTGAGAGCCCTTTATATTCAAACAAACGACTCTGAGCTCGTTAGATACTACATCTCCAAACTTCAAAACTGACTCCACGAGTTTTTCCGTGCGCAATGACAACCTCTACTCCACCCTCCCCTCCCTCTCCTGCGGTCTCACCTACACCTAAGACCACTCTTCCATACATCCAGACTCCTCTGATTGAGTCTCTATACCTCTCACAGCTTGCGGGATGTAAGGTGCTTCTCAAGTACGAAACCACACAGCCTTCAGGTTCGTTCAAGTCCCGAGGATTAGGCCATCTTGTCTACAAGCATGTCCAGACCCACTATGGTAACACTGACAACGCCTATGACACCACAAACACACCCCGACTCCACTTTTTCTCTTCTTCTGGAGGAAACGCTGGATGTGCTACTGCCTACGCTGCTAAGAAATACAACCAGCTGTGCACTGTCTGTGTCCCTCTATCTACTCCTCCTAGCATGATCAAGCGAATCGAAAAGACTGGAGCTCGAGTTATTCCTTACGGTCAGTACATTGCCGACGCTGACAAGTATCTCAAGGAGGTGCTCATCCCTGCCTGTGACCTAGCTCTCGAAAAGCCTGTGTACTGTCATCCCTACAACGATCCTCTGGTCTGGACTGGAAACGCTACTGTTGCCGAGGAGATTGTTGTTCAGGCAGAGACCCTGTTCCCCAACTACAACCCTGCTGCTGTTGTCTGCTCTGTTGGTGGTGGTGGACTGTTCAACGGTATCTGTTCTGGTTTCGAGAACTCTGGATCCAAGCATTGGCAGAACATTCCTCTCGTTGCCGTTGAGACTGAGGGATGCTCTACTCTGTTTGACTCCCTGGCTACTGGAGCTCAGGTTCGTCTTGATAAACCCCATACAATTGCCTCTTCTCTGGCAACTCAGAACGTGACTCAGGAGACTATTGCTTGGGCCAAGAAGCATCCTACTACAGCAGTCAAGGTGACTGATCGAGAGGCTGCTGCATCTTGTCTCGAGTTTGTAGCTGACCACAAGGTACTCGTTGAAGCTGCCTGTGGAACAGCTCTCGCCCCCATCTACAACGGCACTCTGAAGGATATTGTGCCTGGTCTTGGACCTGATGATGCTGTCATTGTGATTGTCTGTGGAGGTACCAACGTCACTTTTGCTCAGCTTCGAGAGTACGCTGACAAGTTTGAGTTGGACTTTTAGACCACCAGCACCACAACTAGCTAACGCCTTATTTATAGATTATTATAGAGTGATCAACAATATATTTCCTATGTTTCACTGTTACTTGTAAGTTACTGAGAGTGAACTCTGCTTGCTTAAGGGCAGCAGTATCCACCGTCGACAAGAATGTCAGCACCAGTGGTGTAAGTAGAGGCGTCAGAGCCCAGGTAAAGGTAGGCACCAGCAAGCTCGGAAGGATCTCCCTCTCGGCCCATGGGGATGAGCTGCCACCACTTCTCCTTGGTCTCCTTGGGGATGAAGTCGGAGATCTCGGTAGCCATGTATCCGGGAGACACAGTGTTGCATCGAGCGAATCCGGCCCACTCAACAGCCAGAGACTTGGAAAGGTGGAGGACGGCAGCCTTGGCAGCGTTGTAGCAGGCCTGCATCTGGGGGATGTTGACAATGTGACCAGACATGGAGGCGGTGAAGATGAAGGAGCCAAAGCCCTGCTTCTTGAAGATCTGGCCGGCGTACTTGGCGCAGTAGTAGGCCCCGGTGAGATCGAGGTTGACAACCTTGTCCCACTCCTTGTTGTCGGGGACATCGATCATGGGACCAGCAGTCCAGGGGATACCAGCGTTGGCAATGAAGATATCAATCTTACCAAAGTCCTTGTCAATCTGCTGGATGGTGGTCTCGACCTGCTTGGCGTCGGTCACAGCACACTTGTAGGCCTTGGATCGGACTCCGTAGGTCTTGGCCAGGTACTCAGCCTTCTCATCGGAGGGCTTGGAGTTGTACCAGATGGCAACATCAGCACCGGCCTGAGCAAAGGCCTCAGCAACAGCGAAACCAATACCAGAAGAAGAACCGGTGATGGAAGCGACCTTACCCTTGAGGGAGAATCGATCCATGATGTTCTTAGACAGCTTGGGAACGGGAGTAGGAAGAGGCGTAAGGCCAGTAGCGTAAGTAGCGGGAGCAGACATTGTAACTGTGGAAGTGGTCTGTGTGGAAGTAGTGCTTGATGAGGAGGTGAGAGGGGCCCCGAGGGGTTATATATATGTTTCCTCTCTCATGTCTCGATCTCCACTTTCTGGAACAAGTTTGCTGACACCAACTTTAGTAAATGATATGAGAGCAAATAAGGGCGTAGAGATACCAATTGAGTTCAGTGGGGTTATGGTCGTTTGGTGGGGTTGGGGGAGAGCTAGAGAAGAACTGAATATGGAGATGTGGTAGTGAATTGAGTGATTTTCAATTGGTTCTGAAAAAATTGAACATGTCCATCAATTCCATCACATTACTTACATTTCATCTAGCACATCGATTTCTCCGCATTTTAGTCATGTATTTAGGTTGAGGGAGGTGCAGGGTGCTGCATAACCACGATGAGATGAGCTGTCCATGTGGTTCAAAGAAGAAAGAAAAGGGGCAGCCTGAGAAAGCCCAGATAGTTAATTGACAGCAGAGACATTTTGCGCCAAAAAATGTAGTCGCTTACACATGCTACAGCCCAAATTTCCCTCTACAGCCTCTGTCTCGGCTAGTGTTCCCTCGAAGTTAATCTCACCTCGAACAAAGGCGCCTGCATGGAAGTATCACATTGTGGGACGTTGCCCTGCCAAGTTTAATAGTACATCGTTGCTCATCCTGTATAGCAAAAGAAACCCCCAAGTAAGTTTTAGACCGACTGACTCAGCCATGAGCAAGTCTGAAAGCGAGGGACTAAGACAGATGCATAGAAAGCGATCCTATCGAGCCCCAACCAACTGCTGCCCATACAGCTGGCTTGCTACCTTCACGTGTTTCTTTTTAGTAACTGGTTACAAGTGTATGTACTCAGATCTACATCTTTTCTAAGGAGACCTTTTCAAGTTCTCTCTTGATGTAGGCGTGAGAAAATGCCCACAGGCCTACTTCCCCTTTGGATACACCAGCCATAACCAGATGACCATGTGCCCAATCTTCCTCCAGACTAGACCGTAGGAAAAAGTCCATCTTCTGTTTCTTTTCAAGATCGAGAATTCCACAAATCAACCCAGTCTGTTTATACAAGACAGCATAACGACTATGCACCGAGTCCTGAATCACCGTCTTCATTCGATTGAAAGGGGTGCTTGGATCTGCCTCACCTGAACCCACTTCCACGACATCGATTCCTCCGAGAAGGGCACAAAAGTGGATTTCAGACACTATTCCATCGTAGCAAACTATGCCAGTGGGAATGTATCTCCTCTTCTGCGTGTTGATGAGCTTCAATTTATGGTTGCTGACCATAAACGTCTTGATCTCTTCAGATGAGACCTTGGACACCAGAAAGATATTCCGACAAGATACGTACAAGAGAATGCGCTGTTCAGTGAGATTGACAAAATCGCTGATATCGATCTCCGCCTGGTCTTCTTCTTCCTTGTATCTGTAGACTAGCAGGCTCTTTTGGCCATTGAAGAAGACCACCGCCTGAACCATAGGTCCAGAGGCAGTGTACATTGTCTCATGCGAGTTTGAATATTCGGGGATGTTTATCATAAGACCGGTTCCAGTGCCTCCTGTGTTGTCCTCAGGCGCCGATGCAGTGTCTGAAACACTGAGATTCACATAGTACTTCCCAAAGCTGACTCCATGATTATGAATGCGGAACTTGGACTGCTTGCGTACTGGTGTTTTCAGACAGTGAAAGTCTTCTGGAAGTCTTCTATCTTTGTAAACGGGGTAGACGCAGTCAGACCACAGGGACGGCACTGACCACTTTGGTTGGATGCCTAATGACCTGAAATCAGCAACCAAGTCACTGTCTTGTGGATTGCGAAGAATATGGATCTTTGCGCAATGTTTCCAGCTGTTTCGGGGCGAATAGTCGAGTTCATACCAAGGACATCTCTTGGTCAATTGTCGTTCGAAATCTGAGTCGTCAATCACAGTGTTCCACTCTTTGGACGTCTGGCTGAGAGAGTAGAGAGATCCGAGAGAACAGTAGTCTGCCAGGTTGTCGATGAGTTCAGGAGGGAGCATGTATGGAAGAGCTGAGATCGGGTTGAGAACTGGTGATAAGGAATAGTCGTAGTCCTTCTGGAGCTCAGTTGCTAATATGAACCGAGTATCGACGCCTTAAACTCATGGTTAGACTCCATTCAATATGGTCGACGATATATCATGTGACCTAAGCCACTGTCATGTTGGTACAGTGGTATATCTGAGTGGATTGTAGAGAAGTACTCTCTCTAGGGGGTATTACAAGTCCGTTCCATGTCACGTGCCTCTTACATATAATTTCATTTCGCTTATACGTAATCGCTTATCAAGGTTTCCATGCAGGTAACAATGGAAGTGCCGTTTCGCTTAGAGGAGGGGAGATGGTTTAGGAAAGTGGTATTGGTGGTGTAAGAGAGGAGCGGGAAGCAGCTCTCTTGTACGGTGAACTCATTTGCTGGTCCAAGAGGGCAAGGTTCCTTTGAAAAAACCCAGAAGATAATTTCAGGAACCAGATGTGCAATAATACCCGGGGATGTAACCAATACCAGTTGGAGAGAGTAGGCACCTGTAACGGTAGTTCAATTAGTCAGTTGGACCCACTTGAGAAGCAACAGCTTCGCTATTTAACTGTATCTAAGCGTCAAGCTATACCCCATCTTTTAGCATGACTGGGACGGAAGAAGCTAACCCTTAAAGAAGCGCCAGAAAGAAAAATGATTGAAGTTCCAGACAATAAATACACAATGTTCTCTCAATATGTCAGTGTATCACCACCTCTGTCCATCTCACATGCACAGATTAGATCATCGGTCCAACCTTGTTGGAACCTTGTGACAGCGTAGGTGCGATATTACAACGTCTAGCCAAGAGCGACGATGACCATTCACTTTCTAACGCCATGACTACCGCTACATACGTCGGAAATGCCATGAAGATTCACATTTCGGCAGTGGATCCAGATTCCAGCACGCTTTCAGGTTACATCAATGATACAACGTTTTTCCAGGGCGATATTCTCGGAGATCGATGGGGATATGAGAGTAAACGATGGGGATGGAACCACATCAAAAGTCCATGGTCCAGCATAGATTCGACAGCCACATATTTGAGACTGAGAGAGATTTACTCCTTAAGGAACGGCATTGATGCTCAGAACCAGTACCATGTCTCACTTAAGAATGGAGTGATGCGCGTTTCACGTGGAGGAAGGGAAACGGTGCTCTACAGAGATCACGATAGAAGGTGCAAGAGTAGAATGTGAGGAGGGAGAAGTGAAGAGAGCCGTGCTAGGGCTCTTTACAATAGATAGACATTAATACATCAGATAGATACATTCAATAGTTTCATACATCTGATCGTCCACATCTGAACGTTGTCAAAAAAGCAATACTGTCTATACTTGTAATATGTTCATGCATTGATATATACTCACGTAGAGACGTCTAAGCCTCGACAAGCTTCTTTCGATAGGCCCAGTAGCCCTTTCGAATGGGATCGTACTTCTCCTCAAGCAGCTCCAGAGCCTCCAGAGCCTTGGACTTCTCCTGCTCCTTGAGGTAGATCTTTGCCAGCAGATCGAGAGCATGCGACGAAGTAATCAGGGGCTCCTCATCGTCTGCAAGATCAGAAGGAAGACAAGCGTACTTGAAAGTCAGCTCCTGAAGTTCCTTAATGTCTTTCTTGTACTGAGAGTAGAGACCCTCAATGTACAGCCAAGGAGAGTGGTTCTGTGGTGCCTTATCAATGGTGCTTTTGACAAACTCGACCTCCTCCTCAAAAGCGGGTTTTGTAGTCCATTCCTGCTTGTTATCGTTCTTCAACTTCAGCAGGAAGAACCGATGGTTCCATGCAGAGTTGTTTCTACAGTCCTCCTGGATCATGATGGAGGTTGTGGCGAGTTCAGAATCGAGATTGATGAGTTTAGGGAACCGAGTCACCAGCCACTGTCGATACGACCACACATGGTGGTTCTTGGAGTCATCAGACAGCATGTAATCAATGAGCTCGATCTCTCCATCCAGAGTCAACTCCTCATCCAGAAGCTCAGGGTTAGCCTCAAACAGCTCAAGAAGCTGCTGTCTATGAGGCCAAATCTGGTAGTTCTTGGGGCATGCCTGGGCAATGTTGTTTACCCATGGAAGTTCTCGCTGAAGAGCAGCTAGCTTCTCATCTTTATCAGCAGCTCCTGCCTTGACGTCAGCAGCAAACGACTTGAGAGTGTCGATTCGGTAAGCCCAGACGGTGTAATGAGCGGGGTTGAGTGCAATCACGTCAGAAGACACTTGGAGACCTCGCTGAGACTTCTCATCCTTAGCCATGAGAGCACGTAGCAAGCCTGTAGCCTTCTTGTACTCATCAGTGTATGCAATGGAGGCCAGGGCGTGTTCACTCTCCTGTAGAGGGATGACCTCCAGGTCGTCAAAATTGTATGCCATGTTGTGTGTGTGTATGAAGTGATGTATCGATAGCCAGGATGTAGGGCACTTGAAGAGCTCCTTTTAAGCAAGTGATGAACTAATTTCAGCTATTGACTATGCTCAATGCGGATATGAGAATAGAGTTCAGATGGTGTGATGTGTGGAAATGTGGATGTGGATAGTGTGGGTGAACTTGATATCAGGAGAAGAAATAGAGAAATGATGAGTCACTCATCCGTTTCAGAGTACAGTGTATAGCAGCTAAACATATTTTTATCACTGCTTGACTTGCTATTCCCCAGTATACTTGCTATAGCACATTCGTTAAGAAGGCTGAAATAGTTTACTTGAGGGTGAACTATCGGGAGATCATTCAACCAAGAGAAAGATGTGGCAATAACTACAGCTGTGTTAAGAGTTAGAGGGGAAGCCGTATCCATTCTCGTATAATCACCTGGCCCCTCGTCATATGATGAACAATATTACAATCCCAATGCACGAGGTCTCTGGCTATTGACTTGTCCCGAAATGGATCTCATTGAATTATCCACATTGGTGCAGATAATTAATACTGAGCAATACGCGTAGAAGTGCGATAGAAGTGTGATCGACGTGTGACTACAAATGTAATCAGACTAGGGTGTCGCCCCGACGGAAAAGTGCATGTATCTATTACGGTATACGACACACCTCCATCTTCGTCAGTTTACTTCCGTTCACAACTTGTGCGGCTAACAGAGTTCATTTCCGTTACCAGTTTGGAAGTCTTGAAAAACGAAGAGTGCATCTTTTTTCTCTTCCCTCCAAACTCTACCCAGAACAAGTGGATCCCTTGGAGATGAGACTCGATTGACAAGAATGAAGAGCAGAATAGAAAGTGGCCTTGTCAGCTCCCACATAACGCACCCCCCCCGGAACACGGTAAATGACTGATACGGCACTCATTATCGCCACAGATACTCCTGCACACTTCGACTCAGGTCTCTTGGCTACAGCATATACATGTCAGGCGCAGGTTTCTAGTATAACGGCGTAAACGGTGTATGACTATCATGGGATTGTATTTGAGAAGAGACCGTGTGGGTGGATTATTGGAGTGATACTATGTCACGTGACTACCTCCAGTTGATATAATAATAGCGTGCTACATCTGAAAACTGTCTCACCCTTGCATTCTACAAGTGGATCGTTCGGTAATTGATATAGCTAACAGAAGGCTCTTTCTTGGATCTTACTCATAATATGAACTCCTGTAGTCATTGCATGGCGCACGAATGACTATTAATGTGCCTTAGATGAAGCAGTTGGCATAGATTACGAGAAGCAACATTACTGTACCAGATACTACAGCTACCCTGGTATTACCAGTGAGAGAGCTCTTCAACCTACAAGCACCGGTAAGGTCATTTTGAAAGGCACACCCGCAGCTCTATGTTGATTGACTTAGGAGGTTAGTCGAACCACCTGAACTGAAACACAGGAAGATGGCATCTGATACAGCAGTTGATATAACCGATAGAACCATCCCACGGCACTTCCGAGACTATCACCGTTGTGAACTCTGATGTGACTCGTAGCTTGATAGTGAGTCAGGTACCGATAAGCAGTGGACGATATGGGTGAATGGAGCAATTAAAACAGCTAAATCAACGTCAATTGGTTGTAGAAACAGGTTTGAACACATTGCTAACACTCAGCTACTTCTTAGGTCTATTCTTTTGCCCCACCTCTCTATCTCTACAACCCTCCGTTCATGGTCAACCCTAACATCGGAATAAGCTCTGGTCGATAAAGTATTTTTTCGGTTGGTGCATACAACTCTTTTTTATTGGAATTTTTTAAATACCCAACGCTCTTCCCATCACATCCTGCTGGAGCACACACAACCCTCACAATGCCCGCCCCCGTGAACATCCCCTCCATGTTCGACACCATTCTGGTGCTCGATTTCGGCTCCCAGTACTCGCATCTCATCACCCGACGACTCCGAGAGTTCAACGTCTACGCCGAGATGCTCCCCTGCACACAGAAGATTGCCGAGCTTCCCTGGAAGCCCAAGGGTGTCATTCTGTCTGGAGGTCCTTACTCCGTCTACGCTGAGGGATCTCCTCACGTTGACCACGCCGTCTTTGACCTGGGTGTCCCCATTCTTGGTATCTGTTACGGAATGCAGGAGCTTGCCTGGATCAACGGTAAGGGTGTCCATGCTGGAGAGAAGAAGGAGTTTGGCCACGCCACCATCCACGTCGAGAAGCCCTCCGACCCTCTGTTCCACGGCATTGACAACTTCCAGGTCTGGATGTCTCACGGCGACAAGCTGAACGCTCTTCCTACTGGCTACGAGGTGGTCGCTACCTCCGACAACTCTCCTTACGCCGGTATTGCTCACACCTCCGAGAAGATCTGGGGTATCCAGTTCCACCCCGAGGTCACCCACACCACCAAGGGTAAGCAGCTGCTCCAGAACTTTGCCGTTGACATCTGTGGCGCCGCCCAGAAGTGGTCCATGGAGAACTTTGTCGACACTGAGATCCAGCGAATCCGAGACCTTGTTGGCCCCCACGCCGAGGTCATTGGTGCCGTTTCTGGAGGTGTTGACTCCACCGTCGGAGCCAAGCTCATGAAGGAGGCTATTGGAGACCGATTCCACGCCATTCTTGTCGATAACGGTGTCATGCGACTCAACGAGTGCGAGAACGTCAAGAAGACTCTCGGAGAGGGTCTTGGTATCAACCTCAACGTTGTTGACGCTGCCGATCTGTTCCTCGGCAAGCTCAAGGGCGTCACTGACCCCGAGAAGAAGCGAAAGATCATTGGTAACACCTTCATCGAGGTCTTCGAGGAGGAGGCTGCCAAGATCAAGCCTACCCACCCCGAGGCCGGTGAGATTGAGTTCCTGCTCCAGGGAACCCTCTACCCCGACGTCATTGAGTCCATCTCTTTCAAGGGTCCTTCCCAGACCATCAAGACCCACCACAACGTCGGCGGTCTGCTCGACAACATGAAGCTCAAGCTCATCGAGCCCCTCCGAGAGCTGTTCAAGGATGAGGTCCGAAAGCTCGGAGAGATCATGGGCATTCCCCACGACCTTGTGTGGCGACACCCCTTCCCCGGACCCGGTATTGCCATCCGAGTCCTTGGAGAGGTCACTCCCTCCCAGGTTGAGATTGCCCGAAAGGCCGACTTCATCTACATTGAGGAGATCAAGAAGGCTGGCATCTACGAGGAGATTTCTCAGGCCTTTGCTTGTCTCCTTCCCGTCAAGTCCGTTGGAGTCATGGGTGACCAGCGAACTTACGAGCAGGTCATTGCTCTGCGAGCCATTGAGACCGTCGACTTCATGACCGCCGACTGGTACATTTTCGACGCCAAGTTCCTCAAGACCGTTGCTCGACGAATCGTCAACGAGGTTCCCGGTGTTGCCCGAGTCGTTTACGACATCACCTCCAAGCCCCCTGCCACTGTCGAGTGGGAATAAATATAGTGACTAATAGATGCACCAATGTTGTATGATATGTGAACAGAGAGGAGAGGCAATGAGCTTGTAGATGCAATCTACACAAGAGGAGATACAATCAATAGAATTCATAGACGAGACAATACAAACACAACACATAGAAGATAACTACAGTACAGTACAATACTTGTACAGTAATACAGTCCAAGTAATACCCAATAAACCTTTCCATTAAATATATAATACTATACCACCATCATCACGGATGGTACATGATGATGTTATCCATGTTGACCAGACGACGAGCCGGAGTACCATCAGTCTTGCGAGACTTGTCAGGTCGCTCAAGGGTCCATCGAATACCACCATACTCAGACGATACCCGATTCTCAGACACGACGATCACTTCACTGCTGGCAGTGGTGTTTGCAGAGTCCAGATCGGGCACCTCCTCGTCAGGCTCGTCAGGCTGTTCCTCGGGCTGTTCCTCTGGCTGCTCCACACGCACACGCTTCACACGCTTTTGGGGAAAGGGAGCCAAGAGGTCATAGTATAGCTTGGGAGGAACATAGGGATCCTTGACTTCAAAGACAATCTTCTCAATGTCTGCAACAGACTCTGCTCCCACCAAAGCGTCGAGATCAGCAGTGGTTGTATTGGCTCGAACATCTTTCATTCGATGGGACAGCTGCTCCTCTTCTTGGTACTCTTCTTGGTACTTGGAGACATCCCCCTCCAGGCCAAGTTCATTCAGAAGCTCAGTATCATCGGATGCATTCAGAGCTGCGATCTTCTCTCTCTGCACCTCTCCCCATTTAGCCCTGTATTCCCTCTTCCTGACAGCCTCATCGTTGTTCTTGTGGTCAATGATTTCCTGAATGTGGCTCTTGATGTACTCTTCGCTCTCACCAGGCTGCAAACCAAGCAGGTAGTCTACAGACATTTCGTTGAGGCTCTGCAGAAGTGAACGATCCGTCTCATCCAAGTCGACGCTTTCATCATCGTCCTCGTCATCATCAACTTCGTCTTCTTCACGAATCTCAGAGACATGAGGATCTTCATCTTCGTCATCAGAGTAATCTTCTTCAGGAGGACCTTCCTGTTGTCTCTTCTCCACCCACGCCCTGACCTTGTCCTCATGACTAGGCGGAAGAGGTAAGCCGAGGAGTGGGAAATACAGAGGGGTATGTCCAAACACCTTTCTGATGGTCTGGCCTGAACATTGGCCCCAGACATCTCCGTACCAGTTCTTTCTGTGCAGAGGTCCAACGAGAGGTGCGGAGTTGTCAATGAAGGTAATCTCATTCAAGGATTCAGCATCATACTTGCGCATCTGATGTTTCATGTTGGTGATGGTTCCACACTTTAGGGACCGGGTGAACGAGGTGAACTTCTTGCTCAAGAACTTGAACTCGACTCCACGTACCTCAGGCCAGTCTTCAATCACTCGATGAGCAGCATACTGAGGTTGAGCGTCGTTTAGAACCATGAGAACTTCCTTCTCACTGGCCTTGGATGCCTTGGCAAAGAAGACGAGCCAGATGATCATCATAGTGGTGTCCATGAATCTCCTGCTCCCCTTCTTTTTCTTCAGGTGCAGTTGGAGAAGTTGACTAGGGCCCCTTTGACTTCTCAGGTATTCACCATAATCAACAGCAAGTCGTCGGTAAATGGTATTCATCCGACCGCTGAGAGCCTCCTTCTCATTCTCCTGATCGGTGCCATCAAGTTCTCGACACTGGGTATCCAAGTCTCTAAGCTCCTTGAGGTCATCATGGATATTGATAACAAGAGGTAATTGATGACTAGTGAATTTTTTGATCGGAGCGGGAGACTCTTTATCTAGAGCTTTTGGACGTTTCTCAAGATACTCCTCGACCCAACAGTGTCTTGCAAACTGATGAATCTCTTCAGCATCCTCAAGATCTCTGGACAACTCTTTATACTTGGTATTGAGATCAGTAAACTCCTCCAGCAGCTCAGCCTTCCTGTCGTCGGATGTGTCTGGCTTGTCGTACAGTTCCCGGAGCTCGGCGTCCTTCGCAACAGCACTTGCCTTCTCCTTCTCCAGACGCTCGACATTCTTCTTCAGTTGAATGATTGCAGCAGCCTTATCAGCCTTTTCCTCAAGCGTCTTCCTCACAGCGGCAATCCGTTCAAGCTCTGCAGCATCGGCGGATGCTGTGAAACCCTCCCTGTCAGAGAACTTTTCCTGAAAGTGTCTCATTTCCCTGGTGATCAACACATTGTCAGTGAAGAATGCAGGAATGTTGACTTCTCCATCTGCCGAGAAGCAAGGAAACAGGGTATAAGTAGATCCAAGACTCTTGGGTCGATGTTTATCTGGTGACACTCTAGACAAGACCTTTTCAAGACTACCACCACGGTTCAAACACATGGTGGATTTCATGACTATGCTGATTTGGTCGACATCGAAAATCCTGCTCGCGTCGTATTTGGTGACCACATCCCACATATTCATCATTTGTTTGATGATACGACGATCTTGGATAGGATCACGTTCACCATCGTCTTGCCACTCGAATCCACTGGCAGCAAAAGTCTCCTTAGTCCAGTTTGTAGTGGGCACTTTACCGTCTGAAAGATCCATGACAGCTCGATAACCGTCACCAATCTTGTTAAGGCATTCTCGTGTAATATCTTGAGACAGTTTGGTTCTGATTCGCACATTTTTTCTGGTCACGGTTCTCAGAAACTGCGTAACAGCCACATCCAGCAGTCTATATCGACTTCTGTCGCCACTCTTTTTGTTTGAAAGTGCAAAAAGACGGTCGTTGGCTTCTCTGACCATAGCATCGCGTCTATTCTTGACCACGGAGCTGATATAAGTTAGCCATCCCTTGTAATTTTCGCATGGTTCGTCCTTGACCAGACCAAGTTTTCGGGCCAACAGATATCGCATTTTGGTGAGTCTCTTGGACCTTGCACCGTACTTTTTAGAGAGGATAAGGGTAGCGCGTACCAGCTGGGTCGATATCTCGGTAGGTGTATGGCCTCTTCTTGGTTTCTTCCCTTCCTTCAATATGGCTCTGGAGGTGCGTACCTTCTTCATTTTGGAAGGTCCTCCTGACGGAATTCGGCTGAATATAGACACCATTTCTTTGACGGTGACAGTGGAAAAGTCGATTTGTCTCTTAATCTCGCTATCCGAGGGAATATCGGGCTGGGCAGGCCCGTTTTCCTCTGGAGTATTGGGCTGGGCAGGCTCGTTTTCAGCCATTTTGACGCATACCGTGTGTAGGGGGAAAAAATGAAATGCACGTTGGGACGTGACTTTTTAAGATACACGATAGACCGCGCAATCTCCCTAAAGAAGTAATTGTGAGGTTAGGGCGAGACATCACACGTACACGTAGAGACATGGAGGAATGTTGCTGTTTGAGAAACGCGAATACAGGTACATACGGTACGGCACTTGGTATTACCTCTCAAGATATGCAGTTCATATTTTTATCTTTTACAGGGACTCTGCTTGGTGCTTTCTGTCATTGTCGTATGCTTCTTACAATCGATATTTTTGACAATTAAAACTGAGCTGCATCCGAAGACCCACCTGCCAATGACAGTCCCACAGGACCCCCACCCAGAAGTGGGTGTCCCATTACATCTCTACAAAGGCGATAGGTCAGCCCCATGTTGCCGTATAGCCGTATTGCACACACTGTAGCCGTGTCTGTACCCCTATGTGGCAAACCAGTGTGGCTCGATAATATCAGCTTAGTCCGTGTTTCAGCCAACGGCCTAACGGTCAACTACTGCTACAGTGGATACAGTCTGTCTTGTTTCAAACGAGAAATAGTGTGAGTGCGAGAACTGAATGATCATGTGGAATTGTATCAATTGAATATTCTACGTTTTCCCACATAATTTTGATTATTCTGCGTGCTTCAATATGCCTCATTTCCTAACCCAGTCACAAGGCTTCCATTAACCCAGTCATCTGATGGAGATGTTGCGTTAGGTGTGCAGTGAAGCAAGAATGGGGCTGATGGGAGATGGACACTGGAGGTGTGAGGAGAAGTCGTAATAGGCCCAAACTAATACTATTGTGAATAGGAGAGTCAGGAGAAGAGTTTCCACTTTCCAGAAGTGAGATTGACCCCCTATTGCACTCTACAGAGCGCCTCTTCTACGGCGTCTATTTTGCCTGCAGGCTCCCCCACACAAGACCCTAACTTACCCCTCTCTCGATCTGTAAAAATGACTCCTTTCACTTGCTTTGCTCATGTGGCTCCAAAATATATAAACCCCTTCAATTCCCACCTGGTTCGGTATCACACTCTCTCAGTATGATCACCCCGAGCAACCGCCAGTGACAGTGGCTAAGCTCAATTGCATTGGATGGTGGAGAACCCCCCTCATCATCCACACACTTTGCATTTCATAGCCAAGACTCGAATGCTTCGATCTTGATATGAACACTTGCATTCCACAATTCACATGTGGACACTCTAGCATTTCACGGAAACGTGAACGTTTGCATTTTGTGAATGACTAATCACAAACATCTTGCATTCCACGGAAACGTGGACATCATTTGCATTTCATGATCCACTTGGTCATGGACCTTTGCATTTCATGATTTAGTTACCGACATGATCATGGACACCTTGCATGTTGCTCTAAAGCTGAGCTTCTGGCTGACTTCTCATTCAGCCAATGCCCAGACTGCCTCTTCACATTTGCATTCATCATGTGAAGTGAGAGCACACCCCTATATATTGCTTTTCTGCAAATACATTGCTTTTTTGCTTACTTAGTGCCGTTTTGTAGTCTCCAACTGCGCGTTTAGTATGCGTGCTGTAGTTAGCCCTTGGGATTAGTTTTTTTGTTACAGCGTCATAGGACTTCTACTCAAAGTTCACCATCTCTAAACTTCATTTCTTCTCACCATGACATCCATAGGAGTAGATATCTTGCGCACGGCTCGAATAGGCCAAATTCTGGCGGGAAAAACACGAGACCGGTTTGTGCGCAAAATTCTGCACCCCAACGAGATTACCCGCATGTCTAAATACCCGGATCAAGTGCAATTCGTTGCTTCCACCTTCTCTGCTAAAGAGGCTCTGTTCAAGACTCTTGATAGACAGGACCAGAAACTGTTTGAGTTCAAAGAGTGGTGTAGAGGAGTGGACGAGTCAGGGCGGAGATTGATTAGTAATCCCGACTATCGACTTATGGCTAAAGAGGAGTTTGTCGTTTCAGTTTCTCATGATGGAGATTATACGATAGCTAATGTTCTGAGGAGGAATAGGGAGTGATGAAGAGACTAATGAAGGGGAAGGAGAGACTCCATGCACCAAGGCATGATTTCAGAATGTCATTTAGAACGGATATGGCATGTCATTGGACTGGCAGTGAAGCTTTGGGTCTCGCTCCTGCTTTGGAGGTTCCTATCATGATTGTCTGTTCATACCATGGGGATGTCTCGAGCATAGCAACGCTGAAGAGCAAGAAACTTACCACTCGGACTAACCGCAATTTCCTTAGTCGAGACACTCGAGACATATTCCCGCACACTCGCTAATCATAACTGTGATGGTCATTGTCTTTCAACCTTGCGGCGTAAATGAGTTACTTGAAGGCCTTCTTCACTCACTCAATGGACTTCATTAAGGACCAATTAGTCACAGTAAACGGCTCATATTATAACGCCCACCATTGGCCCACCAATTGACTACTTTAGCATGTAATATTTAATACAAAGACGTCCCTTTATAGCCTCCCTCTTGTCTCTCTTGTCTCTCCAGCCACATATTTTCATGACTCTTGAAGGTTACTCCTCAGCTGCACTCCATGTCCAGGAGCTGAGAATAAGACATTGCTGGTGAGACGGTGTTGAGACGTGTATCACGTGAGTTGGAGACGTTTCCAGGTCAAATTCGAAACTAAATAGCCCAAAAACGATACAAAACCACCCATCCAACCCTTCAAACCCCATTTCCTTCACATCCAATTGCCGGTCTGGGATGGTCCATGCAGTAGGCAACCCCAATAGCCGAAGTTAAAGTCGAACTTTGAAATTTGAAATTTGAGTTATCGGAAGCGGGATCAGACAAATCTACTACTGACTCCATCTCCACACACTTCACCATGGCTTCCTCAGTTCCCGGAATCAGATCGCTGCCAGACTCGGCCTACAACCTCGACACCTACTGGGGCCGAGTCAAGCACTGCGCCGAGGTCTCGGACCCTCGTATGCTGCTCAACACCCCCACTGATATCAACAAGGCTAAGAAAGCTATTGCCGAGTGGAAGAACGGAGATGGACCCATGACTCCTACTCTGTGGACTGCCAAGCGAGTTTTGGACTCCACTCTCCATCCTGATAACGGAGAACCCGTCATGCTGCCCTTCCGAATGTCCTCCTACGTTCTTTCCAACCTGGTGGTGACTGTCGGTATGCTTACCCCCAACCTGGGAACTGCTGGTACTCTTTTCTGGCAGATTGCTAACCAGTCCCTCAACGTGGCTGTCAACACCGCTAACGCTAACAAGAGTACTCCTCTGACCACCAAGCAGCTCGTCACATCCTACTTCATGGCCGTTACTGCTTCCTGTTCGGTCGCTCTGGGTCTGAACGCTCTGGTTCCTCGACTCAAGGTCACTCCTTCTACTCGACTTGTTCTTGGACGACTCGTGCCTTTTGCCGCTGTCGTTTCTGCTGGTGTTGTTAACGTCTTCCTTATGCGAAGTGAAGAGCTGCGACGAGGTATCGCTGTCTACGACCCCAAGACTAACGAAAAGGTCGGAGACTCCAAGAAGGCTGCCTTCTACGCTGTTGGAGAAACTGCTCTGTCTCGAGTTATCAACGCTGCTCCCGTTATGGCTGTTCCTCCTCTTATCCTGGTCAAGCTGCAGAAGACCAAGTTCATGCGAGCTCGAGGCAAGTTCACTGAGGCTGCTGTCAACCTGGGTCTTATCTCGTTGGTGTCCTTCTCTGCCCTGCCCTTTGCTCTGGCCATCTTCCCCCAGAAGCGATTCATTTCCACCAAAAAGCTGGAGCCCGAGTTCCAGAAACTGCCCGAGAACAGACTCTGGTTCAACCGAGGCATGTAGATGTAGATGTGTATATTTAGATAGATTGTTGTTAGATAAGAGTGCCGGTAGTTTAGAAACACATTACTTCGTTCATTATTAAATACTAATGGGTCCAGGGACCGATGTTTTTGAGATCTGCTCTTTCCACCTTCTTAAAGGCCTCAACAGTCTTCAGAGAGGGATGGTCAATGCAGATACCAACTCCTCGAGCTCCAATAGTGGTCTCATGGACCTCAAACCCATGAGAAGCCATCTCCTTAGTGAAAGCAATGACATTCTCCTCCAGCTGAGCAGCAGTCTTATCCTTGGAAGTGACCAGAGTGATGGCACAGCCTCCTCCACCAGCACCAGTGAGTTTAGTCTCACCGAGGTTGTGGACAATAGATGCAGTTCGAATAATTTCAAGCTTGGGATGAGAGACACCCATAGCAATGAGCAGACCGTGGTTGATTCGCACAAGATGCTGCATTTCCGAACCGATATCTCGCAGCTTTTGTAGGGTAGCCTCATCCTCCATCACATTGCAAGCATCTTCAGAGGTAGGCTGAGGTAAGATTCCATGCTCAATCTCGAGTTTGGACTGGTCCACCACCTTTTTGCCCTTTTGAATAATCTCCATAGCTTGGTTTGAGATCTCACCAACTGAAGTCATGATAGGATCCATGATGGAACCAAACTCTTTAGTAAGAACACCGACTCCACCAACAAGATCAGCTGTAGATCGAGGATGCTTGGTGTTTGTAAGTAGCAGCTTCATCTCGGGAATATCAACCAGAGGAACACGGTTATTAGGTCGCTGGAACAACAGGGCTCCTCCTTGAGTAGCCACAGCATTATCGATACCCGAGGGGTTACCGTGGATGCACATTTCTCCGACAAAAGACCAATCGTCGACCAGAGACAGCTGCTTCTCGGTGAGAGCCTTGAAGTCACGTGCCTGGTCAATACTGAGCTGGCCATTGAGGACCAGGAGACCAGCAGCCAGACAGACGCAGATGGAAGCTGAAGAGCCCAGACCAGCTCCAATTGGCAGAGTTGATCGAACAACCCAATTGGAAGAGTCTAAACAGACAGAAGGGGGACACAGGTGGATGTAGAGGTACAGGAAGGAGACAACAGCAGCCTGTTGGACCTTGGTAAGACCAGGCTCTTCAAGCAATGCCAGACTGGACAAACTATCGAAAATGTGTTTATCCAGAGTCTTGGGAGTGGACCAATTGAGATGGTCGGCCTTTGTTTGGGCTGTGAGAGATGCCAGCTTGTCCACTTGGACCTTGAAGTTGAGCTGGATGTCAGGGAACTCCAACGTGACTGTGGGAGTGTCAGATGTGCATGTTTCGACGAGCAGGTACGTTCTGAGATCGATGGCAGCGGCAATCGCGGGTTTTCCAAACACAGCAGCGTGTTCGCCAAACAGAATCACCTTTCCAGGTGCCGAAATGATGTAGTCCATGGTGATGTGGATGGGGGGTTGAAGCGTGTTTGATGTTGGATATTAACGTGTGATCTGATTAGAGTTTATTGAAGGTTTGTAGGGGGTGAGGTTGGTGTGTTTTTAACGTGTCAAAGGTGGTGGTGGGGTGATCTTTTTACCTCATTTGATTCATCCAGGCTTTGTATTTCTTTTGAGACTTTCGGGACTCAGTTCCGGCTACTTTTGGAGAAGTTAGTAGAGTATATAGTTTGCAGTGAGGCTCGTCATGGTTGATATAGGGGACCCTTAGTTTTGGGGCGATTGGTAAGTCGATTTAAAGAAGGGAAAAGTAGGACTCAATAGTTATGACTGGTAATTTTCAACAATAACCCCTGAGATGACTTTCTCGCATTTATTACATATTATCTTTTTATTCCTTCAAGTCAATAAATAATTCATTTCTTACACTCTTATGTAACATTCTTACACTCCTCTAAGATTCTTCTCCTTGTAGAACAAGTTCTTGGAGCCAAAGGGACACTCGTGGTCAGGTTCATTATCGGTGTTAAGACCCACCCTGTACTCTTCTTCGGAGTACTCACGTGAATGGAGATACTCGTCCATTCTCACCATTTGGTCGCCAATGGGATCCTTGTAGCCACGCATCCTGTCTTTCATCATCTTGTGTTTCTTCAGAACGTCATCTTTGAACATATTGATCACGGGAGGTCGGTTGCATACCTTGACCATATGTCGAGGCTGTAGGTGGGATACTGGAGCTGCTGATACCAGTCCAAAGAGAGTGAAGAGAGCAAAAGTGAGTAGTAGTAGGCGGTTCATGGTTGTATAATTGTGGAGACAATATTGAGCGAACTACACCGCTATAAGTACTTTTCAAAGTGGTTGTATCTAGAGGCTGATACAGAGGCTGTCTCATCAAGATGTTCATGTGGTTAACCATGAGGTTTCAAGAATCGGGTGACATAAGAAACCACAAGATCACGAGGAAGAAATGGGGCAAAAAAATGCAGAAAGAGAGACTTCTTCTAACAGCCTCAACAGTCTGAAGTGTTGCCCTCAAAATTACTGCTCTGAGAGCAAATTATGATCGCGATCAGGACAATTGTCCCTCTATTATTCCCAACTATTATTCCACTAAATTCCAACTACCACATTTAGGTTAATCACTGCTATTCTCCTTAGGTTTTTTCAGCATGCAGCATTAATTTCACTCTTCAAGCTCACCATCATGCCACCAAAACTGCCCATTAAGCCCAAGCAGTTTGCGCCCTTCAAAAAGAAGTCGCTATGGTCCTCTCTGGCTGCCGCAGAGCAAATCGCGCCCTCAGTCCATCGATTTGGTCAGTATGAAACCGTCCAGAAGGTGTACCAGGTTCCTGGAAGCTCAACTGCGATCTCTACTGAAGCCATTGTCAAGCCCAAACACACATACCGAAGCTCCGGTAAGCTATCGTCCGCTGAAATCCTGGACCAGTTTCTCAAGAACAAGAACGACAAGCGCAAGTTCAAGCGTCCTCTCATGTTTGAGGTCTCAAGTCCTTTGGGCCAGGCTGTTTCTCAGAAGAAGAACACCTTGAACAGTCCACAGACCCGGAGTTTTAGCACTCACAGTACTGTGTGGGCCCAGAAACCTCTGCCGTCTATCTTCTCCAACCCCATGGTTTCTCGAAACAGCAAAACCAGTGGCAACAACAACAACAATCGAAACGCTGGCGGTCCTAACAATGCCAATGCTAAGCGCCCTCCGTTTGACAGAAATTCCAATGCGAAACCTCCAGTAGGAGGTGGCTATAAAAACAACAGACCCCCGGTTGGAAACGGCCCTCAACCCCCCAGAGGAAGACCTCCAGTGGGAAACAATTCTCAGTTTGGATTCAATGCTCTAGGAAACAATGCTCAGAGACAACCCCAAGCCCAAAGACCTCAGAAACAAAGATTCGAGCCTCAGTACCGAACTCAACAACGAGACCGAGCTCCTCCCCCTCCCCCCGTTCCTTCCAAGGACGACAAGGAAGTGCTGTCTGATTTCCTTAAGGACTACACTCCTGCTATCACCAGTTTTACTACCCAGGCTGTCTTGGAAATCCACGATCAGCTTAAAGAGCTAGTTGAGACTGGGGCCAACGACGACTTCAAAGTCATTTACGTCTCTGAAGATGGAGACATTTCCGGAAACGGTATTGATTTCATGGAACTCATTAAAGACCCCAAGCTCGACCTTCCTAACAAGACTCTGAGACTGGTTAAACAGAGCCCTGCTATGGTCAAGACCCAGTCTCTACCCTCTTACATTACTCCCAAGTACAAGCTGGACAATCTGACCAAGGAGGAAAAGGCTGCCATGAAGGCTGAATACAAGGCTCAGCGAAAACAGGCCAAGGCCGATGAAAAGAAAAAGAAGAAGGCTATCGAGAACAACCGAAACCTGCTCGAAATCCACTCGTCCTGGTCTATTAACCTGCGAGATCTACGACAACAAAAGTTCCGAAAGCTGGCCGAGACTCTCAAGGAAGGACGACCCGCAGTTGTGTCTTTTGCCTCCAAGGCTGTGCGAAACGCCATGGAGACCAAACGATCGATTGAGCCTGAGCTACTGACAGAGATGGATCGAGAACGAAGACAACTTCTGGTTGAGGAAGTCCGACTGCTTGCTGAAGAGTGCAAGGTCCAGTTGAACGTTACTGGCCAGATTGATCTGCTCATGACCATGACTCTCAAGCCTTAGATTACGGTACATTCAGTCCGGTATTAAGGCATTTGTATATATTTAAAAAGACGTGCTCGAGTCTGAGCACGTCATATAGTAACATTACACTTACTGCAGAGGTGACAATTTCGGTGGTAATCATTGTGCAGTATTACTGATGTAACCATGGGACCTGGATGAGCTCTTCCTACATCTAGAACATGTCTCAAGTTCTTGATACCAACACGTGTAGTCGGAATGCCACTCCGATAGGTTTATAAGGTCTAGATACTTCAAACTCTTACTGCATGAACGTTGACAGTTGTCAGAACATGTGGGCATCAGTAGGATCACATCTCCTATCATCCAGAGACTCCATTACTCCAAAGTTTTACAATCAATGATTTTGTCATCCTCCAACTGATTCTACAGAGGTTCTTTTATTACTTGTGTTCACATTTCTCCGCTTCCCCCTTGTCCTCCATGAGGTTTTTCCGTTGGCGCGGCTGGGATCCCGATATGGCGCTAACAAATATTTCAGTCGGAGGATGGTTTCCGACTTACGCATGAGACATGCGTAGAATAACGAGTGTCGGAGAGGTGATCCGAGAAGGTATATGGGGGTTTTAAGCGGTAAAAGTGGTGAGAAAAGTACAAATCAGACTCTCTGATTCGTTTCCTTTTGTCCCCTTCCAAATCCATCTATTTTTCCTGCATTTACTTGTTGTGTGGTTCATCGGAAACCGGTCCCCGAAAGATAGAGGTTGCATGGACTAAGAGAGAAAAGACGGGATGACTGATCCTAGAAGTTTTTCCGTGTATATATAAAGAAAGAAAGGGAGCTGAAATGAACAATCATCTACTCACATCAACATCCACAACTAACAATCATCGCCATGTTTTCCAACAAGACCAATACCGACCCTATGAGAATCTCCATTGATAGGACCACTCTATGTCCTGGAGAGACCATAGTGGGTACAGTCACTATAGACAAACAAGTTTGGAACAGTATCAAAGATGTCTCATTTGACAACCACCATCTTTGCATGCAGTTTCACGGTATTGACAGAACAACAGCTGGTACTAAAGTTCTCATTTGTCAACAAGTCCACCCTCACTTAGTGAGAGAGACAAGTACATTGAGAGAGTACTGTTTCGAGCATCAAATTGACAAGACCGTTCTCCCAACTGTCAACTTCTACGACCATAAGATCCTCTACCAGCTCGCAGTACGTTTCGAAGACTCCTCTCTGGATCCTCGTTTGACAACTAAGATGCCTATCAAGATTGTCGCTTGTGTAAAGGAGGGTGAAGTATCCAACCGTATCTACAACGTGACTATTCCTGAGCTTGTGGCATCATCAAAGTCCAGCTTCAACATCAAGGCTGTTAACCCCAAGTTCTCCAATATCACCAAGGTGGAGTACAAACTTGTAGGTCAAGAAGGTAAGACAGTCTATAAGAACAATGTCAAGTTCAAGGGATGCAACCCAGAAGTTGATCCTAGCGTTTATCTTGAAGATGTCGTGGCAGGGAAGTACCTTATGAAACTAACTGTCAAGGATTTACGCACCACCAGCAAGTTTGAGATTCCTGTTCTTGTTCATCAACAAGACTTTTTGCCGGCTTATTCTCTATAATCAGACACTCCTTGATTTCATCTTCTCAATCCACCTTCTCAATTCTATAGTGTGAGGTTTCATACCTGAGTATCTTCAATTCTTATAAATAATGTATCCTCCTTGTGAGCTGCTGTAACGTTTCGTATGCTAAGAGGTGTATCATTCCTCCCATTGTTATGCCATTACACGTAGACCAAATACAAGCCACCAGATAAAGGACTGTAAGCATCAATGTCCCGTGCCTCTCCTAGCTTAAAGATGCCTGCAAAAGGCATACCTGCTGCTATGGTGTTGAGAACTCCTGACGTCGTACTCTCGAGAACAGCTAGACAGGTAGCAAACTGAGCAGCAGGGTGCCTTCCATGGCCTTGAACGGGAACTTCAATCACTTCCCAATTGTTCAGATCCAGCCTCCAAATAGCTCCGCGGTTGTTATAAGCAAAAGGAGAGCCAATGTAAATGTAAGAAGACGGTGAAGAAGTCAACTTATCGTTTTGCCATGCCACGGGTCGAATAGCCGATGTAGCAAAGCGGGAGAAGGGTTCGCACATGTTGTTTGAGGTCTTGATGGAATGGATCTTGGTCACAAAGTCAGCCTTGCCAGCCTTCTCCTTGAAGATGTAGACCACTCCAGATTGTAGACATGAGGAAGACTCAGACTCAGTACTACTTCCAACAATGATTAGACCAGTCTCAGGAACAGTTTCAATAAAGTCCCCTCCAAAGGAGGCCTCTTTTGAACTATCCTTGTCTCCTCGAAGAATGTAGGCAGGAGTCCACTTGTCACCCCATTCAGTGTATCTGTAAGCAACAACGGCAACAGATCCAGGAACACCGACAAAAATTGTGTTGTTGAGAGCGGCGAGTGTAGCTCCAAATAACTCGTATCCAATCTCTTGAGTCTCCAACATATCATCTTGCAGACGCTCTTGTCTGTTAATGACATCTGCTGGTGGATCGAGGTTGTATACCACAAAACTTTCATAAGAAAGAGTAGGAAAGAAACCAATAGCAAGAGCTGCCTTGATCTCTTCAATAATCTTTCCAAGAGACAGGAATTCCACCTTACCTCTTTGCGGCTTATCCACATCAGTTCGTGGACTTCCAACAATGAGATAATCAGGTGTGACTAGCAGAGTCTCTCCTAACTGCTTGTTACCGGAAGCACCATACTCGGATGGAGGTTCACTTTTCAGAATCATAACTTTTCGTCCCTTGTAGTGGAATACCAGCTTATTTCGTCCAGGAGAAGCCACCACGAGAATATCATTGGCGAGAAGAGGTGACTTTATCGATGCTAGAGCAGCTCCAAAGCGAGATGGACCTGAATACACGGAAGACAGTGTGCCTAGATCATCGTTGATATCATCATCCACCAGCTTCACAAACTCGGACGGCTCAGTTGCAGCTGTTTCCTTGAACTGATCCAAAGCCATGACATAAACAGATCCAGAGTCTTGCTCAAAAGGAGCAGATACGGCAATCCAGGTCTCTTGGATCCCGTCAAACTCACCCAGCATGATTGAGGATCCAAAGTATGATCCATGCTGTAGAGGAGAAAGGAAGATTTCATTCTGAGGTGCTTCACTTTCAATCTTCAACTTGGGAGTCTTAACCACCTCAGGAAGCATAGTCAGAAAGCTCTGTTTTACAAATGCAAGCAGTCCCTTGGTCTTATGGAAGCGAACAAGCAAGTCGGTGGACATGGAGTTTCTCAACCGGGCTTCTAGAGAACCGATGTTTCGATATAAACCGAAATTGAGTCCATGTATCGTTGCCACGGCGTCATTGACATCATCAGATTGCTCTCTAGACTTTCCAATGAACGCCTCGCACACTTTCCAAGACTCTGAGGGCGTAATATCATGTTTACCTCGGAACCAGGACGAAAAAGTGCCAATGCAGTGTTCAATAGTTGCAGCAATTTCCTGAATACCACCCAAGTAGTATGTTTCCAGTTCAGAAAACAGGACTGGACTAAGCGATGCGTACCGTCTGAACCCAGCTCCTGAGAACCGTTTCTCGGCCTTGAGAGCAGCTTTTCCCTGAACCATGCAGTACTCGATTTCTCGTTTCGAAACAAACGAGCCTACCGACTTGTAAATCTCAGAGATATCAGCAAACGGGATATCCCACGAAATATCTAGCCAGTCCAGATCCGGATCTGCAGAAAGCAGTCTCGACATCAAGATCATATCTCCTCCAACATCTAGAGCCTCATGAGCTCGCTCAACATCTCCTTGGAAATCTCGTTCCTTGAGCATATCTAGAAACCCTTGTCTGAAACCGAGACTATGCCAACTAACATCTGCAATTTGGTGCGTCAGAACTCCCATTAGAAATGCCCTAAGTCTCAGAGAATTCTTAAACTCGGATTCAGTAGGAGGATCAACTGTTGGATCATCATTCTCACTGTAATCCCCGAGATATCCATATCTTGTCCTCCAATAGTTGACTCCCGCAGCCAAAAACGGAGGCCAATGTGCATCCTCGGCCTCTTCACTGAGACCCAAACAATTGTAGAAACAATCGGGAAAAAAGGCTCCTGGTTGAAGGTACTGGTCTGTCTGTTGATTCGGAAGGTGAGACAGTATTGAGGGTAGTGTACGCGAAAGAAGGGTCAGATGGACACCTATACCTGCTGCTGCGGCATGTGCGGCCAGAATCCAGGCCAATATCGCTCTTATCGGGGTCATTGCCGAGTATTTTGTGGGGTTCCTGTGGTTAAATAATTGCATCTGATAGAGTTACTATCTGTGTTGGGAAGCATAATTAAAGCAGATGAGGTGACCCATCTCGACGATGGGAAGGTGGAGGAGATACTGCAAGTAGTTATAACAGTGGGAATTTCAAGCAATCAAGAACAGCTGTATTATTAAGTAGATTCGTCGAAGATTTGACCACAAAAATTATTCCCCACAGCTCTTCTACCTCAAAACCTGACTCCTCATGTCTGACTTCTCCTTACGACCTTCTAGTCTTGAACTTAGTGCTTGTATAGCCCGGTCTAATATTTGACCAATGTGGTAATAATTAATGGTGCACTTGGCACAGTCCTCATACAACCAGCTGAGCTGAAATAGAAGAGAAATAAAAGAGAAATAAAAAGGAATTTTGTCAGGGGTTACTACTACATTGTAATTATGAGCACTATAATGCCACTGATATTATCTCACTTTTATACCCTTCTCTTTCAAGTCCATTGTAGCACTGGGTGTTGCCCTGTCACCCTTAAGAACATGACCTACAGTATTAGGTGCTGCGCTTCTTATCCTCTTCCCTTCCACCAACAACGGCCAAGCTCAGCCACACATGTTTTGACTGGCTGTTTAACGTCAGGAGCTAAAGACAACACTGGGAGACTCTAGTCGAAAATATATTATGTAATAGTCCCCAAAGAGCGTAAAAAGACATACTTCAGGTCTCACTGGAAAATGTGCGGTATTTCGGTCCACACTCTCCTCAGTAAATGCGTCACTGCCGTCTTCGACCATCCTTCCTTACATACGTCATTCTCGTGCAACTGCATCATGCATCACGGCAAGCACCGTTTTCATCTGCTATCAGCTCGTGTGACCTAAGGTGCTCTGTTGCAGCTCAGCCAAGCCCTGTTGTGATGGAATGTGGGGGTTGTGCATCCGAAACCAATGTCCTTTTCTCAACTCGTAGAATATTTTCTGTTATTACCAAGTTTTGAAAACAAGACCTTGTCAAATCTGGTGCTTCCCTTTTTGCTTTTTCTTCCAGCCATTTTTCACTTTTCAGGCATAGATCAGAGACATGGAGTCACTCCAAAACAGTCAGATTTCGTGCGATTAAGGTGGGAAAAACATGGAGAGGTAGCGCATCTCACGGATCATCATCTGCCGCCCCCACTAACCCCATATATGACGCCCTCGTCGACTTTTAGCAGTAGTCGCAAAATCGAACTTTGAGCGCAGCGTTTTAGAGTTGAGAGCGCCGAGTCGATGAGCACCATGAAATAGAAGACACCACAGGTGATGTAAACTGCCTAACAGCTGAGGATGAAAGATCGGCTTGTTCACGTGTCACTCACACACCATTCGTTTACCCCCAAACTCCCCCCTTCCCTTCTAGACAGTTACCCCACGTGCTGTTGCCGAAACCATATCTTTGGATACATATGCAGCACACCCATCTGCAGCGAGTATAATTACGATTCGGTCAGCCCTCCACACTCTCTTGTCATCTACTCCAACAGGTCCGCCCACACCACATGAACCTCGCATTTCTCAAATCGCTGTTTTTTTACAATGACCTAGAACGACACCTGGTCCACGAGGTCGAAGAGCCTCCGCTCATCACCAAGCACTGCTCGATGAAAAAGTTCAAGGTCGGAGGCAACCAGCTCAATCTACGGGTCTTCAACCTGCCCCATTATCGAGAGAACAAGTTCCCTGCTCTTCCAATTGTGCTTTTTATTCATGGAATGGGAGGCTCGCTGTCGCAATTCTACCATTTGATGGACCACATGAGCCACTATGCTGAACTTGTCGCTGTAGATCTACCTGGACACGGAAAGTCGGACTTCAAACCTACCGACTGGTCCAGTTTCAAAACTGAACGTCTGGTGGATATTCTGGAAACTGTGTTGAGCTCCACGTGCTCAGAAGGACGAGAAGTGGTCATTATCGGTCACTCTATGGGATGTGTGTTGGCCGCTAAGTTGGCCAACAGACTGGGAATCAGATGTATTGGAATGGTGGCCATCACTCCGGTGGCTGAACTCGACGAAAAGACACAGAAACTGCAGCGACTGCTACCGTACGTTCCTGGCTTTGTGTTTGATATTCTACGAGCACTGGATCGATGGGGAGGAACTCACTCCAAGTCTGTTAGTCGAATGGTTGCTAAGGACGCTTCTGAAGAGGTGCGACTCAAGCAATTGCGATGGAACTTGCAAGTTCGAACGCCAGTTTGGATGCGAACTGCTGCTGGACTGACTCCTGCTACAAAGGAGGAGTGGGCTGCCCTAAACACACCTGTTTACCTCATTGGAGCAGAAGAAGACCATGCTACGCCACCTGGACCTAACATGGACGTGATTCACAAGTGGCTGACTTCGCCATGCACTTCTGAGAACTCACTAACACTGGTTCGAGGTGCTGGACATGCAGTCATGGTTGAGAAGCCAGAGCTGGTATGTGGACTCATCAATGACTTCATCACTGAGAATGTGGACGTCAAACTGAGTCTGGGATGGCAACTGTCTTACCTGGCAGCTCGAGACGATAAGTGGTCGCTCAAGAATGAGGACAAATGGAGAGCTACCCAGTGCGTTTCTTCCAAAGTAGGTGTCGCACCATTCAGAGCCATGAAGACTCTCAGAGAACACGATAAGGAACACAACCCGGTTATTCTGGAGGAGCAGTACCCTGATATCACAGATGTTATCGATATCTCTCGAGAAACACCTCCTTATGAACCATCTTCGTTCAAGAGAATCACATACCACAAGTTCCCTACAGTATCCAAGCTGCCACCAACAAAGGACGAGGTCAAAAAGTACATTGAGCTGGTGGACTCGATTCTGAAGGAGCGAAAGGCTCAAGGAATCGAGAACCCTGTTGTGGCTACTCATTGTCACTATGGATTCAACAGAACAGGCTTCTTCCTCTGCTCCTACATGATTGAACGGCTCGGTGTATCCACCAAGGATGCCATTGCCGCTTTTGCAGAAGCTCGTCCTCCTGGAATCAAGCATCCTCACTTTATTGATGAGCTCTATGTTCGTCATACTCAGTGAAAGAGCTGGTACTGTTAGATTAGGGCATTACTTGTAGTTCCCCCACTTATTTTATCCATAGAAACAGAGCGTCATCTATGGTCATGTATTTTAATTAATTATCCCCTGTCACTATAATCGAAGCGAATTTGAGCTTTTCAAAAAAAAGTCCTCTGGATTCACGATATTTCATGTCTCACATGTCCATACGGAGGAGCTTGTATAAGGTCAACATTTGAGATGTTTCACGATAAGGAAACGGGCAAAAAGAAGAAAATATCTTGAATAAACCGCTGAATGTGAAAAAGGAAAGCGGGAATGAGTTCAAACCCTTTCCAGAATTCATCGCAGCACTCAATTTGGTTTTCTCTGGTGAGACAAAGTCTCACCACCTCTCACCGCTTAGTAAGCACTGAGATACCAACCAAAAAAGTAGATAGACAGCTTCCAGAGACAAGGGAGGCAAAAAGTGATTTCTGGCAGGATCGAACTGCCGACGTTCTGCGTGTTAAGCAGATGCCATGACCAACTAGACCAAGAAACCGAGGTGAAATCTCGAGGTCGTTGGAGTCTTTTGAGATGAAGATGGAGCGCTCGTACCAGGGAAATTCTCGAGTGAGAAGCGTTGTAAATGACTTAGATAGAGAAGGAAAGTGCGTTTAACAGATTTGAAGCTTTTTTTCATTGAAATTTCTATGTTTTTTACACTTTTGAAAAGTTTTTCAGCTCTGCTTACTAACACAAGTCTGACTGATATTCTTTGAAATCGGCTCCAGCGTGACAGGAAAACGCGAAAAATGACATAAAGCAGACTATCTTGGCACCCTTCATATACCTTCTATCAAATAAATAAATATTACTGTATATACACCGAGCTGAACCCCGTCTCCAGCTCAGATACCTCTCTGAGACCACAGTTTGTCCTCATCGAAGTCAGACTCACTGTCAGACTCCTCTTCCTCTTCTTTAACCTCCTTCTTCAGTTCCTTTCCCTTTCTCAGAGCCTTGACTCGTTCCAATCTGCTCTTCAAGTCTTCTTGGACCTCCTCTTCTTGTTGCAGTTCTAGAATTGCCGCTTCGAGGTTATCTTGTTCACGCTGTTTAAGGTCCTCCGGCACTTCAAGGGCATTGACATCATCTTTGGACTCATCCTTGACTGACTTTCCATGAATATCAACAGCCTTGGCTTCCAGATCAGGAGTGTATTGATCCAGAACTGAAGGAGCAGCTGGTTTTGTTGTTTCGGCGTTCACAACCTCGGTCTGGAACCGTTCCCACTCGTCATCTAGATTGGGGGCAGAGGACGGAAGAGCGGCCGGATCGTCGGCCTCCGTTTTCCGTCTTTTGGGCGTCTGATCCATGGTGTCTATGTTTGTTGTGATGCACACGCACGGCTCTCATCTAAAAATAATAATATTGGTGTGTGGAATATTTAGTGTTTCTGATAACTGCAATGACGGGTGAATAGATGTGCAGAGAGTTTAACTGAAAATTGTTGACGTGATGTGTGAATAATACCGGTTCAGGTAGGGTCATAGGACGTGCTGAAAGTGAGAAAAGAGCAAATATCAGTACCTCCAGGGCCAATCAACCCATGCCTGTCTCCACAATTGACTAGCTCACCTACTACCCCTCTTATTACTCATCTCTTTAGCCCCACGTCTAAACTTTGGCTCAGAGGAGACGATACCTACCAAGTGATATAATTAGAAAATTAGACCTGCAAACAATGTTGAACGAGTTTAGACATTCTATGCATTATACGAGGGGTTAGCACTGGCCATTGGTCTCATTTGGGCCTGTCCCCTTCTCTTTTGGGTCTCACATTGGCAAACGGTTGGTAGGCAGGGGTAGATGTTATTATGTATCCGCCTTTTTCTATGACGTCAACTAAGCTGTGGAATGAGCGTTGGGTCGTTGTATACGTTCTCACTTCAATATTGCAGTGTAGCATCTCAACGGGCCAAGACACTGAGTCACTGGACTGAATATTATTTCCACAACCAGAAGAGTGCAGAGGGATCACACGCCCCATCCCCACAATGCTACTGCTACCTTCAGCAACTAACCCCATTTACGCCTCTTCGTATTCTCCCCATACCACGTGTGACCGGCTCCTTGTCTGAGGGCTGGCTCGTTTGTCTGGGTGGTATCTGAACGCCTTGGCTGCCAGCCCCTTGTTACATTCTCCAACGTTGGTGATGTGGGCTATAATTAGATTGAGCAAAGGATCGAGTGGGCAACAGAAGTTGGATTGAAATTGTACCTGTAGGGTGAGCGACACAAAATATGTACCAATTTTTCTAATCAGCCGTCATATCCATTTCATATCCACCGATATATCACCCACCTCGATTCTACATCCACTATCAACTCCAGATCAAGCTGGTTTAGTCCGCGGAGCTTAGGCATGTGGAGTCAAAAGTGAGCCAAAAATAGCCGTGCCTGATTTTCCGTTCCTGGGGCCTGGCAGGGTTCATAAGATGGCCGGTAGCCGGAGCTGTACGGCCGTTACCGTGCATGTCCATCGTTTTCTTTCCGTCAACTTTTCTTTCCCACCTTTTCGTTCCGAATTTGGTCTCGACACTTGACCCAGCTTCTAGTCCAGATCATCCATAAAGCAGCTTCATCCTTGGCCAGATCCACTTTTCACATCAAAGTCGCTGCTTGTTTGGCTGCCATTTAAACTCGCAAACTCCCAACTGCAAACAACCTCTTAGTTGGACAAGGCTTCCTTTTCGACATCCTTGTCTGATTAGTCAAAAAAATCTGCTGTACGCTTTTTTTTCAGACTGCCAAAAAATAGTGTCCCACTAAAGCAGCCTTTCACGCCCCAAAGACGCCGGAAAACAAGACTGCAGCAGAGATCAGGGTGCCAAGCATTGATCCCGCCCATCTCCATCGCCCCCACCACGCTCGCTCGCTTACTTTCGCTTGCCCCCACAAACCCCCCACATTGCTCATCCAAACCTTACTGGGCAAATTACACCAAATTGCCATACCGTAGCGTCAGACTACTGTAGCAGCAGCACACACCACCACAACAGGACTGCACTTGCACGGTCCACCGCACAACCTAGACGATACAAGCCGCACAAACATCGACCCCGCTT
This sequence comes from Yarrowia porcina, assembly GCA_900519025.1. Lineage (NCBI taxonomy): Eukaryota > Fungi > Ascomycota > Dipodascomycetes > Dipodascales > Yarrowia > Yarrowia porcina. The sequence continues at coordinate 130,730 of ULGT01000010.1, read as the reverse complement.
CCAATCCCGCATACTTCCAGCACCCGAGCTTCCACCCTTCCATCACACATACATTTTTTCACACTCATCATATCGCCAGCATGAGCTCTCCGCCGTCGCTGTCAGACTTGTCTTTGAACGATCGCAATCCCGATCGTCACCCGCTCAAGGGGTTGCATGAGGCTCGAGGCATCCGACGGGTGTCGTTGCACTCACGCACGGGCTCCGTTGCCGAAGAAGAGGAGCCTACAGACTCTCATACTGCTGCTACTGCTGCTGTTCCCCCACCACCATCAAAGGACCAGTTTTCAGAGGTATCGGCAGAAACTCTGGCACGTATCCAGGCCATCCACATGTCGCGAATGAGCCGAGATCGATCCCACTCGTCGCCTCCAGAACCTGAACAGGACCAACAACCGCAGGACCGAACTCCTCCGTCGTGGCAGACCCAGCGACCCCACCCCCACGTGACCACCGACTTTGGCCCCCAGCTGACCTCGCCGGAGGTCTCGCCCTTCACCACTGCATCGTCGGTGCCCCGAAACTCGGACCAGGGCTTTGCCCAGTTTCAGACCGGCTCCCTGCCCAAATCCTACACTGGTGGCGTAATCCCTCCAGGTGTCGCTGGTAGTCCTCTTAACGGCCCTCTCACCGGACCGTTGACTGGACCGCTCACGGGACCACTCACTGGAGGCCCCAAACCTCCCTCTAGACAGTCGTCGTTGTCGTCGCGACGAGGCATGCGATTGCCAGGCTCTCCTCTTGTCTCCGATGACGAATGTAGCCTAAACTCGACGTCTTCCACCCCCAAACCCATGAATTTGCATTTACCCGACTACTCCAAGCTCAGCTACAACGGCGACAACAACGGCAGCTCGTCGACGGATAGTCGGTCTCGAGAAAGCTCGTCGTCTTCCAACGCATCATCCACATCCACAACCCCTTCGTGTGCTCTCACTGGTGGACTTACAGGTCCTACTGTTCAGACAGGAGCTCGTCTTCCCGGTCGACTCTCTTCGCAAAACTCCATCAAGCGAAAGGGTCCTGGAAAGCTGTCTCTCAGTGGATCTCCCAGCAGCAGTCCTGTTACTCCAAACGACGGCAGTACTGCTCCCCTGCCTATTGCTACGGACCAGGGTCCAGAACAGGGATCGCCAGCTCAGGGAGGAGGTCTGTTTGCACAGTTCTCCAAAATCGTCGACATCAACACTGGTAAGCTCAACTTTGCTGGAAAGGCCAGCTTGCACTCTGAAGGTATCGACTTTTCGGGGGGTACTTCGTTTCGTATTAACATTGACGAGCTGGAGCCTCTAGGAGAACTGGGACGAGGCAACTACGGAACTGTTACAAAGGTGTTGCATAAGCCCACTGGCATCACAATGGCAATGAAGGAGGTCAAACTGGAGCTGGACACTGCCAAGTTTGCCCAAATCATCATGGAGCTGGATATTCTGCACAAGTGCGAGTCTCCGTACATTGTCGACTTTTTTGGCGCCTTCTTCGTCGAGGGAGCCGTTTACGAATGCATTGAGTACATGGATGGAGGATCGTTGGATAAGGTGTATGCTGGAGGAGTGGACGAGCCCTGCCTGGCTGCCATTACCGACAGCGTGGTGCGTGGTCTCATGTTCCTGAAGGAGGAACACAACATTATCCACAGAGATGTTAAGCCCACAAACATTCTCATCAACACCGAAGGAAAGGTCAAGCTGTGTGACTTTGGAGTGTCCGGCAACCTGGTTGCTTCCAAGGCTTCCACCGTGATTGGTTGCCAGTCATACATGGCCCCCGAGCGTATCCACAACCCCGATTCTGGTAACGTGACATACACTGCCAACTCTGACATTTGGAGTTTGGGTGTGAGTATCCTGGAAATTGCCCAGGGCTCCTACCCTTACCCCCCTGAAGCATACAACAATGTTTTCGCCCAGTTGCGAGCCATTGTTTCTGGTGATCCCCCTCAACTTGCCGAGCGGTTTTCTCCTGAGGCCCGGGACTTTGTTGCCCAGTGTCTGCAGAAGAAGCCCTACCAACGGCCCACTTACCAGCAGCTGCTGGAGCATCCCTGGCTCAAGAAGTACCGGGGAGTCGACGTTGGCATGGCCGATTTCGTGAAGAAGGCCCTGGAGCGAGGTAAGAACGCCGCCTCCACTTCCAACGAGACCACCCCCACTGGCACCACCATTCCCGTGTCCCGCAACAAACCTGGCCTGGTTTCCCGTGATGGACGAAACAACATGGTTCCAGCCCTGCATCATGGCTTCAACAATAGACAATAAACATTGAGCATATTGAATGATACTTGATTGTAATGATATTAACTGTAGTCCCTCTATTCTAAAATCAATACTGATTATCTATATACATTATACTTAGTCCTTCTTTCGGAAGGCCATCATGTAGTTGCCCATTCGCTCGTTAGGGGTCCACACCCATCCACAGCCAGGAACATACATGCATCCCTTGGAGTCGACAAACTCCCAGTCCTTCTGGGTAGCAAAGAAGTCCCGAATCTCCTCCTCATTGATGTACTTGGAGTAAGTGTGGGTTCCAGGAGGCACCAGTCGCATCAGATGCTCAGCAACGAAGATGGTGGTGAACCACGAGATGGGGGTTCGGTTGATGGTAGACAGGAACACCCATCCTCCAGGGTTGACCTTGGACAGAGCATGTTTCATGAACTCAGCGGGGTAAGTAATGTGTTCCAGCACCTCGTACATGGTGACAATATCGAACTTCTCGTCCTTGGGCAGATCCTCAAGTGCGATTCGTCTGTAGTTGAGCTTCTTAGCCAGAGATGCGTCCTTCTTAGCATGATCCACAGCCACCTGAAGAACATCAGGAGACATATCAATACCGTCAACTGATGAAGTCCATGGCAGACGGGCCATATGTTCTGCCAGAATACCTCCTCCACATCCAATATCAAGAACACTCTTCTTGCTGGTCAACTGGGTATCCTTAGTCTTTCGAGGGTCAGTATCAGGCAGAATGTCAAGAGAAACACCAGCGGGCTTGACAGTCGATTGACTAGTGTTTTGCTGCAGACTCTTCAGGTTCTCGTTCATGAAATCCATTCGCAGGAGATTCATCTTGTGCAGGATCCGCTGGGGTCCGTTAGTATCCCACCAGGTGGCGGCCAATTGCTTGAAATGCTTCATTTCCTCCTCGGAAGCCGAGGTGGAGCCAACAGTGCCATGTCGCGCTCGGGCGGTGGAGTGGAATGTCCGGATGAGACGTCCAGCTGTGCTTCTGTTCATGGCTGTGGTGGTGTCGAGGTTTCGGTAAGCCAACAAAAAGTTTGGGTCTGCATGTCGGTGCAAGTCTTGCTATAATTGAGTGTTGATGTGATTTTAGGACCAAGTTGTTCAGAGGACTGTTGGACGCCTCAGACAGTCAAATAGTATGACAAACCCACCATTCTGAATAGTTCGTGTCTTCTAGTGTCCTTTCAAGACTTTCCAGATTGGGGCTTACTCAGCAAGAATTCCCTAAACCTAAATAGTGACATGCATGGACATCTACAACTGAAGTGCACCTTCTAAACACACGAAAGTGACAAGCACATCAACAACAAGATGCCTCTCGAAGAAAGCATTATCGCCACGCGTCAGCGTCGAGCTAACGCTGGTAACCGTCTTAAGGCTCTGCTAGACGCTCAGGAGCCGTTGGAAGATGATGATGAACACAACATTTTCATGGAATTCGAGGATGATCAGGAATTCGAACTAGGAGCTGATGAACCTGACATGCCAGGAGAAGACGATGAGGAGGAAGAGGAAGAGGAAGATGGAGCCACTTCCGCGCGTAAACGGCGCAAAATCTCAACTGAAGCCGAATCAACAGAAATGGAGGAGGAAGGAGACTCAGACGAGAATGCAGAGTCTGAAGCTCAGGGTTCTGATTTCTTCTCAGAATCAGATTCAGAATCGGAAAACGACAGCGAGCCTGAAGATGCAGGTGAAAAGGAGCTACAAAAACGCGAAAAGGAGGAGAAGACCAGGAAACGATTAGCTGCCAGAAAGGCGTATGAGATTCCCACAATGGAGAAGCTGGCCAAGCCAAGAGTCACAGCCCAAGCTGCTGCTCGTGCAAAGGCTGCCAAGGAGGCGCGAAAACCTGTCAAACGAAAGAGCACGACTGTGGAGGAGCTCATCAACTCAGATCGACGTGTATCTAGACGAGCTACAGCTGTTAAGAACACCAAGGAGGTGTTGGAGCGACTCAAGGAACAGGAAGAGAAGCGGGCTGCTTACGTACCCCGTGAGAAGAAGGTGGTCAAGAAGCTGACTCAGGCTGAACGTCTAGCAGAGGCCAAGATCACAGAGCAGCAGAATATTGACAGTTTGAACAACTTCTTCCGACAGGAGGATCTGCGAAAACAACGTCAGAGAGAGGCAATGCTGGCTAAACGAATCCCATTGAAGTCGTTCATTCGATTCCTCAGTTCGTCAAAGCTTGTGGATCCTGTTCCGTTACCCGGAGTGGAGGAGATTGAGGTGGTAGAGGTCAAGAAGGAGGAGCCCAAGGAACCACCAAAGGGTGAAGCGGAGGGAATTACAACCGATGGTACTGCTACAACAGATTCTGCTGTTGCTGAAGGTGCAGGGACTCAAACGCCAGCTGTTGAGGGATCAACAGAGGCTAAGGGTACCACTAACCAGGAGGCTGTGTCTGTAGAGCCTTCAGCTGAGCCTGAAAAAGACGCGGAAGCAAAGACCAAGACTGATGCTGATGGAGATGTGGAAATGGTGGGAGCTTCCGAAGCTGACAAGGACGGAAAGACTGAAGAGCCAGAATCTGCCGCAGAATCCCCTGCGATCAAAAAGGAGGAGGACTCGGCTGTATCTGCTACACCAGACATGGCTGCGTCTGAGGAACCCGAAGGAAAGGACGACGATAGCGATAGTGATGGAGAGACACCTGCTCCCAAAGCTGCGGAAGCCCCAAAGAAGAAAAAGATCACGGTGGAGGGGCCTCAGGAGAAGGTTGGAACAACAGTCGTACAACTGTTGGAGTTTGCACAGGATAGAAACCTTTCGCGTCCCGAGGTGAAGCGATACCTTCTTGGTCCCCAGGCTGTTGTCCCAACTGGCCGTGATTACTCTATCAACAACTGTGTTGTTACTGGTAAACCTGCTCGTTTCCGAGACTCAAAGTCAAAGGGTCTATACTACGCCTCACTTGAAGCATTCAAGGTCATTGAGACAGTCCGAGAGGGAGGATACAACTGGAACTGGGGATTGGGTGGAGTCTTTACAGAGCATGATGGTGGAAAGTGTGCCAAGAATGTTCCTGAAGGGTTCTACATTAAGAAGGAGGAATCTAAGGACTCCGAGACTGATCCTAAGAAGGAGGGTGATGAGAAGAAGGAAGATGGAGAGAGTGATAAGAAGGATGGTGACCAGAAGGATGACAAGAAGGAGGGGGGAGAAGATTCTAAGGATGATGACAAGAAGGATGATAACGGTGACAAGAAGGAAGACAAGGACGAAAAGAAGGGGGGTGACGAAGACACGAAGAATGGCTCAGACGATGTGGTCAAGACGGAGGAGCCTGACCCTTCTACTACATCTACTGCATCTCCCGCAGTGGCTCCTCCTGCCGTCACAGCATAACATGTATATATAGTTTTATTTATTCTAAGAAAGAACTCGTTCTACAAGTGCTCGCGTATACAGGTGTATCAGATATATATATTTATTGTGTATCAGACAGATTAGCTAGTTCCATTCGTTGCGGCAGCTCTTACAGGGGAGCACCGAAACCGAAAGCCACCTGGATGCTCTTGACGTAGTACTCCTCAAAGTTGCCTCGGGCAACATCCTCCTGGCCAACAGGGATTCCAGACCACTTGACAATCAGCTTAGTATCACTGGTTCCCTCTTTGAACTCCAGATCCATAGTGGAGAAGTGTCCCTCCTTCCATTCCTTGAGTCTCCAGCTCTGCACAATTCGCTTGTTCTTCTCCAGCTTGGTGATCTTTCCAGAAACATTTCCGCCAAACAGGGCAAAGTCGGAGCCCTCCTTATCCTCAATCTGAGGAGGAGCTCGAGACCAGACAGCCACTCGCTGGGGGTCCAGGAAGGTCTGGTACAGCTGGTCAGCCGAGGTGTGGAAAATGGGGTCCAGCTCAATGCTAGTAGTGTTATAAGATCCAGAGGACTTGGGGGCGGCAGCGGCAGAAGCAGACTCGGAAGACTTGGTTCCGGAGGACTCGCTCTGCTTGTTGAGGTTGCCCAGGGTCAGCTTGGACTTGACCTGATCAGCGGGGTGCTGGATGGAAGCTCCGTTGGTGGTGAGCAGATCATCCTTGAACTGGAACAGTCGCTTTCGCAGCTCGGGGACAATGTCAGACAGAACAAGCTCCTTGACGGGCAGCTTGGCGAACGAGTCGTTGGTGATGACAACGTTGAACTGGTACTCATCCTCCTCGGTATCGTAAGCGACCTCAGGGATAGTGATAGTACCAGAAGCCTCCTCGTCACCGTTGGTTCCGGAGAAAGCCAACTTGATCTCAACGTCAAAAAGCGAGATCAGTCGACCCTTTCGCTGACTGACATCAACGTCTCCCTCAACGGAGGTGACCTTGTCGATCTTGGCCTTGACCTCTCCTCCCTTGCTGGTGGCCTCCAGACCAGGTAGCTTCTCCTGGAAGTACTGTCGAGTCCAGTCAATGCAGTTTTTGTCGACCCAGTGCCAGTTGTTGGGGTTGTGCAGAACCATTGTTGTAGTGTGTAATGGAGATGTGAGAGTGTCAAGTCCACCTTCGAGGCGTTATAGATCGAGCTGCATGGAAACTTATTTGGTTTGGTTTGGAATTCTCCAGAAGCCCTTGCCCTGTGGAGGCGGCATAGGTGGTAGTGGGGTGTGAACAAAGCATGTAAGAGGCCTATTTTTTGCTAGAATATACAGGCAACGATATACACAATAGATTCTCTACAGTTCCATTATTGTATCACATCTTATGGCCCCCACAGTGACACCTTGGCTAGACCCTACCATGTTGTAGCTAAGCTTAGATAGGCATCTGGGAATACTGCCAACATGCATGTGGGTGGAGCTCCACTGAAAGAAGTGGCTGGGTGATAGAAGTATGTACAAGTACCTGGGGACTGAACTGTCGGCACAACGTTGGCAGACAAGCCATCAATTTAATCTAGTTGACTACACCTTCAATTTCAATTTCAGTTGTTAACTATGTACTATTTATGGCATTCCACTGTTAGGAGAAGGGGAATGACTGGCCGAGTTGGGGCCGGATTGCTGTTGTGATTGTTGTTGCTGTTGTTGTTGTGATTGCTGCTGACCGTCTGCTGGTGACTGTGGACTTCCTCCAAGACCTCCTCCCAGACCTCCTCCAAGGCCTCCCATAAGACCAGCCAAGCCACCAATTCCACCAGGAATTAGAGACATCAGAGACTGGATCTGAGGCATACTACTTGCGAGGTTCTGGAGATTGAGATTCTGCAGTCCCGGAATGTTCTGAAGACCCTGAAGGTTGCCTAAGAGCTCATGCATCTGCTGGATTTGGCCCTGCTGACCCTCGTTGAACAAATGGAGGTTGCGAGGATTAGACAGTAACGAAGCAATGTCGCCCCCAGCACCACCTCCAGACATACGGGGATTGCTCAGGAAACTAGAGATCTCAGCCGGCAGGTTCATGTTAGCCATCTCAGCGAGATTAGCTAACGACGAAACTCCTCCAGCAGCTCCTGCACCAAGTAGACTGGCCATAGAGGCCATTCCTTCTAGCTTTGATGGCGAACCAGGGGTCTGAGGATTCTGAGCATTGCCCATCTGGGGAGAAGCAGCTGTGCTGGATCCTGCAGAGTTGGCCTCCATAGCCTCCTTCTTTCTTTGGAGGTTTTCCAGCATCATTCTTGCAGACTCAGGGTCCACACCGATCCAAGAAAGACCAACAGGACCAAGAGCCTCCATATCAGCAGGAAGGATTCGACTAACACCTTCCAAGAACCACACAGTCTCCTTCATCTCGGATGTGTAGCTCTTCATAAGCTTATAGTAGACACGAATGATTCTTCGGGCCATTTCATCGCCCTGGAAAAGAAGGGCAATAATCTGGTTATCCAAAAGAGCGGGGAAAGCAAACACTCTTAGAATAAAGTCTGCTCGGTATCTCTGGTGGAACAGCAGGTCGATAAAGGCCAAAGTAGGAAAGTATACGGAGCTGGGGTCCACGGGGTATAAATCAGCGAGATCATCATCAAAACACTTGAGACCACCATGAACAAACTTGTGGGCAGTACGAGTGTTCATAATGTGCGATCCCAAGTCGATAAGCTCCTGTCCGATCAATCGGTAGAACCGAGAGTGTGGTGGAAGAGGCCAGACTGTGGAAAGAATGGAGGCTGCTCCTCGAACATGGTGAATCCAGGCAGTAGGAGGCAATGTGGAGGCATCTTCAGAGGCCTGGACAATAGGTGCAGCATTAGCCAAACCGTCCATTCCTAACAGAATACACCCTGCTACAAGGGCATCAGTATTCTCGGGAGTAACGTGTCGAACAGCTTCTCGCAACTGTCCAAGAGCTTCTCCACGATGATACGCAATATCACGCGTGTACATATTCTGCTGCTGGGTACAAGAAAGATGGGAGGCAGAGAATACTAGAATGGAGTGCATCAGGAAAGGAAACTGGAAAGCCAGAGCAGGAACATCTACACCCCAAATCTCCTCGTTGGAGATACCGGCAGCCGTAATGGTCTTCCATGCCACAGTCATATAATTGTGCAGCAGCTTGAGGTCCACCATGTTGGGTGCTCCCCGCACTCCATCTCCCGTATTCGCTGGAGCAGGCAGAACGGTATGCGGGTTGATGGGAGCAAAGGTAGGAGTGGTATTGCCTGATCCCTGAGCATAACTTGGCAACGGTCGCTTGTAGGAGCATTCCAGGCCCAGGTGTTCACAGTTTCGGCAGACAGGGTGCTTTTCATCACACTTTACTCTTCGTTTCTTGCAAGTAGCACATCCTCTTCGGGATTTCGAGTGTGGTTTTCGCTTGGTGGCCTTGGCGTCCTTCTTTTCGTCGGTTTCCGAGCCCGTGAGACTGGTTTTACGTCTTTTGGGCCCGTTCTCAGCCTCTGCCGAGTCACGATCTTCAGTCTTGACAACGGCTTCGGGTTGGTCGTTTCCATCGTTTACGGTTACGACGGGAACGGAAGCCTCGTTAGGAGCGCCTCGCTTGGGTCTGGAGGCAGCAGAGTCGGCATTCAGGCCGCTGATCGGAGTGTCGGTCGGGTCGCCCATGTTTCCTCTTTCAAGACATGCTCTTGGCCAGACTGGGGGTGTTTTTCAGGCAAATCTGGAGGCGAACGCGCTTTGTACGGTAAACACGAAATTTGCGGTGTTGGGACTTAACTGTATGTATACTTAGACTTAGGCTCGGGGCGGAGTGTCGGCACTAGAGGGTGTTAAGAGCTCCGATGTGAGTCATCAAGTGGGAAGAACTACGTCTTGGGGGTAACTAAGGGGGTAGGAGATAGAATAGTTTCTTTCCGCCGTCGGAAAAAGTCACGTGACCTGTTTTCCCCCCTGGAATCCGCCCTGAAACCGGCTCCTACCAGTTCTGTTTAGAACGGCGTCAGCTTTAGATGAAACTCTACCAAGACTAGACGCAGCCGTTGGGTGTTGAGTCTGGGGTTGTGGTGGCAACCAGATAGGGGGAGAATGCCAAGTGGATAGACAGATAGACAGTTGACAGGGTGAAGAGGCCCATTGAGCAACGGTGGCGAATCTCAAAAGAGTGCAAACGACTCTGCTTACACCCCCCTAGCCTTATCCATGCCTGCAGACCCTGGCTTGTCTTAGCTTGTAAAAATAAATCCTACAGCGCCCTGATTATACTAACGGTGACGCCACCTGATTGTTCTTCAGGAGTAAAAGGGAAATTGCATTTCTGTATTGGTCAGCACTGATGCATAGGGAGATAACAGTTTAAGAACAAGAGGTGGAGTAAGGAGCTTTTTTTGCAATATTAGATGACTAAATGACGTCACATTTCAATCAAGAAACTAATGAGGGCACTGTAGCATTACCCCTCCATTCCTTCGTAGTTTACCTCTTTTTACAGTCTCACCAAGGGAAGAATGCACACGTGACATCTTGCTTTCGAAGTTCTAGGTGCAAGGCTAATGTTCAAACTAAATAAGGGTGGACAATCCCTAGAAGCCTGAGTCTACACTATTTTGCTGCCTGAATCTAGAACGGATCCGTACCTGTTGAGATTGAATACTGAAATGGCTGTAAATACGCTCTCTAGGGGTAAATGATCTTCCATTGTCTACAATCCCACTAACATTGGCAGGAGATGCGACATTACCTAATTGAGCTGCAGGGCAGGGAATGTGCGATTTGTTACTCTGCTCCTGATCTAAGGGAAACAGCCATTGCTGCAATGATTCTTACAAACTACCAGGTACCACTCATAATCGTTTTATTAATCTCGTTCACATATGCGCTATGTCCATGTCCATCCCTAAGTTTCTATATTCTAATGATCGTGGGGGTCCTCCTTCTGCTCCTCGGGCTGCACCTTGATCATGGTGTCGATTCGCAGAATGGAAATGCACGCCTCAAGCGCACTCTTCAGAGACTTGCACTTGGACACAGTAGGCTCGATGGTTCCGGCCTTGAGGGAGTCCACAATCTTACCCCGGATCAGGTCCAGACCGCAGTTTTTGTAGTTTCGTCGCTTGGTATCTGTGAGAGCGGCAGTCTGTGACTGGGCGTGTCGAGCCCGCAGCTTGGAAACCAGGTCTGACGAGTCCTTGGCAGCGTTCACGGCCAGGGTCTTAGGAATCTGCAGAAGAGCGTTGGCAAACTCGTAGATGGCCAGCTGCTCTCGAGAGCCAAGAGAAGTGGCGAAAATCTCCAGGTAGACGTTGAGGGCAGCCTCGACAGCTCCTCCACCGGGAACGACGTAGCCGCTCTCCAGAGTTCGCTTGACAACGGACAGAACGTCGTGGATGGATCGCTCCATCTCGTCAAGCTGGTACTCGTTGGATCCTCGCAGAATGATAGAGGAAGAGGGGTGGGCCTTGGTGCCCTTGACAAGAATACACTCATCGTCGGCAATTCGCTCCTGGACAACCTCCTCGGCCTGACCCAGGTAAGAGGACTCAAAGACCTCCTCTCCCTCGAGGTTGGACATGTCAGAGATCATGGTGGCTCCAGTAGCTCGGGCAATTCGTCGCAGATCCTCCTTCTTGCATCGTCGGACGGCCATGGCGCCAGCCTCGACAAACTCCTTGAGACACAGATCATCAATACCCTTGGTGGTAAGAATGACGTTGGCTCCAGCAGCCAGAATCTTTCGGATTCGCTCCAGCACGATATCAAATTCTCGCTTTCGGATGGCCTCGAGCTGCTCGGGGTCATCAATGGTGATGTTGACGCCCATGGCCATTCGAGCCTTCTGCAGGTTCATATCCAGAACGGCAATCTTGGCGTTGGGGATTCTGGTCTTCATGGCCTGGGAGGCGACGGTGCAGTTGAGGGCGTATCCCTTGACGAGAACGGACTCCAGAGCAGACTTTCCGTGAGCCTTGAGAATGTTGACGGCCTTGACGGGGTACTTGACCTCACCTCGGGAGTTTGTAGTCTTGACGGCCAGTAGGGCATCAACAGCCATGTTGGCGAAGAAGTCGGAATCAGATCCAATGATCTTGGAAGACATGGAGGTCTTGGCAATGTTCACAAAGGTATCCTTGCCGAGAGACTCGACGGGCACGCTCATGACCTCGTTGATGAACCGCAGAGCCTCTCGCAGAGCCAGTCGGTATCCGGTGATGATTGTAGTGGGGTGAACATCCTTGACCTTGACGAGCTGGTGAGCCCGTCGAAGCAGCTCGCTGGCAATGATGACAACAGAAGTAGTTCCATCTCCAACCTCTCGGTCCTGCTGCTGTGCCAGCTCCACGAGAATCTGACCGGCAGGGTGCTGGACATCCAGCAAAGCCAGAATGGTGGCGCCATCGTTGGTCACGGTGACATCTCCAATGTCGTCGACAAGCATCTTATCGAGACCAACGGGTCCCAGAGACGACTTGACCACGTTGGCAATAGCCTGACAAGCCAGAACGTTCTGACTGCCGATTTCAAGGCCCGAGATTTTCTCTCCGTTGAGGACTGGGTTAGTAGGGGTTCTTGGGGCGAAACGCGTGGCGATTGATCAGGGCAAATACTCACACAGAGTGTCCGACGGTTGGGAATTGTACATGGAGGACATTGTTGTAGTGGTTGCAATACAACGTCTATGTCGTGAGTGTAGATGTGTGGTTCTGGTAGGTTCTGATTAGATTTTCTGCACCAGGTTAGATATTAGGGTATTGAACGCACCCACACTATTTTTCGATGGATTTCTTAGGATAGAGTTTTGGACTCAAACATCTGCCTGAGCGATGTGCTGGCTTAATAAGAAATGAGGCGTGTCGCTTGTCAAGGCGAAAGGCGAAAGGCGAAAGCACTTTAGATAACCCACTTTTGAAATAGGAGGATGCTGACATATCAAGCTACAGAACGCGTCACGTAATACCTTGTATATTCAATATATATATATATCAAAATGGACCTATTGGTGATTCTACAGATACCAGGGTGGCATCTTGAGGCTTGGATCGCATACTGATGCTTTGAGGAGGGCCCCCTGATGGACGCACCCCTGTAAAACACGACCCAAGCTCAGTCCTACTACGATGAACGGATTTCGTCATTTTTTTTTCTCGCTTTCATTCATTTTTTCGTTTGTTAACCCATTAGCATGCAAAAACTAGAGCACAATGCACTTTTTGTTCTTCTTGACCACTGGAGGCTCCAGAGCAGCCACAATGGCCTCGTCGAACACGTCCTTGAGACCCTTCTGAGTGAGGGCAGAACACTCGACGTACTTGACGGCGCCAAGCTCTCGGGCCAGCTGGTAGCCCTGCTCGGTGGTCATGGGTCGCAGCTTGTGTCGGGCGAGCTTGTCAAGAATCAGCTTGTCGCTTCGCAGATCGACCTGGGTGCCGACAATGAGGCAGGGCACGCCGGGGCAGTGGTGGTGGACCTCGGGGAACCACTTCTCCTTGACGTTCTCAAAAGAGGCGGGGGAGGTGACGGAGAAGCAGACGAGGAAAACGTCAGTCTGGGGGTAACACAGAGGTCGCAGTCGGTCGTAATCTTCCTGACCAGCGGTGTCAAACAGGCCGAGTGTGTAGGGCTCGTCACCAATCCTAGGGGTTAGTATATGGGCTTGTTGCTGGGCTTGCACGGTTGGGATGGTTGCGCAATAAGGACGCGTTTTACTCACATGACGGTCACGGCATAGTTGTCGAAAACGGTGGGCACGTATTCAGAAGGGAACTTGTTTGTTGTGTATGAAATGAGAAGGCATGTCTGTGTTAGTAGGGGCTCGTCTGGGCCATTCATCCATCCGCCAGAACCACCTCGCGATCGTGGCGGAGCACGAGAACCTTGATAATTGGCGTTTTGTCTTTATACTCACCTTTCCGACGGCACCATCGCCGACAACAACACATTTTATGGTCTGCATTTTCTCTTTTCGGGGGTCTGTGCGCGGGCTGTAGCTGGGGCTTGTTCAAGGAGCGTGGTGGGAGCGTGAGAGTGTGGGAGTGTGGTGTAGGTGTTGATGTGGAGTGTGGTATGTGAGGTAGTGAGTTGTGCAGTGCGACAGGGTTTCGGATTTGGGTGTCAAACGAGAAGGCTGCTTACAGAAGCCTATGCTTTTTTATGCACAAAGGTGTGCCACGGAGCGCTTCTGTGGTGTATTGTGAGCCAGGGGGCGTGGAATACGAGGGCTTGTGAAAACTACGCGTTTGAAAATGGCCTTTTTTGGGCCACTAGAGACCGTCTATCTCTCCTCCATCTGCCCGTCTATCTATCGTTTGACTGTGCCCCACCTCTCCCCCCTCTCATTGACTTTGCCAAAACCAAGTCCCTAATAGAATGGTCCCAGGGGAGCTTGGAAACCATACTTCGCAGGGCATAAAGGACATAATAGGCCAACAGGGGAAACCTGTCGCGTGGGGCAAGTCGACCAGATATTATTACTGTCCAAACACACACGTTCCGCTTCTTCCGCCAACCTATACGCCCCGTGGTTGACTGGACATGCTAGCCAGTAAAGGGCCCCATATCACCCCCATCATGCCATACCACCCACCCTACATGTGCATGGTCCCTATCCCTAGCTGATAAGCCCAAGGCCAATGGGGCACTTTATGGTCTTGTTCTTGATGAGTCGGGTTAGTGCGTGGGCCGATACACTTCCAGATACAGTAGTTGTCAATAATTATGGAGCTCCGTAAACCAGATATACGAACTAACGCTCCAGCCCCGTGCCCACCGTAACATACACTTGTGCCCTGCCACTTTACAACTCTGTGCGATACTGTATGGCCCAACTACTTTTTCCGAGCCCCTCCCGCCCTCAGAAGACGACGATCACTTTGATCGGATCGCATTCAAAAACTCTGAACAAAAAAAAAAAAAAAAAGGGACA